>CAWUFW010011074.1:0-643874 GCA_963921515.1 Calotriton arnoldi
ACATGGGTACCCCCACTTTTTGCTGATGCTTCACTGTTTTTCGACCTTAGTCTGGCTGGGGCCCTGCTAATCAGAACCCCAGCCTAGCTGCTTCCTCTCTAAAATGGTTTCCATGTGCCTTAGGCACATCACTGATTGGAATCTGGAGTGCCCTTATAAGTCCCTAGTATATGGTATACTATGTACCCAGGGCATAGGTACCTCAGAGGCCTACCAGGGGCTGCAGCATGTATTGTGCCACCCCTGGAAGGCCATCCAAACTGACACCACAGGTCTGCTACTGCAGCCTGGGTAAGGTGGTGCATGCACCTCTTACTGTGATATAGGTTACCTATATCACTATATACATACACACATATAAACCTATAAGTCACTCCTATGGCAGGCCATATCAATCCTGAAGGCAGAGTGCGTGGTTCCTATGTGAGAGGGTGCCCCTGCATGAGCAGGGCCCCTCTGCAGCGTTCGGAGACCCTTCTCTGATGCTGTTTGTAGTGCAGCCTGACCATATACTCTTAAGCGCATTATAACCTCGCGTTAAATGCTAACTTTGGAATGGCTGCACCGAAACATGTCGTGTTTGGTGTCAAATATCTTGGAATACTACCCCCGCCAATTCTGGCGACGGGGGTAGCATTCCACCCTTCTAGAGGGAGAGACATGTTAACCCTGGCCTGGCCGGTAACTTCTTTCTAAAGCCCTGGCATCACAAAATGGATGCTGCTGCCACAGACACAAGTCTGGCCTCCTGCTGCTGGACGAAACTCCAGCAGGGGAGGCCTGGACAATAGGTTTCCTGTCCCAGGGAGGTGTGACCACCTCCCCAGACAGGATAGTGTGTATTGGGGCTGGGCGGGAGCACTTCGGGTGCTTTGAAGTCCTGCACTGGGGGCACACTTGGTGTCCCTGTGCATACCCCAGTTCAAACCGGATCAGGGGCTTGCAGCCCCTGCTTTGGCGCGAACTGGACAAAGGGAAAGGGTGTAGCCACCCCTCTGCCCTGACCCACCCATAGGTGGGGCCACAGAGTAGTCCAACCCCTAAACTTAGTATAAGTATAGGAACCCAGTCCTTAGTACTTTAGATTATCCCTGGACGAAACTCTGACACAGAATCCTGGACCTTCGACGCTCTACTCAAGACTAGAGGACAGAAGAATCTCCCTTGGGGTCAAGGAGTGACTCCCCTGCTTGGTAGGCACCAAAGAAGCAATTGTCCGGTCTGCATCGCCTAAGCTCCCGTCGGACGCCTGAAGTCTTTGCATCACCAGAGGTGGATTTCCAGACTTCCCGAGGCTGCCCTCATTCCCCAGCAAAGCTGAGGCCCATAGCTGTCGTGGGTAACGTGGAACCGTGACCCCTGGACCCCGCACGCATTTGCTAGTGCATCCTCTTCTGGGTCTCCCACGAAGTCGTGCTTTGGGCTCCGAGTAGCCCTAGCCTCCAGCACCAACAGCACCGAAGATCACTGGCCTCCACTCCACGAGTGTCCTGTGAGCCAGCTCCACGTGCACCGTCTTGAGGCTCCTTCGCGGTCGCTAGCCCGTTGGCTAGTAGCCCTTCTCGAAGGCCAATCCTTTTCTTCTTGGGCTCCCTGGTTGCTCCAGGCTTGCCCTCACTTACCCTTGCTGGGTGAGTTCCTCAGACCTTGCTGGTCTGCATCATCGTCAATCTTCAACTTCATCGAGACTTGCCGTTGCCAAGGCTTGTTGGGTCCAATCTGGTCGCCGACACCTCAGCACTCGACAGACATCGTGTACCAGCCCGAATCCTGCTCCTGGTCGCCGACAACGCCTCCTGGCCCTCGTGGCTGAAGAGTCAAGATGACCATCAACCTACCTGAAGCACTCGACATCGGTGGGCATCTGCTCATCGCCTTCCTGGTCAATGGCTAGTGACCCAGACTCTGTCCCCTCTGCTTTCAGGTTCTTCAGATCTCCGATCCACTCTTGGATCCACCCGGACACTTTCCACTTGGTCGCCAGCAGCACTTTGCCGCAGATCGCCATTCAAATCGACGAGCGAAACCCGACCCCGAAAGGCACCTATGCACCCGGCTTCCCTGGGTGAGGTAACAAGAGTACTCCGGTGCTCCCGTGGGTAGAGACTCTAGAACGACCTAGTTCTCAAAGGGTTTGCTCCAAGTCCTTCTTTAAGTGTCCCTTTTCTTTAATTTCCAAACCGCGACTTTCTCCATAGAAGTTAACGGTGTTTCGCGGCTGTGTAATTACACTGCACGCGTCCCCCGTGGGTCCCCTGTGTCACTACCTTGGGTGGTTCCTTGTGGTCCAAGCACTTCTAGAGGCTCTAGGCCTAGTGTCTAGCTCAGTCGTGGTTCTTATACCACTTTATTGGTATATGGTTTGGTATGCCCCTAGGGCCCAAACGTGTATTTGTGCTATTACTGTGTTTAAATAACTTATAACTTATGTACTTCGAACTCTAGCCTCATAAAGAGACTAGAGGGGTGTGTTTAGCAATAAATACATATATTTTGAATATATACCTGGTGTGGTGCTCTTTCATTTGATCACTCAAGAGATTATAGACTGGTAAAACAAGCTGCTTTACATTCCTTCAAGACTTAGCCTGAAGGCTGCTCTCCATAGCTACCACTAGGATAGCTTTCAATAAGGTTGTCTTTAACCTATCTCCAATAAGGGGTTGTTTGGACTGGTGCAAGGTGCCCACTATAATTAGTGGACAGCATATGCCAGGCCAACTTCTCACAAGCATAATCTGACTTTCCTTCCTAAGGTGGCTTCCAAGATACATAAGGAACAAGGAATATTGCTTCCTGTATTCTTACCTTCTCCTTCTTCTAAGGAAGAGGAGCTTTTTCATTTGTTGGATGTCAAAAGAAATACACCTTCAGAGATCTGAGATTCATGGACAGTCTGAACATTTTTTGGAACCTTTGAAGTGTCAAATCAGGGTCACAAAGTTTCTAAGGGTGCTTTGAGTAGATGGATTTATTTTACTATTGTGTTGGCCTATTTGTTATTTAATGTACCTCTTTCTGAAGGGATCCAGGGAAGATCTACTAGTGAAGTGGGGGCTTCGTGGACGGAGGCTCAGGGGGGTCCACTAGCAGACATCTGTAGAGCGGCCATTTGGACCTCGCCTCATACTTTTGCAAAACACTACCGTATTGAAAACATTCTGGAGGGTAAATCATTTGTGGAAAAGGTTTTGACAGCTGTATTTGCTACATGATTTCATTACCTTGGTTTTTGCACTGATTAAAACTGTGATGCACATAATTGGTGTACGATTTTGTTAGTTTATCATTGAGAATGGTTGATCAAGAAAGCCAGTTTTTTGCTTGGTTATCCCTCAAAAGAAAAGACTGGGATGAGGATAGGGATGTAGGGATAACACCTGGTTAATTACAGATAAATAATATTACCCTTAGTCCCTGATGTCCTCGTCACAGTCCTTACGACCCACCCTGCCAGCTAGCCTTCACGTGGCTTGGTATGGCAGGAAGTGATCACGGGTGGGCGGAACTCGCTGAATTTTACTCTGCCGAATTCCGCGGAGTTACATAAAAACTCTGCGAGATTCAGCAGAGTGCTGCCAATAAGCAGAAATAGGCAACGTGTGCTGTGATTTAGCGCCGCTAGTGCTTTTTACATTAAAAAATCAGCACGAATCGCACCACGCGGCGCGCCAGAGGCGCAGCATCTTGAGCTGATTTTGCTGCTGCTCAAGTAGATTTTCTACTCAAGCGGCAGCCTTCTGACTGCGAACGCCCGCTCGGGTTTGAAAAAATCTCGGCGGATATCCTCTTAGCGACCGGACATCGCGCTCGGAGATGCCAAATCTCACTCGTGCTCACCAACTTACCATGCTGGAGCCTCGCGAGAGAAATAATTCTTCCACGCGGCGATTGGCGGAATTTGACTGGAACTCTGTTACAATAGTAACACGGAGTCGCCGAATTCCGCCAATTATGCGGGCGGACCGAATATTTCACGCACCCCTAGAAGTGATGTGGGTAAGGGGGTGTTTATACTATCCCTGGGTGGGTGGGGTTTCCTTTTCTTGTCTGAAGTGGAATCTAACTCAAAAATAAGGATTGTGATGAGGACATCTGGGACCAAGGATAATGAGATTTGCTGGTAAGTAACCAAGCTTTACTGATGTGCACTTCTGGCCAAGGTGTTTATGTTTAGGGGTATTTAAAGGGCTCACAGAGATACTTCAACCTCCTTTACCTACGGCAGTAGTGGAAGATCCCAAGTTCACAAAGTACAAATATTTATTTTTTAACAGTTTCGATGCCAGCGCATGCAACGTACAACATGTCCAACAACTGGACAACACTCTTGGAAAGTTGGTAGCCTCACAAATAGGGGGCTGCCGGACCCCTGACCTTCCCTCCCTCCAGGGCACCTGGTTCCCATTGGTGTTTGATGCAAAGCCAGGTCAGTTTATTATAGACGAACTGGCTGTGCCTCAAATCCAAGGGCTGTGGCGCTGCTCCGCCCTATACAGGCCCCCTCTGTATACGTTAACAGAAGGTCACTGTGGGGCGCAAACTGATTTTGAGGATATTGGTAGGGTCAACTTTCACGATTTACAAACATATAGCGCAAGAAAATTGATCGATATTTACAACACTTGGCGTAGAATCTTTAATACCTCTGTGCCAGAGTTTTCCCCACTCTCTATGCTCGGGGTTCCCCAATAAATATCTACAGAAAAGGGTAGAGGTCCCGGTAAATACAGTATGCAGATTTGGCGTGGAAAGCACTAAAAGCGCGTGCTGCTCTGTTTTGCGGGGCTGAACTTATAATACGTGGTATTGATCAACTCTGATAAATTTCCATCCCTGGTGTATTGGCATTAATTGGGCGTTAGATACAAAGCTCTCAAGTTTCCCAGTTCCATCCCTGAGAACATCTCCGAGTTTAGGTTTTCCTTTGCATTCTGGGACTTGTAGTCTTGTCAATTATGAACTCAAGAATACAATTCCAGAATGCAAAGTAAAAACCTGGAATGGATGGGCGTTTTAGGCTTGGGCTTGTGAGACTTGAGAGTTCTGGATATGTATCGTAAGCGAGGGATGCGTCTGTGCCTCCCCCCAGGACAGACTCTCTAACTCGCGCTCTGGCGAATAAGCGCGGCTCCACGTACGCACTCTTCCATCATCCATCACCGGAAGTGGCAGCGTCTCACGGCCCCCTGCGGGACCAACGCAGCGCAATATTTCAGCAGCAGCTCTGCGACGTAATTATCTGTTAATAATTCAACAGGAGCTCCGGCCATGTGGAAGCTCTCCAATCGCTCAGAACAAGACAGAAAAAATCATCAAATTACCCAGAAAGGCCTCCATCGCCAGAAGTGATTTATGCTGCAAATGTCTCTGCTGGGGAAGACCCGGGATCCCGCCTCGGATCGCGTCCAGGAGCGAAACTCATAGCGCCTCAAGCCTACCCCGGGGTTTGCCCACTCCCCACCTAAGATTAGTTGACATCGTTCGTTATCAGCGGCCACAGATTAACTCACAGGGGCCTTGGGCTGCGGCTGTCAGTCACAGGCAGGGAGTTCAGAGTTTGTTTTTATTGGAACTATCTATCCGGCTGCCGGTCAAATTGTACTTGAACTCAGTGCTTTAAATGGGGAAAAAAAGTGCAGGTACTCATCAGATCGAGCTGGGGGCGTGGCAAGGAGGCGGAGCTAGAGGCGGGACTAAGGGTGGGTCTATTGAAAAACATTTGAAGGGCTCAAGAATTTTTTTCGGTTGCGAATGATGACAAATTGCTTCCCTCTGCAATTTATTGTTGATGCCCTTGCATGTATTAAGTTGTACTAGTTGACAGACTATTGAAAGGTAACTATCAGGTTTCCCTTTTTGTCAGAGGCACCTGTATATTAAACAAAACATTAAAAGGTGCAGAGACTTGTTTTACTGAAAATTAATTAAAGGAAAAAAAGACTACATCCTAAAATGCAACTCTGACCCGCATCGGGTGGAAGGAAGCCATCAGTTGTCATGCTGGGAGAAGAAAGTTATCTGGGGTCTCACAACAGAGCAATAATATTTCACCCTTTCATTCACTTTCAGATACTGTGCCACCCAGCAAAACCTAGTCCAAAGTTCTGAGGGGCTAGTGAAGGGATGGAGGCACATATAACCATGTACATAGGAGCACGGTGTCACTGATGATGGTGGTCAGCAGGCCTGCTGTAGCCACTGTTTCTGATATGGGAGGCACCCTGTACCCACATGTGTTTGATGCTCAAAGCTTCCCTTAGACCTGCTCCTTCCCCTCAAGTCCAAGGCTTGGCTTCCTCCCTTGGGTGCTTTGGGTTCCCTGGTGCTCCCACAACTACTGTGTGGCTCACTTTTTTCATGAATACCAGATACAGCTGTTGTGTCAACTGGTGATGACCTGTCTGGTGCACCTCATAGTGCAGTGGAACCCTACAGATTTCTAAGCTGCTGTAGTGGAAATTGGGAGGGGCAGACATTTGGCACTTCTCGTTCATATCTCTGTACTGCTCACAGCTGCACACTTATGGATGCCTCCACAGCATTGTAGCAGGAAAGACATGCCTGCGATTCCCCGACTAACCATGATCCTTCCTTCTTTTGACTTCTCTGCCTGATCCCTCCGTCCAGTGCGGGGATATGTGTCCTGGCCTGTAGTGGTGTGGGTGGTTCTTAAGCTCCCTGCCTGGCCTGAGGGGTCTAGCCCTCTGGCCACATCTGAAATGACAACTACATTCTTGGGACAATATTTACAGTAGTCTGTGTACCACTTTGCCAATTCACTAATTTTACATGGATGAAAATCCATTTTCATATTATACTTTTGTCACAACACAGTAGTGGCACTCTGTGGGTGCAGAACTCCCAAGCTGGAGTGTTGTGTGTGCATCCAGAAGAAGGCAGCAAATGAAAGATAAACCACACCTAAAATAGATGGTTTTACTTTATTTAGCTGAAAACTGCAGTTATTTTCCCCAGAAAGTTATGTGAATTTGCATCAATTTGCTATAAAAGGAGGTGAAGGGCTGGCTGTAAGTGTCCCTTCCCCAAGGCAGACAGTCTTTGACATGCAGAAATAAAACTGAATTTCCCCGTTTGTGATTACTGTAGGATGTCAGTAACATTCACTGTTTGGGGAATCTAGTCATTTCTGCATCTGTGGCAGGTAACTGGATATGGGCCTGTCCCAGTATGGTAAGAGCTCTGCCTCCAGACATCCTTCCTTCCAGATGTCCGTGTCAGTCGAAGCCCTGGTCCTCACCCACCTGAATGGAGGCAACTCTCTGCCCATTAGCCTCCTTAACAATATTCAGACACCCATGAAAGCACCTTAACCACTGTAACACTTCCCATCATGGGCTTGTAGAAGTTGGCCAAATCCACCCACACTGAAGGTATTGTATTGTAATTGCATTTATATAGCGCTTACTACCCCTGACGAGGCGTCGAAGCGCTTTTCAGCGAGTAGCACTCTACTCCGGAACCCAACAAGGATTAGTGTTGAATTAGTATAGTGAAAATGTGTAAGTAATTTGAGTGGTGGATAGGTTAGTCAGTTATTTGGATTCAGAAGGATAGCGGAGGGATAGAAGAGGGAAAAAGGTTTGCATTTATATAGTGTTTGTTACCGCTGATGGGGTGTTGAAGCGCTTTTGTTTGGAGAGTAGCACTTATCGGGTTTAAAGAACAAAGAAATACCAAAAAGTGTGACTGAGCATGTGTATGACAGCAAAAAAGCGTACTTGGCAATCTGGAATAGGCCTCGTTTCTGAGAAATGCTTGATATCAGACACAATCATTCTGGAAGCAATTCAAAGTGTGATCTAACATCATAGAAATTAATGAGAAACATTCACGAAGCCATGGGACGTCATGTCTCAGTCGTGTTTGAATGATTATATTGTTAGCTACATTCAGTGTTTTCTGGTAAATGCGCATTTTCAACTCTATGCACATTATTCTTCCCCTTCCAGTGTGCCCCATACTGTGTTTAAGTATTTTGATAAATCCATTCTTCCTCCAAGTATGCAATCTGAATTCTTATGATTGTTTGTTGGGCCTTTCATTGTTTAACTTCGTTACAAAAAAATTAGTCACATTATGGTAAACTTTATATTAGCTGATAAAAAAAAAACCACATGACTTAAAAATACCACCCTCCCCTCAAAATTATTTTTCTATTCAGCTGCCGCCCCCGCTTTAGATAACACTTTTTTGGATGACGAGATACTTGCCTACCTCTACCCTCTGATGTCCCTAGCCCTTACTTACTAGCCCCATGTCCCCTCCGATGCCCCATGTGTCTCTTTACATTTTCTATTTTTTCAGGTGGTCACGCCACCTTTCATCTTAAATGTCCCCTCGTTTATCTCATCAAATTCCTTCTCTTGCTTTTCTGGGATACCCCTCCCCCACTTAAAATACCAGTCTCTGCCACTGCAGCTGTCCCTCTGTCCTCACTCAACAGGCCCCTTCCACCGACCTGTGTCATTCTCGAAAGCCTTGGCTCTTTCTTGGGACACCTACCCAACCCAGACTCTCATCAGATGATCCTCATCTCATCCATCAGGTGCTTTATTTTAAACCCACTGCCCTGCGCCCGCAGTGTATTCTCTAATATCGTTTGCTTGCCCCTTTCTTCTTCTTCAGATAACCCCTCGATTTCTTCAGCTGACTGTGCTTAAACCCCTTCACTTCTGAAAGCTCTCCTCAGTTGTCCCCTTTCTCACCCGCCAGCTGCTGTGCTATCCTCTCCGTCTTTTTCGCATAGAAAAAAGGGTAAGCCAGAGCAAATTGTGCTTTTTAAAGAGCTTCCCTTTCTTCTCGCCGCACAGCTTCCTGGCGGGTGAGGTCACACCAGAGGCGCAACTAGAGTCAAATTTCGGGGGGCTAAGAAATAATTGCGGGGGGGGGGGGCTGATTCTTCAAGCAAAAGGCAGAGTGGAGCTGCAGGGGCTCTCAGAAGGGGTGAAAACCGAACAAAGCCTCGTTAGGAAGTAAATGGTCTTTTAAAGACCTGTGAAGTACTCGGTGCGGCTGGCTGTGTGTGTGCCCGGGAAGCTGCCTCATCCCGGGCTGCCACACACGACGGGGGGGCTGAAGCCCTTTGAATCCAATGGGCGTTGCGCCCCCGCGCGCTCACACACGTTGCTCTGCCTTGGCGCCATGGCGTCACTGCCCTCCCTGTGAAATCACCAATATGTGAGCATGCGCCGCAGTTTTAGAAATGCGATGCATGCTCACATGACTATGTTTGACAGTGAGTACCGGTACTCTATTTGGTAACGGAGAAGTGCCGGTACTCTTGGGGGGGAAAAAAAGAAGTGCCGGTACTCAGTACCGGTGAGTACCGGCCCATTTAAAGCACTGCTTGAACTCTGATATTTAACCAGCAGCCCTCTGAATAGCAGAAACGCTTCCCTATTTACCCAGTGACTGGCTCAGGGCCGGACTGGCCTATAGGGCAATCGGGCAGTGCCCGACGGGCGGGTTGGTTGTTTGTGGCCGGTTTTTGCTGGGGATTTCCCGATATTAAAACAAATGCTGCCCGCAGCAAGCTCAAATCCATGCCGTCTTAGAAAATACGGATACAGCATGTGTTTAAGAGTTCAAAACTACAACGAGTTTTTAGCTTTTTAATCCATTAATGGGGGCGCTGTTATTTTGGTGCTCAGGCCTATTTTCTGTCCCAGTCGGACCCTGGACTGGGTACATGGCCGCTTCTTTTCTACTTTTTAAATTTATTGTGCAGATAATATGTTTGTGGGATCAGCTGAGAGTAATGGTGTTTGTGTAATAAAAACATGCCTAGAATAATTTTGAAAAGCACAAAGAATGATCTCAGCAGTAAATATGCAGGCGCATAATTACACTCCATCCATGTATTTGCCCAGCTCTACATCTAACGCTGTTGGCCACGAACCCCTCGCCTCCCCCTTGCCCCCCCTGAACCACCCTCCCTCCCCTCACCCCTCGCTCTCGCCCTCCCCCACTCTCTCCCCTCCAGGAACCGCGCTCCTCCAGGACCTCTTTTCTGCTGCATCAGAGGCCTCCATCTGTTGCATCCTCCACTCTTTCACTCTATCTACCTCTGTTCTTTGCCCCCTTCTCGAGCTTTTTTCTGCTCTCTTTTCCTGCCCTTTTTGCTGCTGCTCCTGCCCGTTTTCGCTCATTTTCTCTCTCTACTTTTTGACTTTTTTTCAGCCTTTTCGTGCCTGATTTTCACTTGATTCCTCCTTTTTTTGCCCTCTTTCTGCTTTTTTTTGCCCTCTTTCTGCTTTTTTCTGCCCTCTTTTGGCCCTGTTTTGCTTGCTGCTGCTCCCGCCCTTCTCTCGCAGTCTTTTTTCCTGCTCTTCACTCTCGCTCCTTCCTCCTCTTGCACCTTCCCCCCCTCCTCCTGTGACCCCTCCCCTTAACTGATCCTGCTTTGCTTTTTTGCCAGCCCCGCCCACACCTCCTAGCTCCCCTCCCGCCTCCAAGGACCTACTTAATGGTGGCCTCAGTGCTGGCACCCTAAAGGCAAGTCCGTCTGCGCCTGGACTGTACTCATTGCCAGGAACCCTGGTCCAAGTGCCACCCTCAGCTACACCTCATCTTCCCTCCACACCCTCAACCCAGGACGCTGCCACACACAATGCACCCGCGCCACACCACACTCACAGTAGGTTACTGCACCTGCCACAACACGTGTGCCCCCACCGCTCTCGGCCCACACCACATGGCACTACTACTTCCCACAAACAGCTCGCTTGGACTCAACACTCTCACGCCCAACATCTTCTTCCTCACTGAGACCTGGCTCAACCCCGCGTCAGCCCCCAACATTGCCACCGTCATACTGACAGGATACAGAATCACCCACGGCGACTGCATCAACAAGACAGGCGGAGGAATTGCCATCATCCACAGGGACCCCATCAAATGCACCACCACAGACAACACAATCCCAGCAATGGAATTCTGATCATATGCATTTAGAAAGTTTTTGCACTTAGTATGTATTTAATAGACCATATATTCTCTTTCCTGTGTAAAGAAACTAGTTCTGCCTCTCCTGATACCACAAGGGACTGGCACAGGCTACACTAAAACTACATAAATACTTTTCATTGCCCATGAGTAGCTGTGGAAATCAACATGCACTCTATGCACAGCAATGGAAACAATGCTGTCACCTTTAGCAATCCGAGCTTTTTGAGGAGCTATAAAAAAAAAAGCAGACCTCTCCAGCCACTTCTTTGTGCTCCTCACACATCACTGATACCAGCTAATACCCTAAAAGGACACATGGGAACTATCCCTACACAAATGAAGAATGTGTGCCAGTTTGTGAGAAGGCACCCCATTGCGGTGCGCACTGACTTCAGTTGGTAGCTCCCAGTCGTGACTTGCTGCACATTGCCCTGGGGGGTGTGATCTTTTGTGTCCGGCTGAGAACCCTGAACTAGAGCACAGGTTTGTCCCTCTTTTCAGGAGTCGGATCTCTTCCCCCCTTGCAGGGCAGAGACACAGATTCCCTCTCAAACGACTCTAAACTCCTCCAAACGTCCAATAGAATATGTACACATAAGTGTGGTCAGCCAACTACATTAGAACAAACCCCCTAGGAAGGCATAAGCGTGGTACCTTACTGGTAGTCACATCAGCTGCCATCCCTGGGAACAGACATTTGAGGTGAGCAGACTTGGAGGGTCAGTAGTGTTGTGGATACCTTGCCTCCTCCCAGGATTGCGTGGTGCTCTGCAAACAAGGCACATGTGGCAGTCCTCATGCACTAACATACCCAAGCATACATGTGTTTATGGAAAGTATCACAGATTCACCCACAATGTTGTCCTCGCCACTCAGCTGTTGTACCCACCCAATTATGTTCAACTGTATATCTGACTGACCAGCCAATGATGTCAGATGCCCTGCTGCTCTCACCAGTCACTCTCACCCACCCTGCTGTCCCCATCACACACCTATTTTATCTAGCTTGCTGCTCTCACCACCCTACTATGATGCCCTGCCATGTTGCTAATCCTAGGCTTAAAAACTTGCTGTAAAAATGGTGAAAGGCTTTGTCACTTTCTAGCTCGGTGTGGATGGCACTACTCCTAAGCTTAACATCTCTGATAGAAAAACAGACATTGGAGATGAGCAGGTTTGGAGAGCTGGTTGTGGTGGTGTTTCATCTATAGGAACTGCTCTCCACCAACTAAAACTTGGGAATCACCCAGGGTTACCTGCTTCATTTTTTGCATAATTTATGCAGCACCCTAAGCCTAAAAGGGCATTATTTTCTATTTATACTGGTTTCTCCCTTATGTCTGGACAAAGCTATACTTCTCTGATGAGCCCTAATAAGAGTGAAACGCATGCATCATGAGTTTCTTTTATTCATTCCGGGTTGGCTTTGATGGTCTATTACCAATCTAAAGCTGTAATAATGTGCCTGGAATGGAAAAAGATTTTGTCTTTTTTCAGCTCAGCGTGGATAACACTTGCTAATCCTATGCTGAAACACTTTGCTGTAAATATGGTGAAAGGCTTTGTCTTTTCTATTTCCGTGTGGATGGCACTGTCCTAATCCTATGCTTAAAGACTCTGCTAGAAAAACAGACATTTGAGATGAGCAGACTTGGAGTGTCGGTGGTATTGTAAAGTGTTCGATTTAAAGACACTGCTCTCCACTTAAAACTTGGGAACTACCCAGAGTTCCTTGCTTTCTATTTTGCAACATTTTTGTGTCACTCTAAGCCTGAAAGGGAAGTGCTTTGATATCTCACAACTCTGCACTTAGTGCAGCAGAATTGTCGGCACTCCAATGAGGTATCGTACAGAAAATCAACATTTTCTGAGGCACAGACAAAGGTGTATGCCTCTATTTTTTATTTGATTTTCTGCAAGAGTTCAAAGGTGGAAAAATGGTATGTAGAGACAACTTTACTATGTGGTTGATTGATTGGTGATGTATTGATCAGTTGTCAAGTATGTTGGAGAAAGTGAATAACAAGCAAGTAAATATTTCCTTTTTTTATAATGTAAATTCTCGAAGGCTGTTGGTGGACTAGTTCTTGAAGCTGACTGCTAGTACTCTGTCAGTTTCCTGAGTGGGTTGCTAGCTCGGTGAGATGGTGTTATGAAAAGTTATAAAGAGTGGGAGCTGCTCCATCCCCTAGCTGCGTTTCTGGACTGTACTCTGAGACCGGGTCTTTGACATTTAAGAGCTTTTGTTCATTAACCTTATGTTACCGAGGATGCAGTGTAAACAGTGGGTAGAAGAAGAGGGTGGGTGGTAATTGTTAGTAGGAGACAGACAGAGAGCGAGGTCAAGGGTAGACGGAAGGGATACAGTCATTCTCAGGCTCCAATAGGATGAGAAGAAATGTTATCAGGTTAGGATGGTAGAGAGAGAAGGAGCAGGTAGTTCATGCCAAAATGTTTGAGAGAGGTAGAAGGGGATGATACAGTGGGTGTCAAAAATGGGGTTAAAAGGAAATCGAATGAGCGCTTAGACATGTGAAATAGACACACCTCTGGCTGGCTCTGGCTTCCTTCCTTACCGCTAGAGAAGGATTGATACTGGCCTGCCTGAGCCAGTATTTCGTAGATGGTCGAGGCTCTGAGGACGCCCTGCGCACTAGTGATGGGCAGATATAGCATCCGGAGCAGAACCTGTGTTGTCTTGCTGCTCCTCCTCAATACTGTGCCTAAGGCTGGGATCACACATGAAGGTTTGCCTGATGTGACCATGGAAGCAGTGGCGTCACCCAGTGCGGTAACTCCCGAGTCCGGGGGTGCGGGGGTGCGGACCGCACCGGGCGGGTGACACCATCACATGGGGTGACACCGTGAGCCTCTGCTTTAAAGCAGAGGCTCACGGTGTCACCCCATGTGATGGTGTCACCCGGTGCGGTCCGCACCCCCCGCACCCCCCTAGTGATGCCACTGCATAGTAGATCACAGAGATCACCTACCTCGACAAAGAGATAGACTGCACTTGATAGGAATAGTAAACCCAATGTATGTAAAACCTTTACAAAGCCCAGCTTGGGAAGAAATCAACATGGAGGACATGTGAACAACCAAGGTTGCCAAGGGGCCATGTGACCCCCAGCTCTGGTGACCAAGATAAGAAAGAGCGAGATCTCCAAAATCAGCTTTCCAAAAAGCTGGGGACCTTACACCATTGCTGAGATATTTAGCATCTCTAGAGTGTCAATATCACCCCTTCTCAAGTCACAGAAGGACCATTAGGCAGTCCGCCTTCACACCCAGCCATGGGATCTGGATATGGTGAGCCCAGGAGAATGTCCTGATTCTGGAATCCTTTTAACTGTCTTTTAAGCCAATACTATTGTAGGGATATCTGCATTTTCAGTCACCTTAAGTTCAGACCCCAGTGGGAAGTGGTGAGAACACTGGGTGGCATGGGTACTCGGGCCACCAGAAATGTTTGACTGTCACTGTTAGACTTCAAGATATGGACACCTAAACTTTAGAAACCGCGTTTCTAAACTAGTTATGGACTCTAGGGAACTAAACGTTGAATGAACAGAGCACCAGTAGCCGGACCCATGTTGCTAATGACTCCAGTATCAGAACTCAGAAGGCGTTGTAGAACATCAGTGACTTCACTAGTGTGGGCTTGTTGCCATGTCAGTGGTGGGTGGGCTATTGGGAATAGAGATTTTTTAATACATTAACTTTTGTTGCCAGAGAATTAGAAGGTAGGATTAAGCCATCTCAGTTGTTACGTCTTGTACGCAGGGTTGGATAAATACAGAGGCTAGGCCCAAATGCACCCCATCAGTAACCCTTGGAAATCCTGGTAAGAGACAGAAACCTAATGATCACTGAAGACCCCTGAGTCGACTGAAGTGTAGCCCCATAAGATAACATATGTCCCATGTCCTTCAAAGTCTGTCTCCTAGTGTTTAGGTGCTAAAAACAATTGGGGATTGTGTCTCAGTCACAGGAGACTCTGGTTGGTTTTTGGGTCGTATCATAAAAGCGTTGTGGAGCACAGTTCTTCATCCGTGTTTGTGACTACAGTGTCTAAAGAGTATACTCTAACTTGGAATTTCTCTAATTTGATGCATGAGTTGCAGTTTGGAAACAGTGAGAAGTGAGTGTCTCTCTCTGTTTCTGAGCTGTGCACAAACACGGAGAAAATTCAAGTTACATTTGTGTACGTTAGTCAGTACAAATACGTAAAAAATGCACAAAGCAGTGTCCTGCATGATCACATGATCATTGCATTGAGTGGGATTCCTACCACCCCCCACCCTTCCACCTTTGATGACAATGCCGTCAGTGAGGCAAGTCAGTTGTCATGTGCACACACTATATGGCCCGAGATGTTATCCTGTACGGAGGAAGAATATAGGGGCATATTATCAAGGGCTTTATCGCCGATTTAGCGGCACATTTTGCCGCTAAATCGGCGATATTTTTAACGCCCTATTAGCAAGCTGTCGCTAACAGGCGTTAGCGACAGCTTTCAGGCGTTAGAGGCCGGGAATTACATCGCCTTGCATGTCAGCGATATTTATCGCTAATGACATGCAAGGTAGGCGTTCCCCACTAAAAGCGACTGTAAACAGTCGCTAACACCACTAACCCCTATTATCAAGGCAGGCGAAGCGATAACATAAATCGCGCTAAGCGCGTTTATCGCTAGATTTTAACACCTGCTACTGACTATGACTTACCTGTTTAAGGTATAGGAGGTGGATTCTAATGCTGAATCCACCTTAGCGTTAATGTAAGAATATCGCTGGTTTTCCAGCGATATTCTCGCATTTTGCCGCTATCGCTGGAAATATTATCGCTATGGAGATAAACCTTACTAATAGGGTGTTATCTCAGCGATATTTTCCAGCGATAGGCGGCGTTAACAGGATTCGCGCTAAGCGCGTTTAGCGATAAATATCGCTATTCCTTGCTAATATGCCCCATAGTCCATTAAATCAAGCGCAATAGAAGTTTTTTGTACAGTGCACACATTGAACTCCTATATTTCAAGGTGCTCTCATTTGTGATGAAGATAAAGACGGCAAACTGAAAAACCATAACTGCCTACGATCACACAATTTGGTCAAGCAGGGAAGCCAGGATTAATCCTAGGTTTTCTGGTTTCTTCTTGTGTAATTCAGCCACTAGATATTTTTTTCTCTTCTGTTTTAAATCAAAAGTTAATGCTATATCTTTAGCTATTGGTGCACAAGATTAGAGTGTGGGTGGCAGACAGAAGGCTTGGATCGCTTTGGGCTCGAGGATCCAAGACCACCTCAAGCTGAGCCAGAGGTGGGCATCTGGCAAGAGCTTTCAGTGGCCCTACAACTTCTATCACATTGAGGCATTTAAAGAGAAAAAGGAATGGGAAGGTTATGATTTGACCTTGATCAAAACATTTGGTGAAGCAGGAGTACCAATCGTGTTTCAAGTTTCCTAACTTTCTCACTACACCACATTTTAGGGAGTGGGCTTTGAGACTGGGTGTTCTCTTCCCCTTGAGTAAAATCAAATGGATGTTGAATTCCTATCCTGTTTTCGTATCATATACCTATAACCAGTGTTTAGTTTGATTTAGGTTCTTCCTATGAAAAAGAGAAGAGAAATATAGCACTCGCACCTTAGTTGAGCCCGTTTCTAAGCACGCCTACTGTTTACAAATAAAAGAGGGAGATTGTGAGGTCTAAGATTCTATTTCTTTCCAAATCAGTAATCAACGTTGCTTCCTTTGTGTACTTTACTCCTCAAAGTTAATTGTAATAAGAAGATAATGCTTACTCCTGGGTGCTGTATTGGGATAGTAACTCACATGCAGCATACCACAGTATTATCAAATCAATGTCTCTTCTAGAAATTAGAGGTGCAATTTAGGCAGCAATATGAAATGAAACCCTCAAAATAACTACACGACTATTATTTATGTACATGCATCACGTCCACTATGCCTTTCTTACTTTCCACGTCCCTGATCCCCACTATTTTGATGTAAATGCAGGCCTTGGTCACACCACAGACCATACTTTTTGGCCCCTGACAAAAGGCTTGCCTGTACACATGGACTATCGCTACACCGCCAGTGTGCGATAGAGTAGTGATCAAATGGGGACTGACGACTCTTCCCTCCCTGTTCACACCGATAGTGAGCAGTCCTGATTTCATTTCAGGGATGAGAGGGAAATATTTGACATGGAGAGAGAAAGGGTCAGTGCCAAACAACCTATAAAACGTTTAGGTTGTTTGAATGCCTTTAACAGATTTATGACCTCTAATAGACAGAACGTTATCACTACTGCCATGTC
Organism: Calotriton arnoldi; assembly: GCA_963921515.1. Classification (NCBI taxonomy): domain Eukaryota; kingdom Metazoa; phylum Chordata; class Amphibia; order Caudata; family Salamandridae; genus Calotriton; species Calotriton arnoldi. The sequence continues at coordinate 17,301 of CAWUFW010011074.1, forward strand.
CAGTACTGGGTCTTGAACTCCTCTATAAGACCATCTGTTTGCAGGGTAATAACCTTTTAGGGGTGGCAGTGTTGAGATTGATAAATACAATAGCAATGTACACCCTGATGTATGCGCGCATATCAGCGGCAGTACCAATAAATGCAATATCGATGTATGCTGTAATCTATGCACGCCCAACGATGTCAATACCAGTAAATCCAATGTAGATGTGCACCGTAACTTATGCCTGCATAATGACGTCCGTCCCAGTGAATGCAATGTTGATGTACGATGTAACAACTCTACATGTAATAATGAATATCAGTAAATATGATATTGCTGACCGCCATGTTACACATGCTCACACTCACAAACTCGTATCATTGCTGTTGGATTTATCCGAGACAACCTCTATATCAACCCCAAGTCAGAGACACATGGTCAGACAGGCCCTGTGACCAAAACCCAAGCCTACTGATTGACAGGTCACAGGTGGGATTACACTTAGCCCAGAGACAAACGCGCACCCAGGGAAAACCCCGATCGATCCCACAGATTTGTAGTCACACCACAAACATGCCCCAGGAGATTGGCCCCAAGAAAACACGTTTGACCAAAGGCGCGTTCCCAAAATACCACAAAAGTTAGATGCTACATGTACTTAGGAACGCTCAGCAAATTTGAACACACACACACTGGCCCACACTAGCACTCATCGAGGTCGAGAGCCATCTGTGTCCCCCTTATCTGATGTTTTTTCTTGTTATTTATGACTATGATGCTTTTCAAAGAATGTCAAAGTGTTTTATTGTACCCACAAAATGTATATATGCACGGCCAAAACTTCTGTACTTTGAGACTGTCTTCAAACGCACCTCTGTCGATACTCTCCCAGCCGCTGCGTTTAATTAAACCAACTTGTTCCTGTTTTGACAAATACCTCTTGTCTTTTCATTTATTTAAGGTAAAATCACATTTGAGCAACAGATGGTAACTAAAGAGAGAGATAGAAATGTAGTCTTGGACATTTACCGTTTATTAATGAATATGTCAGAAGTGGGGAGGTCACCGAGAGAGAGGAGATGGGAAATGGAGCCAAGCTGACCAATTTCGTACAAGGAATAGGTCAAGATCTACTATAGGCCACAGGCAAACTCAAAATGCACTGCTACAAGAGAGGCGATGACAAAGGTAGTGATGTACTGCTACTACACTCCCAACGGATTGCATAGATGAGACCCCTGCAGAATGGAGGCTTGTGGTGGAGTCGGTACACTGACACACTTGATCCAGCAATGCCCAGGTTACAGTGGACTTCCACACACTGGACAACATGTTTGAGATGGTCATCCTCAGGTCCCTAATGTATACACTGTTGGGGGTAACTAAAGCGACACCACTCAAGCTGTGTCAATGTCCCTGGCACTGCTCCCTCTAGAGGGCTCGCCTGGGCGGACGAGCACATTGTCATTTTTCGCCCTGCAGAGGGCGCACCAGAGCACGCACTACAGAGGGACCTTCTGCAGGTCAGCCGGAGAGCTCTTTGCAGGCATCTGAAAACCAACAAAGACACTGGCGCCAGCAATAAACAGAACAACACAGGGCAGGAGTAACTGGATCACTCTAGTTAAAGCACAGCAGAATGGACCATAAGTTGACCCCTTTGGAGGCAGATTGCTGTGGGCTGCGACTGTTGTGACATTTGTCTGTTGTGCTACAGATAGGACTAGAATTGAATAAGCAGAACACTGTAAATTGAAAGTATAAACACATTACAAAGAGTGACTTTTTTTTAACATAAACTATATTCTGTTTCTACCTTTCTACATTTTACAGTTTACAGACATTCCTTTAATTTTAGCTCTAGACCAGTGTTTCCCAAACATTAGATTTATGGAGGTATGTCCAAGATATAAATAAAAATGCCTTTAAATTCAGTATTTATCTTGTCATGTTTGCAGCACTTCAAACACACAGGACAAACTTCAGGCTATGTCTTCTGCTGCTTATTTTTATTAACACAGGACTGGTCTTTACAAACTCATCTCACTTTGCAGTCAGAGAAGAAAATTAAAGTGAATTATGTGCCAATCTTGCTGGGGTACATGAAGTGTGAAAAAAGGAAAGACTGTAGATGGCATTTTTTCATAACACACAACAAAATGTAAATAAACTGTATAAATGCAGCACTTAGGAAGGCAAAAACGAAGCAAATTTCTGTATAATTCTGAAGTGTGATTGAAACAAAGATTTTAATTGGATCGGAACAAAACAAGACCCTTTACATGGTGATGCACAAGAAATAAATATTCACTGAAATCCGATTTCCACACATTATCATTTGTGTGCAAAATATATTAAAACTGCATGTCTGTTCAAATTTAGCGACCATTTCTATGGAAATGTGCTATCTGTACATGACAATGCTCTAACACACCATGCTTTAGTTACATTAAAAAATTGGTAGTCTCACGTCCATTAAATCTAGGTGGGCCGCAAAAGTTTATTGTACTAAAAAGTGGGTTTTAGTTCTAAAATGTTTGGGAAGCACTGTTCTAGGCACAAGTGATGGCAGTAAAATTACACCAAAAAAGTACTTTTACTAAAAATTTTGGTCCAGATGTACACTTCGCTGGTTGCACTTAGCGCCCAGTATTTTTGCAACCAGTGTGGTATTTTGAGAACCTACCGATGTACTAATAGGTCGGTTCACAAAATCCGAAATCGCTGAGGGTCACAATTCGACTTACCTCATGAATACTAATAAGGTAGGTCACAAAACGCGAGCCACTATGATTCGCAGCCATCATAGGGATAGTGGTCTGCTGGGGTCAGCTGATCGCCATGCCTGTGATTGCTTTTACATAAAGCTATCTTTTTTTTAAAATGCAACACATTTTCCCTAAAGAAAAGCGGTATGCGTTTAAGTAACACTTTTTCAAGAGTAGGGATGGCACCTAAAAAAACGTTTTTGTCAACATTCCCGAAGAGGAAGGGGTTACAGCAACATGTGTGTAGTCAGTAAAATATGAATGGTTTGCAACCTGATTTCAGCCCATTCCAAATTGGTATTTGGAAGGGTATTACAAATGCGCATTTGGTATTTATTTACAAACCTAAATTGCGATTCGTGAACATGTTACTATATTGCAGTTTGGGTTTATTACATACCAAAAGGCATTTTTAAAGTTGCAAACAGCCCAATACTGAGATTCTGAACTTTTCTGAACACAAAATGGCTTTGCATATATGGATCTTGTTCTTGTTAGACCTTTCTGGCATCCATGACCACCATTTTCAATTCCTGTAGATCCCATTAATATGCTGAACGTTGGTTTCATTTAACAACCCTGTGCACTCTAGTAGTTGTGGTCTTGGTTTACATGGGCTGATCCATTTGAGCTAATACACCTGTAAAAAGATTTTGTTGCACAATTCTATATAGCGCCAACCTGGCCCAAGGACCTTGGAGCACTTTATATGAGCATCACGTTTAGGTTTTGCCTAAGACAGAGCATGCAAGATCTTTTATTTTATATACAGTGGGCTTAGATGCTTCCTATTACCTACCACTGGTTGGCTTCATTGTCACTCTCATTTGCTTGCATCTTATTGGTCAGCTGCCGCTGGATTCCTTCCTCTTCAAGTGTTTGTCCCTCCCCTGGAGTATTGGTGCATTCTATTGTGTCCTTCCACTGCTCATTTTATTAGGTGCTACTTTTTCAAGTTTTTAAGGTCCACTTATGCATATAGAATTTCTACCAGTGTGATGGATTACACAGAGAGGTAGGTGAACACACACAAGTATACCTCTTTGCAATCAGGCCCTGGTTACGAACTACCTGGGCAACGTTCCGAGCAACTATGAGTTGTCTGGTGTTTCTGGACCTGAAATTACCGGTCCGGAGTTTTACCGGGTGCAAACTTGCATCCTTTAAAACCATAAGTGGAGATGGCCAGGGGCACGGCTCAGCCCTCACCCAACACCCTCAGATCCACACAACCTGATGCAGACGCTTATCACCGGTCAAAAGCTGGTGGTTAATATCAGCCTTAAACTCCTTGAAGTTATGGAAAGCCTGATGTGAATTATGTGGTAATTCCGGGTCTAGCACGTTTTTCCCCCTTCTTGTGATGTTAACTTTTAGTCTCTGTTTACTTACAGAGAGACAGACTGGGGTGTTAATTCATGCCCTTTTATATTCTTTTATAATAAATGGGGCATTCTTAAAGAGGGTCTTAGTGTCAAGCCCTGGGAATAACCCAATGTACTCCTGCGCAACGCAGGAGTAAGAGAATGCGAATGGTTGGGAACGTTGAGGGAACACTCCAACAGTTATTGTCTTCCTCCTGATTTTGTGCCCACTGCTTCTGATCCTCTTGTTACCTTGCCCTACTTCTTTGGTTCCTCCTATGCATAGTTCTCCTCGCACTCATTCTCTTAGCCTTTCTAGTCCTTGTCCCCTCAGTACTAGTCCTCTTGGTCCTGGTCTTTCTTGTTCTGATTCTACCGTGCTAGTCCTCTTGGTCCAGGTCCTCTGGCTATGTGGGTCCTGGTCCCCCTAGTTCTGGCCTTTCCTGTTCCTTTATGATGCTCTTGGCCCAAGTCCTCTTGTCCTGATCCTTTTCCCCCTGGTTCTTGTGGCCTGGTACCGCAGGTCCTGGTCCACTTGGCCCTTTGTGCCTGAGCCCTCCTCATCCTTTCCTTCTTGGTTTGGGTCATCCTGGTACTCCAGCAATATTCCATGTCCTCTTACTCTTCCTGGTACTGTGCACACTGGACCTGGCACTCTTGGTCCTGGTTCTCCATATTCAGGTCTTCCACTTGATACTCTGGTTCCTGGTCCCATTGACCCTGTCCTTCTGACCCATGCAGCCCCATTCCTGATCCTTTTGGTCCTTATCCTTCTGGTCTAATTGTCCTCTTGCTCTGGTGCAGGCCCCCCTGGCTCTGGTCATCCTTGTGCCCTTAGTCCTTGTCCCCCTGGTCTTCCTAGTCCTGTGGCTTGCAGATCCTGGTCCCCTGGCCATGTTCCTCATCTTCGTAGTCCTCATGTCCTTCTTTGGACCGGATCCTCATGATCTGGTCTTAATCCTACCGGCATATGTCCTCCTGCTACTTGTCTTCATGGTTCTGCACCAACTGCTCTGGTCCTCATGGGCATGTCCTCCTACAGTCCAGCGGTTCTAAACCCTTTGACTTCTGTGGGTCCCCACTGAAACAGTACTGGAATCCTGGGACCACCATAAATTCCTTTTTGGAAGCTGGGGACCCCCATTCAAAGCAATTTCTATGATTTGGATCCCAAAACAATACATACAAACATACAAAAACAAGTATAGACCAAACATGATCAAATATTGAAATATTTAATTCACAATCCAATATAGAAAAAGGTTTCTAATTTTCGAGTTTGCTAAATTAATTTATATACTTTATTAATTTTAATGTATTCATTTTAATATTATTTAATTTTGAAAAAAACAGTTGTGGACCACAGGTTAAGAACCCCAGCTACAGACCCTTGTCCTCCTTCTTTTCCTAGCCCTCCTGATCCTCATCAATCAGGTCCTGATCCTCCTGTTCTTGGTCCTCCTAGTCATGCTCATCGTCTTTGTTCAGCACCAGTTAGTTCTCGTTCGTTTAGATCTGGGCCTGGTCATCGGTTTCCTTGTCGAGCCCCGCAGGCCTGGTGTTCCTAGTCCTGGTACCAAATGTCCTGGTTCTTTTGGCCCCCTTGGCCTGCTGTGTCCTGGTCTTATTGGTCATTGACCGCTGCTCCTCCAGTCCTGGCCTTCCTAGCTCTTGCCTTCCTAGCCCTGTTTGCCTGCCCCCCCACTCCCCGGTCACACATCAGTCCCCCTTTTATGGGTCCCTTTTGTTGTTGTCCTCCTTGAGCCTTTCTTTTTTGTCCTTCCTGGTCATCCTTATCCTGGACATCCTGCCCTTGTCCTCCTGGCTTTGGTCATCCTGGTCCAAGACCTACTGCCCATTGTCTTCTTTGTCCTGGTCCTCCTGGTCCTCACTGTATTGGCCGTCCTTGTCCTTGTATCCTAGATTCAGGGCCCGATCTTTCGGGCCTTAGTCCTTCTGTTCTCTTTGGTCCTGGTCCCATTTGCCTTCTCCTCCTTGGCCTAGTTCTGCCAGTCCCTGTCCTCTTGACTCTGGTCATCCTGGTCCCCTTGGAAGTGGTCCTCATGTGAATCTTTCTGTCCTGGCCCCTGCTAGTCCTGACTCTAGTCTTCCTCACCCTGGTTCTGAATCTTTGCGACCAGGTCCTCCTAGTACCTCCCTTCCTCTGTCTCCACCCAGTGGTTCTAGCCCTCTTGATCCTAGTCCTCTTGGTTGTATTCCTCCTAGGGTTGGTACCCCTGGACCTCCTGGTCTTCTTGGTCTTGTGACCCTACGTCCAGGTCTGCGTGGTCCTTCAGACCTGTGTTCTGTGTCCATGCCCTCTTGCTCCTCAGCCACACTGGGCCTCCAAGCCTGTCACTAAAGATTTTTGGCAGAGTTCAATGCAGCGGCGGCTCCTCATCAATGGCGTCGCTCTACTGCCTGGCTCAGAGCCAGCAAATGTAAAATAAAACGATGTTCTTGCATCATTTTATTTTGCATTTGCCGGCTCTTGGCCAGCACTGTAAGGAGGGGCCGGGCCTAGGCATGGGAGGGAGGAGGAGGAGTGCTACGTGCACTCCACTCCCTAAGTGCTCATGTGTGTGTGTGTTTGGCCAGCCGTCTCAGGCTGACCAAAACACACATGCGCACATAGGTTTTCTCCAGCCCAGCTGCATTGAGCGGGCGGGCTGGAGAAACCCCCACAGACTCCCTTGTCTGAACAGGACGTCTTTTCAGCTCGCTCAGACCAATCCCTGCACTGCTCTGCAGCATGGGGATTGGATGGGAGTCTGTCCCAGAGGCTGCTGGGATCTCGGAAGAAGAGAGTCGGCGAACATGACGCTGGAGGCGGCGGGCGGGTATATCTATTATTGCTAATGTGCGACTCCCAACCCCACCCCCTGCGCTACTCCCCCCACGTGAGCCCCCCCCACGCGCTTCCACTCCCACCACCCTTTATTTGTGGCAGCTGCCACTGGTTCAATGGCCACCTAGAGACTCGTCTCAACACCTGTGTTCTTGGTTACTCAGAGCTGAGAACCAGTAGGACCTGGCCCACTCACATCACTTCGCTCCGCAGTTGATTAAAATGTCAGGTCTTGCGGAAGTGTTCACATATCAGATGGGGTTATTTGGTTAATGAGACCCACTCTGTCAAACATCAGAACTCCTAACTCACAGAGCCAGAGTGCAGACCCTCAGACTCTGAAGACCCTCAACTGGCTCTCATGTCCCTTCAGCGTCCACTAATGGCACCACTTCCAACTTTCCATTGCCATCTTTCAACCATGTTCCTCAGAGCCCAGCTACCAGGCTTTAGAGTCCAGACAACGAGATCTGTCAGTCCGGTATCTCATCAGTTATCCCTCAGATCCCTGGGCCACCCTACAGCCGTCCAGTCCCTCTATCCCCGCTGATGCCCACATAGACCTTTGCTATGCATCCCAATCCACCATGCATCCATTTGCTGGCGGTCACACCTCCTGTCACTCTGTCACCATTTCACAGAACACCAAGCCTTGTGCACTCACTGGACGGGAAGGTGTTTTGTTGTGAACCTCTAGGTGCACACTATGGGCCACATACTAATTGCTTGCTACCTTACTTCTCCACTCTATCTCTCCATTTCAATTACCTAGTTGCTTTCCTTACCAGTCCACTGTGTCTACCTACCTCTGCATCCCAAACACCACCTCCCCTTGCCTCCACACCATGTTGCCTTTCTGTAAGTGCCCACCCATATCTGGCCCGGATACCCCTGGTACCTTGCATCGCTGTGCCCTCTGTTTGCTTGTGCTTATCTGCTGCTCCTGTGTTCCCAAGTCTGAAATACAAAACAAGCTCCATTGTCCTTCAAAAGAAGCTAAAAAGCACCAATCCTGCCATTAAATGCCCAAATGAGCCCAGACTTTAAAAAATCATGTTTTTTTTCTTTTTATGGGGGCTGTAAACATTAAAAGACAAATTATTCCCACAAGTTAATGAAACATTTATTTAAGATGTATTAAAAACCATACTCATTAATCTTTGTAGATCTTTAGTGAGTAATTTGCAGACAGCCAAAACACCCTGTTTATTGCCTTAGGCTGAGGCTCATGAAGCAGTGGGTTGCATCAATTGACTTCTGCATTAGTTCTAAACAAGCAGCTTGTAGTACAAGATTTCTGTATTTCTAAACAACTTAGTTTGATTCATTGATTTTCTTGTGGATAGGTTTGCCACCTGTCTGGTTTTTTTTTAACCACATGACCAGTATTTAAATTTCCCAGCCAGTAAAAACAAGGATTGGCATAGCCAATAGGTCTCGCCTTTGGGACCTTATAAGAGATTATTAAGGAGATGTCCTTGCCTGTACTTAAATGTGTTGTTTAAGCGTTAACACATTTAATATAGCGTCCTTCATTTTTAAAGCTGTCTACCAGAGAACCACTACACTAACTTGTCATAAATTTTGAAGAACGTCATGAAAGCCTCCTTGTGAGGGGGAAGAGGAAGCTACAACTCCATTCCCAGATGCTGGGGAAAGCTGTGAAAGAGAGCAGAGAGGCAGGGCGGAACTCTGAGAAGAGAGCTGCTATACCATTCGCTTCTGCCAGACCCAGCTGATGTATGCCCTCAAAAGCTATGGACGGCAGCAAGAGAAGAGGAGGAGGATAGAGTAGCGGTGGGGAGAGAGAAGTGGTGGTAAGGGGAGAGGACTTGCACTTGACAGATTTTATTTACAGATAGCTAGCACCAAATTATGCGTCGGGTTGACTAAATTATGCGGCAAGAAAAGCCAAATTATGTGGCATAATGCAGCACATTTGATAGTATCACTTCATTACTTTGCAATTTTTACACATGGCAGTACTCTGTGCACACAGATGTCACCTCATTAGTACCAGTTTAACAACCAAACAGAAATTAGCAACTGAAATATGACCAGTCAACCTGTGCAAAGGGCCTTCCACTGCGCGGGAACACGTCGCAACGTTTTAAGTAACTTTTGATATGTTTGCGCTAGAAAGAAACTTTTGTTAAAATCTTGCAGATGATTATGTGGCAAATGCGGCAAATCGATAATTATGCGAAAAAAGCCAGAGCATCGCATAATGCCAGTGGCCCTGCTCATAATGACTGCTGTATTGGTGGAAGAAAATTTGAATAAAAGGCGTTTGCTAACCTCAGACCTAAATCAAAAGGTCTTTGCTAACGCCCGGTCTATATATCTAGTGACCACATTAATTGTTTAAGCGTTATTTCAAGTTCTGCAACTTGGTCTGCCTTTCACACTGACTGCTGACAGCAGGTCTTGTTAAGTTAGAATTCAACGGTGGTAAGTAATTAGCGCTCAAACACATCCTTACGGAGATAGCCATCTAAACATGAATATAATGTCTGTAAAGCGCGCACACAGCACCTGGAGCATCTTGCGCTGAATAGGCAATATTTGTCACCTAGATCAATGGCATTTATTTCATCGACCTTAGAATGATGAAAAGCTGAGTGGTTCTGCCGGGATTCGGATTGTCACAGTGAGGTCAAATAGGCCTTGGCCCCCGCCTCGCAGACTGTATGCAAATGCATGCATGTACATTTGGACAAGAACACAATCCCAGACCAGCTTTTCTAGCCTGCAGGACTGCATGTGCAAACATAACTAATGGTGTCCACTTTATGCAGCCTATAATTATACAAGAGTTAGATAAAAATAAATATTACATCAAGCGCGTGTGCACGGATACTTAAATGCAATACTTGCAGAAATACTACTCGAGGGTACAATGTTCCACCGGTGCAGGGCAGGAAGTGGTTTCTCTAACCCAGAAGGGAAATGCTCGCTCGAAACAGGAAAATGGAACTTGAGTACTTTCCATGACATGGGTTAAAAAGACCTCAGTTCATGGTTGGAAAAAAAAAACTAAGACCAGACAGCGAAAAAAATGTTTTAATGTATAAACTTACACTACCGACACAACCACAAACACCCCTTTTCATGAAAAAAAATGGTGCAAGCCCAGGGCAGACATTATCTGCTCTTCATTCGGACAGGCGGCTTCACAATGGGGTCTATGGGTGGACAGGGCAGTCCGGGGCAGATTGCAGAGGAGGCTGCCCGGGCAGATGACGGAACAAACGTGGCAGATTAACACGTGGCAGCCTGGGGCAGATTACGTAACGATGTGCACTGGTGCAAAAACAGCGTAAATTCATTTCCACCATGTTTGCGGAATTTTCACCAGTGCACGTTGGGACCATTCTCTGAGGGCATGGCAGCAGTAGAGAGCCTTCCCTTTCACAAGCACAACGCTTTCTTCTAAGTTTTTTTTCCCCCGAACTGCACAGCGAACCGCCATGTTACTTTTCTATTTGTTTGCACCTTCATGCTTGCCTGGTTCAACATGCCTTCTGTTATCTGCTGCAGCAAAATATATTGGCTTGATCCTGGATTACACAAGCAGCAAAAAGAGAGGAGGGACCCGGATGGAGACATGCCCGAGTCCAACAGATATGGCCTTTGGTAAACGAGCGCGGCCGCGAAAGTGAAAGCGACATGTCCAAGCGAAAGTAACATGATCCACAACAGATGGCACCCTGCGCGCCGCTGCTCGCTCCCGACAGCTGTTGGCCGTGGGTGTGTACATTTACAGAAAAGGTGGGACATGCACACGCCTTTGGCCAAATGCGTGCTTTCATTTTTGAAAGCCACACGCAAATGCCAATAGAATGTGTGGAAAATAAAAAGCCACACGCACGAGTTTATCGAAAGTCTGGAGTGATTCCAAGAGGCCGTCTCCTAGAGTAGCGCATGCGCGCTGCGCTAGGCTCGACCGATAAATGACAATCAACCTAAATCCAGTATTTTCCCTCACGACAGTATATGCTTGAGACAGTAAATATAAGAGGAAAACACGTTCAAATGTGTTGTACAGCTGTAGTAATGATCCCTGATTGATCAATAAATTAAACAAAGAAAGGGCATGTTAAAATGAATACAGATGATTTTATATATAGTTTTATTTAAGTATCACTTCGGGCCTTTGCAGAATCTTGAAGTGTGAACAAATGGCTGTGATTTTTCTTTGTAAAGTGTGGCAACCCCACTTGTGGGCCTTCTGTTATAAATGCACTTTCAAATCTTTGACACACTTTTCTGCACCCCTATTCTAAGATGGCCACAGTAGTGGCGAAGCGCTTTCGCAGCAGCGGCGCTAATTACGGCACACTGAGCGCATGTGTTGGCTTACTGACTACCTGAACATATGTGTGTTGGGGAGTCTCTTCCCTTTTATGGATACGCGTCTGACCTCGAGTCCGGGGTCAGAACACGTGTGCGTTTATGATGTCATGGGGCGTGGCCCAGTCGCGCACTACATTCCTCCCAAACTTTCAACAATAACAATTAAGCCATGATTTGTAAGAACCTCCCAAACTTTCAACAATAACAATTAAGCCATGATTTGTAAGAACATACTGAGAGTCCCTGCTCTGGCAGTTCAAAGACAACCTCCTCAAGACTCTTGGGTCTTCTATACCTATGGACGTAACTGGTATGGGTGCCCGGCTTACTGGACGTGTGCCATCTGTTACTGGTGTTTGTCGTGGTGCAGTCTATTCCTGACAGGGTTGAAGCGCACTTCACTGGGGAGCTTGAGGTACCTCCGTGTGATACCAATGGTCTAGAACATTCTCATCCTTCCACTCCCCTGTAGATGGATTCTGGGGATGCGCTTCCGATTCACCAGGGGACTGCGGGCGCCATTTAATGAATGCTGACGCACTTCGTGTGACGCTATCACGATTGTTCTTTTCTGTCACCATAGTGCCGTTGCTGTCACTGAGTTGAAGAGAACGTATCTCGAATGGGAGTCGAAACTTTCCTCCGGGCTGCCAGTTGTGTACTAGAACCCAATCCCCTATGTGAATGTCAGACTCTCGGGCTCTCTGGGTTGCGCTGGCATTTTGGTTGTTCTGGGTCTGCCTGCTTTGGGTGGCTTCCCTATCTATGGGTTCAGGGGTCCACAAGTCGACGTGAGGAATGTTATCCCTCACAGCACTTCAGAACAGGACTTTAGCTGGTGATGTTTGAGTTGTGCTGTGTGGGGTATGTCTGTAGACTCTTAGGGTCTTGTGGATGACGTCTTCCACGTCTGCCTGTTGTTCAAGCCCTATGTGAATTGCCTTGTTGAGCGTACGCTTTAGTCTCTCAACCTCACTGTTGGCTTGGGCCAGCCGGGGTGTAATTTTTCTGTGAGTGATGGCAAATGATCATGTGTATTTTCTAAAGTCCTAGCTTTGTAATGAAGGGCCGTTGTCACTTTTAAGGGTGGAGGGAACTCCAAACATCGAAAGATTTTCTCGAGACACTTCTGCGTTTGTTCGTGCTTATCAGTAATTTGACAATGGGGAATTTGGGAAAAGAGTTGGACATCACCAGCATGTGGCATCTATCAGGCAGGTATCCAAATTCAACACAAACTTGGCACCATGGGCCATCAATACTGCAGTCAGTGGAGACCTGAGGGTGCCTGTCTGGAGCTTTGCATACTCAACACCAGTTGCTTCGGGCAACTATGTCGTCTACTTCTGAATCCATGGTGGGAAACCAGACTTTTCATCACGAACGGGCTTTTGTTTTGGTCGACACTTGGTGTCCAGTGTGGGCGAGGTGTAACATCACTGGTCGCAGCTGGCAGGGGATGATGATTCTGTGACCTGGAAGCAGGATCCCTTGTCTGTTAACGCTGAGTTCCTGCCAAATGTTCCACAGAGCAGATAGGTCACATTGAGCTACATCCCTACATCACACAGAAAATCTTTCCATTTGTCGGACTTGGTTGCTGGATCTCTGCCTTGGGTGTTTGGAGAGGTAGTCTGTGGGATTGTTACACCTGAGTTTGTATCCTACTGGCAGTTGGTATTCTGGAGCTGAAGAGCCCAGTTTTTCAATGCGTGGTGGAGGATGCGGTGCTGTGCCCGTAAACAGTGACATGAGGGGCTTGAGATCAGTGATGACCTGGAAGGGGTGACCGAAGGTGCAGCTGTCTCTTCAATAGTCCAGCCTCCATGGACAGCTGCTTTCTCCCTTTAACTTCCCAGCCGCCCTTCCTTCTCCTATTACTCCTCACCCCGTTCTTTCTTGCCCTCCTTATTCCTCATCCCCTTGTGTCCATGAGCATCGTGTCCAAGTGTCCAACACTCTAGATGAGGCCTTCAGGCTGGACTCATATGCCTGATATGTCCTCTACAAGTAGCACGGAGAGGTATTGCGAACCGGAAGCCATTCTTAAGATGAAGCTTTGGGCATTTAATGCAGTGCTCCAGGTGAGCTCTCCAGGACGAGGCAGAATACACTGGCGATCTAGATATGGACAACATATATCTGAAGATGCTTAATAGGGATGTGTGCACTGTGTACACTGTACTCTTGTGTCTACCTCCAGAACTGGCCATGAAGTGCTAGCATCGGTCCCATCCTGGACACAGTGGTACAGATTTGCCCTTCTGAATTGGACAAAATATGCCAGAGATGGTCCCAAGAACTGGACACAACACTTGAGAGATGCCCTCAAGAGATGGGTACGATACTCCCAATGAGGCCTCTGGTGTCCAAAGGCCATAGCCTGACCGTGTCACAGATATACAAAGATCATAGGCTGGCCGTGTCACAGATATACAAAGGTCATAGGCTGGCCGTGCCACAGATATAGAAGGGTCAAAGGCTAATTGTGTCACAGATATACAAGGGTCATAGGCTGGCTGTGACACAGATATACAAAGGTCATAGGCTGACTGTGTCACAGATATACAAAGGTCAAACACTGGCCGTGTCACAGATCTACAAGGGTCATAGGGTGGCCGTGTCACAGATATGCAAGGGTCATAGGCGGGTTGTGTAACAGATATACAAGGGTCATAGGCTGACTGTGTCACATATATACACGGGTCATAGGCTGGCCGTGTAAAAGATGTGCAAGTGCCATTGGCTGGCTGTGTCACAGATATACAAAGGTCATAGGCTGGCTGTGTCACAGACAGACAGGGGTCATAGGCTCGCTGTGTCACAGATATACAAGGGTCATAGGCTGGCTGTGTCACAGACATACAAGGGTCATAGGCTGGCTGTGTCACAGATATACAAGGGTCATAGGCTGGCCGTGTCACAGATATACAAGGGTCATAGGCTGGCGGTGTCACAGACATACAAGGGTCATAGGCTGGCTGTGTCACAGATATACAAGGGTCATAGGCTGGCGGTGTCACAGATTTACAAGGGTCATAGGCTGGCTGTGTCACAGATATACAAAGCAGGGTTGCAGTCTGACACAACATGAGCTGCAGTGGCCTACTTTACAGAGCAATGCGTAAGCTTAGCATGTGAGAACATTAAGCAGCCATTTTATCATGCACGGCGCAGAAGCAAAGGATTCCCTCCAAGCAGATTAAGACGTCATACCACGTGATATGGTTGACACATGCGCAGTAAGTTTCCCGCGTTTTAGCAGCCATTTTGGATTAGACAAGAGTTATTTATTAGCAAACACACATAGGCAAGCTTCTCTATGATACTGAATATAGTGTATGCGTAGTATTAGTAAAACAATACATAGATTTTAATACAATTAATTTTAATACGATGAGAGGATTGCTTCCGAGCAAGTCTCATTGTGAGTCCTTGCTCCATCACAGGCAACATCCACTGTTTCTAGCAGCAGTCTGGCCGAACCCCCATTGATTGCCTAGCACCTTGCCTGCCCCCACCCCAGGATTGGAGACCCAATAGCTGGATAGCATGGTGCTAGGTCGGGTGCGAGCCACCGGCAGGCAGTTTACACAGGGCCAGCCTGAACCCTAACCCATCTTTTGGAGGCACTCACCACATGAGAGGGAGAAGGGTCAGAGGAAACCGATCCCAATGGTCACCATTGACGGGCACTGAGCAATCTGGACCAGGACGCCACCCAGTCTTAGACTTAGGGCCTGATTTAGATCTTGGCGGAGGGTTACTCTGTCACGACAGTGAATGATATCCCGCCTGCCGAAACATAAATTCCATTATATCCTATAGGATTTATATTTCGGCGGACGGGATATCCATCACAGTTGTGACGGAGTAACCCATCGGCCGAGATCTAAATCAGGCCCTGAGTTTCCATCCCTCAGATTCAGAGCACCCCCTGAAGTTAGGTGGACCCTTAGGGTACTCCACAAGAAGGGACCCTCGTTCGAATCCTGGATTTCACCATTGTCTGTGTCTGTGTAGGACTTCTGTGTTACCCGTAGGGAGGACAGAGATGCCCCAGCCATAGCAATACAGATCAAGTAGGTAAAGTATAAAGACGTTGAAAATGTGTGGGTGCCCTGCACGCTCCACCACCAGGAATGGTGCAATGGTTTTCAGCACTCCAGCGAAAAATGCTGTTTTACCTCTGGCATGTAACCCAGAAAAAAGACAGTTATTTTGGCCTTTTGCATTTATTTAGAGTCCCCTCTAGGTGGTGCTCTAAGACTGCCTGATTCTGCTTTATGGACGTGCTGATCACGACTGATTTATTTGTAGGTTTATATAGCACAGACCAGACCCAGGGGTATCAGAACACTTTACAAGTAGAAACCATGGTACATATAAATATTAGTGTATGTCACAGCTATGACAACATTAAACCAATCAGGTTTTATGGCAAAGAACACCCTTAGGTTTAACATTTTCAGATTCTCTATTTAATGAAGCATACTTAGCTCAGAAATGTACGGCCAAATGACCATATATGCGAGAGATGAGGTGGTCGGACAAGTCGGGGAGGACTTAAAGTGCTACATTATCCACTGGGAGGTTAGCGTTTGAGATATCCTTGTTGTGGTTTCTACTTGTTCCTTTCTGAAGATCTCAAAATTGAGTTTTGTGCATCTTGCAATAGGAAGAGAGTTCCAAATTGGTTGAGAAATGGTTCTTCGTTTCTTACACAGAGATGGTTCTAGAAGCATGGTGTTATTACTACATAGTGAGCGGGAGCCTCCTGAGGTGAATGGCTTAACGCTAGGTATTTCGGGGTGCCCAGATGTAAGGCTATGTGAGTGATGCAGGCGGTTGTAAAAACACTTCACATTAGAGAACCTTTTGAGAGTATACAGGAATTGGCTGATGCCATGGAAGCATCTTCACCAGGGCCACTGGAACTATGTGGCAGGGAAGGACCAAATTATGCAGAGGGTTGATCTAATTATGCAGCCAGAAAGGCAAATTATAGGAAGTAATGCTGCACAGTTTGTGACAGTATTACCTCATCATTTTGTCATTTTTACATGTTAACACTGTCTGGGTAAAGTTCTCACCTGATTAGTACCAGTTCAACACCCAAATACAGAAGTAAGCAGCCGGACAAGCATTGGCCTTTTTAGCCATGCTGCACAGCAGAAGCAGTGCAGGTGCTTTGTAATTTTAAAAAGCGCTATGACTCAGCCGGGGCTAATGCGCTTGTTTCTTTAAAGTGCATTTGCACTGGATGCATCATGTTCCTATTTTCATCATTATTGTTTTTAGCCATGCTGCACAGCAGAAGCAGCACAAGTGCTTTGCAGTGAGGTGAAAACTAATTTTAAAAAGTGCTATGACACAGCCGGGGCTAATGCGCTTGTTTCTTTAAAGTGCATTTGCACTGGCTGCATCATGTTCCTATTTTCATCATTATTGTTTTTAGCCATGCTGCACAGCAGAAGCAGCGCAGGTGCTTTGCAGTGAGGCGAAAACTAATTTTAAAAAGCGCTATGACACAGCCGTGGCTAATGTGCTTGTTTCTTTAAAGTGCATTTGCACTGGATGCATCATGTTCCTATTTTCATCATTATTGTTTTTAGCCATGCTGCCCAGCAGAAGCAGCGCAGGTGCTTTGCAGTGAGGCGAAAAATAATTTTAAAAAGCGCTATGACTCAGCCGGGGCTAATGCGCTTGTTTCTTTAAAGTGCATTTGCACTGGATGCATCATGTTCCTATTTTCATCATTATTGTTTTTAGCCATGCTGCACAGCAGAAGCAGTGCAGGTGCTTTCCAGTGAGGCGAAAACTAATTTTAAAAAGCGCTATGACACAGCCGGGGCTAATGCGCTTGTTTCTTTAAAGTGCATTTGCACTGGATGCATCATGTTCCTATTTTCATCATTATTGTTTTTAGCCATGCTGCACAGCAGAAGCAGTGCAGGTGCTTTGCAGTGAGGCGAAAACTAATTTTAAAAAGCGCTATGACACAGCCGGGGCTAATGCACTTGTTTCTTTAAAGTGCATTTGCACTGGATGCATCATGTTCCTATTTTCATCATTATTGTTTTTAGCCATGCTGCACAGCAGCCGCACTGCTATACACCTGGCTACAAATCCTTGTCAAAGTCGGCAATGTTCATGCTGCACAGCATGAACAGAAGGCAATGGCAGAGTCAATAGTCTCAAAGGCAAGACCTTTTGGCTTTGCCAGTGCTTGTGAGGTTTCACCACAACACCCCTGTGATGTTGAGCAAATCAGTTAATCTCCCTAATCTTGCTTGGAAAAAAACAATATATGACATTTGGCAAAAAACACTGGGGCATATTATCAAGCGGCAGCGATAATTATCGCTGGCCGCTCTTAGCGAGGTTTTCCTTATCGCCGGCTATCGCTGGCAATTATCGCCATGCTATCGTTGTATTAACAACGCATAGCGCAATGGCGATAATTTCCTAGCGTTAGCGGTGTTTTCCATGGAACATCGCTGGTTTTCCAGCGATGTTCCATGGAAAACGGCGATAACCTTGCTGATACGACCCACAGGGTCGTATCAGCAGGATCCACCTCCTATGTGTAACATAGGTAAGTCGAGATTGTAGCAGACGTTAGATTTTGGCGAAAACGGCCGTTTTCGCCAAAATCTAAGGTCTGCTACAATCCTGTGGGCTGCCTTGTAAATATCGCGATGTACACATCGGCGATATTTACAACGTAGCCCATCTGGGGTACGCCCAGTAACGCCACCTTGCATCTCATTAGAGATGCAAGGATGGGCGTTGGGGAAAGGGCGATAGTGCAAGGTTTCACGCGATAGCGTGACCTTGCTGATTGGGCGATAGGATTATCGCCGCTCGTCCGAAAACGGACGCTAAAGCGGCGATAATTGCCTATCGCCTCCTTGTTAATATGCCCCACTATCACATAAAGAAAGCAATTGAGCCCATGTCTATGTCTTAGTGAAAATACATTTGGAAGCAGATAGCATCTGTTGTCACAAATAAAAGCAGATAACATCTGTTGTCACAATAAACATCCATTTCAAAAGAGAAAAGGACTTATTTGAAGTGTGTATGGCATAGTAAAACATAACTAGAAATGACAAGAGGTTCAACGAGTACGACAGGGCAAAAGAAAAGAGTAAAAGGAGTGCTTCAATCACAGTGCGATCAGCGTAAGCCAGCAATCAGGTTGAAGCAATCAGTACTTGGTCTGTGCTCCAGTCAAAAGAAGAGGATCTGAAGCCAGCACGCGCTGGCCAATTAGAAGGCAGCAAATAAGAGTGCCAGTGAAGCCAACGAATGTTAAATAGTGGGCGGGCTGCAATCCCCTTGTAGTATACAATATCTCTCACAAGCAAGAGTGCATGCAGCACATGCACTGTTGGCTGAGACCTAAAAACGACCAGTGGCCCTTTGCAGAGTGCCTTCCACTGTGCGGCAACACGTGTTTCCGATATTGTATTAACGTTTGATCCATTTGAGCTAGAAATAAAATCTCTTTTTGTTGTTACAATCTTCAGATTATGCAGCAGGTGATGCATTATGTGCACAAAACGATACAAAGGGGGATGATGGACGGAACGCTTGAGCCAATCAAACACTCACCCCCAGTCAACTGATCTGGGTTTAATCCATCATCATTCTTTAGCTCACTCCACCACCCCAGTTCAGACATGGCCATATGCAAATCAGTCTGACCCTGTGCCTCATGGGAACAGTCCAGCCCGAACTGCCAAGCCATGTCTTCCCTGGACCGGAAACAAGCATCCTAGGACCGGTTTCTGGCATTCCAGCCGTCATCAGCCAGGCTTGCTTGAATCCAGTGGCAAAGTGAGCAAGGGACCCACGTCTGGGCATACCCCGCCAACTTAGGGCGACCAAAGCGATACAAAAGGGGATGATGGACGGAACGCTTGAGCCAATCAAACACTCACCCCCAGTCAACTGATCTGGGTTTAATCCATCATCATTCTTTAGCTCACTCCACCACCCCAGTTCAGACATGGCCATATGCAAATCAGTCTGACCCTGTGCCTCATGGGAACAGCCCAGCCCGAACTGCCAAGCCATGTCTTCCTGGACCGGAAACAAGCATCCTAGGACCGGTTTCTGGCATTCCAGCCATCATCAGCCAGGCTTGCTTGAATCCAGTGGCAAAGTGAGCAAGGGACCCACGCCTGGGCATACCCCCGCCAACTTAGGGCTGACCAAAGCGATACAAAGGGGATGATGGACGGAACGCTGAGCCAATCAAACACTCACCCCCAGTCAACTGATCTGGGTTTAATCCATCATCATTCTTTAGCTCACTCCACCACCCCAGTTCAGACATGGCCATATGCAAATCAGTCTGACCCTGTGCCTCATGGGAACAGTCCAGCCCGAACTGCCAAGCCATGTCTTCCCTGGACCGGAAACAAGCATCCTAGGACCGGTTTCTGGCATTCCAGCCGTCATCAGCCAGGCTTGCTTGAATCCAGTGGCAAAGTGAGCAAGGGACCCACGCCTGGGCATACCCCGCCAACTTAGGGCGACCAAAGCGATACAAAAGGGATGATGGACGGAACGCTTGAGCCAATCAAACACTCACCCCAGTCAACTGATCTGGGTTTAATCCATCATCATTCTTTAGCTCACTCCACCACCCCAGTTCAGACATGGCCATATGCAAATCAGTCTGACCCTGTGCCTCATGGGAACAGTCCAGCCCGAACTGCCAAGCCATGTCTTCCTGGACCGGAAACAAGCATCCTAGGACCGGTTTCTGGCATTCCAGCCGTCATCAGCCAGGCTTGCTTGAATCCAGTGGCAAAGTGAGCAAGGGACCCACGTCTGGGCATACCCCGCCAACTTAGGGCTACCAAAGCGATACAAAGGGGATGATGGACGGAACGCTTGAGCCAATCAAACACTCACCCCCAGTCAACTGATCTGGGTTTAATCCATCATCATTCTTTAGCTCACTCCACCACCCCAGTTCAGACATGGCCATATGCAAATCAGTCTGACCCTGTGCCTCATGGGAACAGTCAAGCCCGAACTGCCAAGCCATGTCTTCCTGGACCGGAAACAAGCATCCTAGGACCGGTTTCTGGCATTCCAGCCGTCATCAGCCAGGCTTGCTTGAATCCAGTGGCAAAGTGAGCAAGGGACCCACGTCTGGGCATACCCCCACCAACTTAGGGCGACCAAAGCGATACAAAAGGGGATGATGGACGGAACGCTTGAGCCAATCAAACACTCACCCCCAGTCAACTGATCTGGGTTTAATCCATCATCATTCTTTAGCTCACTCCACCACCCCAGTTCAGACATGGCCATATGCAAATCAGTCTGACCCTGTGCCTCATGGGAACAGTCCAGCCCGAACTGCCAAGCCATGTCTTCCTGGACCGAAACAAGCATCCTAGGACCGGCTTCTGGCATTCCAGCCGTCATCAGCCAGGCTTGCTTGAATCCAGTGGCAAAGTGAGCAAGGGACCCACGTCTGGGCATACCCCGCCAACTTAGGGCGACCAAAGCGATACAAAAGGGGATGATGGACGGAACGCTGAGCCAATCAAACACTCACCCCCAGTCAACTGATCTGGGTTTAATCCATCATCATTCTTTAGCTCACTCCACCACCCCAGTTCAGACATGGCCATATGCAAATCAGTCTGACCTCTGTGCCTCATGGGAACAGTCCAGCCCAAACTGCCAAGCCATGTCTTCCCTGGACCGGAAACAAGCATCCTAGGACCGGCTTCTGGCATTCCAGCCGTCATCAGCCAGGCTTGCTTGAATCCAGTGGCAAAGTGAGCAAGGGACCCACGTCTGGGCATACCCCGCCAACTTAGGGCGTACCAAAGCGATACAAAGGGGATGATGGACGGAACGCTTGAGCCAATCAAACACTCACCCCCAGTCAACTGATCTGGGTTTAATCCATCATCATTCTTTAGCTCATTCCACCACCCCAGTTCAGACATGGCCATATGCAAATCAGTCTGACCCTGTGCCTCATGGGAACAGTCCAGCCCGAACTGCCAAGCCATGTCTTCCCTGGACCGGAAACAAGCATCCTAGGACCGGTTTCTGGCATTCCAGCCGTCATCAGCCAGGCTTGCTTGAATCCAGTGGCAAAGTGAGCAAGGGACCCACGCCTGGGCATACCCCCGCCAACTTAGGGCGATCAAAGCGATACAAAAGGGGATGATGGACGGAACGCTTGAGCCAATCAAACACTCACCCCAGTCAACTGATCTGGGTTTAATCCATCATCATTCTTTAGCTCACTCCACCACCCCAGTTCAGACATGGCCATATGCAAATCAGTCTGACCCTGTGCCTCATGGGAACAGTCCAGCCCGAACTGCCAAGCCATGTCTTCCCTGGACCGGAAACAAGCATCCTAGGACCGGTTTCTGGCATTCCAGCCGTCATCAGCCAGGCTTGCTTGAATCCAGTGGCAAAGTGAGCAAGGGACCCACGTCTGGGCATACCCCGCCAACTTAGGGCGACCAAAGCGATACAAAAGGGGATGATGGACGGAACGCTTGAGCCAATCAAACACTCACCCCCAGTCAACTGATCTGGGTTTAATCCATCATCATTCTTTAGCTCACTCCACCACCCCAGTTCAGACATGGCCATATGCAAATCAGTCTGACCCTGTGCCTCATGGGAACAGTCCAGCCCGAACTGCCAAGCCATGTCTTCCTGGACCGGAAACAAGCATCCTAGGACCGGTTTCTGGCATTCCAGCCGTCATCAGCCAGGCTTGCTTGAATCCAGTGGCAAAGTGAGCAAGGGACCCACGTCTGGGCATACCTCGCCAACTTAGGGCGACCAAAGCGATACAAAGGGATGATGGACGGAACGCTTGAGCCAATCAAACACTCACCCCCAGTCAACTGATCTGGGTTTAATCCATCATCATTCTTAGCTCACTCCACCACCCCAGTTCAGACATGGCCATATGCAAATCAGTCTGACCCTGTGCTCATGGGAACAGTCCAGCCCGAACTGCCAAGCCATGTCTTCCCTGGACCGAAACAAGCATCCTAGGACCGGTTTCTGGCATTCCAGCCGTCATCAGCCAGGCTTGCTTGAATCCAGTGGCAAAGTGAGCAAGGGACCCACGTCTGGGCATACCCCGCCAACTTAGGGCGTACCAAAGCGATACAAAAGGGGATGATGGACGGAACGCTTGAGCCAATCAAACACTCACCCCCAGTCAACTGATCTGGGTTTAATCCATCATCATTCTTTAGCTCACTCCACCACCCCAGTTCAGACATGGCCATATGCAAATCAGTCTGACCCTGTGCCTCATGGGAACAGTCCAGCCCGAACTGCCAAGCCATGTCTTCCTGGACCGGAAACAAGCATCCTAGGACCGGTTTCTGGCATTCCAGCCGTCATCAGCCAGGCTTGCTTGAATCCAGTGGCAAAGTGAGCAAGAGACCCACGTCTGGGCATACCCCGCCAACTTAGGGCTGACCAAAGCAATACAAAAGGGGATGATGGACGGAACGCTTGAGCCAATCAAACACTCACCCCCAGTCAACTGATCTGGGTTTAATCCATCATCATTCTTTAGCTCACTCCACCACTCCAGTTCAGACATGGCCATATGCAAATCAGTCTGACCCTGTGCCTCATGGGAACAGTCCAGCCCGAACTGCCAAGCCATGTCTTCCTGGACCGGAAACAAGCATCCTAGGACCGGTTTCTGGCATTCCAGCCGTCATCAGCCAGGCTTGCTTGAATCCAGTGGCAAAGTGAGCAAGGGACCCACGTCTGGGCATACCCCCGCCAACTTAGGGCGACCAAAGCGATACAAAAGGGGATGATGGACGGAACGCTTGAGCCAATCAAACACTCACCCCCAGTCAACTGATCTGGGTTTAATCCATCATCCAGTCTGACCCAGTCTGACCCATGAGGCACAGGGTCAGACTGATTTGCATATGGCCATGTCTGAACTGGGGTGGTGGAGTGAGCTAAAGAATGATGATGGATTAAACCCAGATCAGTTGACTGGGGGTGAGTGTTTGATTGGCTCAAACGCTCCGTCCATCATCCCCTTTTGTATCGCTTTGTTCGCCCTAAGTTGGCGGGGTATGCCCAGACGTGGGTCCCTTGCTCACTTTGCCACTGGATTCAAGCAAGCCTGGCTGATGACGGCTGGAATGCCAGAAACCGGTCCTAGGATGCTTGTTTCCGGTCCAGGGAAGACATGGCTTGGCAGTTCGGGCTGGACTGTTCCCATGAGGCACAGGGTCAGACTGATTTGCATATGGCCATGTCTGAACTGGGGTGGTGGAGTGAGCTAAAGAATGATGATGGATTAAACCCAGATCAGTTGACTGGGGGTGAGTGTTTGATTGGCTCAAACGTTCCGTCCATCATCCCCTTTGTATCGCTTTGGTCGCCCAAAGTTGGCGGGGTATGCCCAGACGTGGGTCCCTTGCTCACTTTGCCACTGGATTCAAGCAAGCCTGGCTGATGACGGCTGAAATGCCAGAAACCGGTCCTAGGATGCTTGTTTCCGGTCCAGGGAAGACATGGCTTGGCAGTTCGGGCTGGACTGTTCCCATGAGGCACAGGGTCAGACTGATTTGCATATGGCCATGTCTGAACTGGGGTGGTGGAGTGAGCTAAAGAATGATGATGGATTAAACCCAGATCAGTTGACTGGGGGTGAGTGTTTGATTGGCTCAAACGCTCCGTCCATCATCCCCTTTTGTATCGCTTTGGTCGCCCTAAGTTGGCGGGGTATGCCCAGACGTGGGTCCCTTGCTCACTTTGCCACTGGATTCAAGCAAGCCTGGCTGATGACGGCTGAAATGCCAGAAACCGGTCCTAGGATGCTTGTTTCCGGTCCAGGGAAGACATGGCTTGGCAGTTCGGGCTGGACTGTTCCCATGAGGCACAGGGTCAGACTGATTTGCATATGGCCATGTCTGAACTGGGGTGGTGGAGTGAGCTAAAGAATGATGATGGATTAAACCCAGATCAGTTGACTGGGGGTGAGTGTTTGATTGGCTCAAACGTTCCGTCCATCATCCCCTTTTGTATCGCTTTGGTCGCCCTAAGTTGGCGGGGGTATGCCCAGACGTGGGTCCCTTGCTCACTTTGCCACTGGATTCAAGCAAGCCTGGCTGATGACGGCTGAAATGCCAGAAACCGGTCCTAGGATGCTTGTTTCCGGTCCAGGGAAGACATGGCTTGGCAGTTCGGGCTGGACTGTTCCCATGAGGCACAGGGTCAGACTGATTTGCATATGGCCATGTCTGAACTGGGGTGGTGGAGTGAGCTAAAGAATGATGATGGATTAAACCCAGATCAGTTGACTGGGGGTGAGTGTTTGATTGGCTCAAACGTTCCGTCCATCATCCCCTTTGTATCGCTTTGGTCGCCCTAAGTTGGCGGGGTATGCCCAGACGTGGGTCCCTTGCTCATTTTGCCACTGGATTCAAGCAAGCCTGGCTGATGACGGCTGAAATGCCAGAAACCGGTCCTAGGATGCTTGTTTCCGGTCCAGGGAAGACATGGCTTGGCAGTTCGGGCTGGACTGTTCCCATGAGGCACAGGGTCAGACTGATTTGCATATGGCTATGTCTGAACTGGGGTGGTGGAGTGAGCTAAAGAATGATGATGGATTAAACCCAGATCAGTTGACTGGGGGTGAGTGTTTGATTGGCTCAAACGTTCCGTCCATCATCCCCTTTGTATCGCTTTGGTCGCCATAAGTTGGCGGGGGTATGCCCAGACGTGGGTCCCTTGCTCACTTTGCCACTGGATTCAAGCAAGCCTGGCTGATGACGGCTGAAATGCCAGAAACCGGTCCTAGGATGCTTGTTTCCGGTCCAGGGAAGACATGGCTTGGCAGTTCGGGCTGGACTGTTCCCATGAGGCACAGGGTCAGACTGATTTGCATATGGCCATGTCTGAACTGGGGTGGTGGAGTGAGCTAAAGAATGATGATGGACTAAACCCAGATCAGTTGACTGGGGGTGAGTGTTTGATTGGCTCAAACGTTCCGTCCATCATCCCCTTTGTATCGCTTTGGTCGCCCTAAGTTGGCGGGGGTATGCCCAGACGTGGGTCCCTTGCTCACTTTGCCACTGGATTCAAGCAAGCCTGGCTGATGACGGCTGAAATGCCAGAAACCGGTCCTAGGATGCTTGTTTCCGGTCCAGGGAAGACATGGCTTGGCAGTTCGGGCTGGACTGTTCCCATGAGGCACAGGGTCAGACTGATTTGCATATGGCCATGTCTGAACTGGGGTGGTGGAGTGAGCTAAAGAATGATGATGGATTAAACCCAGATCAGTTGACTGGGGGTGAGTGTTTGATTGGCTCAAACGTTCCGTCCATCATCCCCTTTTGTATCGCTTTGGTCGCCCTAAGTTGGCGGGGGTATGCCCAGACGTGGGTCCCTTGCTCACTTTGCCACTGGATTCAAGCAAGCCTGGCTGATGACGGCTGAAATGCCAGAAACCGGTCCTAGGATGCTTGTTTCCGGTCCAGGGAAGACATGGCTTGGCAGTTCGGGCTGGACTGTTCCCATGAGGCACAGGGTCAGACTGATTTGCATATGGCCATGTCTGAACTGGGGTGGTGGAGTGAGCTAAAGAATGATGATGGATTAAACCCAGATCAGTTGACTGGGGGTGAGTGTTTGATTGGCTCAAACGCTCCGTCCATCATCCCCTTTGTATCGCTTTGGTCGCCCTAAGTTGGCGGGGGTATGCCCAGACGTGGGTCCCTTGCTCACTTTGCCACTGGATTCAAGCAAGCCTGGCTGATGACGGCTGAAATGCCAGAAACCGGTCCTAGGATGCTTGTTTCCGGTCCAGGGAAGACATGGCTTGGCAGTTCGGGCTGGACTGTTCCCATGAGGCACAGGGTCAGACTGATTTGCATATGGCCATGTCTGAACTGGGGTGGTGGAGTGAGCTAAAGAATGATGATGGATTAAACCCAGATCAGTTGACTGGGGGTGAGTGTTTGATTGGCTCAAACGCTCCGTCCATCATCCCCTTTGTATCGCTTGGTCGCCCTAAGTTGGCGGGGGTATGCCCAGACGTGGGTCCCTTGCTCACTTTGCCACTGGATTCAAGCAAGCCTGGCTGATGACGGCTGAAATGCCAGAAACCGGTCCTAGGATGCTTGTTTCCGGTCCAGGGAAGACATGGCTTGGCAGTTCGGGCTGGACTGTTCCCATGAGGCACAGGGTCAGACTGATTTGCATATGGCCATGTCTGAACTGGGGTGGTGGAGTGAGCTAAAGAATGATGATGGATTAAACCCAGATCAGTTGACTGGGGGTGAGTGTTTGATTGGCTCAAACGTTCTGTCCATCATCCCCTTTTGTATCGCTTTGGTCGCCCTAAGTTGGCGGGGTATGCCCAGACGTGGGTCCCTTGCTCACTTTGCCACTGGATTCAAGCAAGCCTGGCTGATGACGGCTGAAATGCCAGAAACCGGTCCTAGGATGCTTGTTTCCGGTCCAGGGAAGACATGGCTTGGCAGTTCGGGCTGGACTGTTCCCATGAGGCACAGGGTCAGACTGATTTGCATATGGCCATGTCTGAACTGGGGTGGTGGAGTGAGCTAAAGAATGATGATGGATTAAACCCAGATCAGTTGACTGGGGGTGAGTGTTTGATTGGCTCAAACGTTCCGTCCATCATCCCCTTTGTATCGCTTTGGTCGCCCTAAGTTGGCGGGGGTATGCCCAGACGTGGGTCCCTTGCTCACTTTGCCACTGGATTCAAGCAAGCCTGGCTGATGACGGCTGAAATGCCAGAAACCGGTCCTAGGATGCTTGTTTCCGGTCCAGGGAAGACATGGCTTGGCAGTTCGGGCTGGACTGTTTCCATGAGGCACAGGGTCAGACTGATTTGCATATGGCCATGTCTGAACTGGGGTGGTGGAGTGAGCTAAAGAATGATGATGGATTAAACCCAGATCAGTTGACTGGGGGTGAGTGTTTGATTGGCTCAAACGTTCCGTCCATCATCCCCTTTTGTATCGCTTTGGTCGCCCTAAGTTGGCGGGGGTATGCCCAGACGTGGGTCCCTTGCTCACTTTGCCACTGGATTCAAGCAAGCCTGGCTGATGACGGCTGAAATGCCAGAAACCGGTCCTAGGATGCTTGTTTCCGGTCCAGGGAAGACATGGCTTGGCAGTTCGGGCTGGACTGTTCCCATGAGGCACAGGGTCAGACTTATTTGCATATGGCCATGTCTGAACTGGGGTGGTGGAGTGAGCTAAAGAATGATGATGGATTAAACCCAGATCAGTTGACTGGGGGTGAGTGTTTGATTGGCTCAAACGTTCCGTCCATCATCCCCTTTGTATCGCTTGGTCGCCCTAAGTTGGCGGGGGTATGCCCAGACGTGGGTCCCTTGCTCACTTTGCCACTGGATTCAAGCAAGCCTGGCTGATGACGGCTGAAATGCCAGAAACCGGTCCTAGGATGCTTGTTTCTGGTCCAGGGAAGACATGGCTTGGCAGTTCGGGCTGGACTGTTCCCATGAGGCACAGGGTCAGACTTATTTGCATATGGCCATGTCTGAACTGGGGTGGTGGAGTGAGCTAAAGAATGATGATGGATTAAACCCAGATCAGTTGACTGGGGGTGAGTGTTTGATTGGCTCAAACGTTCCGTCCATCATCCCCTTTTGTATCGCTTATGTGCACAAAACAGCAAATCCATAGCTGGACTGCAAAATTGCATAATTCTAATACCCTGATGTTCACCTAAATCTAGCCTTGCTGTGGCCTGGAGAGCAGGCTTCCGTGTGGCCTGATGTAATCTGGGAAACCTTAAAACTACAGTTGGACTTCTGGCTAGCAAGCAGAGGCGTAGCTTCAAGGGGGGGGGGGGTTTGGGGTATTACACCCCCCCTAATAAATGCCATCTACAGTAAATAGTCGGGCACAGGTGCTTTAAGTCGGGCATTGTGAGGTGTTTGTCGGATTTCACTTGGAACTTTTACATACACACACACACACTTGGCTGTTTGAAAGGTCCTAAAATGGTTTATTTGACAAAATATTGAGTTTTAAGTACCCCTAACAATCCGCCCTCCTCCCCCGCTCTACTGCTCCTTAAGCCCCCCCTCAACTTCTGCTTCTCACATAATGTATTTTAACCAACGTGATTGTTGGAAAATCTGAAGCTGACACCCCCGAATCTTGCTGCACAAGCTACGCCCTTCCTTGCTAGGTAGTCAGGGTGGGAGCCCAACGCAGAGGAGAGGTGTGGTGCAGCTGACTTCGGAGCACAGGGCTCACGGTTCGATCCCCGGCTCCGGCGGCAGCTCAGCTCAGCCCAACGCAGACCCTGGAAGGGGGGGGAACAGGACTAGGAGTGGAAAATCTTTGCCGTGTTGGCAGCCCGCAATTTAAACTCTAGTTTGCAGCCTTCAGGCTGTGAGCACTGTGTGACCTGAGGGACATGGCCTAGCCCTGCAATCGAACCCCCAAATCGAAGACTGGGAGAGAGGATGTGGCACCAACAGTCAAAACCGCTGACTTTGGAGCAGCTGGGGAACTAGGGGGCATATTATCAAGGGCAGTATCGCCGCTTTAGCGGCACTTTTTGCTGCTAAAGCGGCGATATTTTTATCGCCCTATTTACAAGGCGTCGCTAACATGCATTAGCGCATGTTAGCAGCCGATTTTGTAACGCATCTCATGCCAGCGATAAACATCGCTAATGAGATGCAAAGTAGGCGTTCCTTCAAAAATACAACATGAAAGAGGGCGCTAACACAACAGCGCTGTATTAACAAGGCGGCCCCGGTCTTGCGAAGCGATATTAAAAGTCCTGCTAACCGCGGTTATCGCCGGATCCTAACGTCTGGTCAAAACCTGACTTA
Source organism: Calotriton arnoldi (assembly GCA_963921515.1). NCBI lineage: Eukaryota > Metazoa > Chordata > Amphibia > Caudata > Salamandridae > Calotriton > Calotriton arnoldi. Next base: position 46,518 of record CAWUFW010011074.1, read on the forward strand.
AGCATGTTTAGTATGGGAGGTGGATTGACAGGTTAAGTCCACACACCCATATTAACAAGCTTTTCATTAGCGCTGTGAAATCATCGCTTGATTTCACACGATAATGATGATTATCGCCGTCTATCGCTGGTTTGTACATCGCCTGTGAGCTAAGCGTTGCTAATACGCCGCTAACACGGCGATGTAATCCAGCGATAGACGGCGAGAATCAAAATCGCGCTAAGCGCGATTTGCGATATTCAACGCATGCCGTTGATAATATGCCCCTAGGTTCCAGTCTTGGCGTCGGTTCAGCATCCTGTGATCCTGGGCAAATGATCACTCAACCTCGTCTTGCCTAACAAATAAATAAATAAAAAAATGAATGTGTCTTTTTGTAAAGTAACTGGTGCTCCTGTAAAGCGCTCCAATACCTTGGGGTCGAGTTCGCGCTGCATAAAACTGCAAAAAATGAAAGAAATCTCCAGAAGGGAGTTGAATGACCCACCCTCGCCTGAAGGTTGGTTTCATGACCTCCCGGGGAGCTCTTGTTGGGAGGGGGAAGGTAGACAGATTCGATCTGAGCGGAAGATGAAAGGGGTTTTATTGACGCCTTCTAATCAGATTTTTCAGCCTTGCTCAGAATGCTGAGACAGAAGAATAAACAAGTGTGCGTTTCCTCTGGGGAATGATCGCATTTTTCCAAGAAATGCCTCGCGCCTCCCGCTCAGCACTGCGCGTGCGCAACGTGATCCTGCGGTAATTAAAGGGATTTATGGGCGCTTTATGGCAGACGATTCATTTTTCATCCTTTATGCGCGCCAAGGTGCAGAGCCTGTGTGTTTTCTCCAACCCCCTCCCCACCCCTCTGCCCTTCTCATGCACAAATCAACGGCTTCTCCATGTGCTCCAAACTGAGTTAACATTCTGAGCAGATAACAAAAACCTGCATTGAGCACTGGCACAGAATTTTAACAGGAAGGTTACAGGAGGGGCCTGGAACTAAACAAAAGCCATCTTTCGGTATCAGTAATCATATCTGGTTTTAGAACAGTGATCTTCAAACTTCTTCATGCCGAACCCTCTCCCTCCCGACCAGGGCCGGTCCTAGGATATGTGGGGCCCCGGGCAGAATAGGAACATTTGGGCCCCTAAGCAGATACGACGCGGGATCGGATCGGGCCGGCTAAGAAAGTTATTTTTTTTCCTTTAAATTAAAATTACCCCCCGCCCCCACAGTTAACAGCTAACAACCATTGACAAAACGCAGCCGCGGCCGACTCATGCCGGCCGCGACTGGGTTTTGACAATGGTTGTTAGCAGTTTAAGCTAAATGAGTAACTACAATAAATGATTTTACTTTCACCTTGTTGTTTTGACCACTAAGTAGCTCCTTCACACACACTTGCATAGAATCACAACTGCAATGCAGGACCATTGCTCTTTGTGCTCTGCAGAGAGGCCATATTTTGAATGGTCATGTAATCTGAACACCTTTTTGACCTACAGACAGGCACAGTGTGAAAGTTGTACTGCCTGCAGCCTTAACTCCAAAGTGCTCAACTGTAGCCTGTTATAAACACCTGGAGGCGACTCAGTACAAAGGGTGCATCATCCAAGAGTAATATGCTGTGAAATAAAATACACAAACACACATGCTGGAAATAGCTACCACTCTTGGGGAATGCAAGATTCAGTAAAGCATAAGAGAAATATAAACAGGAATAAAATTACTGCCATGGATTACCCTAACAGCAGGACCACTGGAATTATGTGGCAGGAGAGGGTTAAATTATGTGGCAGGGTGAATAAATTATGTGACAAGAAAAGGCAAATTATGCGGCATAACCCGCCACATTTTGAAAAAGTATTACTTCATTTTTTTGCCATTTTTGAACTTGGTAACACTGTTTGGGCACTGGTTGCACCCCATTAGTAACAATTTAACACCCAAGTTTAGTAGTGGGAAACAGAAAGTTGACTATTCCAGCTTTTCAAAGGGCCTTCTCACATGTGGCAAGACGTGTCGCTGCATTTTTAGTAACTTTTGAACTGTTTCAGATAGAAAGCAATTTTGTTGTTAAAATCTGTAGATTATGCAGCAGCTGATGGATTATGTGGCAAATGCGTCAAATGCATAATTATGCAGAAATCGCAGCCACCGCACAATCGCATAATTCCAGTGGCCCTGCCTAACATGCAGCATCAGACTGGGACAGAAAATAGGCCTCTGTACCAAAATAAAAGGGGCCCCCATTAGGAAGTTAGTTAGCTAGAAAAGTGTCCCATGTTTGCAAACTAGCGCAGTTTTCAACTTGTAAGCACATGCTGTATACGTTTTTTGTAAGGTTTGGAAGGACTGCACTGATTTGAGTTTGCTGCAGGCAATGTTTGCTTTATTATCATAAAAATCAACAGTAAAAACCGGCTCACTTGACCATAAAGCAGGTCAACAACTAGCCAGAAAAACGGCCTACATACTGACCTGAGAGCAGGGCTTTAAGCGGGTTGAAAAAACCTGTCATTGCCTCCAGATAAATATTACAACAAGTAAAATTACACCTAGAACAAGCCAGTACTATTGGCTTTGTCAGTGGTTATTAGTTGCATAAGATGAATAAGCAGCATCTACAGCTTCCTTGTATATAATATTGAAAATGCTCCAGTTCTAAAGGTAGCGAAGGGTGGCACTGATGCAGAGTTAAGATTTGTTTTTCCCTCTGAGGGTGAGGGCAAAAATGGAGAGCGGGCCGTCTCGTCACCTGTTTTTCAGAACTTTCATTCATTGTGCAGACACTGGATCAATGTTTTTGCAGGCAAAGTTAAAGACATGAATATAGGGCCCCTTTTCAATGTCCATTTTAATTTACTACCGGGTCTAAGACTTGAGTGACCCAGCACAGTTTAAACCCTGCTCCATCCACTTTTGCATGCGTATTCTGCTCCTCTGCGTGCACCTCTTGTCTCAATGCCGCGCACACACCTATCTGCTCCCCCCCACTGTATTCCATTTGTCTTGCCCCTTTTATTCAATCAATCAATCACAGAATTTGTAGAGCGCACTACTTACCCGCGAGGGTCTCAAGGCGCTGGGGAGAAAAAAAGGGGGGGGGGTGCTGCTACTGGTCGAACAACCAGGTCTTGAGTAGCCTCCTGAAGGTCAGCAGGTCTTGGGTCTGTCGTAGGCTTAGTGGAAGGGTGTTCCAGGTCTTGGCGGCGAGGTGGGAGAAGGATCTGCCCCCAGTGGTTGTTCTTCGAATGCGAGGGACGGTGGCGAGGGAGAGGTCGGCGGAGCGGAGCTGGAGGTTGGGGACGTAGAAGAAGAGTCGTCTGTTGAGGTAGGCTGGGCCAGTCTTGTGAAGTGCCTTGTGTGCGTGGATGAGGAGTTTGAAGGAGATTCTCCTGTCAACGGGGAGCCAGTGCAGGTTCCTCAGGTGGGGGGTGATGTGGCTGTGGCGTGGTACGTCGAGGATCAGGCGTGCGGAGGCGTTTTGTATGCGTTGCAGTCGCTTGATGAGCTTGGCCGGGGCTCCCGCGTAGAGGGCGTTCCCATAGTCAAGTCTGCTACTGACGAGGGCCTGGGTGACTGTTCTTCTTGTATCTGTCGGGATCCTCCTGTAGATCTTGCGAAGCATGCGGAGGGTGTTGAAGCAGGAGGAGGAGACTGCGTTGACTTGCTTGGCCATGGAGAGCGTTGAGTCGAGGATGACTCCCAGGTTGCGTGCGTGGTCGGTGGGTGTCGGGGCTGCTCCCAGTGTCGTTGGCCACCAGGAGTCGTCCCAGGCTGAGGGGTTGGAGCCGAGGATGAGGACCTCTGTCTTGTCCGTGTTCAGCTTTAGTCGGCTGATCTTCATCCAATCGGCGACGGCCTTCATTCCTTCATGGAGGTTGGATTTGGCGGCGAGGGGGTCCTTGGTGAGGGAGAGGATCAGTTGAGTGTCGTCGGCATAGGAGATTATGTTGAGGTCGTGCTGTCTGGCGATGCGTGCGAGCGGGGCCATGTAGATGTTGAACAGTGTTGGGCTGAGGGATGATCCCTGGGGTACGCCGCAGATGATCTCGGAGGCTTCGGATCGGAATGGTGGGAGGCGGACTCTCTGGGTTCTACCGGCGAGGAAGGAGGTGGCCCATTCCAGGGCCTTGTCTCGGATCCCAGCGTCGTGGAGGCGTGCGCGTAGAGTGCAGTGGCAGACAGTGTCGAAGGCGGCGGAGAGGTCCAGCAGGATGAGGGCTGCGGTCTCACCGTTGTCCAGCAGGGTCCTGATGTCGTCGGTGGCGGCGATGAGGGCAGTCTCAGTGCTGTGGTTGCTGCGGAACCCTGATTGGGATGGGTCCAGGATGCTGTTTTCTTTGAGGTATCGGGTTAGCTGTTTGTTGACGATCTTCTCGATGACCTTGGCTGGGAACGGAAGCAGGGAGATGGGCCGGAAGTTCTTGAGGTCTCTCGGGTCCGCCTTGGGTTTTTTGAGTAGGGCGTTGATCTCTGCGTGTTTCCAGCTCTCTGGGAAGGTCGCGGTCTCGAAGGAGAGATTGATAACGTTGCACAGGTGGGGTGCGATGGAGCTGCTGGCTTTGTTGAAGATGTGGTGCGGGAAAGGGTCTGACGGGGAGCCGGAGTGTATTGTGCTCATGGTCCTGATGGTGTCATCGATGTTCACGCTGGCCCAGGATGGCAGGGGGTCGTGGTCGATGGTGTGTGGCGGGTCTGGTGCATCGATCTTAGTTGGGTGTTGAAGCTGTCGTGGATGACGGCGATCTTGCGGTGGAAGAAGGTGGCGAGGGAATCGCACAGGGCTTGCGACGGCGGGATGTCGTTGGTGTTGGAGCTGGGGTTGGAGAGTTCCTTCACGATGTTGAAGAGCTCCTTGCTGTTGTGTGCGTTGTTGTCGAGGCGGTCTTTGAAGGAGATTCTCTTGGTGGACCTGATGAGGTGGTGGTGGTTACGGATGGCGTCTTTGTGGGCTGCGTGGCTGTCCGGTGTCTTATCACTGTGCCATTTCTTCTCTAGTTTCGCCTCTGTGCTCCCTTTCCACTTGTCCTCGGTGAGCAGCTTCCATTGTGATGCGCTGCCATCGCCACTCTATCCTTTGCTGTGCGCCCTGCAGGATATTCTGTCTTTTATTCATACAGGGGCAGGGCCACTTCACAGGCAAGGGCACGCAAATTACCTGTCTGATTGCTGTCATCAACATGCTGATGCAGCCATTAGGCCCACAGAGACAGGCCAGCAGGGGAGATTGACATAAAGAAAAATATAAACTCTCAGGGGGCCCCTTGGGCCTCAGAACTTCTGATGTCTTTAAGGTGCGAGGCCCCATGGCTGCGAGCAGGCGCGGGGCCCTGGGCAGCTGCCCACGCTGCCCATGCCTAGCGCCGGCCCTGCTCCCGACACCAAGTTAAAATAATTTGGTTCGGGCCCCTCCAAAAAATGAAAAATTGTTTCATACATTTTTGTAAGGAATACAAAACCATTGCTGTAGATTTAGAGGGCATCCCGCTTAAGACATTTCGACAAAACTGATATTCAGGGTAGCTGGAAATGTATTACAATAAATAAATATTATATGTAGTAGAAAATATTGAGTAGTAAACACAACATAAGGATGTGCTTTTCGTTTGTGTTGAAGTTGCTTTATTACAGAAGCAAGGTAAGACTTGCATGAAAGAATCATGTGTCCCAACGCCCTATACATTTATTTTATTTTATTTTATTTTATTTAATGCGATTTTATATAGTGCGAACATTACCCGAAGGTGTCCGAGCGCTTTACAAAAGAACCAGTTGCGTTACATAAGGACTTTGGATTACATGAGTTACATAAGAGATACAAACAGAAAAAATTGCAAATGTACAAGTTGTAAAGTCACTCAAGGAAGAGATACAAACAGATAAACTCTAAAATCACATAGGAATGGTAGTAAGTACAAAGGTCTACTACATATACTAGTGGTTTGAGTTATTTATATACAATTGCAAATTCACTCAGGATTACATTTAACAGCGATTAGGCTTGGACAATTATATATTACATATTTACAGAGCAGGAAATTCTTAGGGTAAGTGAGTAGAAAAAACCCAGAAAGTGTCAAGAAGATCAGCACCATCCAGAGCCGGACCCCCGCTGCATCGGGTCGGATTAGAAATGGGAAGGGACGGGTAGGGAGGAGGGGGAGAAAGGGAGCATAATGGTGACCAAACGAGTAAAGCGGGATGCAGGAGTTCAAGTGGGGAGATCGGTTTAGGCAATGGTCAGACTGGAGCGCACAAGGTGCTGACCGGAGGAAAAAGTCAAATTAATAAAACCGAAGAGACCGCAAGATGGAGGATCAAGGAATGAACCCCATTAATTGAGCGACAAAATGGCGGGAGAGCTGGAGAACACAAATCCGGTCAACAAGCCCATAAGGGAACCTACCCCCGGAACAGGGCTGAAAGGGGAAGGCAGTCAACCAGAACTGGTGCCCTCTCTGCAAACCTACGTGGAATCAATAGCTATCACTCTCACCCTATGAAGAAGCCAGCCCTCCCCATGGGGTTCTTATGTCCCCTCTCCTTTCCCAATTTCCCATCTTCATTCGAGATCTTTCTCGGTCTAGGCTACAGGTGTCAAAGGCCTATCGTGGATAATTCTATGACTTGCAGTGGGCTTTGGGTCAGCCCATGGCTTACCACTGGCCGGCTTTCTTGTCAATCTCATTTGCTTGCATCTTAGTAGAGGGCTTTTCTTCCTCTTGTGTTTGTCCCTCCCCTGAGCAAGGCTGGCCCTAAATTGGATTGACTAGGGCAGCGCCCTGGTCGGAAATTACATTTGGTGTGTGTTGTTGGGTGGGGTGTCCTTGCAGTGTGCCGGCCGGAGGTGTGAGGAAGATGGGAGGACGGCAGGGGGTTGATGGGGTGCAAACAATTACGCTGAGGAACGTTAAGGGCTGATTACAACGTCTTTAACTGGACCCGATTGAGATCAAGTGGGATGGACGAGCTGCTGTTTGCATGACATTAAGTCAGGCAGCTCCGTGCTGCGCCCCTCTGAAAATCTGCGCCCAGGGCCTTGGTCTAGCTTGCCATGTCCGTAGCTGGCCCTGCACATGAGCATAGCTTTGTGACCATCTTTTTCATTTGCTGCCTTGTATCATTCTAGGAACCCATATCACGGATCTAATTATCTCTAGCCTACCAGGCCATGCAAGCTGTCTGTTTGCAAATGGCCTATTGTGGGGTTACCAAGACCGTACAGGGGCTTAGACCCTGCTCATTGTTTGCCATTGATTGACTTTATTGTCACTCTCCTTTGCTTGCTTCTTATTTCATGGCTTTCCTTGTCCAGGAATGTCCATCTTATGTTTTCCTCTCCACTGCAGCATAGCCTCTTTACCAACTTTCTGACTGGCTGGCTTCTATACTTCCACTGCTTACTTGTAGGGAACTACTTTTTTTTTCTTTTTGCTTAAATAATTTATGAGAGTGTATGTTTTTTCTAAATACCATGTTTTTTAAGTACCCGCCCATGCACTCTGTGTTACTGTCCCCCTCTTGTTGCAAGCTCTCCCTTGTGCCCTTCTCCCTACACCAAACTCCCTGCCCCCCACACTCTATGTTGCTTTCCCACTCATGTGCTTCTTTCCCTGCTCCCTGCTCCTCCATTTCCCCACATGCCCACCATCTTTTTTTTGGGGGGGTGGGAGGAAATATATTGCCTGCTGGCCCCTCCACCTTACAAAGAATCACTTTTGCACTACTTCTTTGTCATTTTTTTAAATTACTGATCCACCAAAGATAGGTAAATAAAAAAAATGGTTCCCGCATCATTTTCTTGGTGTATATGCATAATGACGCATGAACGCACACATTATCACACATGCACGCACCTACAAAATGATGCAGATGCTGCTGCCTTGTCATCGCACCATTTCTATTGCCTTTTTTTCTTTACTTTTGGTGATGCTGCATAGTATCTTACCTATGCTGTACAGTATTACCAAAAGGAATTGGCACAGCCACTAAGTGCTCAAGCTGAGACCTATTGGCTTTGCCGGTGTTGTTTTTTGTTTGGCTTCAGCATACCATGAAAGTGCATGTGTTTTCTTGCTGTCTTCCCCATGTGCTGTTTCACGCCTCACATCTCTGCCACCCAAGCTCTATGTGTTTCCTCTCCCCAGACTCGTCTGTTGCATGTCCCGCCACGTTCCTCTTGGCTTTTTTAAAGTTTTTTTTTAGTTTAGCCTCTACTTGGCTTCTCTCCTTGATGTGTGATGACATGCGCATGCGTGTTCAACATTGCTTTTTTTCCCCAAAGCTGTTCCACATCGGCAAACAAGCACATTTCCCGCACGTGGACTTAGGGCTGCTGATTTCCCCAGTCCCTCTCTCGGTCTTCATTATTCGTCTTCCTGAGGTTAGCCAGCCTATGTTCTGTCCAATTTATGTCTTCTGAGCCTTTCTTCTGCTACCAGAAGGCCCTCTGCTGACATGTTCTTTCTGTCCCTCTTAGGAGGCAGTCTACACCATGCACCAGTCTTCCATTACCCGTGTCAGCTTCAGCAGCAATTTCCTATCTCCTAGTAGTAACAAGTGCATCCAATTCTGTCTAAACAACACCAGCAGCTTAGATTTAATGTCCTTGTGCTCCACCCTTGCCTTGCACAAAGCAGATATCTGTCTATTTAATTCTTTGCAGGTCTGATTGATTGCTGCCAAGTTTTAGACCCCCTCCACGCTCTCCTCTGTAACATATGTTCACTACTCCTCTGAGTCCTTCCACCATGTTGTATGTCTCTTCAGAGCTTTCTCATTTTCCTGATCAATTCTAATTCCATGGATATCACCAAACCATTCTCTGTGTGGTGCTGAATGATCAAATCCATCCTCAACTATACCCCCTCCAACATCGTGGAAAGTATTGGCCTCCCAGGGTACGCTGCCTTGTCCAAGGCACAGTCACTTCATCATAAGACAGGCACAACTGCTGGCCATGGCTCTGTGTGCTGACATGCACTCCCTCCTGTTGCTTGAACATAAAATACCTTGAAAAAGCAAGAGACAAGAGGTGTCTGACAAAGCAGGAACAGTTTGTTTAATTAAACAATGCAACCGGGAGCACAGTTACAGGCATAGAGTCTGAGGATTGTTTCAATTTACAATCGGTCTAACACAGACTTTTATACAGTTCATTGATGGTAATAAAATGTTTCTGGTGCTCCTTTTTTGGTAAGGAATCTGTACCTCTGTCTTTGGAGCCATAAATCAGGGTTTTGGATGAGGAATCCAGGTGGACCTCGACCTTGCGTGGACACAATGCGGCCAGTGGGTAACATGTCCAGATGTCCGGCATGGGGAGCGCTTGATTACTGTGTGTGCTGTGTCTTGATTAGCTAAGTGTTCCTAACTTCATGTGGCATCTGGCTTTATGGTGTTTTGGGAACGCTCACACCCCTCCAGCCATGTGTGCTTCATTGGGGCCAATCTTCCTGGACCATTGTGGTATCGCTGCGCCTATCTGTGGGATTGATCTCTGATTTTCTGTTCGCGCATTTGTATGCTGGCTACGTGCTACCCCACCTGTGATCTGTCAATCAGTAACTGTGGGCCTGGGTCTCAGAGCCTGCCTAACCACGTATTTCTGAGTCTGGGTTGATGTGAAGTTCACAACGGGCAAATTCGTCCATAAGCTTGCAATTTCATTTTTTTACATGAATGTATCGTTATTCATATTGACATTAACTTTCTCAGCGTTAACATTCCCCCATCTAGTAGAATTTTCTACTACACTATCTAACCCATACTTTATGACAGTTACTTTATTTGGGGGCTGTTCTTCGGCTCTGACAATTGTTAATTTCCTATTTACTTGCATTTTACCCAATTTGAGGACTGCGTCTTTACAGCAGGAAATCCCCAATTGCACAGAGCCACATACAAACAAGAAGACAATGGAAACAGGTAGCAATAAGGTGCACAATACAGAAAGCCACCGGGGAGCCAGAAGAACCAATTCGAAAACAAACTCCTGCTCAGGGGCACCTCCTTCCTCACACATGTTCCTTTGTAAACTGTGCAGTGCTTGGATGGCCAGTGTCAATGTCCCATTATCCAGGTAATTGGGATAAACATACAGCAGGATGCACCGATCTTGGCACAGTCCCCTCCCTCCATCATGGTTATTAAGTCCAACATATACAGATGCTGCATTACCATGAGACGGATTGCTCTCAGTTCTTCTTTGATCAAATTAAGGCCTAACTCAGTTCTGTTCATCATATTAAGCATTTTCCATCTGGTAATCTGAAGCCAGCGGGTGTGTATGGTAATGAGAGAGCAAAGTCTGTGCCATCTGGGGACGAGCTAAGTGTAGGCAAACTTGCCGTACTGCCAGTACAGATTCATCAACGTGGAGGTGTCCTATTGAATCCGGAATGTACAGGATTGTGCCACAGTTTTTATTTGTGCCCAGTGGAAGCGTTCCTTTACCTCTGAAACACAAGGAATACAGTGTAAGTTTCCTTACAATTAGGGGTTGCGCCTTCATTTCTAGCCAAGTGTATCCACCCACCTCAGTATCCTGATTTTCTGACATGGGGTGTCTATACTTTTGCGCATTCTGTCTAGCTCAGTTTGAATGTCGCTAGGCTCGGTGAAAAGGTATAGAGCCGTCTGGTTGGTCTCGCAATGGGTCAGATTTATTACTACTCTGTGGGGTTCTAGCTTGTTGGGCTTGATTTTGGCCCTGATTATGCATAGGTACAAGTGGAGCAGGCATTTAGCTTTTTTAGAGGCTACCTCTTGGGACAGGTAAAGTCTATCTGCACCTACTGCATGCTGTATCAGCGAACAGACTTAAGACGACCTGGCTGATGTCTTAGAGCCTACGGTGGCCATGTGCTGATACCACGTGATGTGTAAAAGGGAGCTGTGAAGCGCATGTGGGATGCTAGTGTTTGGATCGGTGTATTTATAAGTGACATGGAAGAGATCCCTACGCAAGCGCTGTGATAGTTTCTGAATAGACTCTATTTGGCCAGGCGGCTCTTTGCAACGAATAGGTGTGGTAGCACCCAAACTAGACAGAGGGTACATAAAAGTGCAAAAATACATAACTTGAGATTGAACATTGCAGGTCTCGGACATGCATCCAAGGGAGCTGTCTGTGGTCCCCTGATTAATGGTTGTTTTCATTCAAAGGTTCTATCAAAAAAGGCTCACAATACAGCTCATAAGCTTGATTCACATTCTTTATGTCCTCATTGGAGTGATGATGTGGCAGCTGAAAAGGTGGTGCACTTGGTGGTTCAATTGCAGACCTGTTGAGTAAGACCTTGATTTGTTTGTTCATTCAGAAAAAACTTTGCATGTGCCCGTGGTTAATCGTTTTCATCGGGGTTCCTGTATTACCCTCAGGGGCGTGTTCTCCACACTCCATTTACACAATATTTTAGTGAGGCACTGGAAGGTGGCCCCGGTCGTGGTATCTTTTTGATGGTCAAAAGCTAAAAGGTGGCTTATGGGTAATCAGGCGGAATAATCTACTTAATGAGTTCTTGTATTAAACTGGGTCTTTGGATTAGGCCTGGGCGATGAACTTTCCGGAGTTTTCCGCACTCCGCGGAGCATTCAGAGTTCTGAAAAGTTAAGTTGGTGAGTGCAAGTGAGGAAAATCCAATGCTAGACCACCTCCCTGCGAGATTTCTCAACGCGGGAAATTGCAGATAGTCGCGACCGCTCACGTTGAGAAACCATCTGTTTGCATTGAGTAAGCTGCCACTTGAGTAGAAAATCTACTTGAGCAGCAGAAAGAAGCAGTGCCCTTTTGCGCTGCGCATGGTGCAGTTTGCGCTGATTTTCTAGTGCGGGACAAACACCGGGCACAAAAAATCATCACGAATGGCACGACTTAATGCTATCCCCTGCTTGCGGAACTCTGCGTAGCGCGGCTGAGTTTTTGTTCACTTCGCGGAGTTCCGCAAACTCCATGAACTCCGCCAGGCCTACCTTGGATTATTGTTTTATGGAGTGTTCTTGTGATTATGGGAATGGGTCTATCAGTTTTATCTAGGGCTACACTAATTTCCTGAGACCCAATCTCTCCTGATGTGTGCCTTGGGACGCCTTTGGTGCGGGTTGTTTTCAACCTACACATGTGCGGAAATGAACGCGATAAGTGTACCCAGAGATGCCCTAAATGGTGCATCTTCAAGTGTCAGAGGGTTAAGAATCCATGAGGGGATTGGGGGCGCTCCTCTAGTGGCCGATGGATCATTAATAGTGGACTGTGGTCAGATAGGGTGCACCCTAAATATTCAGTATGGGTAATGGTACTATTGAAAACTGGTGTGCACAGGAAGGTGTCAAGTCTGGTGTGTACCTGATGCATCTGGGAGAAAAAGGAGAATTCCCTGTCCATGTCATGTTGTACCCTCTAAGTGTCTTCCAGTCGCCAGTGGGTTATCCAGTCCCGGAACCCTGATGCTGTGCGGTGTGTCTGTGCACCGGGAAGACGGGGGTGCGAGCAGTCAGCCACAGGATCCGCGATACAATTGAAATCTCCACCGAGCACTACCTGCCCCCTCATATGTTCGGCCATTTTAGGTGAAAGTGAGGTGAGGAAAGCTACCTGATCCAGGTTAGGTGCGTAAATGTTGCCCAGCAGTATCTCCCGCCCGCCAGCCTCCCTGTCAGGAAGATGTACCTGCCTTCACTATATATTGAAGCCTGTGTAAGATCAAAAGGAATCCCGGGTCTTATCCAGATCAGTACTCCTCGAGCATAGGCTGAGGAGGTGGTTGCGAAAACCTACCCTCTCCAGCGTCTGTGCAGTTTCGCAGCCTCATCCGTGACTAGGTGGGTCTCCTGGATAAAGGCTATATGTACATCTCTGCTTCTCAGGTAGGAATAGATATTATGTTGTTTAGCCATAGATCCCATCCCCCTTATGTTCCACGTTATAAACTTCAGTGAGTTGTTTACAGAAGACATGATGGTGGTGTGTCCCTCGATGACCACTCTACAAGGTCCTCCCAATTACCTAGACTCCCGAGTATGCTTATCTAACCTAATCTGCAATCTGTGTAATCTAAACCATTAACAAAACCCCCATACTGAACAACTCCCACATCCCAGGACAGTCCAGCAACGGCCAGCCGCCCAAACCTTATATGTAACATCAGGTGCTAGTGAGGTAAGGATCTAAAAGGGGGGTGTGACAGAATAAAACATGGCAAAGAGCGTGTAGTCTCATGCAACGCACCGGCCAGGGACTGTTCGAACCAGACCGAACCCGGGCAACCCGTCAGGGTTCCCCGCCCACCCGTGAGCCCACAAGGGCCAGGGCCCAATCCCAGTGTCAAATAATCTCATCCGCTGTATTCGGGGTCACCACTGGCAGCACCACACCATCACTGTGAGAAGAGTCCGATTCCAGCCCCTCAGTCTGCCTGGAGGAGTGGGTCCCAGCCTCCGAGGGGGTCTGTCGATCCTGCATAATTGCTGCTACCGCCTGCAGGGTTCTGCCCTCTCTCTTTCGGTTTGCGAAGAGCTCGGCTTCTTTGGGGCACCAGGCCCCGGTCTCCTCCTGGGTCTTTTCCTGGGTTCTCTAGCCTGTGGTGGCACCATATTGCTCCAAACAGCCTGGGGCCCCTCGGTTCTGTAGGTTTCAATCCACTCCCACGCAGACCTCGGGTCATCGCAGAAGTGAGTCTTCCCGTTGAGGAGGATACGCAGCCATACTGGGAAGATCAGAGAGTACTGAAGGCCTTCCTCCCTTAGCGCTTTCTTGGCCTCAAGGAAGGAGGCACGTCGTTTTTGGACATCTAGCGTGTAGTCCAGGAAGATGGAAACTCTTTTATTGTCTACCTCATACGGGCCTTCGGTCCGGGCTTTTTGCAAGAGGGTGTCTCTGTCCCTGAAGTGGAGGAGCCGAGCCACGACAGGGCCCAGAGGCCGCCTGGGGGCCTAGCCGGGACACGGTGCGCCCTCTCCAGGGTATAAAAAGATGATAGGCCTTCAGGTGCAACCACCGTCAGCAGCCACTGCACCAGGAAGGTCACCATGTCACTACCTTCCACTCCTTCCGGCAGGCCCAGGACCCTGATGTTATTCCTCCTGTTCCTACCTTCCGCATCCTCAGCTCTTTTCTCCAGTAAGCGGACCCGGTCTACAAGGTCTCCCACTCGCATGGTCAGTTCTTTGTGGACTGGTTCTAGGTCTGCAATGTTACCCTCAGTCTGTTTCACCCTCTTGGCCAGCTTCTTATGTTCAGTACGAAGGAGACCCAACCCCACTCAGACTGTGCTTATGTCCTGATGTAGGGTGGCCTTTGTGTCAGCAATTGCCTCCAAGATCTTAGACATTTGCTGTTGCACTGGGTCGTCAGGGTCTCTCTGTGTTCTATCCTGTGTGGTCTCTTCATGTTCTTGAGGGGGCCCAGTTTGTCTCACTCTCGGTTTACCCATGGTAGTGGGAGGGTCGGAGGTGCGGTATGGGGTAGGGCCTCTGCTCCTGAGCACCCTGTCGTGCCTTTGGTCCTACACCCTTCTGCTGATGTATCTCAGGGTAGCAGTCAGTTCTTCCCCCACCAGCCAGTTCTTCCCCCACCAGTCTAGAGCAGGGTAATCCCAGGATTTCTGTGGACGTGGGCTGCTCCCAGCGTCCCAACCACGTCCTGGGCCCTGACTAATATGGCCCTACAAGATCAGCCCCTCCCAAAGCAGGTTCCCAGTCCGTAACCCGCCGGGTCCAACCTGCGCTGCGCCCAGTGTTCTCCCGTTGTCTCCGCCTCCGTTTTGGGCCACTCCAGCTCTAAATTAGGGCCTCCACTCCCTTCCGCCTCCCTGTGTCCACAGTCTCTGTCAGCACTTACCTTCACTTTTTGTTTTGAGCCCCCAGGCCTCGAGCCAGGCCCGAGGGGCCGCCGCAGCTCCTCACCGCTGTACACTGTTCCTCTGAGCGGTTCCCGTGGCAGCTCCACCACCTCGAAGGCTCCGCTCCGTGTCGCTTCGCCCTCCAGGGTGCAGTCAGGCCTCCGGCACCCTGGTCACTCCTCCCCCTGGCACCGGTCCTCCTCGTCACCGAAGCCGTGATCCGGCTCGCCGGTGGATCTGTCTCTCCCCAGTCCGCCCGGGAGCTGCAGCAAGCCCTACCCGCTGCACTGGGTCCGCACCTTCCGGTGATCGCGGCTCTGTTTCAGGCCGGATCGCTGCGTTGTTGTCCGGGGTCCGCGCCGCCATATTGGGTCCGCACCATTCAAAGCGTTCCCGTCTGGGATCTGCTATTCTCGGTCTCCTCAAGCGCGGGAGACCCAAAGATCCTCTCCGGAGTTCTTTCTGGTCCCTGGGGGGTCCCCCGCCATGTACCCGGGACCCAGTCCTTACCGATAGCACAGGATATATGTCAGGCAGGCGCGGAGCTGCAGGCTCACGTGACCGCCATTGCAGGCTTCCAAGCCACGCCCCCAAGGACAGCTTCGTTTTAGAACTGAAGGGGGGCCTCCATCTTGTCGGAGGCTTCTAGATTTTTGGGGGCGCTGTTGAAACTTCACACCATGAAGGAAACATGGGTGCCGGGCCAAATGCCCGAGAATGGGGACCTTTTGACCTCGTTATTGGAATTAATCCCATTTGACTTTGGAATGCGGGAACCTGGTTGCCTGCTTTTTAAGTACATTGTCTGAGAGCCGCCCCGCCCCCTCATCAGACTGCCCTCCTCTTAGGGGGTGGCCAGCCAACCCCGCCCTGGGGGATGCGCAGCAGAATGAGGCTTTGGTTCCCGCAGGCACCCTTAATGGCGAACAGTAGTGAGGACACCCAATCAGCAGAGCACATGTAGCAGCCCTGAACCCCTGTGCAAGTAAAAGTTTGTATTCCCAACGTTGTCTCATTGGTCCTTCTCTTTGGCTTTTGGTACAGTTAAATCTTGGGAGGCGGGCAAAAAGGGGGGGGTGTTTACTCTGGGGTTTTATTTTACTGTGCATTTGGATTCTGTGTTTGTGTGAATGCATTACCTCCAGAGACAGTTACCCCTCTCTGCCGAGGATGTGGCCCCAGTCTCTGTTGGGCTGAGTTCCCTGCCTGTGGTTGATGTTGCTACGTGTTTTGTTCAACTACCCGATCCTTGCTGTGAAGGTGCAGCAGCTGACTGTCCTCCCTGCGGCTGAATGTAGGGTGTATTCGGGTTTCCCTGAGCTTAATTCTGGGGATTAAGATTTTGTGCTGGCCCTTTGATCTCTGTTTGCGGAATGCTTTAACAGGTGGCCCATCCTTTGGCAATAATAGCATTGCCTATAGTCTGGAACCTCCCTAGCCTCTGCCCCTATAGCTTGGTTAAAACCCTCTGGGATTTTGCGGTGGAGCCCCCTTTAAGACTGGTGCCATTTGCACGTTTGTGCTCAACGCGGCCTCCTCAAGGGCGGTCTTTTTCAATTTGTGTTGGACCAATTTAGCAGTGTCTCTGGGCTTGCTCCTGTTTCTTCCTGTCCTTCTCTTGTTTCTATTTGTGGTAATGCGAAATATGGGCTTGTATCTAACACCAGGGTTTGGTGTTTAACCCAACCATGCTGTCCAATCTGCTTTGTATATCGGTGGTCAGCCCCTTTTTGAGAATATTGTAAAAGAGTGCGACTTGTAGGCCTGTGTCAGTCCACTACTGTCCTGTCTCTTGTCCCCATCGTTCCCTCATCCTATCTAGAAAATCAGTTATTGTCTCCCCTGGCTTCATAGTCTCTGCCATTAGCCCTCCTGTGTCAGGGCTGTAAGGGAACATCTCCCTCAGGGCCGTTCATATTCAGTGCCTGTATGAATTGAATGCAGCCCCGTCATGCTCAGTGTTTGTCAGCTTAATTGCTGGGATGCGAGCTCAGGCGAACACTGTCCAATAAGACTACTCAGCAGTCTTTTGATATCACCTATCGCTAGGCTTATTCCTGCAGTGTTCTCAAAGCATGAGATTCATTGGATGCAGTCTTCTGCTATGGCCATGTCCTCTGGTTCGAAGGATCCCTCCTTCGGCCGGGGTCTATTGTACTGGTCTTTTCCCTCTGTCCAGCAGGCTCGCAGGTGGCAGAATGGCTATGCAAAGGTCTCGCCTTCTTCTCTGGCCACTATCTCCCTTGGGGTCAGTCTATCTATATCGGGTGTTCGGGTGGAGCAGCGTGTGTCTTCGTCACTGCTCCCTTCGTGCACGCTCAAAGGTGCCATCCTGTTTTTCCTAAGTCTTGGTTGGGTCAGCAGCAGGCTTCCTTGGTCCCCGATTTCCCAGTCAGCCCTTCTCCATTTAAAATTTGGTGAGGCTCGGATACCAGCCAAAAGTCTCCATCTAATTCTACCTATGACTCTTCCCAGATCGGTGTCTTGTGCCTAACCCGCTTTCCTCATGTAGAGGGCGTGCTGCTCAGTGTTCTCGCTATGCTTCCCAGGTGCGAGCTCTTTCTCTCCTTAGCTTGCACCTTTCTCCTATATCCCGTCTAGGTTGCCTCCTTTGTTCTGAGCTATCAGCTGCTCATTTTGGTTGGGCTTTGCCCTCAAATTTGTTCTCTGTTGTTTCATCGGCTACCTGAGCAAGTCCTGTAGCTCCACCCTCATCATTGGATCCCGAAGGACTGGGGCCCCCTTCCTCACTCCCTCTAGTGGTATCACTGTCTAGAACCGCTACACACCTCCCTGTCACTCGTTTGTGGTCACCTAAATCAGTGAGGAGGCATGTTCTCAGCACCGCTGGGGTTCTATGTATTGGGTGCGATGGACGGGGGTCGAACTTCTGGGGGCCCTTGCACCAGACTGGGGTTGCTCTGTGACTGCTTGGGCCTGCTGGCCTGTTAGTCTCAAATGCCTGGGCCTAACTGCTCATTGTTCGGTGGGGGGCCCGCCAACTTATTTGACTGCTGGTGTATTAGAGTATCCTAATGCGGGGAGAGCAGGCGAGAGCACGTCCATACCTGCATATGGTGCATCTCCCCTAAATCCAATAGAGTACCAACCACCTCACCCCCCCATTCCCCTAATAAGGCTACACCTGCTACCCCATCACCCGCCCTTCATCCTAATCCCTCATACATAATGACAAGCACAC
Organism: Calotriton arnoldi; assembly: GCA_963921515.1. Lineage (NCBI taxonomy): Eukaryota > Metazoa > Chordata > Amphibia > Caudata > Salamandridae > Calotriton > Calotriton arnoldi. Next base: position 64,549 of record CAWUFW010011074.1, read on the forward strand.
AGTTCCCCCAGAGCTCATCGCCTACCCCCCCTACAGGCCCTTCGGCCACCCAGCTGAGCGAGACAGGCCTTTCGCACTCCTCTCCTCACAAAAATGCAGCCTTTAGTAGATCGAACTCAAACTCCTCTGCCAGAATTTCCGAATCCACTAGCAGACCAAGCCCTGATCCACGGGTCCTTTCGCCTCTAGTTCAGTCTACACTAATGGACCTGGAAGCTCTGAACCTCCGAACAGCCAGTATAGCTCAGAGCATCCATAATGATATCCTCGAATTGAAGGGCATCCTTCACCTCACCGAACACTCTCTCTCTATAATCAAGCACACTCAAAAATATGAACTCAATCGCCAAACTAAGCCCTTCCTTCAACCGATGGCTCTGGCCAATAGACACTATCGCCCTCGCAGACAACTTAGCTACCTATCGGAGGATAAAACACTAGCTCTTCTATTATCCTATGAAACAAATCCGGCCACTCCCAGTCTCCCTGACAAGAAAGACGATAACAAACTTGATACGGTCACAATCAACACAAATAGAACGTCCACCCTCAGAAACAGAAGGGTAAACAGCAACAACTTAAAGCGTATACCCTTATCCACCCCAACTCTCAGTACACCCCCGGGAAACCTAGTCTCACCGCTCTCTGGTCTCCTACTCAATTGCCGATCAGCAGTGAAACATGCATCAGACATTGCCGATCTCATACTGAGTCATGATATTGACGTGGCAATCCTAACTGAATCTTGGCTTAACGAAACATCCTCACCCTGCATGGACCTATTGGTTCCTCCTAACTACAACATAGTAAGGTTGGATAGACAAATAAGAAAAGGGGGAGGTAACGCTTGCATCCACTGCTCTGACCTCTCAGTTACCCAACTCCGTGCAGACTTTCTTGACTCTTGCAAATATCTTGCACTCTCCATAAGCAATGACTCTAACCTGCTGTGCAAATTGCACTCCTTCTACCACACCCCGGGTAAGAATGACCTATTCATCGACCACCTCATGGAAATCATTACAGCAAATGCCTCCCCCACTCCAATTATATATTCCTTGGTGACTTCAATCTTCACTGGAATGACCTCAATGACATTCAGGTCAACATCTTCAAAGACTTCTTAGCCGACCAATCACTCTCCCAAGCCTGCACTGTACCAACTCACACGAAAGGCTCCACGTTGGACTGGATCATCTCAAAGGAAATGACGGTCAGGCTAACCTCAATTGCTCCTTGCAACTGGTCTGACCACTATGCTATTACCTTCCTAATACAGGGTGTACATAAGGAAAGATCAGTGCAATCAGTGAAACCAACAATGTGGCTCAGGGACACAAAAAACCTAGACTATGAGAAGTTGGCAGCTCGATGCGAGAAGGATCTCCCCCTCCCCCCAAGCTGGCTAATGTTTGCAATCTTACGGAACACTACAACTCAACAATGTCGGATATTATTGACTCTCTTGCTCCGCCTAAACTAAAATAATTCAGGTTAAAGACAAAAAACCCTGGTTCAATGGGGCCCTAAACAAGGAAAGGAGAATTCTTCGGCTAACAGAAAAGAAATGGAGACAAAACCCCTCCTCCCCCAGCTTAAACTTCTCAGAAAGACCAGAAATGCGTACAACAAGAGCATTCGTAAATCAAAAAAAGAATTCTTTAGTCTGGAACTGGAGAGCGCTAAGAATAGACCTCGCAAGCTCTTTGAAATGGTAAAACAACATTTGAACAAACTGGCAAAAACCGCTCAAGAAGTAACTAAATCCCTAATAAACTGTGATGAGTTCTCCTCCTTCTTTGCAACCAAAATCAATTCCCTGGGAAACTAGCTGAATTCTGCCGCTAGCGCCCATTCTCTTCCTCCGGCGACACAAAACAACGTCTCCACTCACCTCCGCCAGGCAGCACCCAAAAACTAAGCTCACTGGTCTACCTTCGACCTATACGATGACCATATCATCTCGAAAATCTAAGCATCCATTAAACCGAACAACCACTTCAATGACCCGCTCCCCTCCAACTGCTTGTCCGCAACCAACCAATTTATCATACCCATTTGGACCGCAATAATCAATGCTTCTCTAACTCAAGGGTCCATACCTGACTCTCTAAAAGCTGGGCAAGTCATCCCCATCTTAAAAAAACCCACTCTGAATCCTGCTGAACCGGACAATTTCAGACCTATGTCCAATATTCCACTTCTAGCTAAAGTTCTCGAAAAATGCGTGCAACAACAACTTAGCCAACACATCGCCAAATTCAACCTGCTAGACGTATGCCAATCAGGCTTCAGGCCAGATCACAGCACTGAAACTACTATTCTCCACATAGTAGATGACGCCCTTCTAGCCCTAGACCAGGACAAAACCTGTCTCTTAATTCTTCTGGACCTATCATCGGCGTTCGACACAGTCAACCGTGAGAAGTTACTAGAACGTCTTGAAAATAGGATGGGATTAGGGGGAACCGTCCTCGAATGGTTTAAATCCTTCCTTCTTAACTGCTCCCAAAGATTCATAGTTAATCAAAAGCTATCCAATCCTTCTCCAATCATGATCGGAGTTCCCCAAGGTTCAACTCTCTCCCCTACGCTTTTTAACCTATATCTGGAACTGTTAGCTGACATTCTGCATATCACCAACATCTCTTTCCACATGTATGCAGATGACACACAGATCTACATCAAAATCTCATTTCTAGAAGAGATCAAAACAATGAACGAGGCTCTAAAGCTAACTGTGCAATGGCTTGCTAGCAACCAGCTCAAGCTGAATGCGCAAAAAACTGAATTCTTACTAATCTCCCCCTAAAAGTTCAACTGACATACTGGAATGTACTAACTTGATCACCGCGCTGAACTGCACCCCGACCATAGTGGACTCAGCCAAATCACTAGGAATCACACTGGACAAGAACTTGAATATGAGAGCCCACATCAACACACTAGCCAAAAATGCAAGGTTTCACTGAGGTACCTGAGAAAATTAAAACCATTCCTAGATACATCGGACCTTAAAATGGCAGTTCAGGCACTAGTTATTTCTAGGATCGAGTACGGATGCTCTACCCTCTCTGGACTACCCAAGATCTCAATGGCTCCCCTAAAAGCTTGTCTCAACGCTGCCGCAAGATTCCTAACAGGTTCAAAAAAAATTCGACCATATTTCTTTGCACCTCAAAGCGCTGAACTGGCTCCCGTACAAAGCCAAAATACAGCTCAAATTGGCCTGTGTCACACACAAAGCTTTACACTCTGACTCTCCAGCGTATCTCGCCCAGAAAAACATGGTCTCCAGAGGAGATAGGCACTCCCAGTCTGCCAGGACTTTTGTTCTGAAACCTATCCTCTTCCAGAAGAAGAAAACATACAACAGAGCTTTCTCTGGGCCGCACCCAGAATCTGTAACTCGCTGCCACCCAACGTCAGAAGAATTCCTTGCTTGTCTAGATTCAAAAAGGAAGCGAAGACTTTCCTAATGGACAAATTTGTTCCTTAACACTCTCAGCGCATATACAGCTCAGCTGCCTAGTAGCGATATGCTCTCTTCTTGACCTCTACTGGATCATACCAATTTGGACTTCCTTGATGTAGCCTATGCAATGTCTTGTATCATGGTTGTTGCTATTTCCTTTTACTTCATTCGTACCTCACTGTCACTTTATGGGGCAGAGTTTGTTGCTGTACAATCTGTCTCTGTTACCGCTAATGTTTGTCTTTCTCCCTTAAGTTGTACCCATGTTGCCTATTCCCTCTCATTGCAATATCCTATTTATCACGGCAAAACGTTCACATGATTTTGTCTGTTCTGAACTTTTGTAAACCTCTTGCTTAGCTCTGTAAAGCGCTCTGATACCCTAACGGGTCACGTTCGCGCTCTATAAAACACTAAATAAATAAAATAAGTAGTTGCTGACGCCTTGTTTGCTATCTGTAGTGCAGGACTGTCGGTCTGGGCCTCCTCGAAGATGGCCATAGTTCTAATAATGCCTCTCTTATCTTTCTTTTGACTTGTGTATTTGATTTGTATGTATGTTCTCATGTGTTCAAGAATGTTGGTGTCGAAAGTTCCCTCCTTTGGCCAGGAAAATGTATGTGCCTTCGTATGTGCGTGCCATTCTGTGCAAACCTCATTACGTTTTTTAGCCTGTGTGGGGAACCGGGTTTGCATATGTTTTAATGGTGTCTCTATGATAAGTTTGGTATTTTTAGGGGACACAATACGTTATCTCCTTTATTTTAGGGACTCTCTGGTTTCAGTCTGTATTGTGGGAAAAATATACACAGCATTTACTGTTTCTAATTACGTAACTACGAGCTCAGTGCTATGTCCAGATGCATCAACAAATGAACATTTCATAAACACAAATTACAATGCATATGAAGGGTTGCACCATAAAAGTACAATTTGTTAGTAAAAATAGTATCAGTAAAAACAGTATCTGAACGATATTGACTACTGGCATCAATTACGGTTGGTGAATAATAGCAGCATCTTCATATGAAACAATGAGTTATCGACAAACACAATACATAGGACAAAACACAGTTTGCAGTAATTTAACAGCACCACAACTTCACACATATACATCACATCAACAATTGCAGCCTGTATCACACTCGGGGGCTAAGCGTACCATCTGTATCACGCTCAGCGGTTTAAGTGTCCAAGCGACCAACGGCGTTAGAAAACAGGTGGCACTGAGAAACCCTTTTATACTAAAAAATAAAATTGAGGAGTCGACTCTGACAATAATACAATAAATATTCACCTTTCCTAGTGTGCTGACTATCGGAAAAAGGGGACTTCCGCGGAATCGTCTCCGAGGCCGCCTTGAGGCTACTCAGCTAGGACGTATAAAATAGGTAATATGCCAGATTCTGTCTGTGGCAGGGTGCTCAGGTTATCTTTTTATGCTTCTCCCTAGTTTGCCATATGCTGCATGCTTTACTAAGGTTCTGATGTAGTCTTTTACCCTCTGTGACGGCTGCTTCATGACAGACCTCCACCCCGCGGATTCAGCAGAACTTCCAACCAATTGCGGTGTCTGCTCACCTCCCTTGTTGCACTAATGTGAATCCGTCTGGGTGGGGTCTCCTTCCTTTAGTTGCAGTTGGGTTCAATGTACCAATCAGCTCCTGGCTGGCTCACCAACATGTTGCTTGAACATGAAATACCTCTTAAAAACAAGAGACAAGAGGCGTTTGGCAAAACAGGAACAGTTTGTTTAATTAAACAATGCGGCCAGGAGCACAGTTACACAGGCACAGGGTCTGAGGACTGTCTCAATTTACAATCGGTCTAACACAGACTTTTATACAGTTCATTGAGATAATAAAATTTTCCGGTGGTCCTTTTTTGGTAAGGAATGTTTACCTCTGTCTTTGGAGCCATAAATTTGAGTTTTAAATAAGGAATCCAGGTGGGCCTTGACCTTGCGTGGACACAATGTGGCCAGTGGGTAACATATCCTGTTACCCACTGGCCACATGTTTTGTTTTAATGTTGTGGGGGGCTGCAGGGAGTTCAACAGCCTCCCCCAGTATCTGAAAAAATTGTAAATTTCCGGGGTCATTAAACATTTGACTGTAAGAAAGTGAGGTGTTTTATATGGTGTGGTAGTGCAACCTAACTGTGTAATATACTTACCAACCCCTTTAGGACCATTGGGTTTCATCTGTAAATCCCTCAGCTCAATCCTGGGTAGCTGTGGCACTTATCAGCAAGGCTTACACAGAGGAACAAGAGGTAAGCATTTAAACAGCACCAAAACAATTGAAGAAAAATCAACACAACACTCAAGAAATCCAACATCAATTTATAAAAATAGGTTGTATTTTTATAAGAATGACGTAGTAGAACAAAAAAGATCCACCGGAGGTTTCCAGAAATATAGATTTTATTAGCAATAATAAATCAGTGCAATTTCACTCAACCGTGAAAAAGCCTTGGCAAAGGCAATGAATTTGACACTTAGAAGCATTTTCAAAACTTAGGTAAGTGTCAATGCGGCTGGTTAGAAGTACTTGGGGTGACCAACTTAAGTGGGTGCTAGTCAGGAGGACCAGCAAGGTCCTCAATAATGGTTACCTTCGCAGGAGAAGCAGTCCTTTGACAGTTCCAGGCACTTTATCTGTGTTGCAATGGATTCCTATGGAGTGGTCCTGATGCAAGTGATGAAGGATGCTGAAGATGCTTTAAGGATGTGACGCAGTCAATGGGGGTCTTCCTGCGGGGATTCCTCGGTCCACGAAAATGGTGAGGGGGTCCTGGTTGCAGGGTCAACATTCCATGTAGCCCTCTCTGGTCTGGTTGAAGTCCAGTCGCAACTGGACTACCAGTCACCCGTTGTCGCGGTCACTGGTCAATCCTTCTTGGGTTGATAACTTTCCTTCTGAGGGTCCCAGCAACTCTCCGACAACACTGCCCGGCTCAGCGAACTCTGGTGCAACTCTGTGCATTAGGTCTTGGTTCTCGGTTCTGCATGGTGGCAGTGGTAGCAGCTTGAAGCTTTTGGGCTACCAACTTGCCTCAGCAGGCTTCTTCAGCTGTTGTGTCCCTGTGCTGCAAACAGGAGGCCAGTCAGCTGGCCCTTGTAGTTCTCTTCGCTTGGCTGGGATCTGGATATAACTTCTCCTTGAACAAGGCACGGCAGGCACAGTCCCTTTGTTCGCTAGCCACCCGCGGAGCAGGTGCAATCCTCATTGGTGCAGCAGGTGCAGTCCTCATCGGTGCAGCAGGTGCAGTCCTCATCGGTGCAGCCTCTCTTTGCTGCTCCCTTGGTGCAGCAGTTCAGTCCTTCTTCGGTCCTTCTTCCGAGTCGGTCAAGATCTGAGGCTTGGGTGCCAGGGGTGCCCCTCTTATGCACAGTAAATGCCCTCAGGACAGGATGCAGTTGGTAGTCAATGGGCCACCACACCAGGTCCCTCCCACCTAGTGACCACTTCATGTGGAGTGTGTTATTTGGCTATCCCGGGATGCATCATTCTGCCCACTCCCAAGATAGTGAGACCCCTCTCTCAGTGTTCAGACCATCCTGGCCCACCCCTGGGGTGTAGCTACCTCAGCGCTACACGCCTCTGAGGAAACCAGTTTGGCAACTGGTTTCTCTTCTGAGCTCCCCATGCCAGCCTGTCTACATCCACAATGGGGCAGCCTTCCCCCCTGATGTCCCACAACTGCTCTTCAAAGGCGACTTCACCTTTGAAGGCTACCTTTTGCAGCTAACACCTAAGTGGCTTCCTGCAGGAGGGAGGTGACACCTCCCTGGCCTGTAATCCCTCATTGTTCTCGTTCCTGAGAGCCGTTAGCACGTCTCTTCAGGAGGGCAGAAAGCTGTCTCGTGGAGAAGGATCCATGTGTGCCCAGGAAAAAGCAGGAGTTTTGAAGGTAAGAAAGTGTCAGCTTCGCTAAAGCAGCACACTGCAACAAGTTACATTAATTTTGACTTGAGATACAGTCGGGCCTAAGGTAACAAGTTGTTTGATACCTTGGAGTGCCCACTTTGGTCAAATTGTTCCAGAGTTAGCACAGCTGAGGGGGTTCAGTGTGTAATTCTGTACCCGCCAATTGGGCGACCAAGTCTTTCCACGATCAAATGGTTGTATTGCATGTTTTACTGTCAGGGCTTGTGAAGTACATGTCCTGCCTGTGTCATATGTTGCACCCTGCCTTAGGGCTCGGTAAGCCTACCAGAGGGGTGACTTATACACATGTCCAGGGGAAGTGGTGGTTTTGCCATTGCTTTCAATGGCAAAGTCACGCTAGCAGTGCACGACTCCTCTACCAGTCTGCAGTGGCGGACTGGGGGACTTGCTTTAAGTGGAGGACCTCAGGGTGGCACAATCATTGCTGCAAACCCTGGGGTACCCCTCTAACTCACATGCTCCGGGTGCCAGGGTACCTTTTACCAGGGACTTACAGGTAAGTTAGCTATTGGGCACAGACAATTCAACATACACTTTAGGGTCCGAGCACAGGCACTGAGGTCTGATTAGCAGGTCTCAGTGCACTCTCAGAGTCAAAAACGAGCAGCATTAGCTGAAAAACCTGGGAGTGACCATACAAAAAGAGGCATTTCCTTACAATGACCCTGGAAAAACTTACCATATTTTTCAAAAACACTCCTAGCTGGAGCTCTGTTTTTCAGCTGGAGTGCAAGGCCCACTTGTGGTTGTGTTTATGATTGCACTTTGTGGGCTGAACAATGTTAAGACTCAGAGACAAGTTGGTTTTATTTTAAAAAAAAAGAAACCATATCTAGTAGTCTCTTAACATTTTTCAGTCCACAAAATACAGTCATAAAAACAATGTTAAAAGAAAGACATCCAGACATGTTGGTGATTTTTTATTAATTAAACCTTTATTAAACATTCTTAAAGTAATCACTATTATTAAACATTGCATTGTGTGAATTACTGAAATATACATTTGATAAAGATGATAGATCTGCTGTATATATGCTAATATGCTCACCCCTTGATAAAGACAATAGGCCCACTTTTTATATTTTGGTGTTGTGACTCTTCGACAAAGTCAGAAAGTCTGCTTGAGTGCGGCCAGGACCTGCAAGACTAAATACATGCTGCGCATGCAAGAAGGCTGTGTGCAGCGTGGAGTTGCTTGCCTGCGAGGGGTTGGATGCTGGGCCTGGCCTGTGGCCAGGCTTTGCGGCCAAACCCAGGCCGACCCCAGGCCATGCACGGCCTTTGGCCATATGCAGTGTGGGGCTGGCGTTAGGTAATAATACATTACTTTATGTTAAAAAAAGCCCTAGAAATTCACTGAAAAAAAACAAAGGTTAAAGGGACATTATAGTTAGGTGAAAATGAATTTACACCAAATCACAAAACGCACGCTTTTCGGATCAAGGTTTAACTTTCTGCCAAATTTCGTGTAATTCCGTTTAGCTGTTATGGCGGTAGCTGTGTCTAATTTTTGTATGGAAAATTGCATGGGGAAAACACATTTTGAGACCCCCCCATTTATCTTGGGACCTGCTTGACCGATCACATCAAAACTTTCAAGGAAAGAGCTGAGGTGGATGAGACTTTTTTGGAAAGTTTCGTGAAGATTTGTCAAACAGCGTCAATATTATAAACAAACCAAAAAATGATTTTCCTGTGAAACATGACCCTAGCTATAACTATCCACCGACGACCGCCACTGGGTAAGGAATAGATATATTACTCAGTGACAGTCATCACTGACTAGTTATAGTTAGGCCAGCAATACCATAGGAAATGTCTTTTTTGTTTTGCTTATAACTTTGGCACCGTTTGATGAATCTTCACAAAACTTTCTAAAGGTGACCTTTTACCTAGTGTGTGCATGGAAAGTTTTGGGGTGATCCGTCAAGCGGGAAACAAGGGGGGGGGTCCCAAAAGACAAAATCCCCATGCATTTGCCACAGACTTTTGTCAGAATAGTTTTGCAGAAATTGCTGAACGGAATTACACCAAATTTGGCAGGAAGCTTTTTGTGATTTATTGTAATTCTGTTCAGTAGTTTTTGAGAAATTAAGGTATAAAAATATTTTATATACAGTTGGGTTTGAAGGACTCTCTCTCGAGTCCCTCAAACCCAATTTTTTAAAAATAGATTGTTCTGATTGGCCCAGGAGCTTTTTTTCCCCCTGGGCCACTCACTCCTGTGGAAATCGAACTTCAGCGGGAACGAGCGCTCTGATTGGCTGCCAGCAACATAAGAAAAATTTTGCTGGCAGCTATTACAGGACCCGGGGACTTAACCCTTGTCCTGAAGCACGCGCCCCTTCCCTTAGAATTTGGCCCTGGGGGATGTGGATCCATGGAGCCCAAGAATGCTCGGGGAGGGGGCCACATGAACCCCTCCCCTCTTTAATTGCACGTGGCCCTGGGGGATGGGATCCCCCAGGCCAAACAAGGCTCTGGGAGGGGGGCCGTGAAGCGCCCTCTATTATTTAATTGCATTTGGCCCAATGAAATGGTGTCTCCGGGCCTAATAAGGCTTGGAGGGGGCACATGCCCCACTCCCTTAGAATGTAGCCCCTGCGCATTAGGTCGCCGAGGCACACGAATGCTTGAGGAGGGGGGCTGCATGTCCCTCTCTCCTTAATTATGGGATTTGGCCCTGAGGGGTTGGGTACCCGTGACCTATTAAAGGTTGGGGAGGGGCTCTTTGTGGCCCCCCTCTCCTTAATAATAGAATTTGGCCCAGGGAGATGGGCCCCGGGGCTTAATAAGGCTTGGGAAAGGGGGCCCATTCCCTTTTTGATTACATTCAGCCCCCAGCAGATCTGGTCCTCAGGGGAACAATAGACTCAGGGATGGGGGCAGCATGGCCCCTTCCCTTAATTATGGTAATCATCCACGGGCAATGGGGTTTCTGGGGACTTTTAAGACTCGGGGAGGTGGGCCATACCCCACACTCCCCTATAATTAAAATATGGATCCGGTGGAGGTGTTCCCCATTCCTCCTAAGGCTTGGGGAGTGGAGGGGGGGTCCACGCGTCCCCTTCCCCATTATTAAGAAGTAGCCCAGAGGGATAGGGTCCTCTCGCCCATTTGGGCTTGGGGAGGGAGGCCACATGCCCCTCTCCCCTAATGTAAAAGTATTTGAACTCTGGGGATGGGGCTCGGGCCCCTTAAGGCTTGATGGATGGGGGCCATGCACCCCCCCGCTATTATTAAAGTATGGCCCCGGGAGATGGGACCCTTGGGGCCCATTTGGGCTGGGGAAGAGGGGACAAATGTCCCCTCCCCTAATGTTAATGTATTTGACCCTGCAGATTAGTTCCTCTGAGGCCGCTTAAGGCTCAGGAGCCTGGGGCCAATAGTGGCTTAGGGAGGGGCGCTGCATGCACTCCCTCCCCTTTTTTAAAAAACAAACAAAAGGCCCCTGGTTCCCCAGGGCCAATAGTGGCTTGGGGAGGGGGCTGCGCAGCCTCCTACCTGGCGGGTGGTTGCTTGCTTACAGGGGGTTGGACGCAGTACCTGGCCTCAGGCCATATGTGAGGTCATAAGCAATGCATGGCAGGGGCACAAGGTATAGAGCTCTGCACTGTAACTGGTGAATCTCTGTGAGTTTCTGAGTTCAAAATGTCATGTTGGCACTTTCTTATTCACCTAACTGTGACATCACTTTAAGCTTTGTTTTTTAGTGAAAATATATATATATGTTATTGTCTGCGGCACTAGTGATGATGTTATGTTATTACCTTTTGTGATTTAGCAAATCTGTATGAAAATCGGCAAATAATTAATATACCCTGTTGTTTTTTGGTGCCCAGGTTTGTCCATACAATCCAGAACAGGTGGGAAAATGAAATGGGTGGTCAAAAAGAACCTTCCATTTTAGCCTCTTTAGGCATATTTGCTCTCCAATACATCAAATAAACTGCTGAATGAAATTACCAATAACTTGCCATGAAACTATGATTTGACACAGGATAGGTTTGCTGTAAATCCATTTCAGTTTTGTATTAGTTTATGAAACATTTGCCAAAGGCCTTGTGCAGGGTCAGTTTACTGCATAGAGGCTAGGCACTGTTCCTGGCCTCAGAGCAAGCACTGCAGCCAACCCCACTGTGCATGGCCAAACAGTTTGGAGCTGGGTGCAGCTGAGGCCAGGCCCTGCAGTCAATGATAACAATGCATGGTCAAAGGCCATATGCAGTGGGTTTAGAAACATGGGATTTATATGTAGTATATAATTTTTAGAAACTTTTGATACATTTGAGTTAGATGCATTTTTTTTTGTTATAATCTGCAATTTATGCACCAGATAATGGATTAGCTGACAAATGTGACAAATCCATAATGATGCGGTAAAGGCCGCAGCTGCAAAATTGAATAATTCCAGTGGCCCCAATTACTAGTAGATGGAATGGACTAAGAATGCACATTTTGAGTGGGGCTTGGTCTGCGCTCCTCCCCCTCTGTTTGGCCGAATGCCCTGCACTGTGGGCCAAGTCAACACTTGCTGTGCAAAGCAGAAGGCCCTGTTCCCACATAGGGGCTGTGTACGGTGCTTGACTGAAAGTGGGGTAATACTGTGAACAATAAAAAGCAGCAACTTGCAACTCTAACCAGTGATGTCATCACTGTCAATGGCGGGGAGAAATGTGATGTCACCAGTGATGTTGTCAGCAGTGTCATCTGCATCATGTGTGAGGTCGTAAGCAGTGCACTGGGACAAGTTATGGTTGCCTAGGGAACCATAACTGTCTAATTTCAGTGGTTTCACAACTGAAAGTTGAATCCATAGCTGTTATTATTGAGGGAAATGCTGCAGTTTGTAAAACCCATGGTTAATGAGCACAAAAACAAAATATTTCCTTAGCAAAGTTTCTTCAAAAACTTAGACAAATTTTGATAATTTATGTAAGGCCCTACAAAATGGGACATTTCGTTCTGGTTTTCTATGTTTCATTACTCTGCGTGAAAGGGGTGTTCCATAGGTGTTTCTGTGGGTGTTCCCATACAACATCCATGGAACCCGTCGCATTCACAGAATTAAAATGTTTGTAAATCTGGGAATGCGTCAGATTCCCAGGGGAGGCGTAAGCGAGGCGCAACGAGGAAAAATACTTTTATTTGTCCTTGTTTTTCCCTTTTCTATGTGTGTTGCATTCTGCACACGCATAGAAAGAGAAAATCACCTCTAATTGTTTTTGTGAAGGAAGGTGTCCCTTCTTGCACAAAAACAATCACCCCTACAATGCAGACACCCTTGCACCATGACGCAAGGGTGCCTGCATTGGCGTGTGGCAGCCCATTGTGCAGTAGCGCAGGGAAAAGGACAGGAATGCGCCTTTTCTTGTTGATACGCTGCATTCCTGCCCTTTTCTTTTGACGCACGGCAGCGCAGCAAGGAAGGCTTGCTGCGCTGCCGTGCGTCAAAATACAGGAAATGAGGCCAAAAGTGCTCAGGACCATACACGCGCCCTGATTAGACGTGCCGGCCTGAAAACTGCTGGACGTAAATGACTAGGTTGGATGTTTAAGAGTCATTTAAGCACTACAGAAGAGGCTTCGTCTTATATCGCGGCTCCTTCTACTATTGCAAAATTGCTATCTTGTTTTTAACGTTTTTTTGACGTTTCTACCATTGTATTAAATTTGTATTGATGTATTGCTGATAATATTTTTAAATTGCATTTATTTTTGTGCATCTTCATGAGGTCAAGAACCAAATAACTAAAACTGTACTACGCATATGTTTCTTTTTGTATACCGGTGTGTTCACAAAAGGCAGTCGCAGTAGCCCCATGAACCTGGAACGCATTCAGAATACTAAAAAAAAGTCAGGAAAATGTCCACAAAATTTACTTTTAAAGGGTGGGAACACAGCTCTCCTGGAACCTTTTCACAATTGCCTGAGAAGATAAAGGGAGCTCCAATTTATGATAAATTTCATACAACCCGCTTTGTGTCCGTTTCTACCTCATGAGTGTTCCGTTGGTGTTACTTCTACGTCGTACTAAGGCTTTGAACCTTTAGGCATTTTCTCAAAGAAAATGAGTTGGCCGCGTAAACAATGGAGTAATGAGACATATTGACTCGGATTACAAACAGGAGGTGACTGTGTTTCAGTACAAACACCAGTTGGCGTCTAAAATGGGATTCCACATCAGCGGTACTTGCCCAATGCACAAGTCGTGTATTCCTCACTATTTGCCCGTGCACAAGTTGTGCATTCCTCACCCTTTGCCCGTGCACAAGTCATGTATTCCTCACTATTTGCCCGTGCACAAGTTGTGCATTCCTCACCCTTTGCCCGTGCACAAGTCGTGTATTCCTCACTATTTGCCCGTGCACAAGTTGTGTATTCTTCACTATTTGCCTGTGCACAAGTTGTGTAGCCCTCACTATTTACCCATGCACAAGTTGTGTATTCCTCACTATTTGCTCAATGCCCAAGGTGTGTATTCCTCACTATTTGCTAAATGCACAACTTGTGTATTCCTCACAATTTGCCCTTGCACAAGCTGTGTGGCCCTCACTATTTACCCATGCACAGGTCGTGTATTCCTCACTATTTGCTCAATGCACAAGTCGTGTATTCCTCACTATTGGCCCATGCACAAGTTGTGTGGCCCTCACTATTTACCCATGCACAAGTTGTGTATTCCTCACTATTTGCCCGTGCACAAGTTGTGTGCCCCTCACTATTTACCCATGCACACGTTGTGTAGTCCTCACTATTTGCCCGTGCACAAGTCGTGTATTTCTCACTATTTGCCAAATGCACAAATTGTGTGCCTCTCACTATTTACCCATGCACAAGTTGTGTATTCCTCACTATTTGCCCGTGCACAAGTTGTATGGCCCTCACTATATTCCATGCACAAGTCGTGTATTCCTCACTATTTGCCCGTGCACAAGTTGTGTGCCCCTCACTATTTCCTCATGCACAAGTCGCGTATTCCTCACTATTTGCCCAATGCACAAGTTGTGTGCCCCTCACTATTTACCCAATGCACAAGGTGTGTATTCCTCACTATTTGCCTGTGCACAAGTGGAGTGGCCCTTACTATTTGCCCGTGCACAAGTTGTGTGGCCCTTACTATTTACCCATGCACAAGTCGTGTATTCCTCACTATTTGCCCGTGCACAAGTTGTGTATCCCTCACTATTTACCCGTGCACAAGTCATGTTTTCCTCACTATTTGCCCTTGCTCAAGTTGTGTGCCCCCGACTATTTGCATGTGCACAAGTTGTGTGCCCCTCACTATTTGCCCGTGCACAATTTGTGTACCCCTCACTAATTGCCCACAAGTTTTTGCCAGAATAAAAATGCTAGAATCTTGGAGGCAAATAGCTCGACATTGTGATTTTCGCCCCGTGGTACCCAAAATGGCATTAGTCTCGTATTTGTATCTGGGTCCGTGATGGTTTGATAACTCAGTGGGTTGAGTGCCCATTCCAGAGGTCTGCTTGTATGCATACGTTACAATATCCCGGGAGATGGCGTAACTATACTAAAAGCTTTCACAATGCTGTGTTTCTATACTTTGGTGCTCGAGGCAGACTAGGTTTCCCAAAAACAATGATTTCGTTAGAGCAGCAGCCTGACGGGGGCTTTTATTTACAGGCTTGCTTCCGGGCTCCCCGGGGTCGCCATGCTGCAGCCCCTGCTCTGGGACCCTGGGCACGACTTGAGAATGGCTCCTGATTGAAATTCTGCGCCAGCCTCGCGCTCTGCGCAGAGCGCGCGCTGAGTGACAGCCCGCTGGCACTCAAGATAAATATGCCGGCAAATCGGATCCCGGCTCTCCGCAGAGGATAGAATAAATTACTTTTCCAATAGAACGGCGGCAATATGCTGGAGAGAAAGTGCAACCAAAGCCCGTCTTAATACCGGCGCAAACAAAACGTGAAGGCAACGGAAGGGCAGAGAACATGCTCGGTGTGCCAACACCAGAACTGTGCTCCCATTCGGTGCTCATTAGCGGTCTGATGCTGTAAGGAACGGTGAGAGCGCAGTTCCCACTATGCCAACACAGGGGGGGGGGGTGGATGGCAACACGAGTGGTGGTGGATGGTGGCACTGCGGCCATTGTCAGCGGCGGAGCGAGTGTGTCAAGGGCCCTAGCGCATGGAAAGACATTGATTGCTGTTCGAACCGCACAATACACCCACAGTGGGTCCCTCAGGCGTCTGTGCCCTGGTTACCACTGCCCCTGCTGAATTAATGGAAGCTACGCCGCTGGTCATTGTACATTCTGTCAGTGCGCGTGTTTGTGGTGAAGTCTGCACGCGCGACTCTGGGTGCTGGCAGTCCACTGTGTTGTGTGTGTTAGAAGCATGCGTGGTTGTGGACACCGTCAGCCTGCTGGATGCTGGGAGCGCGCGCAATTGTGGATGTTGTCACTCCACATGGTTGTGGACGCCGGCAGCCGGTGTTGTTGTGGATGCTGACAGCTTATGTCATGGTAGATGTTGTCATTCCACATGACTGTGGATGCAGCAGGTGTTGTTGTGGATGCCGGCAGCATGCCCGATTGTGGAAGTTGTCATCCCACATGACTGTGGATGCAGCCGGTGTTGTTATGGATGCCGCAGCACGTCTGATTGTGGAAGTTGTCATCTCACATGACTGTGGATGCCGGCAGGGCGTGCACGATTGTGGATGTTGTCATTCCACATGACTGTGGATGCAGCAGGTGTTGTTGTGGATGCCATCAGCACGCCTGATTGTGGATGTTGTCATTCCACAGGACTGAGGATGCCAGCAGTGTTTATGATTGTGGATTTTGTCATTCCACATGACTGTGGATGCAGCAGGTGTTGTTGTGGATGCCAGCAGTGTTTATGATTGTGGATGTTGTCATTCCACAGTACTGTGGATGCCGGCAGCGTGTATGATTGTGGATTTTGTCATTCCACAGTACTGTGGATGCCAGCAGTGTTTATGATTGTGGATTTTGTCATTCCACATGACTGTGGATGCAGCAGGTGTTGTTGTGGATGCCGGCAGCATGCCTGATTGTGGAAGTTGTCATCTCACATGACTGTGGATGCCGGCAGCGCGTGCACGATTGTGGATGTTGTCATTCCACATGACTGTGGATGCAGCAGGTGTTGTTGTGGATGCCGGCAGC
Source organism: Calotriton arnoldi (assembly GCA_963921515.1). Classification (NCBI taxonomy): domain Eukaryota; kingdom Metazoa; phylum Chordata; class Amphibia; order Caudata; family Salamandridae; genus Calotriton; species Calotriton arnoldi. The sequence continues at coordinate 81,135 of CAWUFW010011074.1, forward strand.
ATGCCTGATTGTGGAAGTTGTCATCCCACAGTACTGTGGATGCCTGCAGTGTTTATGATTGTGTATGTTGTCATTCCACTTGACTGTGGATGCAGCAGGTGTTGTTGTGGATGCCGGCAGCATGCCTGATTGTGGAAGTTGTCATCTCACATGACTGTGGATGCCGGCAGCGCGTGCACGATTGTGGATGTTGTCATTCCACATGACTGTGGATGCAGCAGGTGTTGTTGTGGATGCCGGCAGCATGCCTTATTGTGGAAGTTGTCATCCCACAGTACTGTGGATGCCGGCAGTGTTTATGATTGTGTATGTTGTCATTCCACTTGACTGTGGATGTAGGCAGCGTGTATGATTGTGGATGTTGTCATTCTACATAACTGTGGATGCTGGCAGCGCGTGCACAATTGTGGATGTTGTCATTCCACATGACTATGGATGCCGACAGCACACGTGATTGTGGATGTTGTCTTTCCCCAGGACTGGGGTTGTCAGCAGCCGGTGGTGTTGTGGATGCTGGCAGCATGAGCTAGCATCCTCTCTCCTGTGGATTGCTGGCAGAATAGAGCAGACGTGGTACAGAATATTGATGAGCGTTTTGATAAATACACAAAACCAGGCTTAAGGGCTTAAGGGCTCTAATGCAAAATTCATCCAGCTCAGCCCCGGCTAATGAGAGACTGGGGGATTATGGGTTGGTAGCCGTAGACCATGATTTCTTTTTCGATCAGTTGCTTCGAGGCTTTGATATGTTAGCCCTCTAAAAACCACCAAAGTAAGTAAATCGAGTAGAAATAAAGAAAGTTAGTACTCTGGCTGGGGAAGGAACATTCTGCTTAGCTGCTAGAACTGACATCTCAGGCGGTCTTTCTGAAAAAGGCCTGGCTTTAAATAAATGCCACGAAGTGCCTGGTATTAATGCCAAAATCTAACGCAGATAACATCTCACGTAAGTCGTCAGAAGGTGTGAGAAGTGGAAGCGCCAGCCCTCCAGTTCTTTGAGCTGCCAATGCCATGCATCAGACATGGAGTTTTGCTTCTGCAAATGATTCTTTTAACGAGACTGACTGTTTTCATTGGTGAGGGCTGATAGTCAGTTATGTCTTCTCGGGAACCAGTTGAGTCCGGCAGTTCACTGGCTCAGGAGTCAACGGGTGTATTATTCTGTGCATCCCATTGGATGCTTCCTGCCTAGATTGAAAAGAGGGCTTCCTAGGAAAACTTTGGAGAGCAGGATAAATTAATGTAATTGAATTTACTGCTGAAGGAACTTCTTTTGTTCGGAATGCTAGCACAAAAAACACAACACTTGGGGTAGGAAACTCAAATAAGTTTAATGCTCACTCTTAGTAGAGGATTGTGTCTTTATTTCGCAATTATTTGTCCACCTGCTTCGCTGCCATGTGCCCCATCACGGATGTGACAATGGTATCCAGCAGTTTTGCCTATGTAGCCACAAATCACAGATTTCTGGGATCTGTAGTTTTGAGTCACCAAATATAGGCTTAAAATGAGCAATACAGTGCAGCTGAGCACATACGCAGGACTGCTCTCAGCTGCCACATGGACCACCTGCAGATAGCCCGATGGGCACCTCTGCCCAGATGTGAGCTGCGTTGTGTTTATTTGGGAGACATTCGATCCGTGCTTATGAGCCATTAAGACATCCCAGAGCCAATTAAGAAAATCACTCAGATACATTACAAGAAAGACATGCGGATGTTTCCTTCTTTTTGTTGTTAAACATCAGGCATAAGTAGGGAAACTGGTCTCAATGTTTTTTCTTTGCATTTCTCCACTATTAATCCTGCAATTTTGTTTTGGGGGGTTGGGGGAGGGGGATGCAAGTCCTGGAATGCAAACTAAAAACCATGGCACGAAGAGCTGCTCAGTACTCACCTGGATAACTTTGCAACCCTCCAGGCTGTGCCTAGCTGCTGCTCACCCAGGTGGACCCGCTTCCCACATACATCTCATGCTCTTGTAAGAGGGTGGTCCCTGGCCCAGAGGCTGTACCCCAACCAGAGATCCTCCATGCACAATATCAGTCACTTCTCTGATGCACAACAGTCAGTGCCCCTGGAAGCACAGCATTTAGGGTTCCAACGTGACACATCACTAGTGCCCCTCTGAGGTGCATGAACCAATGCACCACTTAGCGCATTAGATAATCATCACATTGATACCTATGTCACAAGAACAGAATGCCAACAAACATGTTGTAACTGATTTTATTGTAATCAATTTAAAAAATATCACTTCTAACAGGCAAAAATGAATTGATCAAAACTTCATCAATCCATCGACAATTCGGTAGATACATCACAAACATTAAAAGCAATGCAAACCTGACCAAGCAAGCACCCCATGCATTCACGAATATCATTAAAATCTTGATTGGCAGAGTTCCAATCCATCTGGTGCATTCTCCTCATTCAGATGTCCTTCCACATTACATTAGATGTGATTGAGCTCTTCTCTGCAGGACCAAGACTGACCTGCAAATGGCTGGGTCCAAACTGAGGTGGCATGGTGAGCAAGAGTACGATGGCTTGGAATGCCACCCCAGCTACTGCCAGTGGTTAGACTTCTTGTAAGCGGCCTCCCATCACATTTTGTGTGTTTCATGTACTGCCCAATTAAAAGTTATCCTTTATTACATGTAATAAGTAAACCCAAAGTTATCCTCTGGGAGAGACAGGCCTTGCAGTAGTGAAAAACGAATGTATACGTTTTTTACTACCAGGACCTGTAAAAGCTAAAGGTACATAGCCAACTTTTTAAATACACTGCACCTTGCCCTGTGGGCTATTCAGGGCCAACCCTAGGGGTGACTCATATGTATTAAAAGGAAAGGTTTAGGCCTGGCAAAGGGTTTATTTTGTCAGGTCGAAATGGGAGTGCCAACTGCACACACAGGCTGCAATGGCAGGTCTGAGACATGTTTAAAGGGCAGCTTAAGTGGTGACACACTAAGTGCTGCAGGCCCACTAGTAGCATTTCATTTACAGGCCCTGGGTACATGTATTACCACTGTCCTTGAGAGTTACAGGTAAATTACATGTGCCAATCGGGTGTAAGCCAATGTTACAATTTTGCAGGGAGTGAGCACACACACTTTGGCACCGGCAGCAGTGGCAAATTGCACAGAGTCCTAAGGCCAAGAAAAAACGAGATCAGCAAAAAATGGCAGAGTAAGGCAAAACGATTTGGGAAAAACCACCTTGAGGCTGGCAGGTCTAACAATGAGCATCTTTAAAAATTTTAATTCCTCTCAGCAGATTTCATCTGTTGTCAAATCTTGCTGCTTCCATTTGTATAACATAGACAGGATTCGATCAATTATTTATCTTTTGCTAAATATTTGGTTCAAACGCTTCTTCTTTCTTGTCTTAACTAAAGCTCTTCTCTCTCTGTTGGCCTGAGGTATGTGGCAGGGCGTCTCTGTTAATGCATACATGTTACATACAAGTCAGACCTAATTGTATGGTAAACATCAGATTCACTAACTCTTTCGAGTGTGTATGTGCAAGTTCTAGGACCTAAATACCTAATATTATTGAACAATAATGACTGACAGAGTGTACACGAGAGCCATTTTATTTTAACAAATGGAATGACATAAGTCGTGCTAAAAAAATGCAGCAGAGAGGAATCTTCCATTTTGTTGTATAGCAAGCTACATGCATGTGATTAACATAGCTTTCCGAGGGATGTGAGGAAAAGTACATGGGTTGGCATATATAAGTTAAGGCTGCAAGAAGTGAGAGGCAAACATCAGCTAAAATTAAGCACTGCTAACAGACGTGTGCGCCTGCTATTTCTGGTGTCCGAGGAGAGTGTTCACATACCTACAAATAATTTCTGAAAATAAGAGTTTCTGTGGCATGATTGCCTGACTCACAGCAGCACTCTTTATGTATGTATGTATGTATATATGTGTATGGTATTTCTATTGCCCAAAACTAGCCAATAGGCAGTGGACGCTATACATGGTTCAAAGGCAAGCTTACATTTGGCAAGTAATAGGAGAGGAAGCTGAGTTGTGGACAGTTAATTCATTGTGATGCATTGTTCTTTAAAGAGGTGAATCTTCATCTCTTTCCTAAATTGGAGCAGTGTTGGGGTGGTCCTAATGGATACAGGGATGCTTTTCCAGATCCTAGATACATAGATGTCGAAAGGGCTGGTGATGGTGAGAGCTGCCAAGGGGACCCAATGCAGTTCCTTCAGGATGGGGTGATGTGATCACTTTGAATCTAGATGCATCTAACTCGTTATAGTTAAAGAGTGAAATATACCTGTCTGTTCTCATTTTCTTTGAAAAAATTCCGTAATTTACCCCATTAATCCATATTGTGGAATTATGCCTCTGTTCGCAACAAAATTATAACATGGGAGCGAAGCAACAAAGTTGTTTGCAGAACTTGTGTTTTTTTGTCATTTTGTTTGCGTATAATGCATCTTTGCATTAAAAATAGACACAAGGACAACTTTCGTGCTAAAATGTAGCACTAAATAACAGACTTGCATTTTGTGTAACTGCATGTAATATTGCATAATTTTCTCAAAATTTCATGTAAGCAAGCAAAGTATGCATATTTTGTACACCCCAGTTGCACATCTATGATAGACTTCAGAGCTATTAATGTAATATCCAGTTATCCTGGTGTACCTATTGATCCATATAGCTTGTTTTCCTGCCACAGTTAAATGGTTTATTGTTGTAAATTTTTGTTCTACATTTACGTCTACCCCTATCCGTGAGGAAAGTCATTACTCTTTCGCATTCTCATTTTCAGGGAGTCAATTAACATGCTTTTGCCTCCCACAGGGGGTCACCGAATTACCATCTTCTCTCAAGCATTGAAAAAGGATCTTTACTCTCTCATCTTCCCCGAAAGATCCACATTGGTTCAATATGTAGATGCTTTAATAGCTTCTGATTCACTTGACCGATGAGAGGTTGGCTCCCTATATCTTCTCACTGTAGTGCTTAAAAAGGGTCATAAAGTGTCAACAGAGAAATTGCAAGTCTGTTACGACATCTCAGCAGGTCAGAGGCACTTATCTACGGACTGTTGTGAAACCATCCGTAAGAAACCAGCACTTGTCCCCGTCTATCAGGCACACCTTTTGTTGAGAGTGGCAGGCTATTGTAGGCAGTGGATAAGTGACTTTACTTCTTTCGTTAAACCCCTCCAAGACAAAATAAAGAAAGACCCTTCAGGACCTTCGCATTGGACTAGAGAAGCAGAACACGCTTTTGTATCTCTGAAGTGTGCTCTCTCTTCCGCTGCTGCATTAGGTCTTCCCGACTATTCCAAACCCGTCACTCTGTGAAGGAAGTGGCCCGTTTCGGGTCACTCGGGTCACTCACGACTACCACTCTGCCTTCTACGAAATGAAGAGTCGATCAGACAGTAGAGAATACAAACCAATAACAGTTTATTTAGAGTACGCTCAGAGCGGAGCCCTGTCTGCCCAGTCGCTAAGAGTGCTGCAGAGAGAGTCTGACTCCAGCGAACATAACAATACATTATGTACATTTCAGAATCAATGAAATCACGCCCACCATGGAATTTTCTAGAAAAACACAGCTGGACAGTAAATTACAAAGGAGTAAGTTTAAGTTCTGAAGCGGGGCACACATTATCTATCAGTCAAGGTCATTCCTGCCCGTGCCCGCCACTAGGCAAGTGGGAGAAGGCTTACATCTAAAGGAAAGGTATGCGCTAATAAGAACAAGGCATTCATTAGTACGGCAAAACTCATCTCCGAAGAAACATAACCTAGAGAAGGCCATTTCTCAGAAGCAGTGGAGAATTCGTTTAGCTCACGATACAAAATGGCGCCGGTACACAAAATGGCGCCGCGAATGCTAACTTACGTAAAGACAATACGAAAGCACAATTTTTATTCTAACAGACCTTCCTTTTAGCATGAGCTAAGCAATTCTATACGATAACAGAAGGTACATTGATTTAGGAACATTCCATGTCTTCAGCTTCAGGGAGAGAAACAGTAAGGAGGGAAGAAGTCTCAAAAATACCTTCATCAATTTGCATCACATCATTCACTTCATTTTGAATCATAATCGTTGCATTGGTATCGTGGATTGATATTCTCTTAGGGGCGAAAAGGGTGGTGCAGTAAGAGCAACATAAGGTGAGACACTGCACCAGAACACAGCAAGCAATCAGAATCACGATAAAGTAGATCACCCTTTCAAGGATCCAACCCCATCCACCAAAGAGGGACCAACTCCAATTTCCGCTCTCCATTCCTTTAACATTTTCCAACATATCTAAAATATGTTGGGTAATATTCTTTTCCATATTAGTGATCCCGACTACACACTGGTCTCCTACTACCGCGCACACACCACCACTCTTAGCTAGGATGAAATCAACTGCATATCTAGTTTGCTCAGAATATATTTGCATACTTTCCAATTGGGTGGTGATGTCACGCAAAGCTGCTACTGTGGAATTAGATAGTATCTGCAGCTTGCATCCAAAATATTCCCTAGCCCTTTCACCCCTGGCCATAGCGCTACCACCAAAGGTAATAATGGAAGAGAGAATATACCCAAAGGTGATACCATTACTATAAATATTGACCTCAAGGTCTGTCACTCCATCGCAAAATTCCTTTGTCAAAGTCCTTTTAACCCATCTTATATTTGGTTTACTATACTTACAGGGCACGCCAAGAGGCAGCACCATTCCCAAAGCAGCGTCCTCTGTACCATTATAAACGTTTGAGTAAGTACCATTGGACAGAAAGTAAAATCCTGGATGTGCATAAAGTGGACCTTGATAATCTACAGGAGCATATCTGGTGTTCATTCCCACTGTACTCGGATCCTTTTTTTCACTAAAGACATTGTATTTTTAAACAATATTATTCCAGATCGATTCACATATAGAAAAGCATCTGTACTGTTTACTATCGGACAACATGCAGGATAATAACCTACCTTTCGGGTGACTGTCAATTCTTGATAATGCCAGCCTACTAAGGTAATGTTCTGTTCATCCATATACAAATTGTCACAATACATATTAATGTTGCAACCTGGGTATCCCTTCCCTTGTGGCTTCCTGTAATACAAACAAGGACCGGGATATCCCATCCCGAACTCACCCTTTACCTCTACGAATTGGGGTGGGCGAACATATGTAATAATTAACCAGGGAGAATGGGTAAGCAGTCCATAAACTTGTGACAGATTCAGTAGGGTAACAAGCTGTACCCTCACCAAAGAATTTCTTATGTGTATCTAGAAATACATTGCCCGGGATTGTCCTTTTTGCACGAACTTGAGAAACAATCTTATATACAGTACAGGATGGTGCATCGTGATCACACTCCAAAACCCAAGACACCCCACCCAAAATCAACAACAGTAGTAACACATGAACAGCAAAGAGCACTTGTTGCTTAGTAGACCAAACTTTTCGTACATGAACAAGAGGGATTACTGGCTGCTCTTCGTCAGCAACCATTCTGCCAAAGGGGTGAATAGTGAATAATAATGCAAAAGGGGCAAATCTCCAGCAAGAGAAGTAAACAAGTTCCCAGTGTCCATCAGAGCCTCACTGGTATAGGCTCCTATTGTTCATCAAACGTTGGCGCTCTTGAGCACCGGCGGTGGAGCTTGCTCTGTCCTAAGCTCTTGATATATCCCACGTCGATCAGGATAATGTACCCCCCAAGAAGGTACGTTCAATCTATCCTGTCCAATGTCAAAACAGTGCACCAATCTCACATCACCCTAAACTAACTCCGTTGGTACTACAGAAAAGTACACCCTAACTTGTGATGGAGCAGGGTAAATGAAAAAAATTAAACCTCCTAATATTTTCGTAAAATAATTAATAAACATGTTCGTTTAAGTAAATAACCAACAATGTATGTTATATGTTAAGGGTTAAAGGTAACATGCCATTCCGTGTGCAAAGCAATCAACTTATAATTGTTTACGTGTTTAACATAACATAACATTTGCGTACTAATTCAATAATAAACGCATGATCTGTGCTTTAAATAAAACGTGTTGTTGCAAAATAAAGCGATGGTAAGTAAGGGACAGCTTTACATGTTGCTTTTTGCTAGGTAATACCTAATTGGGGTACGTAGAAAGACGGGAGGGAAACGAAAGGGTTTATATTTCTTTGTTTTAACAATATTTTGTTTATCTTTGAAAATAGTGCGCTTAGGCCTGTCAAGCAGCAATATAAAATGGCCGCGAGTTGCTAGAGTACGCATGAGCGGGAGACCATGTGATAGAGGCGAGAGGCTGTGGAAAAGGGATGATCACGCGCTGATGCTGAGAGGCTAAGATGAAAGTATGGTCAAGGCTGTTGTGACCCTTTTGAGCTGTTGTGTGCCAAGATGATCAGCAAGAAGCGTGAGAAGCCCGACTGAATCAATAGACGGAACTGTATTACACAAAATGTAACAGAAAAAGATACAATTTGGACTGATCGAAACGGATGAGCAATTGCATGAACTGTGGGAAACGATGCTTGCATGGACATTCCACACGGAACTGGTTGAGACCAGGAAGTTTGATTAAAATGTATATGGACCTGAAATTTTGACCAATGAGAAAGAATCGCGCCATGAAGAAGAAACATTTTATGCTGTAAGCTAGAATTAGGGTATAAGAAGACCTACTCTTGGTGGGAGGGGTGGAATGCTGTTAGTATGCTGTTAGAATGCTGCGGGAGATGCTGCTGAAGTTAGATGCTGCGTGAGTTAGATGCTGTAGATGGGAGAAGTTGCGGTTGCTGATGCTGACGAGCTGATGCTGCTGCTGTTATTTTCCTTTTCCAGTTGAATATAAAGATGCTGCTTTAGGAAAACTTTTTCTTGATAGATTTTATTAGAATTATTAGGGTTTTCCCCAGATAGATTCATCTATAGAGTTCTTATTATGATAACCTCATTTTTCCGTCTAATAAAAATGCCGTGCAATTTCAAACTATTCTTATATTGATGATAAATGTAATGATCTGAATAATAAGCTTAACCTCATTTCCTGCATTCAAACTTTATATAAACTTTATTATTCTTTAAACAAATGACTCAGTGATTCTTTAGCTCAATGATTAAAAATGAAATGTTAAAGAGTTTATTGTGATTGAGCTGGTCTTAATCACCATCAACTGATTCCTACTAGTTGGTCCATCGACCAATGAGCGGAATACCTTAAAAGCAAATGAGAAATATTATGTCATTATAAAAGAGGTATCCCGTCTCCTTCTAGCGAATCGTTTTTCTCCTAGGTTCATGACGGAGGAAATCCAGGGAACAAATGAGTAAGTGAATGTATATGCGGTGTTATGGGCCCCACCGTCATATGGATATAGTGTGTGTGTTAGAGAAATAATTGCACCTGGATGACCAAAGCATAATAGGAGAATTATTTTTATTGTTAGCGCTGGATCAGATTTCTTGGTAGCAGAGTTATGGTTTCTATAGATTAGTTTGGTGATTATTGATTATTGATTATTGATAAGTTCATGTCTAACACTTTTTGTTGAGTCGCGTTATGTTATATGTAAGTTTTCACGCTTCTGGGAAGTAGGAAGTGGAACACGTGTGGCAAAAGAAGTCACATGGAATTGTACACTGTCTGAGTTCATTTTTGGTAATACACAGGTTGTGTTACAATAGGGACATTTTGTGTATAAAAGGTGTGTAAGTGAAATAGTGATTGGTTCTCTTGTGAAACTCTGGCCTTAATTCTCAGGAGCAGTATAGTCTCCACATGTGTTTTATCCCCAGAGAAACGGGTTTACTAATTGCTTGAAAGAAGGGTAAGGTAGAGGGAAGTGCTACTTTATCGGCGAAACTGAAAATTCTGTGGTAGGGTAGAGGTAAGCGCTGCCTACTGGAAAATACAGAATTCTTGTGTAAATGGTCAAAGCTATCTTTTCGGTTTAGTGAATCAGACAATGGAAATGTTTTAAATGTTGTAATTAACAAAGAATTGTTGAAAAAGAAATTGCCGATAAATTTTGTAAAGGAGGGGTCAAGAGCAGGAGTGACGTAGACAAAAGCCGCGCTGGGATTGGACAGTGCGCCGTAGACAGAAATCGCTCTAATTGGAGCTTTGGTGTGAGTCGCGCTAGGATTGGTCGAATAATCTAGTGACGTGGAAGTTTGTGATTGGAGTGTTGGTGTGAGTCGCGCTAGTATTGGTTGAGATAATGCACAGAGAACAGTGTTGAATTGCGGATCGTTTAAGGAGAAAAAGGTTGTGAATCATGTCGTACTATGAGTATGGAAAAGAGAAAACGTCATGGATGTCAAAAGTTAAGAACTTCTTTAAGAAGGACAAAAAGGTAGTGACTAGAGAGGGACAAATAATTCCTCCGCCGAAGTCACCAGCTTCACATATGATGCTGAAATATGGATATCACACATGCATATGGTTAGAAAATTGGACAAAATACACCAAGAATGATGGAGCATTGGCTTTCCCTGAGAATGGTTCATTTAATGTAGCTGTACTACGGAACTTGAGAGAAAAAATGGTAATGTTAGAACCTAGACCTAGACCGACCCAGTTTGAAGCTTTAACGGAATGGGAAGATGAGATGTATGAGCGAGAGAGATCCAGAGGATTAAAGAATCATGAGTTTTTGCCTGGAAGGTTGTGGGGAATAAATCATGAGGACAGAGTAAAGCGTTGGAGATATGCTAACATGACAGGAGGTTTGTTTCCGGCTTTTACAGTTGAGGAAGAAGCAAAGAGAAAGTGTACCGAGAAAAAGAAACATGTACTGGTAGAAAAGTATGTGTATGGTGGTAGTGAAACAGATGATGAATTGCTGGAAGATATTTTAAACAGAAACCCACCTCCATACCAACAGACTTCTGCGGTGGTGACACCAAATGCACCGCCAATGGAAACTGGGAGGAATAAAATACCCGAACGAAGAAATGAAACAAATAGGTCACAAGAAACCTTTAAAACTTCACAAAATGAAGAAATAGAAAGTGACAATGCACCTGAATTAGCAAAAACGACAAAAGAATTGACTGAGAAAATAAGAGAATTGACAAAGAATATGGAAGCTGTAACTGTACCAGTAACGATAGGTCCAGTAATGCCAATTTTTGAGAATCAGAAAATTAATGAACATTCCTTAGTGATTCCCATGAATTCACATTTGCAAAGAAAAAGAGAAGGGATGGAACTGAATAATGAAGGGGTACACAATTTGGCTAGTACCTATAGACCAAGCCCACCTACAAATTTGACGATAAATGAGAATGAAATTAGGAGAATGCCTATGGTGACAGAGTCCGCATCAGGAACACCAGAAAAAAGCAGCGATTGGATAGAATTAAATAGTACGCCTGTAGGTCCGACTCCAGAAGAGTTAAATGAATGGATGAAAGCGCTAAAAGCAAAAGAACCGGAAGAAAAACCATTAGATGTAATTAGGTTGAAAATAGACATGGAAGAATTGATTTTGGGAACCATTGGTACAGAAAAATTAAAAAATTACCAGGATGATGAGATTATGTTTTTGTGCAAAAGTCTTACTTGGAGAGCTAGAAATTTACATGACAAATTGGAAGAGATCGCAAGTGAACTAGGAGTGGAATTTGTGAAAGTGAGAACATTGCAGAAACCCTACAGAGTAGATTTTTGTGAGAAAGACATAGAGAATTTGAACACATCAGGAAGACTGACCCAAATAAAAGAGTTGATTGTATTGTTGAGAAAATGGGGTGATGTGGATAGATGGAGAAATAGATGGTCAAAGAGGAATGAGAAAACAACAGATAAAGCATCTTTGGCTTTTGTAGTGACAGATAGGGAACCAGTTGTTAGGGAGTATCCGATGAGGGAAACTCCAGGTGGTAGTTATGTGCATGTTCCGTGGACCAGACAGGATATACTGTCATTTACAAATGACTTCCCAAAATTGAGAGAGAAACCAGTAGAATGGTACAGACAAGTGGAAAGATTTGTTAAGGTGTCAAAAGTGCTGTGGATAGATCTGGATGGATTGTTTGATATAGTAGTGCCAGCTGATTTGTGGACAGAATGTAAGATTACTATTGATTGGCCAATTGTAGAATATCCAAGGGATGCTAAAACAGGAGCGCCAGGTCCAGAAGTGATGAGGAAGTATGACCAAGTAGTTACCTTTTTGAAAAATAAAATTCCACCAAAAGAAGCAGATTGGGTAAAAATAGACAGAACAATGCAGGAAAGCAAAGAGTCAGTGCACGCCTACTATGAGAGATTGTTGTTGGTTTTCAAACAGTATAGTGGTTATGAGACACTGAGTGAGAAGGATATGAGTCATTTTGTATATAGGTTTGTGTAGGGATTAAAACCAGAGATAAGTGAAATGATTAAGCAGCACTTGATTGGTTGGCAGAATAGCACAGTGGACGACGTTTTGAGATATGCTAAGTATTGTAGTGATGAAATTGAGAGTAAACAGCGTAAATTGAAAGAAAAGGCCATGTGGGCACAGGTGAAAGTTGCAGAGAAGCAGGAAGCTCAATTGAGTAATACTGGTAGTGAAACAGGACAGTTTAAATCCCGACCTAATATAGGTAAAGGAAAAGGACAAATGAGCATAGATGAGGCAAAGAAAAAGTGGCCATGTCACAACTGCGGAAAGCTAGGACATTGGAGAAACAAGTGTAAATTTCCTCCAAAACCTAATGTGGAAAATCAATCATTAAATTCACAGGTGCAGAGTGAGGTAGTTACTCAACAAGGTCAGGTGCCACAACCACCACTTCCCAAGAGTGTTAACCAACAGAAATACAGTGCAGAAACAGGATTCTAAGGAGGAGAACAGGTAACACAGTTGCCACGTGCAGCTGCAATTTCTCAATATTGGTTACGACAGGTTGAGGATGACACGGATGAAAGTTCCTGACGGTGCCTAGGAGAGGGGGAAGAGTGCGTGCTTGGCGCAACTCTAGAGGTAGATCAGTCTGGTCCATTTGTGGATGGAGAAGTGAATGGTGCAAATGTAACATTCCTTGTTGATACTGGAGCTACCCGTTCTACTGTTAGGTCAGTGGAAATTCCAAACCTTCCTCTCTCAGATGAACATATCCAAGTAGTTGGAGTTTCGAATCAGCAAATTAAGACGCCTCTTACTAAATTAGTGAGGGTAAGAATTGGTCCATTTAGTGAAATGCACCGATTTGTGGTATGTGATTGTAGTCCCGTGAACCTTTTAGGACGCGATTTATTGTGCAAAATGAACTGCACTATTTATTGCACCCCAGACGGAATTGCATTTCAGACTCCAGATGAAGATGTGCTGTATAAAATGACAATGGTGAATTTAGAACCAGAAGTAAATGGTTTGTTTCCTGTATTTGATGCAGAGAAAATTCCAAATGAATTGAAAAAGACAGTGAAAGAAGAAGTGTGGGATTTTACAGGAGAAGATGTAGGTTTAATGAGAGGAGTAGATCCCGTTAAAATAACAGTGAAAGAGGGAACGAGTTACCCAAATACGCCCCAGTATAAATTGACTCCAGAAATAATTGAAGGAATAACGCCAGTAATAAATAAAATGATTGAACAAGGGATTTTAAAAGAAATCATGAGCAGTCCATGTAATTCGCCAATAATGGGACTGAAAAAGCCAAATGGAACAAATAGAATTGTACAGGATTTGAGAAAGGTAAACAAAATTGTTGTGCCTTGTTGCCCGATAGTACCGAACCCTGCTGTGATCCTATATCAGATTCCACGTGAAGCAGAATGGTACACAGTAATTGATTTGTGTCATGCATTTTTCTCTATTCCATTGCATCCAGATAGCCAGCCAATATTTGCGTTTAGGTTTGGAGAGCGTATTTTGGCATGGTGCCGAATTCCTCAAGGGTACACAGAAAGTCCCTCAATCTTTAATCAGATCTTAAAGAAATCATTGGAAGATTTAAGAATGCCAGAAAAGTCAGTGATGGTTCAGTATATTGATGACCTACTGGTGGCATCAAAAACGAAAGAAGCATGTGTCAATGATACAATTGCTTTGCTGAATCATTTAGCAAAAGAGGACATAAAGTGTCCCCTTCAAAATTGCAGTTTTGTCAACAAGAAGTCCAGTATTTAGGGCATAAAATTGAGAAAGGAGTGCGAAAGGTAACGACTGAAAGAATAAAAATGATTCAAGGAATGAGAGCTCCAATGACACAAAGAGAGGTAAGAATGTTTTGGGAATGGTTGGATATTGTCGACAATGGATAAGCGGTTTATCACTGATTGCTAAACCATTGCAGAAACTGACAAAGAAGGATGTTAAAGATCCTTTTAAAATGAATGATGAGGAAATGAAAGCATTCAGAGAGCTGAAAAAGAAATTGTGTGAGGCTCCAGCATTGGGAATGCCTGACTATGAGAAAGATTTTGAGCTGTATTGCAGTGAAAGAGATGGATGTGCATTTTCAGTTTTGGTACAGAGACATGGAACTATGAAAAGACCAATTGCATATTTTTCAGCTGACCCTGTAGCGAAAGCGTTGCCTGGTTGTTTGAAAGCAGTTGCTGCTACTTGTGTGAGTCTGGAACAGAGTGAAGGAATAGTGATGGGGTATCCACTGAGAGTATATGTTCCCCATTCTGTGGAAATTCTCTTGACAAGAACAAAAACCCAATACATGACACATAGTCGGCTGACTAGGTATGAAAAAGTAATTTTGAGTGCAGATAATGTGACCATTGACAGATGTATGAATGTGAATCCTTCAACATCATTGCCAGATGAAGAGAGTGTGATTGAAATGGATGAAGTAGATCACGATTGTCTGAATGTGCTCGAATACTGTACAAAACCAAGGTCTGATATACGAGATGAGCCTTTGAAAGAATCAGATTATATTCTGTTTGTGGATGGCTCATGTTTGAGAACGAGTGATGGAGTTCTAAGTGCAGCATATGCAGTTTGCACAGTAGCAACTGTAATTGAAGCATCTTGTCTGAAAGGTGTACGGTCTGCCCAAGTCGCAGAATTAGTAGCTCTGATTCAAGCATGTAAGTTGGGAAGAAATGTACGGGTTACGATTGTGACAGATAGCCAGTACGGCTTTGGGGTTGAGCATGATTTTGGACAGATTTGGTCACAAAGGGGTTTCTTGACGTCTGCAGGAACGCCCATTAGGAATGGAGATTATGTGAAAAAGTTGCTTGAGGCGATACAGCTGCCTAAACAGATCGCTGTAGTGAAGTGCAATGCACATAAAAATGGGGAAGACTACATAACTGTTGGTAATAAATATGCTGACGAAATGGCACAGTATTGTGCAAAGAATGTGGTCTCTTTGAATAAATGTCGTGAAAGAGAGCATATTTCTTGTCCTTTTCTTTTTACTAACCCTGTTGAGACATGGGATGAGGTGAGACAGTTACAGGAAGCAGCAGATGATGAGGAAAAAGATACATGGATAAAAGCAGGATGTAGAAAATATGAAGAGACTGATGTTTGGGTTTATAGAGATGAGAGACCAGTTATGCCTGATAGCATGATTTCTTACATGGCACGGATGTACCATGGACAAGCCCATATTGGGAGAGATTCAATGATTAGACTTTTTAGACAAACATGGTACAATCCAAAATTCAGAGCCATAGCTGAGAGTCTTTGTCAGAGATGTCTTATTTGTCAACAGTTAAATCCAGGAAGGAAGACAGTAGTGAGTCTAGGAACAATAGGACGAGAAGGGCGTCCTTTCACTAGAATGCAAATGGATTTTATTGAAATGCCACCTTGCAACAGACTAAGGTATGTCCTAGTGGTCGTCTGTTTGTTTTCCCGTTGGGTGGAGGCATACCCAGCAAGAAGGAATGATAGCATTACGGTAGCAAAACTTATGCTGCGAGAATTCATTCCGAGGTATGGTTTTCCAGTCACGATTGAAACAGATAGAGGAACACATTTCCAAAATGAATTAGTTAAACTGATTTGTGAAGAACTTTGTATTAAACAAAAACTGCATTGTGCATACAGACCAGAGGCTTCTGGAATAGTAGAGCAAGTGAATGGAACAATCAAGAACAGGTTAGGAAAAATGTGTCAAGCTACAGGACTCAAATGGCCGGATGCTTTGCCATTAGTTCTGATGACAATCAGAAGTATTCCGGAAAGGAAAACTGGACTCAGTCCCCATGAAATAATCATGGGACGAGCAATGAGACAAGCACAAGTACCTGTCAACAAATTACTGACTATAACTGATGATCTAGTGATGGATTATTGCAAAGGATTGGCTGATGTGGTGCGTTCTGTGTTTCATCAGGTTGGACCGGATGCGACCACTCTTGAAAGAAAACCAGCTCACGACTTGAATCCAGGAGATTGGGTTCGAATAAAAGTCCACCGGAGAAGAAACTGTTTGGTTCCTCACTGGGACGAACCACGACAAGTGATCCTGGTGACGACTACTGCAGTCAAGTGTGCAGGAGTGAAACACTGGGTACATGCCAGTCACACCATCAGAGTTCCAGAACCTAAAGATCGACATGTGAGTCGACATCTGGAAGTATTGGATAACAGTTCAGCATCAGAAAGAGAAGAAGAAACAAACAGGGTGCCAGAACCTGAAGATCGACCTGTAAGTCGACATCTGGAAGACCCAACTACAAGTGCAACGAGAGAAGAAGAAGAGGAAATAGAAGAAATAGCTGAAGTTCCAGAATTTGAAGATCGACCTGTAAGTCGACATCTGGAAATATCAGACACCAGTTCAGAATCTGATACAGAACATTTGGATTGTGAAGAAATTATAAAAAGAAATTGGAATTTTGAGAGCATAAGAGAAGAAACTGAACCAGAAGATAGTGACAGTGAGCAACCAAGTACAAGTTGTGGTAAAAATCCTTTGAAGATAATATTAATAGATGAAGAAGGGAGAGTTTCAAACAAAAAGCTAGAAAAATCGGAAAAACCCCGAGGAGCAGTAGGGACAGACAGTCAAACACAAGAACAGGGAAATTTAGAGGCAGATAGAGAGACTGACACAAATTCGGAAGAACCTCGAGGAGGCACAGAAATAGGTGAACGAAGGAAGATAAGAAAAGAACCACAAGTAGATGAAAATGAAATTATAAGTTTCAAAATAAGAGGAAATAGCGAAAGAATTGAAACAGAGTCTGAAGAAAGTGGAGAAGAAAGAAATCAAATACTAGAGACAAGAAAAAGAAATTGGAAAACAGAAAGAGAGGAAAAAGGGAGTGAAGCAAAAAGGCCAAGAAAAGGAGACAATTGGCCCAACGAAGTAAGAAGGTTAAGATACAGAATCATAAGGTTGGATGGGAAAAGTGCTGAACAAGTGAATGAAATAACAAGTCAAAGAGAGCAAGAAAAAGAAGGTGGAAAACACTTGCAGAAAACGAAAAGAATAAAGAAGGTAAATCAGAAGTATAGATCGCCTGAATGGTTGTATCGTGCTTTGACTAGTCACAAAGAAGAAAAGAACAAAGAAGAAAAGAACACTCACGAAAACCCAGAACAAAGAAACCTGATGGGAGAAAGTGAAGTGCAACAAACCTAAAGAAGTTTAGATAGTCTCTACCGGATTTGACAAAACACTGGATCTGATGAATTTATCGGATGTGACAAATAAAGAATTCTGAGAAAGAATTAAAAGAAAGTACCAAGCAAAGATAAATCATTGGAGTATAGAGTGGCAAAACCGAGTCATTTCTGAGGTGTAGTGACACAATTTTCTGGAAAACAAATAAATAAGGTTATAAAACAAAATGGAGAATACTAGAGATAGAAAATGTAAATGTGAGTTTTTAAGTAGATGGTGCAAGATGTGCTGTTTTTGTACAGGATTATTAATGACAGTATGGGTGGTTTTAGCAATTACTATTCCAATTAGTTTAGCTGTAGTAGAAATGTCTAATAACACTGAGAAAGAAAAAGGAGCTAACACTCAAGAGCCAGTTATTTTGAAAAATAGTGCAGAATTACACAAGGACAAATCAATAACAGATTTTTCAAAAAATGTTTTTACCAAGTTATTATATGAGTATGTAGAAACAATGGATGTAAGAGATTGCTATGTTTGTATGCAGGTGCCTGCATCTGTAGCAGAGGGTGTGACTTATCATCACCTCCCTTTGACATATGGAATAACATGTAGCGTTTTAGCAAGTTTATTTTATAAAACAGGTAGATTAGAATATTATTATACTGACATAGATAAGATTTTTGCGAAAGTTTCTGTAGTTCCCGAGCTTAACAAAATAAAAGAGGGAAAAACATTTGGTGAATATTTTTTAGAAGATAAGATTTTAACATTAGATAATATAATTAGATACAACCTTACCTGTGAGTTAAAGAAGGAAGAAAAAGTATTTTTAGAGATGGTTGAAGAGAGAAGAGTGAAATTTCAAAGAAAAGTGATAGAAGAGACAAAAACACCTCTTTGGGCGTTTGAGGAAGAAAATCATGACAAGAAAAAGACAAATGCAGCTATGACTCTGGATTGGCCCCAACAGGGAAGGTTGTGCATTAGAAGAAATAAGACAAGATATGATAATTATTTTGTGGGTTCCAGTAATTGCCATGACAATTACCAAATTTTAGGTGGTTGGGGATTCAAAGGGGAAAAGATCCAATATTTCCAGGGATTTATTATGTTTGCGGAAATAGGGCTTATTATAGGTTGCCGGACCATTGGTATGGGTCATGTTACTTAGGCCTGGTCTTTCCAAAGATTTTTCATATGGATAGAAAAGAAAAAGGAACACACAAAATGATAAATACCTTTACACGTAGAAAAAGGGAAAGTTTTTCAGAAATAGTAGGTGATATTTTTGGTGCATTGATACCAGCAGTGGGAATATCTTTGAATGCATTTAAAATTCGGAAATTATCCACAGTGGTAGATCGTTTATCTACAGATACTGCTGGAGGGTTCTTGATGGTAAATACCGAGATGGTTGCCATGAGAGCTATGGTGATGCAAAATCGACTTGCCCTTGACATTCTTTTGGCAAAAGAGGGCGGAGTCTGTGGAATGCTGAAAGTCCAACATTGTTGCACTTACATTCCTGATAAAAGCGAAAATATACAGAAGTATATAACAAATATTACAAATTTGCACAAAGAACTTGTTCTACTGGAAGTTGAAAGTGCTTGGGGAAAACTTGGTAAAGGGTTTTCTTCTGTAATAAATTGGTTAACAAGAATGAGTGGATTAATAATAGGGAAAGTTATAATAATAGCAACCGTGATAATAATAATAATATTAGTATTGAAGCTTGCAATAACGTATAAAGAGAAGAAGAAGGCAGAATAAGATAGAAAAAGAAAACATGATAAACAGGAGAGAGAGAGAGAAATGGGTGAAATAGAGTTAGAAGAAATAAAAGAGAACATGTACAAGAAAACGAAGAAACAAGTTGAAAGGGATACAGTTGTGTAAACTAACAAAAGCAAATGGATAAAAGATATATGCTGTCTGAGAAAATTGTATAACTTGGGTTTTGTGGTGATATTAAAAATCACCAAAGGGGGGAGTTGATGGAGCAGGGTAAATGAAAAAAATTAAACCTCCTAATATTTTCGTAAAATAATTAATAAACATGTTCGTTTAAGTAAATAACCAACAATGTATGTTATATGTTAAGGGTTAAAGGTAACACGCCATTCCGTGTGCAAAGTAATCAACTTATAATTGTTTACGTGTTTAACATAACATAACATTTGCATACTAATTCAATAATAAACGCATGATCTGTGCTTTAAATAAAACGTGTGGTTGCAAAATAAAGCGATGGTAAGTAAGGGACAGCTTTATATGTTGCTTTTTGCTAGGTAATACCTAATTGGGGTACGTAGAAAGACGGGAGGGAAACGAAAGGGTTTATATTTCTTTCTTTTAACAATATTTTGTTTATCTTTGAAAATAGTGCGCTTAGGCCTGTCAAGCAGCAATATAAAATGGCCGCGAGTTGCTAGAGTACGCATGAGCGGGAGACCATGTGATAGAGGCGAGAGGCTGTGGAAAAGGGATGATCACGCGCTGATGCTGAGAGGCTAAGATGAAAGTATGGTCAAGGCTGTTGTGACCCTTTTGAGCTGTTGTGTGCCAAGATGATCAGCAAGAAGCGTGAGAAGCCCGACTGAATCAATAGACGGAACTGTATTACACAAAATGTAACAGAAAAAGATACAATTTGGACTGATCGAAACGGATGAGCAATTGCATGAACTGTGGGAAACGATGCTTGCATGGACATTCCACACGGAACTGGTTGAGACCAGGAAGTTTGATTAAAATGTATATGGACCTGAAATTTTGACCAATGAGAAAGAATCGCGCCATGAAGAAGAAACATTTTATGCTGTAAGCTAGAATTAGGGTATAAGAAGACCTACTCTTGGTGGGAGGGGTGGAATGAGCCCACCATCAACTCATCAGAGAAACGAGGAAAAAAGCGATTGAAGACAGAATCTCCACCCACGCGCACAACAGCAAGGAACTCTTCAGCATCATCAAGGAGTTCGCCCAACCCACTAGCGAGTCTACCGACATCCCTCCCTCACAAGACCTCTGCGACAAACTCAGCACCTTTTTCCACCACAAAATCAAGAGCATCTACGACAACTTCGATGAAGACAACCAACACACTTAACCCTTACCAACCACCCCCGACACCCGGAAACCAGCGATTGACGACTGGACAGCCCTCACCACCGAAGACACACTGAAGACAATGAAGTCAATCCACTCAGGGGCCCCCTACGGACCCCTGCCCCCACCACATCTTCAACAGAGCCGCCGACACCATCGCACCCATGCTCCGCCACACCATCAACCGCTCCATGGCGACCGCCTCGTTCCCCGACGACTGCAAACACGCCGAGGTCAACCCCCTCCTAAAGAAACCCTCAGCGAAGCCCACCGACCTCAAAAACTACAGACCCATCTCCCTGCTCCCGTTCCCAGCGAAAGTCATCGAGAAAGCCATCAACAGCCAACTCGCCACATTCATTGAAGAACACAACATCCTCGACTCCTCCCAATCCGGCTTCAGAAAAAACCACAGTACGGAAACCGCCCTCCTCGCCGCAACAGACGACATCCGCACCCTACTGGACAAAGGAGAAACAGTAGCCCTCATCCTCCTCGACCTATCAGCGGCGTTCGACACAGTCTCCCACTGCACCCTAATACGCAGACTCTACGACGCAGGAATCCAGGACAAGGCCCTCGACTGGATCCGCTCCTTCCTCTCCGGCAGGACGCAGCGGGTCAGACTCCCCCTTTCCTCTCGGACCCCACACCTACCACCTGCGGAGTCCCCCAGGGCTCCTCCCTCAGCCCGACGCTCTTCAACGTCTACGTGGCTCCACTCGCCCCCATCGTCAGAACCTAAGGACTCAACATCGTGTCATACGCAGACGACACCCAGCTCATCCTCTCCCTATCCAACGAGCCCAACACCGCCAGACGCAACTTTCGAGAAGGAATGGAAGCCGTCGCCAAATGGATGAAAAACAGCTGCCTACAACTAAACACCAACAAAACAGAAGTACTCATCATGGGCCCAAACCCCGATGCCTGGAGCGACACCTGGTGGCCCCCCGCCCTCTGAAACCCGCCAACCCCCACGGACCACGCACGCAACCTGGGAATCATCCTGGACTCCGAGCTCAAAATGGACCGCCAGATCAACTCTGTCTCGTCTTCCTGCTTCCACACCCTCCGCCTCCTTCGTAAGACCTTCAAATGGATCCCCCTCGAACACCGAAAGACCGTCACTCACGCCCTGGTCACCAGCAGACTCGACTACGGCAACGCACTCTACGCCGGAATAAACAAAAACCTCACCCGCAAGCTACAGAACATCCAGAACGCCGCCGCAAGACTGGTCCTCAACCTGCCAAAACACTGCCACATCTCCCAGCACCTGCGCACACTCCACTGGCTCCCTGTCGAGGCGAGAATCACCTTCAAGATGCTCACCCACGCACACAAGGCCCTCCACGGCACCGGACCAGCATACCTGAACAGCCGACTCAAATTCTACGCACCCCAAAGGACCCTACGATCAGCCCAGCTCTCCTACGCCGTGGTCCCCCGCACCAGAAAGACCAGATCGGGAGGCCGCTCCTTCTCCTTCCTCGCGGCCAAAGCATGGAACGCCCTTCCGCTCCACCTCAGACAGACAACATCGCTCCCCATCTTCGCAAGAAACCTCAAAACCTGGCTCTTCGACAGAACCCCTCCTTGATGGATGGAACCTGCACCCCCCCCCCCTAGCGCCTTGAGACCCTTACGGCTGAGTAGTCGCGCTTTAACAAACCCCTGATTGATTGATTGAGAATGCTGCGGGAGATGCTGCTGAAGTTAGATGCTGCGTGAGTTAGATGCTGTAGATGGGAGAAGTTGCGGTTGCTGATGCTGACGAGCTGATGCTGCTGCTGTTATTTTCCTTTTCCAGTTGAGTATAAAGATGCTGCTTTAGGAGAACTTTTTCTTGATAGATTTTATTAGAATTATTAGGGTTTTCCCCAGATAGATAGATAGATTCATCTATAGAGTTCTTATTATGATAACCTCATTTTTCCGTCTAATAAAAATGCAGTGCAATTTCAAACTATTCTTATATTGATGATAAATGTAATGATCTGAATAATAAGCTTAACCTCATTTCCTGCATTCAAAACTTTATATAAACTTTATTATTCTTTAAACAAATGACTCAGTGATTCTTTAGCTCAATGATTAAAAATGAAATGTTAAAGAGTTTATTGTGATTGAGCTGGTCTTAATCACCATCAACTGATTCCTACTAGTTGGTCCATCGACCAATGAGCGGAATACCTTAAAAGCAAATGAGAAATATTATGTCATTATAAAAGAGGTATCCCGTCTCCTTCCAGCGAATCGTTTTTCTCCTAGGTTCATGACGGAGGAAATCTAGGGAACAAATGAGTAAGTGAATGTATATGCGGTGTTATGGGCCCCACCGTCATATGGATATAGTGTGTGTGTTAGAGAAATAATTGCACCTGGATGACCAAAGCATAATAGGAGAATTATTTTTATTGTTAGCGCTGGATCACTTGCACAGTCCATCCCTGTCTAATCTGACTTCTCCTTTTGTGCATTATTCCCCAGTCGAGGTCGCAAATTGTACCTGGTGACTCCAGGCACAGAGGGATCAGTGAAAAGGGGTTCCTGAATAGCTCTTATCTCTGGTGGGACAGCCTCGTTCAGGATGTCGTCATTCTCCTCGTCACTTTGCGTCCATGTGAGGACAGCGTCACTGAATGGAACAAAACGAGGAATCTGCTCACATTCCTGGTCAGCTACTCCTTCCTTGACACAATGATCGTAGGGCAACGGCAGGGGCACCCTCCTACAATGGGAGGCATGAATCCAGTTCTTTTGTCCAGAAACTTTGTTGGCGGTGCGGGTTGCCAGCAAAACCTGGAGTGGCCCCTTCCAGCGCAGCCCCAAACTCTTCTTCCTCTGAAAATTACGAATGAGGACAAAATCCCCAGGCTGAATGTTGTGTCCGGGCCCCTCTGGTGTAGCTGGCAGGGACTCACAGACCTGTTGGTGAATAGAACACACATTTTCAGTTAACTGGCACAGGTAATCAATTAACAAGGGGTACTCCATATCAGTGAACCGTTGAGGACGCAGGACGCCCCAGACATTTTCCGGGCGTCCAAACACGACCTCATATGGTGACAATCCTGTCCTAGAATGTGCTGTAGTTCTTGTTGACAAAAGTGCTAATGGTAAAGCATCTGGCCACTGTAACCCTGTGGTTTCCTGAATCTTTGCCATTTTCAGCTTGAGAGTACCGTTGTACTTCTCAACCAAACCTGCTGACTGCGGGTGGTTTGTGGCATGAAACTTCTGTTTTATGTGCAAACCATCACAAATTAACTGAATGACCTTGGCATTAAAATGACTTCCGTTATCACTTCAAATCAAACAAGGCAAGCCGAAATGAGGAAATGAAATGAAATGAAAAGACCATTTATTAAGCGCGATAGCTACCCTCAGGCGTCCTAGCGCTACGGACAACGCATACAGGAAAAACAATTGAAGGTTATTCAGGTTTATTAAAAAGCAGGGTTTTTAAGTGTTTACGGAACAGAAGTAAGTTGGGCTCTGATCGCAGATGGAAGGGGAGGGAGTTCCAAAGTTTGGCTGAGTTATAGGAGAACGACCGACCCCCACATCTGGCTCTCTTGATCCTGGGTACTGTCGTAAGGAGAGAGGATGCTGATCTGAGCTGTCTGTTCGGGTGGTAGGGGTGATCAGTGAATGATTGATGACAGCACCTGTTTTCCAGAAGGCTCGGTGGGCGATGCACAGGGTCTTAAATTCGATTCTTTCCCTGACTGGGAGCCAGTGAAGGCTCTTTAGTCCGGGTTTGACTGGAAGTCGACGGGGGATCTGAAGCAGTGTTCGGGCAGCGCAGTTTTGTATGATCTGGAGCTTGCGCAAGGTGGTTTGGGGGGCCCCTAAGTAGAGGGCGTTCCCGAAATCCAGACGAGACAGAATGAGACCCTGGACCATAATCTGTCTCACTTGGAAAGGCAGTAAGGGGAGAATCTTCCGCAGAAGCCTGAGTAGACCAAAGCAAGTGGCTGATAGTTTGGCTGCTTGACAATTGAAATTAAGGGACTTATCCAACCAGATGCCCAGGCTCTTGATTGTGTCATTTGGCGTGGGAGCAGGGCCAAGGCAGGTGGGCCACAATGAGTTGATCGTGAGCGTGGGGGGGTTGCCTAAGAGCATCAGCTCAGTTTTGTCTCCATTCAGTTTAAGACATGACGATGTCATCCATTTGGTCACTTCTTCTAAGCAGTCCCTCAGGCTGTTATGCGCGGTGTGTGGCTGATTGAGAGCCACCACTAGCTGAGTGTCGTCAGCATAGGTGATGATTTTTATCCCGAACGGACGGACTATCTCAGCTAGTGGGCTCATATATATATTAAATAGCGTAGGGCTCAAAGAAGAGCCCTGTGGCACACCGCAGCCAAGAGGCTTGCTGGGGGAGGTGATGTCACCCTCAAAAACCTGGAAGGAGCAGTCTGAAAGGAAGGATTCAAACCAAGCAATTGCTTTTCCTGAGACTCCTAAACTGGTGAGTCGATGTAGTAAGATGTTGTGGCTTACAGTGTCGAAGGCGGCACTTAGGTCAAGGAGGATGATTGCTGCAGATCCTCCCTGATCCAGGATCTTTCTGGCCTCCTCCGTCACTGCAACCAGAGCGGTTTCGGTCCCATGCATGGGACGGAATCCCGTCTGGGAGGGGTCGAGCAGGTGGTTGGTCTCGAGGAACTCTGCCAACACTATGTTGGCATGTTTCTCCAAGATCTTGCTCAGCCAGGGCAACAGGGAGTTCGGTCGATAGTTACTAGGGTTATCTTGGTCTAGATTGGGTTCTTTAAGGAGGGCTTTAACCATGGCCCACTTCCAGGGAAGCGGGACAGTGCCTGCGGACAGGGAGGCATTAAGCAGGTCAAGTATGTTGGGAAGGACGTTGTCAGTGGCTGACAGCAGGGTGCGCGGGGGTGCCAGGTCGTTGGGGGAGCCGGATTTCACCTGATGCATAATGGATTCTAACATGGTGGGATTAAGTGGGGGGAGGGATTCGAGTGTGGCCAGGGGCTGGGTCCCTGATTCAAGTGATTTGGTGAGCGGAAGGTCAGTCTGAGTGGGTGAAAAGGAGGTATAAATGGTTTGTATTTTTTGGAAGAAGAACTCTGCCAGGTTATTGCAGCGGGTTTGCGCATTGATGGAATTTGGGGGTTTTTCTGGAAGCTTAAGGAGGGTTTTCGCAATGCGATATATTTCTTTAGGCCTAGAAGCAGCTGCATTAATTTTTTCTTCGAAGAAGGTCGATTGTGCGGTTTTAATTTCATTTTTGTAGGTCTTTATCGCTTCTCTATATGCAGTTTTACTGGAAGGGGAATAGTCCAGTCGCCATTTCCTTTCTAATTTTTTACATTGACGTTTCATTTCCCGTAGTCCAGAGGAATACCAGGGGGCAGTCTTTGTACTGCGCTTAGATTCGGTGCGTTTCATGGGGAGTACGGAGTCTAGCGATTTGGAAATCCATCTGTTGTAGTACTCATTGGCTAAAGTAGGGTCAGGGTTGTTGGGTGGTCTGGAGGTTTCAAGAGCTGCCAGCCAGTCCTCTAGGGGGAGTTTTGACCAGTTTCTTTCCCTACGTGTAACTGTATTGGAAGGAAGGTGAGGGTCTGGGGTGACCCAGGAGAGGGAGATCAGGAAGTGGTCCGTCCACGCGAGGGGGGAGGGAGTTCCCACTATGAGATCTGCGCAGTTACTAAAAATAGGGTCAAGTAGGTGACCTTTGGTGTGGGTCGGTTTAAGCACTAGTTGTTTCAATTGTAGTGCGGAGAGACTAGTGGTCATTTCTAGGGCGGTATGGTCAGAGGTGTCGTCAAAATGGATGTTAAAATCCCCTAGTAGTGTAAAATTGGATGGACTGCATGCTAGGTTGGCTATAATGAGGGGAAGGGTATTGTGGAATTGTCCCAAAGTTCCGGGTGGGCGATATATAAGTATCCCAGAAAAGGTGCTAGTGGGGGAGAAGTCTATGGCGAAGGAGAGACTTTCGCAGTCTGGCATCGGGTTGGGAGAACTGCGGCAGGGAAAGAACTCCTTCAGGAGTACATTTGCAGTCCTAACAGCCGTATTGTCTTTAGTAGGATAAGCTTCAACCCATTTACTAAAAGCACAAACAACCACTAAAACATATTTCAGATTATTGCATCTCCCCAATTCTATAAAGTCCATCTAAAGGACTTCAAAAGGGAAAGTAGGTGGTGCGAAATTGCCGGGTGGGGTAGGAGTACCTTTTTCTGGATTGTGCATCATGCACACCATGCAATACTTCACTAAATGTGCAGCAGTCTTCGAAATGTTATCATTCTGCCATACAGGATCTAACAACTTGCAAATACCCTTAGCACTAATGTGGGCTGGTCCGTGGGCCATTGTAACTACAGGGAGAACATATGCATCTGGCAACATCCATCTCTGCTTCCCTGACTTGTCAATCCTACATCCCTCATCGTTCAATTCTGCTGTACTTTCTTGCCACACCGCTAACTCTTCTGTTGTGGCCTCGCTTTGAATCTCCTTCACGTTCTCAGGTGTGTCTTCAAACATAGTAACTTCAGGCACCCACCTAGCAGGACCTGCTACAAACATTCTTTTCATTTTGGTCCGGGCTGTTTCCTTAGCTGTCGGATCTGCAAAAGCATTTCCCCTATCTACATCATCAGCAATTTTCCGGTAAGCACTACACTTCACTATGGCCAACTTCTTAGGGAGGGTCAAAGCAGACAGGAGCCGCAATATGAGGTGCCCATGCTGGATTTTGGTGCCATGAGAAGTAAGAAACCCTCTCTCAGCCAGAGTCGCCCAAAATTATGCGCGACTCCGAAGGCATATTGGCTGTCAGTATAAATATTGACAACCAGTCCCTCACTTAGGGGCAGATTTACAAGCCCCTTGCGACACATTTGCGCCGCCGTTGCATCAGTTCTGTGACGCAGTGGCATCGTAAACAATGCGTCACATTGCGACATATTTACAACGTGACGCATCTAGGGAGATGCGTCACGTTGTAAAGCCCTGCGCTACATTATACCTGCGTCAGGTATAATGTATGCAGGGTGGGCGTTCCATCGCAAGAAAGCCTCGTAAAAGTGACGCAGTGAAATCTACAAGATTTCACTGAGTCACTTTTACGACGCCATTGCGTCTAAACCTTACGCCTGCTTGAAGCAGGCGTAAGGAGTGACGCAGCATAATAAGTATGGGCCGCCCCTGAGCATTGCTGGAGTTGCGTCGCACTTGCGACACGACTCCAGCAATGCGCTGCCCTTACGACAAAAGATGCGACACGCATCTGTCTATCATTGCGCCACGATGCGCCGCATTGTAAATGTGACACATCCGTGGTGGCGCAAGGGTATTTTTGCGTGTTGCATCTTTACTGGTGCATCCCTGCTAATATGCAGAGATGCGCCAGTCCTTGTAAATCTGCCCCTTAATTCGCAAGCTCGGATTAGGGTGACAAGCTCAGCAGCTTGGGTCGACTGATAGGGAACTCGTGATGTCTCAACTACTGTACGCAGCATAGTGACAGCATATGCAGCAGTTGTAGTGCCATCTGGTAATTTAAAACAAGAGCCATCGACATATAGTTCCCCTTGTGGGTCAGATAAGGAAACATCAGTCAAGTCTACCCGTCCTTTCATCTCTTCTTCCGTCGGGAAGATACAGTCATGTTTGTCAATCTCATCATTCTCAGAAGGGAGGGGCAGTAACGTGGCTGGGTTCAGAGTGGCACATCTTTTGATCGTAATGTGTTTTGCAAACAGTGTTAATTCATAGCCTGTTAGACGTGCACTGGTGAGGTGCTGTGTCTTCGTCTTATTCAAAAGTGTATCCACAGCATAGGGAACCATGACTGTGAGGTCATTATCAAGTACGAGTCCAGCCGATTGTCTTATCGAGATGGCAACAGCCGCGACCGCTCTTAGACAGCTCGGGAGGGCTCTTGCGACAGGGTCAAGGACAGCAGAAAAATAAGCACACAGCCGTTGTTTATCTCCAAATGTTTGTGTTAAAACAGAAAGCGCACAACCGGCCATCTCATGGATGTACAACACAAACGGTTTAGTATAGTCTGGGGTGCCAAGTACTGGAGCCGAACAAAAGCGCAGTTTTCAATTGCTCAAAAGACTGCTGACATTCAGGCGTCCAAGGCAAGGGCTCATGCACGTCTTTTAATGTTAGAGCAAGCAGAGGTTTGATTAATAGCGAGTAGCTAGGTATCCACTGCCGACAGTAGGAAGTGATACCTATAAAAGCACGCACATCCTTCTGAGTTTGCGGAACAGGCATTTTAACAATGGTACTACTGCGCTCCGGGGTCAACCTCCTACCCTCCTTCGACAGTAGGTAACCTAAATAGGTGACCTACTGTCGACAATACTGAAATTTAGAAAGAGAAACTTTATGTCCGTGATGTGCCAAATGCAACAATAACTTAACCGTACTGTCCCTACAACCTTGCTCTGTATTAGAAGCGATGAGCAAGTCATCAACATACTGCACCAATACATTACCTGGAGGAAGTGAAAGGGAATCTAATTGACTTTTTAATGCTTGACTATAAATGCTCAGACTTTCCGTATAGCCCTGAGGAGCGCGACAGAATCTAAAGCTTCTGCCAACTAGGGAAAACCAAACAAATACCTGCTATCCGGATGAATAGGAATACTAAAAATTGCATTTTTTAAATCGATAACAGAAAAGAATTTAGCAGTAGAAGGAATCATCATCAAAAGAGTGGTAATGTCAGGGACCACTGGAAACTGAGGAACCACTATTTTATTAACTTTGCGCAAATCAATCACAAAATGATAAACATCTTCATGGTCATCAGAAAAACCTGAGGGTGCCCTTTTAAGAATAGGAAGAATAGGATTATTGCAAATATTAGCAGTTGTCTCCTCAACCACTCCCTTCCTAATCAAATCCTGTATAATTTGCAATAAAGCTCGCTTCCCTGCCTGCGGTATTTTATACTGAGGGATACGAGGCAAAATAGCACCATCCTTGACCTGTATTGAAACCGGCGATATCTGGAACAATCCCACATCGGTGTCACCTGTCGCCCACAGAGGGGGTGGCACATCTTTAAACTCAGCAGGAAGGGGTGCATCTTTAGACAAACACTGTTTAGCACGTGCTACATCTGGACCCATTGTCATATAGACACCTTCCGGAGAACAATAAATAGTGGCATGCAATTTCTTTAACAAATCCAAACCCATTAAATTTTTACCACAATTAGATGTCAGCAAAAATGGCGAATCCACAGTGAAAGGGCCAATAGTCAATGCAAGAGGTTTTGAAATGGGGCTTACACCCGGTACACCAGAGAAACCAACCGACACATTATTATGGCCAGACAGTGTCGCCCCAGGGACCACATTTCGAGAAACAGAATTTGTTGTCGCACATGTGTCCACCAAAAACTCCTTAATTGAACCTTGTAATTCTGCGGTTACATAAGGACCACGCTGGTCTACAGGTATCGGAACTGGTCCCCCACTCTGTCCCTGGCTGTCCTAGCTATAGGACATTCCTGTCACTTCATCCATATCATAACCATCATGATAGTACTGTCAATCTCAAGGGTCATCAAAATAATTATTGTCAGAACAACCCTGTGAGGCTGCAGCACTCTGTGCCCTATCAGCCCCACCAGCTCCATGACCCCGACCACAAGAACCTCGTCCTCTAGGGGCTGCTACTTTCTGCAAAAGCACAGGACACTCACTACACCAATGCCCCTCCTCTTTACAGTACGCACACTGATTCGGACCCAAGGGCGTAGATGTTGGCTGCCTACTAGTGCGTGGAAGCTGTCGGGCAGGACCACCACGTCCTCTTGCATTCCCTATAAAATACTGCTGTAACAACACCTTCGTTTTTAAATCCTTATGCCTATTCTCTGCCCTCTCCTTTTCCTCATTATCCCTATGCTCATAATATTGTGCCATATTCTAAATAACAGTGTGAGAGGAGGTGGACCAGGTACTCTCAGAAGCTTGCAATCGAGTCTCAATTTCAGGAAGCAAATTAGAAACTAATCTATTGACAAACAACCGAACACCTCCCTCAATAGACAAATCCTGCCCACTGTAGTCCAAAAATGTACCTTCAAATCGAGTAAAGAAATCAGACATGCTCTCATCCTTCTTCTGCCGACAAGCTGACAATTTATCCCAGTCCACCTTTCTCGGTGGAATAAGAGAATGCATGTATGTAATGATGCGGCCAGGCTAAGCAAGTATCTCTGCCCGAGGCTTATCACCTGGATTTCTTTCCTGGTCCCATGCCTTAATTTGATCCCAAGTACCACCCAACTCCGGAACATGATCTTGAGTATGGACCTGCCTCCAAATATCAACCGGAACAAGAAGACCAAAAAACATTTCAATATCAGCAAGAGTCATTACCGTCGAAGAAGCAGCTTCAGTCAACTCTTTATAATAAGCAGTAGGATTCTTTCTAGGGTCAGGCAAATGAGTTTTAAGGTATAAAACCTTGCTTCTTTTCCATGGAGTATAAACCCATTGTTCTGCCGCTCGAGTCACATTACCTCGCCCATCCGTTAACTCTGGTATCTCTGGGTGATATATATGATGGACCTCTCTCATCGGAATCTGGGATACCGACTTGGGGCTTTTCTCATGCAGTCGTCCCCTGTAAGCTATAATTGCCGTAACATTAGCAAAGACTTGTTCTGGCCCCAATTCACTAATATATACACGGTCTCTAATGTCATATAAAATTTGAGACGCGCCGCCGCTCAGTCTGCCCAGTCGCTAAGAGTGCTGCAGAGAGACTTCAGCGAACATAATGATACATTATGTACCCTTCAAAATCAATGAAAACACGCCCACCATTGAATTTTCCAGAAAAACGCAGCTGGTCAGTAAATTACAAAGGAGTAAGTTTCAGTTCTGAAGCCGGGCACACATTATCTATCAGTCAAGGACATTCCTGCCTGTGCCCGCCACTAGACAAGTGGGAGAAGGCTTACATCTAAAGGAAAGGTATGCGCTAATAAGAAAGGGGACTTTCATTAGTACGGCAAAACTCAGCTCCGAAGAAACATAACCTTTAGAAGGCCATTTCTCGGAAGTGGTGGAGAATTAGTTTTGTTCATGATACAAAATGGTGCTGGTACACAAAATGGTGCTGCGAATGTTGACTTACGTAAAGACAATACGAAAGCACAATTTTTATTCTAACACCTGTACTGTCATGAAAACGATGGGTTTGCCACTGGATGCAAGATCATGGAGACCAAAAAATGCCTGTTGACTATTATTTGTCAGCCCCTGACGCAGTCACGGCAGGTCTTCTGTCCTGTTTAAGAGCTGTAGGGGCTGCTCTCAGATCTGCCTTCATTGTAGCTGTACCTCATGCCATAGCTGTACCTCATGCCATAGCTGTACCTCATGCCATAGCTGTCCTCCTGCTCATCACTATCCACTGCCAGATTATCCCATATGAAACTATTCTGTTGTCCGTCTCTCAAATTGCCTTAATCTGTTGTCCTGTTTTGAATCCAGCTTCCTGTTAGCCATGGCCCACGACAGCTGTGATTGTCTGTGAGTTGCTGCCCACCCAACTAACCCCTCATTGAGCTCTTTGAATCTACAGTACCCAATTGTGAACAACTATACTTTGTTAGTGTCTCATGTCTCAGGAAGTTGAGTGCTTCAGAGTTACTTTGAAAAATAAGCTAGCCTCAATCTGTTCTGAAACTTGGCATGCTGGTGAATTCGAGCCATTCCACCAAACTCCAGTGGTTTTTAAACATAGAGGGACGGCTCCCTCTTCCCGTCCTGTTTAGAGGTCACTACAATGCATACCTATCAGCGCCCTTCCATACTGTGCTGTAATCATGGCACAGTATGTAAGTACGCCAAGAGGTTTGCATTGCAGAGTTAAATGCAGTGGTTTCTAAAGTATAGAAACCACTTCATACTACTTGGCGGCGGCGCGCTTACATACTCTGCCATAAAATCACTGCAGAGCATGTAAGGGTGCCGAATGGTGTTTGGCTGCGCTATTTTCTTTGCGCAAAATGCATCCTCGCATCCATGTATTGATGCAAGCGTGCATTTTCTGCTAAGAAAATAACTGCAAATGCCCTCTCTGCCCTGTTGCAGAGTTCCGTGGAATCTCACAGAATTTTAATATAATTCTGCGACATTCTGAGGAATCAAACTGCGTCAATTCCGCCCACCCATAGGCCACATATATGTCCATAAACCAAAGTCTTCCTTCTGGTAGCGCTTGTGTGGTCCTTTCCGAGACCTGCTTCTTACAAACACTGTCATGAAGTGTCATGGAAAACTGGCCTAGACACACAACAGCCATTGCAAGTGAACCATCGAACCCAGAGAGCCCAGCGCGACTGCACCTACTCAGGTTTCTATGCAGCTTGTTCATACCTCATTAGATCACTAAAGTTCTTCAGCCTGAGGAGTGTTTTCAGCTGCTACATCTTCCCAACCTCACCTACTTCATGATACAGCCTTTCCGCGAAAGAAGTTGGCTGGTCTCCAAATACTACTGGTGGGTCTGTTTGATCCTTTCTGCTCTAAGCTTTGCTGTCTGGCTTATTCATATGGCACAGCTTAGTGGGACCGAATTCCAAGAAATCAACAGCACTCTACTCTCTACCCAGCCTCAGATTCATTGTTCTCAATACTGTGAAATACTCTTTTTGCAACTTTTAGTACAATACAGGCAGAACCGTAACTTTCCTCTTCCTGAATTTGCACTCTCCTGCCCACCAATGCCCAAGGAGGAATGCCTGCGGTCCCTATGCCAGGGAGCAGGGGGCAGATTGAACCTTGGAGGCACTTCTTTGGTCTGGGGCTTGGGAGTGACTTTTCCTTAATCCAGGAGACACAGGCACAGTCCTCTCTTCACTAGCCCAAGGTGCAGCAGGTGCAGTCCATAAGACGATGCAGCCTCTCTTTGCCAGGTCCAGGGGTCAGCAGGGCATCCCTTCTTCAGTCCTTTCTCCAGTTCATAGTGATTTGATGTTCAGGGTACCAAGAGTGCTATATTATGCCCCCAAAGTTCCCTGGGGGATGATGTGGTTACTACACAATGGGCTACCAGGATCACTTCTGCCCTGTGACAACTTCCGGATATGTGTGACATCTAGTAATCCCAGAGTGCACTATTCAGCCTACTCCCAAGATGTCCGAACCCTTCTGTGGATGTTAGGAGCTTGGTAGCCCACCTCAGAGGTGTGGCTACCTGTTGGCTACGCGCTCATGGGGAAACCGGTTTGGCCACTAGTCTCCCTTCTCTGCTGCTGTTGCCAGCATGTCTATCTGAACAAAGGGGACACCCCTCAGGAATGTGATCGCCATTTCTTCCACCAAAGGTGGCTCAGCCTTTGATGCTCGCCTTTTCGACAAACACCGAGTGACTTCTTGCAGGGAGGAGGTAACATCTCCCTCTTTGGCAGGCTACCGTTGTTTCTAAGCCTGAGAGTCTTTCACACTACTGCCCAGGAGGGCAGAAAGCTGTCTGGTGGCCAATGACCATGCAAGGGCACTGGAATAACTGAGCTACAGAGAGACAACTTTCTAAAAGTTGCATTTCCATAAAAGTCACATTAAATTTGACATGGGCATCAAGTCGGGTTTATGGCATGATTAATTTAATACCTTGAAGTACCCATTTTAGTAGTCCCATTAAGAAGTTACCCGATCTGAGTGGTCAGCCAGTAACGCTGTGTTAGCCAATGGGGCTACTAACTTTTCCACAGCAAAATCGACAGTTTTGCTGTTAGGTCATATAAAAAGTATATGTCCTACTGAACAATACACAGCTCCCTGCCTCAGGGCTCAATAGGCCTTCCTTAATGGAGACTTAAATATATTGTTATGGGAAGTGGGGGCTTTGCCATTGGTTCAAATTGCAAGGTCGAACTAGCAGTTTAAACCTGCTCTTCCAGACTGCAGTGGCAAGCTGGTGGCCATTTTGTACCTTGCCAAATGCAGGGTGGAACAGCTAGTGCTGCAGCTTGGGGGGGCACTCTGTCTTCCATGCCCTGGGCACCCTTGGTACCATATACTAAGGACGTATAAGTAAGTCAGCTTATACCAATTGAGGGTAGCCAATTCAACTTGCACTTTGTAAGGGGTTCCAACACTGGCACTGATGTCAGGTTAGAAGGCCTCAGCGCACTATCAGAGTTGAAAAATCAGCAGCATCAGTCCAAAACTTTGGAGGTAATCATTCAGACAGAGGCATTTCCTTACATGGCCCCCTCCAGATGTAAGGTGATGAGCAACTAACCCTAGTCCTGGTAGTTCTCATCATCTAAGTGGAAGAAGCTGGGAAGGCTCTCTGGCATGGTCAGTTCACGGTCTATATTCCACTGTAAAGTCCATACCCTGTAGGGTAAAGGACCACCTCAACAGTTTGGGGTTCTCTCCTCTCATCTTCATCCACTATCTAAGAGGCATGTGGTCAGTTTGAACTCTGAAGTGAGTGTCAAACAGGTAGGGTCTCAGCTTCTTCAGGGACCAAACCACAGCACAGGCTTCTCTCTCAACGGCACTCCAGCGCTGCTCTCTGGAGAGGAGTCGCCTGCTGATGAAGGCAACTGGTTGATCCTAACCATTCAGCCGTGACATTACTGCCCCAATCCCACGTTCTGAAACATTCATTTGGACAACATACTCCTTGCTAAAATCAGGTGCCTTGAGGACAGGTGCTGATCAAAGTTTCCTTAGAGATGTCAAAGACCTTTTGACATTGGCCAGTCCAGATGAGTTTTCTGGGCTTTTTCTTGGAGGTGAGCTCTGTCAAATGTGCCACTATGGTACCATAACCTTTGACCAATTTTAGTAGTACCATGTCAGGCCAAGAAATACTCTGAGTTGGGTCTGAGTCTTAGGAGCTTCCCAAGCCAGAACTGTCTGGATCTTGGGCTGGAGAGTTTGTACATGACCGCTACTCACTTGGTGTCCCAGGTACACAACAGAACCTTGCCCTATCTGGCACTTGCTTGCCTTGATAGTCAACCCTGCCTGCTGTAGGGCTTGATGCATTTCCCTGAGGTGAACCAGGTGATCTTGCCAGGTTGAACTAAACACAGCAATATCATCCAGGTAAGCGGCGCTAAAGTTTTTCAAACCCGAGAGCACTCTATTCACCAAACTCTGGAAGGTGGTAGGTGCATTTTGCAGTCCAAAAGGCATCACTTTGAATTGAAAGTGGCCTCAGGGGTTAAAAAAGCAGACCTCTCCTTGGTTCCTAGGTGTTAGGGCCATCTACCAATAATCTGAAGTCAGGTTAAAGGTGCTCAGATATTTTGCAGCCCCCTACCGGTCAAGGAGCTCATCAGCTCTTGGTATGGGATGAGCATCAGTCTTGGTGACTCATTCAAACCTCTGTAGGCCACTTAAAATCTCATTTCAGGATTTCCTCCCTTGGAGTGTGGCACCAGAACTACAGGGCTAGCCCAGGAACTACTAGAGGGCTCAAGCACCCCCAACTCTAGCATCTTTGCAACTTCAGCTTTGATGCTCGCTTTGACCTGGTCTGGCAATCTCTAGATCTTACTTTTGACAGACAGGCTGTCACCGGTGTCCACATCATGGGTACACCATGTTGTCAGACCTGGGGTCAATGAGAAAAGACTGCAAACTGATTGAGCAGTTGATAGCAGTCCTTCTGTTGCTGTTCTGCCAAAGTGGAAGAGAAAAATACTGAAAATACTCCCTATACTGAGCCTTCTTTGACATTGGTAGACAGGAGGTCAGGGAGAGGTTCACTTTACCCCTCTTCCCCTCCATCTGTCACCATGATCATTGTGATATCTGCTCTGTCATGATGGAGCTTGAGCCTATTCACATGTATCACCCTATGAGGGTTTCTGAGGGTCCCTAAGTCACCCAGATATGTGGCTTCACCATTCTACTCTAAGATAGGGTAAAGTTCAGTCCTTTTGTCCCAGAAAGCCCTGGGGGTCACAGGCTTTAAGACCCACACCAGTTGTCCAGGTTGGTATCTGTAGGAGAGTAGGATCTGCCTCTTATGGTTACCCCCACTTTTTGCTGATGTATCACTGTTTTTGACTTAGACTGACTAGGATCCTGCTATTCAGGACCCCAGTCTATCTGTTTTCTCCTATAAATTGATTGCATGTACTTTAGGTACACTCCAGATTGGATTCTGGGGTACCCTTATCAGTCCCTAGTATATGGTACACCATGTACCCAGGGCATAGGTACCCCAGAGGCCTCCCAGGGGCTGAAGCATGTATTGTGCCACCCCTGAGAGACCATTCAAAATGACACCACAGGTCTGCTACTGCAGCCTGTGTAAGGAGGTGCATGCACCCCTTACTTAGATATAGGTTACCTATATCTATTCTAAATCACTGCACATATAAACATATCAGTCACCTCTATTGCAGGCCTTATCAATCCTGAAGGCAGGGTGCTGGGTTTTGTGTGAGAGGGTGCCTCTGCATGAGCAGAGCCCCTCTGCAGCCTTCGGAACCTATTCTCCGGGGTTGTCTGTGATGCAGCCAACCATATATATTTAAGTGCATTATAACCTTGCGGTAAATGCTAACTTTAAAACGGCTGCTTAGAAACATGTCGTGTTTGGTGTCAAACACCTTGGAATCATACCTCCACACCAGTAACTGGTGTGGGAGGTATGATTCCTCCCTTGTAGAACCACTACTATGGGTCACCGGTCTACCCGGTACCAGCTTTCTCGACCTGGGCAGCACAAAATGGATGCTGCCAGCCACAGACACGAGTCTGCCCTCCTGCTGCTGAGCCAAGCTCGAGCAGAGGAAGGCCTGACAATAGGGTTCCTGTCACAGGGAGGTGTGACCACCTCCCAGACAGGCTTTAGTGTATTGGGGCTGGGTGGGTGCACTCTTAGACTGCCAGAAAGTCTGCACTGGGGGCACATTTGGTGTCCCCGTGCATAGTCCAGCTCAAACCGGTTGCAGGAGCCATTTGCTCCTGCTCTGGCGCGAAACTGGACAAAGGACATGGGTGTAGCCACCCCTCTGTCCTGACCCTCCCCTAGGTGGGTCCCCAGAGTTAGTCCAACCCCTTCCTTGGGTATAAAGTAGGAAACCTGACTACAGGACTTTGGATTTTACCTGGACTAAACTCTGCAACAGAAACCAAGTACTTCGACGGTCTACACTTCGCTGGACGACAGAAGAATCTCCCTTGGAGTAAAGGAGTTACTCCCCTGCAGCGGTTTGCATCTCATGAGCTCCTGAGGACTCCGAAGATTTCTGCAACACAGGAGGTTGGTTCCCGAGCGTCCCTGAGGTTGATCTGACCTCTCAGTAATCCTGAGACCAGTATCCCTCGTGGGGACCGTGCAACCCGAACCCCTGTGCACCGTGTACTTTTGCAGCAGCATATGCTTTTTGGCGATCCCTGAGGCTGTGCTTAGGACTACGTGTAGTCCCAACCCCGAGCAGCATTTCCACCAAAGATCTCCTGCCTCCACTCCACGAGTGCTCTGTGGGTTGGTGCTTTGTGAATTCGCTTGAGGTCCCCTCGCAAACCCTGGTCCGTTGGCTTGTGGGTCCTGGCGAGGGTCACTTTGATTTTCCTTGGGCTTCCCTGGTTGCTCCAGACATGCCCTGACTCCCCATAGCTTGGAGGGTCTCCTGGACCTTGCTGGTCTACACCATAACCAGTTTCCTCTGCCCGCGTAGGTTGCCTTTGCCAAGGCTTGTTGGTGTTCAACCCGGACACTGACCCCTCAGCACTCGACATCCTTTGTGGGACACCTCACCTCCGGACTTTGGTCGACGTCTCCTGGTCCCCGTGGCTGCAGAGTCAAGCATCCTATCTTCAAACCTGAAGCACCCGACATCGGTGGGCATTCGTCTATCGAGCCCCTGGTCACCCTGAAGTGACCCAGACTCTGTCCCCTCTGCTTTCAGGTTCTTCTCACCTCGGATCCAGGTTTGGATTCCACCGGACACTTTTCATCTTCCCGGCAGCAGCACTTCTTCGCATCACGCCATTGAAAACGACGAGGGTTTCCGACACCACTTGACCCCTATGCACCCGGCTCCTCTGGGATAGATAACACGGGTACCTCGGTACTCACAAGGGTGCTGGCCTTAGAACCTTCTATGTTCCAAAGGGTTTGCTTGAAGTCCTCTCCGAAGTGTCCTTAAACTGTAATTTTCCAACCGCGACTTTCCCATAGAGTTGTACGGAGCATGCGTCTGTGTTCCCACACTGCACCCATCCTCGTGGGCTCCCTGTGTCACTCCTGTGGGTGGTTCCTTGGGTTCCCAGTGATTCTACGTGCTCTAGGCACTCTAGGGCATATTATCAAGCCGATATCCGCCGCTGTAGTGGCCCTTTTCGGCTGAAAAGCGGCAATTTTTGTTACGCTCAATTATCAAGGACACGCTAACGCGTGTTTCCTTGAGTAAGCAGCCCTTTTAACTCCATTTTGCATGTCAGCGATGAATATCGCTAATGACATGCAAAGTAGGCGTTCCTTTCCATTTCTCCATGGAAATCCGCGCTGACACGGCAGCGCAATATTAGCAAGCCTCGAGCAAACCCGCGATGCGATAAAATAAACCGCGCTAACCGCGGTTATCGCGGGTTTGTAACGCCTGGTTTGAAACCGACTTAGCCATACTTATAATGGCAGGTGGATTGTACGGCTGAGGCAACTGGGCATATTATCAAGGAAACGAGATAAAAATCGTATTTCCCGCTTTGCGCGATTCTGTTTCATGCCGCTATCGCAGGATTTAATCGCTGTGGAGATATGCGTTGATAATAACGCGATATCTCGGCGATGAAATCCTGCGATACGCGGCGTTGACAAGAATCGCGCAAAGCGGGAAATGCGATTTTTATCGCGTTTCCTTGATAATATGCCCCTGTGTCTATTAAAGTCGTGGTTGTTATACCACTTTCTTAGTATATGGTTCGGTCTCCCCCTGGAGCCCGCTGTGTATTGTGCTATTTACTGCCGTTCTAGTGATTAAGTATTGTGTGCTTTATGTTCTAATCTCGCATAGAGATTAGTAGAGAGTGTTTAGTAATAAATACATATTTTTTATATAACACTTGTGTGGTTCTCCTTTCATTTGGTCACTTAGGAGGTTCTGTTCTGGTAAAACAAGCTGCTTTACATTCCTTCGAGATTTAGCCTGAAGGCTGCTTTCCACAGCTACCACTAGGATAGCATTCTATAAAGGTTGTCTTTGACCTAATCATCAATAAGGGTCGTTTGGACTGGTGCAAGGTGCCCACTTTAATTAGTGGACAGCATATACCAGGCCAACTTCTCACAGTATCCAACCATGGAGGACTTCTGGTCATACCAGTGCTTGACAAGCTCCTGGCTTGCCTCCAAGTTTCTTTTTGCTTTATTCATATACTCAATCTTTTGGATCAAAGGCCTAGCACATAATACAAGCTGTCCTGTTTGGGCTCTTTGAGAGGTCTCTCTCAACCTTCTCTCACCAAACTCGAGGGAACTCTTACAGGATTTTCTGAGGAACCTCCCAGTATGCAAACAGCAGGCATGGTAGGAATGCATCCCATCTCCTTTTGAGTTTCTCAGGCAAACCCATAATCATGCCTTTCATGGTCTTATTGAATCTCTCCACAAGACCATGTCCTCGGGGATGGTAGGGGGTAGTGAACTTATGTCATTCCACATTCCTCCCACATGGCTTTCAGATGGACAGACATGAAGTTTGTGCCCCTATCCAACATGACCTCCTTAGTGAACCCAACTCTGGTGAAGATGCCAAGTAGGGCTCTAGCTACTGCAGGAGCAATAACTGTTCTAAGGGGAATAGCTTCAGGATATCTGCTGGCATGGTTCACTACCACCAAGATGAACCTATTGCCAGAGGCAGTAAGTGGGTTTAAGGGACCAATACTATCGATCTCCTCCCTCTCAAAGGGGGTTCCCAACACAGGCAGTGGTATAAGGGGAGCCTTTGCCTTGTCACCTGCCTTGTCACTGGCTTTGCTCGGTGACACAGGAGTGACTAAACCCCTTCACCTTTTTTGACATTTGTGGCCAGTTTAAGTGGTTGACCAGCCTTTCAAAGGTCTTGGTCTGCCCCAGATGTCCAGCTAAGGGGCTATTATGGGCCAGGTTAAGGAGTACTTTTGGGGGACTGGTGTGGGGGTCACTTGCCTCACTGTACAGGATTCCATCCTACCAGTATACAGTATCGGTTTCAGTGAGATCACCTTCATCCTGTTTGACATCCAACTGTCTCAGGCCCTCAGGAATGGGGCAAGTCTTTTGACCCTGGCTCAAGTCCTCCCTGGAGGGTCCACCTGCTCCTTGAAGCTCTGCCAGTCAAGGCACATCTCCCAAGGAGGCAGCCGCCTATTTAGATACCTGGCTCTACCGCTGAGGGTTAGGCTCCTCCTGCGACTGTGGACTTTGGGAAGTGACCTTGCCACACTTCCTGCCCTTTTTCTTCGAATTAGCACTGTGGTCCAATTTTCCAGGCTCCAAAGTTCCTTGACCTTCCCTTAAGGCCTTTTGTGCTCTAGTGGAGACACATACCCACTCAGGGAGACCCAACATTGCTGCATGAGTCTTTCTCTCCACTTCTGCCCAGGCAGACGTTTCAAGGTCGTTTTCCAGCAGACTCTCCACTGGGAAGGCAGGGGATACAGATACTTTCTTATGTCCAGTAACCCCTCACCACTCAAACTCTACCATAGCTATGGGATGAGACTTTGTAACATTGGCAGAGTTAACTATATGATGCACTCCATCAGGTATGATCTGCCCTGGGTAAATCAGCTTGGCCATGACCATGATGATGCTGGCACCTGTATCCCATAGGGCCTGGATTTCAACCCCATGCATTTTTGGCCACTGCCTGTACTTCACCATACTGGAAGGCCTGTGAGCCAAGGTTTCAACTTCCTCCCCACCCATGGAGACTAAAGTAGCTTCAGTGTATCCCTTGCAAACCACAGGGACAACTTTAACCCCCATCCCTACACTTGCCATGCCTTTGGGATAGTCACTAGTGAGTGACTTGTTGGTGCACATAGGACCTCCCCTTTTGTGCTCTAGCTGTTTACAGTCGTAACACAGCCTTTGTAGGGTTAAAATTCATTCCCAGGTCCCCCCTTCCATTTGAATAGGATGATGCACTGGGCTCCCCCTGTGGGCATCTTTTGGAGACACTTTGGGAGTTTCTGACTTTTTATGGGTTGGCATGTCCTCCTTTCTTGTGATCCCACCTTGGGACATTTTGGGCACCCTAGTGCATACCCATTCATCAGCTATCTTCCCCTGCTCTCTTGGGCTAGAGAGCTTTGAATCCACTAAATGCAGGTGTAACTTCTCAGAGGTACAATTTGTAAGTTTGTGTTCCCGAACCACCTTCCAGCGACTTCACAGGGGCATCTGCAAAGTCCACCCATGTCTGATTTGACCCCTTATGTGTGTTCCTGAACTTTTTTCTGTATTC
Organism: Calotriton arnoldi; assembly: GCA_963921515.1. Taxonomy (NCBI): domain Eukaryota; kingdom Metazoa; phylum Chordata; class Amphibia; order Caudata; family Salamandridae; genus Calotriton; species Calotriton arnoldi. Next base: position 123,262 of record CAWUFW010011074.1, read on the forward strand.
CTCTGGGGTTAAACCAAATAGCTCAATGCGTGACCCCTTCATTTCAGTGTGTTATTCTGCCACCTCATCCTCTAGTGTCAGCAGTCTCTCTCTCTCCCTCTCTCTCCCTACTGTTGGAACTAGATCCCACAACAACGGCCCTCAACATTGGGTACCTGCCCTTTTCCTCCTAAGAGCCCTCTCATAGGATGCCAGCCATTTGTGTGTCATCCCCCTCCTCATACTTAGGGACAATACCCTTGGGCAACCTGGATTCATAGGTATCCCCTGCATTTACCTCTGCTTCTTTGTTGCTGCTACCATGTCCTTGGGGCTTCAGCCCCAGCTTGACCTGTTCTCCTCTAGGGCCAGTTTCCTTTTTTCTAGAGCCAGCTTCCTCTCTTAAAGCTCAGCTGTGCTTCTAGGACCTTGGGCCTCCTCACTGAAGTGGAGCTCCTTTCACTTCCAGATGTATTGTATTGTATTGTATTGTAATTGCATTTATATAGTGCTTACTATCCCTGATGAGGCGTCTAAGCGCTTTTTAGTGAGTAGCACGCTACTCCGGAACCAAAAAAGGATTAGTGGTGAAATAGTATAGTCAAATATGAAAGTAATTTGAGTGGTGGATATGAAAGTAATTTGAGTGGTGGATATGTTAGTCAGTTATTTGGATTGAGAAGGTTAGAGGAGGGATAGAAGAGGGAAAAAGGTTTGCGTTTAAATAGCGCTTGCTACCCCTGATGAGGTAGAGCCATGCCTTAACCAAACTGTCATTGTTCCCCTCCATGTTGATGACATCTCTGCCTCTTCCTCATGCCCACTGTCAGGGGTGATCTCCTCTTCCTGTTGGGCTTGGGCTCTCCAGGCTTCCTCGCATGCTCTGAGGGCCTTCTCCAGGTCTTCTTATTTGGAAGTGATCCCTGGGGTGATTTCCTATCCCTGCACAGCACCCTCAAATTGTTGATCCTCAGTGTAGGCGGAATGGCCAAGTCGATTTCTATGTTTTCCATCCTTGCAGACTTTGCAAAAACTTTTAACACTTTTTGAGAAAATTGTTCTCAACTTTGTGGCAGCTCCTGGAAAACGGTGCCTTGGATATACTGAACTTGGCAAAACCTTTAAAACTACTTCTTAGTGTCCACTTGGTAGATATTTTCAGCGGTTGCCAACTTATTAATTGTCTGGTACAGCTAAATACATGTTCTGGATCCCATCACTAGGCACCAATGTGAGGATTTAGGTGTATTATATGGCATTGATTAACATGAAAAACACTTACAAAAACTGTTTTGGGTCCAGTCAGGCTTGTTTGCAAAACCTTTAGGTCAACCCTAGATAGCTGTGGCTTTGTGCATCAAGGCTTAAACAAAGGAACCAGTGTAAAGCATTTAGAAGCACCAAACAATGAATTAAGAATGTCACACAACACGAAAGAAATCCAACACCAATTTATAAAAATAGATTATATTTTTATAACTTTTTAGATACAAGATGAGCAAAATGCACCAGAGGACTCTGGAGGTATAGATTTTTAAAGTAAACTTAAATCTCAGTTTTTTTAGTCACATCCACAAAGAAGCATTGATAACCGTAAAGTTTGGAAACTTTTGAAAAGTGTGAAAGAGTTATGTTTGGCTACTCCGGCATGACATGGGTGACCAAATACGTCAGGGAGAAGGTCGGGGGGGGGCACTAAAGAGTATCTGGACAGTTAACTGGCATGTGTCTTGCGGTGCCCAGCGGTGGTCAGTGGCGATTCTCAAGAAGTGGCTATTGACTTGCCGAGCTGGGCTACTTCAGCTTCAGTGGCCCTGGTGCTGGTTCCAGTGGGTCAGCCGACTGACACTTGGCATCACTTCTTTACTCTAGGGCTTGGTAGTGACTTTTCCTCAAGCCAGTAGCTACAGACAAGGTCCTCTCTTCGGAAGCCCAAGGTACAGCAGGTGCAGTTCTGTAGACAGTGAAGCCTCTGTTTGCCACATCCAGGGGTCAGCATGGCATTTCTTCCTTGGTCATTTCTCCAGTTCCGTAGTGATCTGAGGTTCAGGGTGCCAGGGGTGTCACATTTATGGCCAGAAAGTGCCCTGGGGGGATGATGCATTCACTAGCCAATGGACTACCAGGATCCCTCCTGCCCCCCTGCCCCTTCCGGCTATGTGTGGCATCTAGCGACCCCAGAATGCACTATTCTGCCCACTCTCAAGATGTCGGAGCCCTTCCTTGAATGTTAGGAGCTTGGTGGCCCACCCTAGACGTGTGGCTACCTGTGGGCTACGTGCCCATGGGAGAACTGGTTTGGGCACTAGTCTCCCAGGCTCTCTGTTCCTGCTACCAACTTGTCTATCTGAGCAAAGAGGACACACCTCAGAAGTGTGATCGCCATTTGCCCACCAAAGGAGGCTTCGCCTTTGAAGAGTGCCTTTTCGACCGACACCCTCAGTGGCTTCCTGCGCTGGGGGCAAGTAAAACCTCAGTCTGTAGTAGGCTTCCATTATACCTAAGCCTGGGAGTCGTTCACACGACTCCCCAGGAAGGCAGAAAGCTGTCTGGTGGCGAGCGACCACGTGAAGCCACCGGACAAACTGGACTACAGAGTGACAACTTTCTAAAAGTGACATTAAATTCAACTTGGGCATCAAGTTGGGTTTAATGCTGCGATTAATTTGATACCTTGATACCCATTTTAGTAGTCCCATTCAGAAGTTAGCTTGGCTGAGTGGTCAGTCGGTAACTCTGTGTTAGCCAATGGGGCTACTAAACTTTGGCACAGCAAAAGTGATGTCACTTCCTGTGCAGATCGATGATGGGAAATGCAGTGATGTAATTTACTATACTTATGGGTGAGGAGAAATGAAGGTCTCTTGCTTGGCTTCTTCTTTTAAAATCAGTTTTCTAAGGTTTCCAAGTATTTAATATCAGTGTACTGAAAAAAGTTTTATATTTTTTTGCATGTAGTATTAGAAATGCTTAAATACAGAGTAATGTGTGTGAAAACAAAATTAAAATCTGTCTGTATCATGTTCGCACACTCCTATGTACTGCAGTATTTGTAACTGTATATGTAATCCTGAAAATATTAAGCGTTTGATCAAATATGGATGCCATTTTATATTAGCTTGAAGCTTCCTGTGACACTATGTTTACAAACTTTCCGTGCTCCAGCCGGCTCAGAAACAATAAGGCTCAGGGTTGTACCTGGCACATTTACTAATAGTGTAAGGTTGTTTTCAAAACATCTTCTCCACAAGCCCGTTTTCTGCTTCCTAGAGGGGGAAGATCCTGTACCAGCTAATCAGAGACTTTTTCGCTGAGAGTAACAAGTTTCTGTCACGTGGTTGACTTGCACTAGGGAAATATAGGAATTTTGCATATGCGCAACGTGTAATTTCCAAAATGATGTGAATTTCGCCAGCCTAATTAAAATTCCTCCCTGGCCTACCCTTGGAGGAGCGACATGATGAAGGTCAAACGAAGTCTGGCTTAATCATGGCTGAATTAATTAGATGGCGCACCCGCTTCTGACGTGGCGGTGCAGAGTCACAAAAGAGCAGCACGTGACTCTGACGTCTGAAGAATAGTCATGGAAGGTTCCACCATTACCTCGTGCATCGAGGAAGACATCATGCAGACTAATTGTAAGTAAAGAAGGACTACCTACACCCTCCAACTCTGTACTGGAGGCCTGGAAATCAGCGAAAGCATTTAAGGTTGCTATTCCTTGTTTATTTGTTTCGTTTGGCAAAGTAAGTGGGTTCAAAAGGTAAGTCTTGCCGACTTTGAATTTATTTCAACAAACATCGCACCGACATCTGTCCATGAACTTTAAATGAATTAAAATGAGGCTGTATTTTCTGAGACGCAATCACAATATTCATCATCCTTCGTGAGTATTTTATAAGAGCGCGTGAGAAGCTAGTCCAAGCCGTTCTGCTTTTATTGTGCTTATTAATAACATATTGATGATTGGATTAATTACCGTCTTGATGATTGAAAGCTCTCCTGTCAGGGGCTCTGCATGCTTTCACAGGTTGTTGCTACCAGGGGGCTCGACTTTGCTGGAGACTGGTTACCCAAAGAGAATCTCCTTCCAACCCTGGTGGCTGCCATCACCATCTCCAGGCCACAACATGACCAAAGGGTGCCAGCAGCTGGTAATGGTTGTGAGGTCTTTTACTTGCACCACAAGTTCACAATACCACTTTCTGGCGCCTTCTGGTAGATCTGGGGACTCACCTTCCACGGAGGCGGAGATGTGTGTAGCCTGTTGTAAAGTGCATGAGGTGCTGGTGCATCCCAGGGTGCCAATGTATCTATAGCACCAAGATGGCAGGACAGCACATTAGAGAGTAGAGCCCATGAGACTGCTAACGCCCCACATATGTCCCCATGCTGGTCACGCCTCTCCCATGCACAGACCTGCATAGCCAGGATATTGTATGCTTGCCTTGGATCAACAAAGTCTTCAATGCAATAGGGCCGGACTCTAGGTCTTCACCTCACTGGATCAGACCAGTGTGGATAGGCCAGCCTAGTGTCCGCATAGAAGAAACTCCTTGACAAAGACAGTGGCCACGGCTAGGGATGCCACACAGGCTCGTATGCTTCTTTGTTATGTCCCGGTTTTCTAAAACACAGGCACCTCTACTGCCCCCAGCAGAGACACCTTCCTTTGTCTTCACAGCTCCGTTGTCCAACTAGTTCCTCAGCAACAGGTACTTCTGGTTCCGCTATGTGTGACGTCCGCTTCAGCCACTCTATGCCGCTACCCTGCGACTTGTTTTTGCGGCCCTTGCTGTGCTGCAGATGTAAATGCCTTGAAACCATCATGTTAGAGGAAGCCTACCAAACTATTGTTGTCCAGGGGTGGAGTAAGGTCTGAGGTACAGTAACTACATCGGAGGGATCTCACCTGAATAATATTGCTTCAATGTGTCTCCTGGATGAAGACCTCATTGAGAGAATTCCCCTCGCCCTCCTCTACCTCTGAAGCCGAGTGTGCACCTACTAGATTCTTACAAATGAAGGGCCACATTTATCAAGGGCTTGCATCGGCATTGCATCACGCAGTGTGACGCAAGGCCAACAGATGCAGTAAGTCAAACTTATCAAGGGCACAACTGCGTTGTTTTTAGGCAATTGTGTGGTGCAAGTGCTGCGCTGAATCTGCCTGTCACGCAGAAAATAATTTATGCAATGTAGAGGTTCCTATGTAAATTCTAACGCAAACGTAAGGCAATGGTATTTATCATCATTTCAGTGTGTCACGCATCATCACGCAGTGTAACGCAACAGTAGAAATGCATCAGAATGCTGGACATCACCAATGCAGGCGTAGGAAATGATGCAGTGCCTTTATTATGGAAATCTCACCATCACAGTACACTTTGGCAAGCTCAACTACACCATGGAGGTAGTAATATTGCAATTAATAGTAGGTAGGAGACAACTAAGTAGGCAGCGAAGGAGGAAGGAGCATGTATTCCATCAACGTATATCCCTCATTGACCTCAGGCAGGAGGAGGTCATCCAGTTTTACAGACTGAAGAGGGACAGTATCACTGAATTGTTGGAGAAGATATCGCCAGGTCTTCAGCACGCAACTGCAAGGACCAATGCCATCCCAGCACACAACTGATTGATGTCAGTTCTACACATGTTGGCCTCTGGACCTTTTCAAAGAATGTCTGCAAGACTGGCTGACATAATAGACATCTCAATATTTGTATCTCATGCCATGTAGTATTTCACTCAAACATATAGACTCTGATGTTCCATTGTGGGATGGCTTCACATATTATACTATGAAAGTAGAATACTGCCCACAGTGAGAATTACTGTGTCATGTCACACACTGTGTGAGAGGACAGAGTCAGAATATCTGCATTGTCACAGACATCAACTGACAATTGATGTACACAAAAAATTATTGTAATCTAAGTACAATGGATAACTCGTATAAATGTGGTTGATGTGTATGTGCAATGGTGTGGTAAGTCAGTAATTGTAGAAATGTTAAAAAATAAATAAAGCAAAGTTGCCTAACAATTTTATCTTAAGCATATGTGTTGCGCATGGCAGTATACGTGGGCTGATGAGAGTACCAGGAGAATGAAAGGAAAGTGCACATCAAAAATCCACCTCTGTCATGCACTGAAAGTATTGTATCCAATCAGGCAAAAAATATGGACTCTAGGTACATATGTGATACAAAAGGAGCAACGGGCAGCAAACCTCCTGGTATCTCAACATTAAAAGTCAAAATATCCACATAGATAATTAGCTACATTTACATTGTTCCTTAATGTGATAGATCCTAAAAAGTTCTCTTAAATGCCCTACATTTGCTGTTTCTCAGTTTAGCAAAGTAAACTTGACATCATGAAGATTACCAGGGCTGTGAGCTCTGGTACAAGGGAGAAAGGATCCAGAATGAAGGATCTGGATAAGGAGCTTCAAACATTGATATAAAAAAACATGGAGACGATGTTAAAAAAAAGTGCATACCAAATTAGACAATATTGAGAAAAAGATCTTGAAAGAAATAAGGGAAGTCAAGGAGAGAGTTATAACACTTGAGAATGCAATTAAAAGCCTACCTGGCTCCATTCAGTATAAAGTGAAGTCGCAAAATTCCAGGACGACTGTAATGAAGGATACAGCCAAATCTGACCCATTATTACTAAAGGAACCATCGCAGGTGCCCTTACTCGTTAGGATAGAATATGATATTCATGAGGGACACCAGAATATCTAATTTGCACAACAACAGGGGTTATGCATTACGGGCGAGAGGCCCTCAAATACTCCTTGCATAACCCGGAGGGCGATAAATGTACGGTACCAAGGTGAACATCATGCCATGGAGTCATCAGCCATGGGCCATCGGCCATGGAGACTGTCCTAGAAACTCTCCATTTATTGCCCGAGGCTCCTCCCTCTGTAATCATCCTAAAGGACATACCCACATTAGACCCACATATGAACAAGAATTGGAAAGTCCTGAAAAACAAAGTCTTTCATTGGATGTCTGGTCATATATGCAACCCTGATTTTTTTGTACCATGAGATAATCATGGTAAGGATGGTAAAGTGGGTGGGGTATTCACAAATAACAGGGGTTGGTGATTGCATTGTAGTTAACCTGCGGCATCCAACAGTGGTGAAGTCTCTCTTGTCAGACCTTTGCCGTAGACACTACTCCCTGAACAACTCTGTAGGGAAGATAACAACAGTATTATCAGGTTCTCTTCTACAAACTTCCAAAAACTGATCGAAATCATCTGTACTATCCAATAGGGACTAGACTCATAGTTACAGCCATACTACCCCTTTGGTCACCGCTAATAGATTTGCTCCCCTATCCAGCCTAAATGAGCAGGATTGACTGCAGGAGCCCACAGGGAAGGAAAAGGGATGTGGTGGCTAAGAAGTACCAACAGCATGAAAGGGATGAGAATGTAAAAGTTGACAATGCTGTGAATAGCTTGGTTATTAAATCCTTTAAGCTAGCAGTAGTAAAAAACAAACTAGAGAATCTGGATTGGGTGACAACTATGCACTGCACAATTGGTATGTTTATAGGAAAACTGACAAGTGGAAAGCTTCAATATTAAAAGGCTATATATCCGTAATTACCCCTGCCATCCCCTCGAATAGTGGGCGGGTGAAGGGAGGCCTGACAATGTTTATATCAACACTAGCTGCTGACACAAAAAACAAACGGGAGGTGGACCTCAGCAAATGCCGCACCCACACCGTGATCCCCCTAGGATAAGTCAAATTGGGAAATATCTTTCATACAGTGTGCACTACCCTGTATGCACCCTCTGCCCAAAGGGTGCTCCCCTCTCCTGGGGAAATAGTTTCAAATGTTGCAGCCAGAGGTGCATCACATAGAACTTTTTTTCATTATGATCATATACACATTTTCTAGAGAAAAATAATAACAGTGAGTTTTCAAGAATCCAATGAAGTTCTTCTTTTATTAGTGCTTTTTTAAAATACTCATAAAACTAGCCAACACGTTTCGTCCAACAAACAGTGGACTTCTTCAGGGAAAATTTGCAGAATGTCAGTGCATAAATTTCGGTCCTGTTCTCGAAGATGTAAAAACTGTGCAGTAGGAGAAATAAGTTTCCAGATTGCACTGTCCAAATCAAATTAACAAATGGTGGACAGATCGAAGATTAACATTCCACACACTCATAGGTCAAGTAGGCAAAAGTGTTTTTTATTCGTCTCCCTGTTAGGCGGAGGGCATATCCACCCTATGATAGAAACTTCGATTGGTACCACGATGGATAACGGGAAACAACCTCCTGATCTACTGCATCCCCGCAAAATTGGCCCATTTCGATCTGTCCACTGTTAGACCTGGCACCATTGGCGTGGGTCTCCCTTCCATTTTTTTGCCTTTCCTTCTGTGTTTTGCTGTGTGTTTGACTCCATTTTTGCTGGTCTAGATGCTTTGGGCACTTTGCCGCTGCTGTTCTGTGCCAAAGTGCAAGTGCTCTCTTTGTAAATTATTGTTATGGATTAGTGATTCTATTATTGGTATTTGATTTACTTGTCAGACCCTAGTACAGTGCACTATGTGTGCCAGGGCCTGTAAATCAAATGCTGCTGGTGGGCTTGCAGCACTGATTGTGCCATCCACAGAAGCAGCATGTAAAATGTGACTCAGGCCTGCCATTGCAGAGCCTGTGTGCAGTCTGGGGCTGCCATGTCGACTTGGCAAGTGCACACACTTGCCAGTCCCTAAACCTTCCCTTTTCTACATATTAGTCACCCCTAAGGTAGTCCCAAGGCACCCCTATGGGCAGGGTGCATTTTATGTGAAAGGTAGGACATGCCCTGATGTGTGTGGCATGTCCTGATAGTGAAATACTGCCAATTTCGTTTTTCACTATTGCAAGGCTACCTGTTCCCATAGGACAGAATGGGGAGTTTGTTTATAACATCTTATAAACATAACTGGCCCTGGGAACAAGATAGAAATATAAAGTTTAGTATGCCTGAACTCAGAATGTTAAAATGCATCTTTTAGTGAGTGTGATTTTTACATTCTGTGTTTGAAAATACCACTTTTAGAAAGTAGGTATTTTCTTGCCTAATCATCCAGTGAGCCTCTGCTAGGTTTGTGTATTGCATGTCTGGCTTTTGGATGACAGGGGATGGAGAGGGGCAGCGGCTCCAGAAGTCTGATGAGTCAGGGTTGGGCTGAATAGGCCTGGTCTGCATTTGGAGTGGTGGGAGGAGTCGCACCTTCACCTGAATAGGGCTGTGCCTGCCTTCCACAATGAGGGCTCCGCCCCCCTGTGGTGTGTCTGGAGCCAGGGCTCACACTAACAATGGAGGTTTTTGTGCACTTGCAAAGTGCCCCACAGAACTGGTTTTGGCTGGGTACAGACACTCTCTGCCTTCAGAGAACAAAGGATTTTTGGTGTATAAAAAGAGGGGCCCAGACCCCAGACTTTTAGATCACTTTTGGGAAATCAAGAGGAACCTTTGCCAAGGAGAAGAGCCGGATAAGCTGAGGAGGAATACTGCCCCTGTGATGTTTGCTGTCTGGGGTTGGCCTGCAGTGGCTGCTTGCTGCCAAGGAAAGGAGAAAAAGGACTTTGCTGTTTGCTTTGTCACCTGCTTGAAGAAAAGATCTCTGAGGGCTTGAAACTGAGCTTGCCTCCTGTTCTGAAGTCTCAGGGACACAAAGACTTCACCACCAGCTGCCCTGAATTCCCTTGCTGGGAATTCCAACCTGCAAAGAGGTGCCTGCTGCTGTTTAGGACCTCTAGAGACTGTTTGTCGCTGGGAGCTGGAAAATTGACGCAACATCGAAGAAGCGTGACGCATCTACACCTGTTTCCGATGCCTCGCCGAAGAAACTGTCGCAGCACCTACCGCAGCTCGAGAAATCACCACACAATGCATCGGGTGCAACGATCTCAGAAGTCCGAGATCACCGCACCGATCCCGATGCAAGCCTGCTGTGCGGCTGCACAAAGCCACGCATCGTACCGGATCGACGCATCGCATCGAGGCGCCAAGACTGTCCCATCATTGGGGGCCGCAGTAAGAAACAGATGCATCAACTCCCCACGCAGTAAGAAAATGACGCATCACCTCCTCTCCGGTAAGGAATCGACGCATCAACTCCCCAGCGCTGCAGTAAGGAACCGACGCATCACCTCCCCTGGAGCAAGGAATCGATGCATCACCTTCCCTGAGTGTACGGAACCGACGCATCACCTTCCCTGCGGCCATTTTGTTTGTTTTGCATGACGCATCTAAGGTACTTTTGAGAAAAGTGTTGCATTTACAACTTGCATTGAACTGAACTATTTCTACCATCTGAAAGTCATATTTTTATTACTGTATTGTGGATTTTTGTCGTTTGGTCTAGTTTTGGTTTAGATAAAGATTACTTATTTTTCTAAACTAGTGTGGTGTCCATTTGTAGTGTTTTCACTGTATTACTGCATGTGTTCACAAATGCTTTACACACTGCCTCTGAGATAAGGCTGTCTGCTCATGCCAAGCTACCAAGGGGGTGAGCAGGGGTTATTTTAGAAGTGTATCCCCCTTACCCTGACTAGAAGCAAGGGTCCCTATTTGGACAAAGGTACCTACCTCTGCCAACTAGAGACCCCCATTTCTAACATCCACCATTTGTTACATCCTGTCTCAGGGCTGTCAGAACCTCCATCAGAGGTGTCCATGTTAGTCATGGGAAGAAAGGAGTGACAGTGGCCGCATGCGTCTTATGCCCTGGAAGGTGCATGTATTGTATTGTATTGTATTGTAATTGCACTTATATAGCGCTTACTACCCCTGAGGAGGTGTCAAAGCGCTTTTTCGGCGAGTAGCACGCTACTCCGGAACCCATAAAGGATTAGTGTTGAGTTAGTATAGTGAAGTATATGAAAGTAATTTGAGGGGTGGATAGGTTAGTCAGTTATTTGGATTCAGAAGGATAGCGGAGGGATAGAAGAGGGAAAAAGGTTTGCATTTATATAGCGCTTGTTACCCCTGATGGGGTGTTAAAGCGTTTTTTTCGGCGAGTAGCACGCTACTCCGGAACCCATAATGTGTGTAGGCAGGGCAGCTAAGGATTTAAAACAAAGATTGCTACGAGACACTAGCTCTCAGCCAGTCTTACACACGTTGTGAGAGTATATGTCCTCATGGCAGCGGAATTGTACTGTGGCCTAGCAGATGTCCCATGGATGACAGTCTGTATATCTCAGATGGTATGTATTTGATAGGCCACATAGTGCCTATATCATTTAGGAGGGACCAATGCAGCTTCAGTAGGCATCAAAACATGGATCCCAATGCATTGAAATAAGTTTGTCCAGCAGGACATAAGTACACCAATTGGCATTATTTGACAAGTAAAGGCCAGCCCCATTAACTGTGGGCAGATGTCTCATTCTTTCACGTAGCACAACGCAGCAAGCCACCGTGCTGTGCTGCGCTGCGTGAAAGGAAAAGGGAAGGAATGCCCGTATTACCCATTATACAGTGCTTCTCTAGTGCTGGGGCACTTTTGACTGCCTAGCACAAACGCAGTCAACATTGCGCCATGGTGCAAGGGGGCCTGTGTTGTAGGCAGGATTGTTTTAGTGCAGTAAGGGACACCTTCCTGCATAAAAAAAGTATCCTCAGAGGAATTTTACACTACCTCTGTGTGCTGCAGAATGCAGCACAGGTCGAAAGGGGATACATAAAGACATTTCTCCTTATTATGTCTCACCTGGGGAGGCGTACCAGTTTTGCCGCATTCCCAGGTCTGCCACTAATGAAAAATCTGGTAATGTGCCAAACTTCATGCATGGATGAGTGGGAACAGCCACGGTCCACCAATATAAAGTATCCCTGGTTCTGCCTAACGCAAGGCAGGACCGTGAGCAGCCTTGGGGTACTCCATATTTACCAACACACGCAGGGCCACAGGAGTTGGTCTACAATGGATAGGTAAATGTCATTGAAGGTTTTGTGTTGCCCTTGCACCCCCCCTTGCAGCTCCTTGTGTGTGGCAAGGGTGATGCCAAACCATGTTAAATATGTCTCTCAGAGACTAGGAGGAACATATTTGCTTTTTGTCTGATTCAGCATACAACGGTTGCTCACATTTGCATGGCCATGTGTGGTTAGGTATTAACAAGAGAATGCAAGCCAGATCAAGTGGTTCACTGGTGTCACTGTGCCTGGAGTAGGTGTGACATGGGTGACCTAGCCTTTTATGATTGTTTCCCAAAGCAATGCTACTCTGAAATGTAAGAGCCAATACAGATGATACATTGGCAAACTTCACAATATACAACCAGGCAGAAGATAGTTTCACCTATCGTTATATGTGTCAGTGTACCATCAATTCTAAGGGTGGGCGGTGGACTCCGCTCCGTTGGCGGAGCTCACAGAGTTTTGCTACTCCGCAGAGGTTGACAAAAAACGACGACTCCGTTGCGTGGCAGAGTTTACCGCTGCCCCCCACCCACCCCAATTGATCGCATGCAGGAAGGAGGATGAATGAATGGCTAGGTGGATGGCAGGTAGCACTATCGGTGAATGTGAAAATGGCTTGATGAAAGCATAGAAGCAGCACAGTGGATGAATGAAGGAATAGCTGGATGAAAGGCAGATAGGCACCATGGTGAATGATTGAATGAACAGGAGAGATGGATAATAAACAGTGTGAACATATGACTGGAGAGATGGGTGCGCTGTTGGCGAGAAGTTATGTATTAACATGGAAAATTGATTTTATTGTGTGCAATTATTAGCAAAGGACCATTGTCTCTTTAATATGTACATTAGGTGTATTTCAAGCATACATAATGCATTTATCAGAGCATGATTGTGCAATATAGAAATATTACATGCATATGATACTTGACATTGTTAATAAAAAAACACGTTTTCACTGCTCAGCAAACGGTGTCTGTTGCACATGTGTGCGGTGCGCATTCTCTGTGCATAGCGTGCGCTCTGCACTGTGTGAATGTAGCCTGTGGAACTGTGTGCTATGACCCCTTTTAACTGTGCACATCCTGCAGTGTGCAGTGCATGGCATTTATAGTGCACACGTCACCTCTTAGTGGAGCTGCGCCCGTTCCGTTCACCCAGCCTTACCCAAAATGAGTACCTGGATAGCACAGGTGGTTCAGGCACTTGCTCCAAGAGACCCGTCTTCGCTTCTTGCTTCCGGAGTGCAGCTGGGTCCCCTCCACCTTCCTTTTCCTGCCCTCTCCTTTGCCTCACTGCAGACGTACCATACGCTGAGACTATGTTTCCCAGCATTCTTCCACAGCTGGTAATGATGACATTCTCAGCGCGCCTTTTCAGGGCTTCACATAACAAGGGATTCGCGCCCAGGAGGAGTCGGTGTCCTCGAGTCGATTCCCAGTGAGTAGCAGAGCAGACTTGACAAGGGCCACAGACAGCACAGGTAAGCGGCAGACCGCCATATCATTTTTACACTCTCCGTGTCTGGGTTGGGGATGGTGCACAGAAGGATGCAGACAGAGCTGGTGTTGTTGTTGTTGTGGTAGTTGTGTTAAGAACAAAACGACAATCATGAACATTCTGCGCCATCTTGTCTGATGAAAGTTCCTACGTGCACATAAACTACAGTCTTTCTGATTGACCACAGCCATTTTGTACTCTGTTGGTCACCTTCATTTCACCCTGTCCTCTAGCAGCCTTCTGACTCTCTGACCAAACCTGATATGTGTGCTGGGGGCTATAAACTATTTCCACGACAAACATCAACATCACCTGCTGCCTCAAACTCGTCTTTCCTCTCATCCCTGCACAAACAGGTTACAAATACCAAACAGACTCTTGCAAGCATGGTTTATTGCACTGCACACAGCAAGACTTGTTTTTGCCAACAATGGGACCTGTTTTTATCAACAGAACGGACTCTTAGATCTGGCCGGTCTCACTTGTGTTTAGACCCTGAAGCAAGGTCCAGCTGCAATTAAATTGTCTGTTTTTGACCTGGGCGGGAGGAGAGTTAATGTTGGGCTTGTGTAACCATGTTGATGAAACAATGTTGGGCTTGTGTAACCATGCTGATGAAACAATGTCGGGCTTGTGTGACAACCTGCCCGGGGCGGAGACTCCAAGCTTGTAACCATGATAAATGAAACAAATACATTGTGTAAAACCTGTATAAAAGGAAGAGCCAAAAGCATTGCCAGTAGAACACCTCCCTGAAGACATCCTGGTGTCAGCAGTTGACGTGGTCTCCTCTAATAGTAATAAACCTTTTCTTGCCTTCCAGCTTCCAGCGCCTGCCTCGTTATTTTAGATAGCGAATCCAAAGTGGATTAAAGGTGACCTTGCGCCGGGCAGCATTGGGGATCTCAGGAGACTCGCTGCTTTTCACAAATTGGCGCCCAACGTGGGGCCCATCAGAGACACGTGGGTCCAGTAGAGAGGTCCTAACGACGGAGTGAACGACTAAATGATTGGAGTGCACCTGCCTGAAAGAGACCCTCGTCTGGCTGCCAATCGACTGAACTTCACCGGTTCCGAACGGACCTCTCTCGAGTGACCTGCGGTCCTGACTGGGGCCTTACAGGAACGGCGCTTTGATTGTTGGAGTAAGAGGACAACCAGGCGCTGGAAGGGGAATACGAAGAACTGTCCATATGGTCCGGGTAAGGTCGTGAGAAAACATGACTTAAATTGATTGATTGATAGAAATACTAGTATTCCTTTTTGAGTTATTTGAGACATTCCCTGCTTGCAAACAACGTAGAATAGGAATATTCTCTCTTTGCAGACAGCGAAGGACAGGTAGTGCAGACTTTTGTCTAACATTAATTGAGATATTCATTTTGACCGCTAAATACGTCATGCCTGTTTTCTCTAGATTGTTTGATTGTTTTGGACCGGACCGTTTGTTAGAGGTCAGTCATCCGGCACCGCCGGAAGGCACCCCTAACAAGGACATGTACGTGAAATATGGATTAGCCACCGTAGCTTATAGCAAACTATGGCATAAGTACACTAGGAAGGACCGGGTAAATCAGTGGCCACTGACGGGATCTTTCGATCCCGCTAAAATAGAAACATTAGAATTAGCTCTCCACAAAAAGAAAGCTAGACCAGCCATGTTTGATAGTTTTGGTTTATGGCGAAAAGAGGCAGCTCAACGAAAGAAAAGAGACGAAGCTAGACAAGATAAAGAAACGCGAAAATCAGCTTACCAAGCCTGTAAAAAGTTAGAAGAAGAACTAAAAGAAAAGGAAATCGATAAAAAGGAACAGGAATCAAAAATATCAGGTCAAAGCCCTGTTAGAACGCCCTTAACTCTTTACCCCGAGTTACCAGCAAAACAGGGGGTAGATGATGATTTATTGTTAGGTCCCCCAATGATATACATGCCACCCCCTTACGCCCCTACTCATCCCATAGTACAACGCCAGGACCACCAAAGTATAGCCGGAGATGGCACGATCGCCTTAGTCTCCACCGCCTCTGCTCCCACCGAGTCACCCACACCAAATGCCTCATCAAAGGATACAGTAGTAGAGGTAGGATCAAAAGAAAAGGAGCGCCCAGGGTCCCGCGATTAAGTAAAAATGAGCGAGCAGGCATTGATAAAGTAGTTAAATCCCTCATAGATAGGAAGGAGACAGAAGAGCATGTAACTGACATATGCAACTCCTATGTTGAAAACCGCAAACGATACTTTATTGTACGTCTCTGTTACCACACCCTTACTGCATATGAAGAGAAGTACCAAGACGTAGGGCCCGAGCGATTAGTGGCTCTCTACAGGAAGGTAGACATCGGAGATGAAGGCGACAACGATGTTGCAGAATTATTTTCATCCACACTAGAAGTATTGCGTCACCTCATAGAACAAGGACAGATAGATAGGGACAGGACAACTAAGGTAGCAGGACCCCCAGTGGAAAAAACAGATAGCATGATGCCAATAAAAGAAGCTGCCCCTTACTGGATACCTCCTAGAGGACAAGGGACTTGCCGACATAGACTTGTTCTTCGGGTTATGTTTGCCAGCAGATGTGTGGAAACAGGTTAGGAAAGTAGACCATACCGAACTGTTTGGTCATACCTGGGAACAACTCGACACACTAGATAAACAGCGGAACCCTGGTCAAAAACCAGTTAAAGCAATATTAGACCTCCCTGACAAAATAGTGCAGAAAGTGAAAACGCTGATCCCAGAGAAAAGATAGACTGGTCCATAGTAACCGCATGCCGCCAGAAACCACAAGAGGACGTCTCAGAGTACTTCTCCAGATTTGAAACTGTGTTCTCTGATTACAGTGGACAAGACATGTCCACCGCAACCGGACACCACTTATTTGTGCAGAACTACGTCAAAGGATTACTGCCAGATGTATCCCAGAAACTACAAGCCAGCGAAAGTAGTTGGGCAGCATCTAAACCGACGGCCATTCTCCAAATGGCCCAGTACTACGAGCATCAGAGAAACGAAAATGACAGGGCTACAGAAAGGAAAAAGAAGGACTTGAAGGAAAGGGTAATGATAGCACAACTCCAGGGGGCGAATACAGGAAGGGAGCAATATAGGGGAGGAAACCAGCAGAATACCCCTAGAGTACAGCCCCTAGGAACAATCCATCTACATCATATGTAGGACGCCAAGACCTAGGACAGGATCAATGTGCATTTTGCAAAAAAATATGGACACTGGAAATCCCAATGCCCGGCTTTGTTAGGAGCTGCTAGGGGCAGAGGGGCGAGGGAAATAGCAAGTGGACAGAGAGGAAGAGGACGTGGAAGAGGGTACGCGAGTGAAGCAAGCGAGGAAAGGCCAGGAAGAATGAACGCATTTGACCATCCCAGACAGAATCAGTACCAACAGACAGATTATGACAATACGTACGACTTTGCATAGGACAGCCAGGGGCAAGGAAGGGATCCAGTCGAGCTCTGCGTTGATCAGCAAGGCCCTTATGTTACCGCTGAGGTCCTGGGCACAAGGTCACCATTTTTGGTAGACACAGGAGCAACACGTAGTGCACTATCCAAACGACTGATTCCAAGGGCACCCTTGTCAGGCTCACATGTGACCTCAATAGGATTTGACGGTACGCCCTCCACCAACCCTTTGTCCCGACCCATCCCTTTTAATCTTGACAGCAATGGCGTCGAAATGACATTCCTCCTCTCATCTAACACCCCAGACGCCATTATGGGCCTCGACCTTTTGAAACACTTCCATGCGACTATCAGATGCTCACCAGACGGAGTGCGTGTCATCCTGTATGACAACCCCCAACGCCATAGAGAGAACCCTTTTCAGCACATGTTTTCCATCTCTGAGACTGACACATCCCTACTGGACACTTTGCCATCACACTTATGGGCTAGGGCTGATTCAGACGTAGGACGAATGATGATTGACCCAGTACACGTAACAATACGACAGGACGCAACCCTACCGAAGGTACCGCAGTACAAAATATCGCCAGAGGGTGAGAAAGCACTAACAGAGATCATACACTCTTTGGTAGAGGCAGGGGTGGTAGAGGAAGTAGTGAGCAACATTTGTAACAGTCCCATACTACCGATTGTAAAGAGACAGGGAGAGGGAGATGGGAAAGCCTACCGCTTCATCATTGACCTGCGGGAGGTAAACAAAATCGTAGTACCACAATACCCAGTAGTTTCCGACATCACGACAATTTTGACTTTAATCCCCTCCACTGCCACCACCTTCACTGTGATCGACCTCAAGAACGCCTTCTTTTCCATACCTATACACGAGGACAGCCGCTATCTTTTTGGATTTACCCTAAATTCCCGTTCGTATAGATTTTGTAGAGCACCTCAGGGGTACACTGAGAGCCCAAGTATCTATAGCCAGGCGCTTAAAAGACAGTTGGACGCCATACAATTGCCAGATGGAGTGGCACTAATACAATATGTAGACGACATCCTTCTAGCAGCAGACACCATACCAATAGCCGTCACAGCCACCATCAAACTACTCCATTTCCTTGCTGAGAATGGTCACAAGGTCTCCCGAAAGAAACTGCAGTTCTGTAAATCACAAGTGACCTATTTGGGTCACCTTTTATCAAAAGAAGGGAGAAAACTCACACCTGACAGGATCCAGACAATTCTAGGCACCCCTGTCCCCAAAAATCAGAAGCAAGTCCGCTCTTTGATAGGCCTCACCTCGTTTTGCAGACAGTGGTTACCGAACTTTAGACTCATTGTCAAACCCCTTCTCTCCATCCTAGCTAAGGACATCCCCTCACCTCTCCCTGGACCCCCGAATGCCAGACAGCCTTTAAAGAACTACGCAATACCCTTTGCTCAGCACCAGTCCTAGGAACCCCAGATTACTCCAAACCATTCTTCCTCTACACACACGAAAGGGAGGGATGTGCATTGTCTGTCCTAACACAATCAATTGGTCACAAACAACGCCCTTGTGCATATTTTTCTGCCACCCTCGATCCAGTAGCCAGAGCACTGCCAGCGTGCCTGCGCGCTGTGGCAGCTGCAGCAGTATCAATACGCCAGAGCGAAGGAATAGTGCTCTCCAATCCAGTCACTGTTTTAGTACCCCATGCAGTCGACACACTACTGAACCAGACCAAAACCCAACACTTGACTAGCGCCCGACTGACAGGATATGAGTTGACCCTGCTAGCACTGCACATTACCCTAAAGCGATGCACCACCCTCAATCCAGCCACACTGTTATCCCTACCCGAGAACGATCCTAACGTGGCTCCACTACACGACTGTGTGACACTAACCGATGAACAAACAAAAAGTAGAGTAGACCTCAGAGACACCGCCTTTCTAGAGCCAGATGGAGAACTATGGGTGGATGGTTCGTGCATCAAACTCCCCGATGGCACCACCTCAGCTGCATACGCTGTCACCACAGCCCGAACCATTCTAGAAACAGCCCGTATTGCCCAACGTTCCGCCCAGGCAGCAGAACTCATTGCCCTCACACGAGCATGTATTTTAGCAGCTGGCACGACAGTTAACATATACACCGACAGCCAATACGCCTTCGGGGTGGTTCACCATTTCGGGATTCTATGGAAAGAAAGAGGGTTCCTGACTTCACACGGTACACCCATCCTGCATGGAGATTTAGTCTCCGCCTTGACGAAAGCAGTCCTCCTCCCCAAAAAGCTAGCAGTGATAAAATGCCAAGCACATAGGAAAGTGACAGATCTCATTGGACAGGGAAATGCGCTAGCAGACGTTACTGCCCGAGCCACGGCAGAAGACAGAACTATGACACGAATGTATGTGACCAGGTCACAAGCTGAACAATGGACTGATGCTAGGACCACTGTAAGGGACATACAGACTACAGGCACACAAGACGAATTGACCGAGTGGGAAAAGGTGGGACTAAAAGACGAGGAAGATTGCTGGAGAACTAAAGACGGAAATAAATGGCTGTTACCCAATGCCTACCTCATCCCCATATTGACCATGGCACATTTACCAGCACACATAGGCTCCACCCCCATGATTGAACTAATCACAAGAGTATGGCATAATGTCAAGATAACAGAATCTGCAAAGCGCCTAGTACAACAGTGTATAGTATGCCTACAACACAACCCAGGGAAAGGGACAGTAGTACCACGGGGAGGGTTTGGAGTCCCTGATCACCCCTTTGAAGTCCTTCAAATGGATTACATCCAACTAGAGAGATGCCATGGTCTAAAATATGCCCTGGTGGTTGTGTGCGCTTTTAGCAAATGGGTGGAGGCATATCCCACCCGCGACAATACTGCCATAGCCACTGCAAAAGTATTGTTGAAAGAATTCTTCCCCGGTACGGCCTTTGCAGAATTTTATGGAGCGACAACGGCCCACACTTCGTAGCCGAAGTGATACAGAACATACTGAAAGGGTTGGGGGTAAAACAAAAATTCCATGCCGTCTTCCACCCCCAATCAGCGGGCCTGGTAGAGAGACACAATGCAACATTGAAACTAAAGCTAGCCAAAATAGTTGCCACAACCGGGTTGAAATGGCCTGACGCCCTTCCATTGGCATTGCTATCAATGCGCTCCACCCCGACCAAACACAGACTGACCCCGTATGAAGTGGTCTTCGGCAGGCCTATGAACATTTGGGCGGCACCAAGACCCACCTCCATTAACGATGTCCCGAACATATTAATGTCAGTCTATTTGCATAAATTGACAAACGAGCTAACCATTATCCACCAACAGGTGCAGCAAGCCTTGCCTGACCTATCCAGGGGCCCAGGACATGTGATAAAGCCTGGGGACTTCATCCTAGTTCGCAACTTCCAAAGAACGAAGAATCTGGAGCCCAGGTGGACGGGCCCCTGGCAAGTCTTGATCACCACTCGAACTGCCCTCCGAGTGGAAGGAAAAAGAAATTGGCTGCACGCCCACCACTGCAAGAAAGTCCCTCCAATGCTGGCAACCTGTGAAGAGGTGGAGGTGCAAGAGGAAGTACTCGCAAAAGACCGACCAGCTCTGAGTTGCTACCCACAAGAAGACACCCTCCAACTGTCTGAATTTCCCGACCCCACGGTGCCATCCAAGGAAGGGTACAACCTAAGATCGACAAAAGGGGAGCTCCAACAACCAGGCCACTAACTGAGTCAGAGTCTCAGATCGGTAGCACAGCCAAACAACGCTACCAGGAAAAACACCAGACAAAAGTCTGTGGTCCTAACAGTTGGTGACCTCCTCGAAGATGATGGAAGAAACAGAACACCTGCAAAGCCACCGCAAAGACACCAAGACTTTTGAACTGCACAGTACAAAGACAATTGCACTTGTAGCTGCATTTCTCACCTGCCTCCTACTAATGGTCACACTCTGGATCATTGAAGAGAATGCACCTGCATACAGAACATTGTCACCAACCATGCAACCAATCACAAAGAAAGAACACTACCTGGTATCACTACCGCCACATCTCCGAGAACGACGCAAAGAATTCTGGAATAATTCTTTCGTACAGATGCTACACCAGCACAATCTTGCCACCAATGCCACTAACTGTTGGGTCTGTGGGCTGCTACCACATGCCACTGAACATTCCATCCCTTTCATCCCTTCACCCTTTTCTGTTCATGGATCTTGCCTTGCCTGGATGATGCTCCTACAAGAAAGTTACAAAGACAATGCCACTTCCGATGGGACAATCGCTCAGTTCTACAATGAGTTCTGGCTAAACCAAACAGGAAGAACAGCAGCTCCCTTTTGCCCTCACACCTCCAATACGACATTCCCAATGAATGTCCCCTCCAAAGAACGAGTGGAAATACAAGTGTTCAATAATCCTGTCAGAGCCACATTTTCCTACCTGAAGAAAAGAACTGCTGCAACACTGACTGTGGCCCTATCTGTGGTGAACGTCTCTGGCCTTGTATGCATTGAAGGCCGTGGGACTAAGAATGTGGGTCACAGCACTTGTAACATTGTAAGGACTTTGAACACTGCCAACCCTCCAGCATTTGTTGCATCACCCAATATGTACTTTGTCTGTGGAACCAAAGCCTACACCTGGCTCCCAAGAAACTGGGGGGCACGTGCTACATCGCTTTTGTTTTGCCACCGACCTACACAGCCCCTGCAGAGCATCATCGAGAAAAGCGTTCTAAAGACACTGATCAAGCAGACTCTGCCGCATCACAGTTCGTTGACGCAGCAAAAGGGCTCGTCCTGCTATGGGGTCCGATGGCAAACAGCCGAGCCATCAGACATCTGTCTCAAGCGGTAGAAACCGCCCTGAACGTCACAGCTGGCATCCTCACCAACAACACTGCCGAGCTTCAAGCGGTCCGTCTGGTGGCCCTACAAAACCGCATGGTCCTGGACGTGGTACTAGCGGATCGTGGAGGAGCATGTCGCATCATTGGTGCCAGTTGCTGCATATACATCCCTGATAATTCACCCTCTGTCTATGAAGCAATCGAACATCTCCACAGACTGTCTTCAGAAATTCATCAAGGATCAGAGACTTGGACAATTGGAAGTTGGCTTTGGGGCATCTTGAAGGACTGGGGTTGGAAAATATCAATGTTTCTCTTGGTCCCAGTATTGGCAATATGTGGTTGCTGTTTGGGTGTACACTGTATACCACCTTTGTGTTCTCTTTGCATAAGTGCCTTGCGCCCTAAGAATATGGACACTCAGTTAACAAAAATGAGAGTAATGTATGAACAAGAAATACAGGACATTATGGAGATCGAAATAGACTGACGAGATGGCTAGTTATGTTCAAAGGGCGACTGTTAAGAACAAAACGACAATCATGAACATTCTGCGCCATCTTGTCTGATGAAAGTTCCTACGTGCACATAAACTACAGTCATTCTGATTGACCACAGCCATTTTGTACTCTGTTGGTCACCTTCATTTCACCCTGTCCTCTAGCAGCCTTCTGACTCTCTGACCAAACCTGATATGTGTGCTGGGGGCTATAAACTATTTCCACGACAAACATCAACATCACCTGCTGCCTCAAACTCGTCTTTCCTCTCATCCCTGCACAAACAGGTTACAAATACCAAACAGACTCTTGCAAGCATGGTTTATTGCACTGCACACAGCAAGACTTGTTTTTTGCCAACAATGGGACCTGTTTTTATCAACAGAACGGACTCTTAGATCTGGCCGGTCTCACTTGTGTTTAGACCCTGAAGCAAGGTCCAGCTGCAATTAAATTGTCTGTTTTTGACCTGGGCGGGAGGAGAGTTAATGTTGGGCTTGTATAACCATGTTGATGAAACAATGTTGGGCTTGTGTAACCATGCTGATGAAACAATGTCGGGCTTGTGTGACAACCTGCCCGGGGCGGAGACTCCAAGCTTGTAACCATGATAAATGAAACAAATACATTGTGTAAAACCTGTATAAAAGGAAGAGCCAAAAGCATTGCCAGTAGAACACCTCCCTGAAGACATCCTGGTGTCAGCAGTTGACGTGGTCTCCTCTAAGAGTAATAAACCTTTTTCTTGCCTTCCAGCTTCCAGCGCCTGCCTCGTTATTTTAGATAGCGAATCCAAAGTGGATTAAAGGTGACCTTGCGCCGGGCAGCATTGGGGATCTCAGGAGACTCGCTGCTTTTCACAGTTGTCTTTGCATGAGGGAGCGAGGAGTGAACTTTCAGGCAGGCAGTTCCAAAACAGTACAACTATGCCCTAACTTGTAACTGTGGGACATTTGCAGACAGTATACACACTACACACCTATTTAAACAGGGAACACAGACGACCAATACAACTCCGCCAGCTCACGGAACCCTACGGAATTTGCGGAGTTTTCCGGTAACTCCGCCAAATTCCGCGAATTGAAACTCTGTGAGCTCCGCCCAGCCTTAATCAATTCACATATGTATGTGCACATAATAGCATTACACCTATAGTAATGAATATGGCAAGTACAATCAATATAGAGAATGAGGTAGGCCTGTAGACGTCTTAAAACTACAACAGTAAACCCATAGATAAGGATAATAGCAGGATATGATGAGCCAACAAAAAGTATGTGAACAATATTGCTAGGGATTGTCAACTTCATATAGGCAACTGGTATGCTTATTCGCAAGTATGAGAAATACAATGTAATCACAAAGGTGACTGCTAACAGGATGTGTAGCATGTGTTACAGTAAAGGTTGGATATATCATATATATCCCCCCCAAATTTTTTTTATCTTCTATGCAAAAAATAAATGAATGTGTATGAGTGGTGGCAACCAGTGACACATTGGTGTATGGTTTCCGAGACATACATTGTCACATATGTGAAAAGCTTTTTTCTCAATGATGTACATACATATACAAATGGTGTTTTTTACAAACTGACTTGTGTATGAGCAGGGATTAATGTTATGAGTTAAATGTCTGGGTGTGACAATGTGAGTGACAAGATTTATGGCACCCTACACTGACCTTCATCTTGTAGGATTGACATATTGCAATAGGAATTGTGACATTGTTATTAAGGTATATTTTATATGTACCTATATAAAGATTAGATATATGTATGGACTGCCTCTTTTTCTTAAGCAACAATGTGAGAAAGTTATGTAAATAAGAGATGTCCATACAATACTTTGCCTAATATGATGTTCATGTTCCTCTGTAGCTCACATGTCTGCAGATGTCGCCAAGACCTTTGCCGGGAGAAGGGCAAGATAGTCTCATATTAAAAAATCACACATGGATTCCACAAAATGGGGAGGATCTATGACCGTGAAAAGGCAACAGGGACATTGGCTGCCTCTATAGTGTTCCAGCCACAGCCCACTACACCGGCATCAACAACCCCTCATATTAGCACTAAGGGCCAGACCAGCACACGCACCACCGCAGGACCATCAACTGCACAGCAGGATAGCCAACAAATCCGCCAAAATAAAGGAAATGCACTGTACCACCTCATCCAGAGACAGCTGAAATATATGACAAGAATGGACATGCAACTGGCCAAAATATCAAAAGTGCAAAACCAGCACACAAAGATTTTGCTTCGATGCCAGGAGGTCTTGATAAACATTTCCCAGAAAATCTAAACCTGAACTCTCCCTCCCGCCATCCCCTTCCCTGTATTTCTATCTGTCACGTTTGTATTTTAAGTGTGTTAATAGTAAGTTAGGGTATAGTGTAGTTTTAGGGATAGTGTAGTTTAGAAATAGATTTGTAAGATAATTTTAGGTATGTTTTAGTGTAATAAGTTTAGAAAGGTTAAGGAATTTAAAGGGTCGGGTGAATGTTTTGTCAGTAAGAAAAGAATTGTTTGAAAAATAATTCAAAAATATATATTTTTATAGGTTTATATGTGTAGGTTGTATATGTTTAGGATATAGTTTATGTTTGTATTGACTTATGTGTATCAATGGGGTTAATGTTTATCTTGTCATGTGCTAATTATTGTTAAGATAGGTTAAGTGCTAGATGAGGTGAGATAGGATCGTTTTAGTAATAGGTAGTGTAGGTTAGCTAGTGTTGGGTAGTGTTTTTATAATATATCTATTAGCTTTAAATAAATGTTAAGGAGTTCACAAAGTGATTGTTATTTTCAGCTTTAGTTTCCTTTTATTGAGTACATTATGTTCAGATAGTTTGGAGGATATGGCACCCACCCACAACATCAACATCATCTCCTACGCCGGTGACACCAAACTCGTCCTCTCGCTGTATATGGACCCCACCACGACAAAGACCAGTTTCCACAACTGTATGAAAAACATCTCGGCCTGGATGAAGGACAACTGCCTGAAACTCAACACGGGCAAAACAGAAGTCTTTCTCTTCAGCAGACACACCTCCCTCTGGAGTGACTCCTGGTGGCCAACAGAACTCAGACCCACCCCCACTCTGAAAGACCATGCCCGCAACCTCTGCATCATCCCGAACAGCGATCTCTCCATGAAACGTCAGTAGAATTCTGTCTCCTCCGCCTGTTTCGAGACTCTCTGCAGAATTTTCAAGTGGCTACCCACCAACACCAGGAAAACAGTGACTCAGGCCCTCATTACCAGCCTGCTGGACTACGGCAACACACTCTATGCAGGCACCACCACCGGACTCTTGAAAAGACTCCAGGCGACCCAGAACGCAGCAGCCAGACTGGTCCTAAACCTGCACAAGAGAATCCACATCACCCAGCACCTGAGAGACTTCCACTGGCTCCCATCCAGAAAAGATGCCAATTCAAACTACTGACCCACTCCTAGAAAGCCCTCCACGACCAAAGACCTGCCTACATGAACCAACGCCTCAATTTCCACCTACCATCCAGAAGCCACCGCTCTTCTCACCTCGCCCTTGCACAGGTAGCGCACATCCTCCGCTGCCGCAACATAGAACGCTCCTTCTCCCACTTCGCCTCCAGGTCCTGGAACACCCTTCCCCTCCACATCCGCACATCACTGTCGCTGACGGACTTCAGGAAGGGACTCAAGACCTGGATCTTCGACTAAGACCCACAGGACAGTGCCTGGAAACCCTCATGGGTGATAAGCCACGCTCTAGAAATACTGTCTGATTGATAAGGTACTCAAATGTTGAAGTGTCAGACTGCTCTTGACAACGGTATGTCATCCTTACATTGGAGATATGAATGCACACACATTCATACTTCTAACACTGATAATGGGGCATCTTTCTCTAATTTACATGCAGCACAGCACAGCAAGTCGCTGTATGAAAGGCAGAGGGCAGGAATGAGCCGTAATTTACATGATACAGTGCATTCCTGCTCTCTGCCTGTGCTGGCTCACAAACTGCTGCCTATTGCTAACTCAGATACCCTTGCACCATGGTGCAAGAGTGCCTGCATTGCAGGCTGGATTTTTTTTGTGCAGGAAGGGGAACCTTCCTGCACAAAAACAATCCTCAGAGGCATTTTCCTCTTTCTACGTGAGCTGCATAATGTAGCTCACTTTGAAAGAGGATGCAACAAGAAGAAATAAACCTATATCTCATCATTAGCCCTCCCTGGGGAGGTATAGCATTTTTACATATTCCCTGGTTAACCACTACTGCGAAATCTGGGAATGCACCTAAATTAACTCAACACATGTAACGCCTCCGTAGGGCAGTGTAACGCAAGGCAGCAATTTTTCCCTGCCCTGCGTTACTCCAGATGCACCAAGACATGAAGGGCCATGCAAGGTGGCCTTCAATGTCTTCATAATTATCATTCAAGGTTTTGTGTTGCCCTTGCCCCCTCCCCCCCTCCCCCCCTTGCGTGGCATAAAGGCAATGCAAAAACCCATGATAAATATGGGACTTAGTGTCTGGCTAGTATGGGTTCAACCATCATGAGTGATGCATTTATGACAAACTTTTGTGGGAGCAGTGAAGTATACAACTTATGTATTTATGTGGAGGTAAGTACTTTGCAGCATAGATATGGATCAGTGGAACAGTGTGTTGTGTTCATACCTCAAACATCCTTTTTAGAGGTGGTAAGTCATTGTGTACTTTAGAATCAACTCTCTATGTGTCCATCAAGATAAGGTTGCTTGTTAGTTTACTCTAATGTTTCATACAGGTACTACACATTGGTCAATCTTCCATTGTAATGGATGTTATGCTAGTAGTTGCACATTCAGGGACTGCATGTAATATTTAATTTATTCCCCTCTGACTTTGATTTATAATTATTTGATCCTGTTTTAACAAGGTATGTATGAAAACTTTTAAGATTATACCGTATAAAACTGGTCATGGAATTTCAAGATTTTTGTTATAAACCTGGTTCAGATTCATAGCAATGTGTAGTGATTCACAATACATGTAGTTACAAAATGTACTTCTCATTTACATGTGTTACGTATGAAAAGTGCTGAGGACTAAATCACCATGATCAAATATGGATGCTGTTTGATGAGAACAGTAGGACAAGATCAATTACTGCACAAAAATAGAGTCCTGTAGTCGGTTGCAAAGATGGAATGATGTCTTACACTTCCTTCGGATGTTGTGGTGTTGGATTAGGAGGCTGAGGAGTGATTATAATTGCCTTAGAAACAGAAGCATCAGAGGGAGTAGTTGTTATTTCCAATTTCCCAATTACATTTTTGAATGACAGTAAGGCAGCATGGTTCCCTGGCAAGTGCTTGCTGGTTTGACAACACAGCTTCGACATTGCTATTGAGGGTACTTGTTGATGCCATGAAGGAATCCATCTTGGCCTCCAAACGATTACCTAAAGCCTTCAGTCCTCTTTCCAAGGACTGGATGGAGGAATTAATGGCTACTAGCTTGGCTAATAACTCCACTGATGTCATATGTTGAGGGCTGGTTTTGTTGGTCCTTCTGTATCATGAGACCAGTGATATCCGCTAAGGAGACGTCAATCCCATGGAGCCAAGAGTGGGTGTCTAAAATAGCCTTAGACAACCCCTTATTGGGGCTGTGACACCTTCAAGAGTGCCCGCTATAGTCTCCACCCCCAACCTGACTTCATCAACCATTTGCTGCTGACCCCTACTATTCACTGGTGAAATGTGACTTGGGGGTCATCAGAGTACTCACTTGCAATATGACATGTAGATTGTCCATGCACAGTCAATATCGTCTTACCCTGCCAAAACCAGAGGAGATGTTCCTATTGTGTCCAAGAGTTGTTGGAGGGTGTCTTCGTCCATTGGGGGCAGAAGGGTGTCTACATCACAGACAGGCTAATCTTCAGGGGATGTTGTTTGTCTCTCTGAAAAGAAGTAGGGTTATGTTATACATATTCTGTGATTGTATATAACGTAAGGGATCTCTGTTACATTGTGACATATGTTTTCTTCTCTTTCAAGGACACAGGGATATGAAGAGCATATGTTTCTACGAGTGAATATGCCCATGTTGTACTATTGTCATTTGTCACATGTCAATCCATGTACATTGATCTCGCACCCTCATTATTCGCTAGAAGTATTTAGAGATGTGCCTTGCACAGCATACTATATAGGCACATGGATTTTCTTTTCTAAACAATATTTCTTGACATATGTCAATATTTTATTTTTAAAGTTGATCTCCTAAAATATTTATTGAGCTCATTACAGTACATGATGCTGTTGATGTACACATTTTTTTTGTCACTGTATTCGATTTATGGATACAAATTTGTATGTTACTAGCAGTTTCAGATGGCTCCATATTTATCCTGGGTTTCTGTCACCCTTGCTCCATGAAGGGTGGGGGTGCAAAAACAATGCTATACCTATATGACAGTTACCAGGCCATGCAAAACCACCTTGCATGATCTTGCGTGGCTTGATACGTCAAGAGTTACACAAGGCAGGACTATTCGCTGCCTTGTGTTACTCTGCGGCAGAAAGGCATGCCATGGGTGTTCCCACTCACCCACACATACATTGACACATTCCATTCCCAGATTTACCAACACTGAATTTTACATCACTCCACCAATGCACAACGAGGGGAAATATCTTTATTTCTCCTTATTGTTACCTCTTTCTAAGTGTGATGCATTGTGCAGCACATAGTAAGTGAAAATGGGTTTGAGGAATGATTTTGTTCATGAAGGCCTCCCTTCCTAAACCACAAAATCCCTGCATACAGCATTGGCACCCTTGCACCATGGTGCAAGGGTGCCTGCATTTGTGCGCAGCATCAGTTTGTGCGCCAGTGCTAGCATAGAGTAGTAATACACAATATATTGTTAAAGACTGCACATTCCTGTCCAGTACCTTTCACAGAGCACAACACACCAAGCTCCCTTGCTGCAGTGTCTTGCATGTCGTTTGTAAATATCTGCACCCTAGGAGTCATATTTATTTAACATGCATGCAACACAACGCAGCAAGCCACCTTGCTCCATTGCATGAAAAGGAAAGGGCATGGTTGTGCCATATTTCCCATTGTATGGGATATTCCTGTCCTTTCCTAGCACTTGCACACTGTGGCTGCCTAGCGGCAATGCAGGCACCCTTACGTCATGTTGCAAGGGTACCTCCATTGCAGGCAGAATTGTATTTGTGAAGGAAGGGACACCTGCCTCAGTAATGACACATGCACACTGTCTGCACCAGCCAATCTAGACGCTGCTTCTGCTGTTACAGAAGCGCCTGGATTGGCTAGGGCAGGCAACCTCATCCCTCATACTGAGACCAGGGGCTACAGCTATGAGTCACCCCCAGCTCACTGAAGCACAGGTGGGGAGACGACTGGGAGGCCTCTAGGGCGCATGTCGGGCTGGCCGGAGAAAGGCAGCTGTCCAACCCGACATGCACCCTTGGTCCCAGGTGCGCTGGCTGATTCTAACGACTATTTGTCTTGTTAAGCAAGCCCCACCCCCCCTCAGGCCTGCTGCACTGGCTTAGGACACGCTTCAGTCTCAATTCTGCTACTGGCCTGAGGCAAAGATTGACTCCCGTGGGCAGAATGGAAACACTTAAAAATAAAAGTTATGTTAGTTGCGCACATTAACTGGGAGGGCCAGAATATAAGTGGGGCAATGCCCCAACGCCCAAATGGATGTACCACTGCTGATTTTATATTTTACTGCAACAAACTCAAAAAGGACACTGAAGCACATGTGATATATAGTCTAATACATAAATAGTCATACATAGTCAATTCATAAGTTATGGAAATTTTATTTCAGTCATCTCAAATTTTCACATGGACCTTGATTGCAAATTTGTGTACAACAACTGGCAGCCGACACGTGTTTCGTCAGAAGGTGAATTTTTCAAGGAACAGCACAAATCGTCATGTAGAATACAGAAGAAAAAGTAGCCCTTGATTCGCTAATTAGTGCCAGCGTAAAATGGAAAAACAATTGTCCATCTAATGAGTAAATGGATTAGGAAACTGGTGGTTATATTTTCCACACTCATAATGTCCTCATGACATGTAGTTAACGAGGTAAGCGGCGAACGTAGGTAGTGGCCAGTCAATTGTATAAAGAGTTGCGGGCTCCAAAATAAATAAGGTTATGGCCGTGATATGCCTCAAGCTATGTCCTTGCACCCGCCCGAGAGCTGATAAGCTCACCAAACCCAAAAGTTTGTTTTTAAACTCCTAAGACAGAAGCATATTTTAGTAAAATATAAAATCAAAGGGCCTGATGCCAAGGTGAAAACTCCACGTCATGGACATTCTTACTGCGTATCAGGCACATTCTTTGCTTTACATAGGGAGGGGCAACCACCAATGTGACCTGATGCACCAATGGCAGACAAAACTCTTGTCGTTACAGAAGTGTTACTTCCTTCAATCATCCGGCGGCACTGAAATCTTCAGGCCACTGTTGATACAATTACACGTTTCATGGTCCTGACGAAGCGCTCTGGATCTCCTCCTGAGACCACGAAAGCGCGAAACATGTTGACCGATAAATATGCCCACTAGGGACATATGACTTACCAAGCTATCAAGGGACATAATATCCCTTAGAACAGCACCACACACTTTGTTTTTACTGATGACAGAGGGATCACCTTAATAATAAAACTATTCACTCCCCCTCCAGCCATTTTTTAAACGCACACTTTTAGGACTTAACTGCCACTCACACCCACGCACCCATACGGCTTCATCAAAAGATCTCCGATAAAGAGACCCTTCGGGGGACCCGTAGGGCATTGCAGCGCCGGCCCGACAAGGAGCATAGCCCAATGATAAAGCATGGCATCCTTCGGGGTGTGTGAGGGCATCAAGATGAGGACGCACTGTCCCCCACAGACAGAGTAGCACTAGACTCAAGCATTTTTCACTGTCTACTTCCAAACCTTTTTCTATAGGAACAGTGACTCCCTTATGGTATAAGTCTAATTTCGGGAGCACGGGTCACTGGACCTCCGCAACTAGCTCCTTGTGTCCCCCCTCTTTCATAAATAAGACAAATCTCAAGGTCAAAGGATTGTGCTGCAGATCCTGCTGAGACCCGGCAGCAGAAACACTGTGGTTTGCCCCACATCTAAATATTTCTGTGAATTGCAAGTTTGGTGAACACAAGTAACCACCATTTTTGGAAAACTTTGCATTTTTCAATGTTAAAAGGATATCAATCAATCAATCAATCAATACTTATATAGCACTGCTTATCACCCAAGAGGGTATCCAGGCACTGTGTTGTGGTGCAAGTTGAAGAGCCAGGTCTTGAGTCTCTTCCTGAAGTGAGTCAGTGAAGGTGAAGTACGTAGTTGGAGGGAAGGGTGTTCCAGGACTTGTTGGCGAGGTGGGAGTAGGAGCGTCCTCCAGTGCGGCAGCAGCGGATGCGTGGTATCTGTACAAGGGCGAGGTGAGCAGAGGTTCCTGGGAGGTAGGTGGAAATTCAGGTGGTGGTTCATCTAGGCGGGTCCTTAGTTGTGGCGGGCTTTGTAAGCATGGGTCAGGATCTTGAATTGGCATCTTTTCTGGATAGGAAGCCAGTGGAGGTCTTTCAGGTGCTGGGTAATGTGGGTTCTCTTTGGCAGGTTGAGGATCAGTCTGGCTGCTGCATTGCGGATTGCCTGGAGTCTTCTCATGAGTTCAGTGGTGTTGCCTGCATAGAATGTGTTGTCATAGTCCAGCTGGCTGGTGGTGAGGGTGTACGTCACAGTCTTCGTGGTTCTGATTGGGAACCACTTGAAGACTTTGCGGAGCATGCGTAGAGTGTGGAAGCAGGCTTAGGAGACAGTGTTGACCTGACATTTCATGGAGAGTTCACTGTCCTGGATAATGCCAAGGTTGCGGGCATGGTCTTTCGGAGTGGGGAAGGGTCCTAGTTTGATGGCCACCAGGGGTTGTTCCAGAGGGATGTGTGTATGCCAAAGTTCAGTACTGCAGTTTTGTCCGTGTTGAGCTTCAGGCAGTTGTTTTTCATCCAGGCTGAGACGTTCTTCATTCAGTTGTGGAAGTTGGTCTTCATCATGGTGGTGTCCGCTGAAAGTGAGAGGACAAGCTGGGTGTTGTCGGCGTAGGAGATGATGTTGATGTTGTGGGTTCCGACGATGTCTGCAAGTGGTGTCATGTAGATGTTGAAGAGAGCTGGACTGAGGGATAAACGTTAAGGACGCCGCAGATGGTGAGCTTGGGTTGAGAGGTGAAGGAAGAGAGACTTATTCTCTGGGTGCGCCCCTTGAGAAAGGATGCCATCATTTGAGTGTGTCGTCTGTGATTCCGATCTGGTGCAGTCGGTTGATAAGTGTGTGGTGGGAGACAGTGTTGAAGGCTGCGTAGAGGTCGAGCAGGATCAAGGCGGCTGATTCTCCTCTGTCGAGTAGGGTGTGGATGTTATCTGTTGCAGCGATCAGGGCTGTCTTGGTGCTGTGATTGGCTCTGAATCCTGATTGAGAAGGGTCTAGCAGGTTGTTTCTATCCAGTTGTTTGGTGAGTTGGAGGTTGATGGTCTTCTACAGGACTTTAGCGGGAAATGGGAACAGTGAGAAGGGGCGGTAGTTCTGGAGTTTGCTGGGGTCTGCAGAGGGTTTCTTGAGGAGGGGTCTGACCTCTGTGTGTTTTCAGGCATCGGAAAAGATGGCTGTGGCGATGGAGGTATTGAGGATGGTGGTGAGCCGGTCGCTGATCTCGTCTCTTCCGTGGTTGAAAAGTCGGGGGTGCATGGGTCAGTGGGTACTCCAGAGTGGATGGAGTTCATTAGAGTATTTGTGTTTGGTGTACTGAGTTGTTCCATGTGGTGAGCGGGTGGTTGGTGGCAGTGGTCGATGGGATGCTGAGGAGGTTGGTGGGTTGGAGATCAAAGTTTCTGCAGATGGTTGCTATCTTGTTGTGGAAGTAGTCGGCGAGGGCGTCGCAGAGTTCCTGTGAGGAGGGGATTGAGTTTTCGGAGGCTGATAGACAATTGAACTCTCTGACGATACTGAAGAGTTCCTTGGTTTGGTTGGTGCTGGTCTCAGTCTGGTGTGTCAGGGCCTCCTTTTTCAAGGCTTTGAGCTGGCAGTGGTAGTTGTTGAGGGCTGAATTAAAGGTGACTCGGTCCGTGTTGTTCCTGCTAGTTTGCCTCTTTCTTTCCAGTTGTTTGCATCTGCGTTTTGACGTGCTAAGTTCCCGGTGTGTACCAACTGCCTCATTTGGTGGATCTGTGCATTCTGGCCAGTTTGGTGGGAGTGACTCGTTCGATGGCGCTAGTGACCCAGGCGTTGAAGTTCTCTACTACCTGGTTCAGGTCTGAGATGACGCTGGGCTGGGTGATGCTGAGGGCGTCATCCATTGGTGCTGAGTGTCCTTGGTCCAGCTGCGGGAGGGGATGCTGTGGTGTTGGGGGTTGTGCGGGGAGGTCCGACGATGGTGAAGTGTACGATGGAGTGGTCCGACTGGTGAGTTCCGTGGTGCGACTGTACCTGATTCTGTGACTGGAAGTGAAGATGGGGTCCAGCGTGTGTCCTACCTTGTGCATGGGGTCTGTGACCAGCTGCTTGAGGCCGATGTTGTCCAAATATCCCAGGGGGTTGATGGAGTTGGTGTCAGTGCAGTCATCCAAGTGGAAGTTGAGGTCTCCCAGGAATACGAAGTGTTCAGATTCGATGGTGAACAGGATGATGAATTACACGATGGCGTCGCTGAGGCCAGTTCATGGTCCTGGGGTTCTGTAGGCGAGGGTACCTTTGATGGTGGTTTTGTCATCGGTGCAGACCTAGAGGTTCGGTGTGGTCTTGTCATCGGTGGTGGTGCAGATGATCGATTCTTTGTGTAAGATGGCGATGCCACCTCTGTTTCTGATACGTGGTTGCAGTGTTTCATCTTGTAGCCAATGGGTTTTGCGGTGACGATATCCGGGTGGATATGAGGGTGAGCCAGGTCTCTGGGATGAAGGTCATTTTGGGGGCGTGGGTGGAGATGGTGTCCCAGACTTAGGTGGCGTGTTTGAAAAGTGACCTTGCATTGATCAGGAGGCAGCTGAGCTGTTCCGGGGGGTGGTGGTCTCGGCTGATGAGGATGGCGTGGAGCTGGTTGCTGTGATGGCAGTCAGTCCTAGGGTGGCAGTGAACCGACAGCAGATGCAGGAGAAAGGTCCAGCTGTGTAGCAAGGTGATGCAAGGCAGCAGTTGTTGTTGGGTCCAGGGCATGGAGAACTGCTGCGGAGTATCTGTGGGAGTGGGGAAGTTCAGGGTTCCTGGGGCTAGGCATAGTCCAGGCGCAGGCAAGCTTGCCTTTGGCGTGCTGGTGGCGTGGCCGTGCAGCAGCCTCCTTAAGTAGTCCTGGGAGGTGGAGGGGCTGTCAGGGAGGTGGGAGTAGGAAACATCAGTAGCGAGAAAAACGGCTGGAGCAGGCAGGTGGCGTTACCAGTCATGCAATAACAATTACAGAGTGACACAAGAAAATAAAAGTAAAAATTACAAAATGGCCAAAATATAACAAGCAAAAGTCTGTCCCATCACTAGAGGCTGAAGTAGACAGGGCCAAAGGATTCCCAGTGGCAGACAGTCACCCAACAGCGGGACCGACTAGGAGGCCTCAAGGACTGGGGCGGTGCCCTGACTCGTAGAGCTAGGCAGCAGCATCAGGGGGAGAGGCACACAGGACCAGGGATCAAGGGCTATTCACTGGACCTGGCTGCGCAGCGGCCTCTATAAGTAGTCCTAGGAGGTGGGATGGGCTGTCAAGGAGGTGGGAGGGCAGGGAGTGGGAAACGGCAGGAAAAACCGGCGTGCATAGGGCATTAACAGTAATGTAGTAACAATTACAGGGTGAACCTAGAAAATAAAAGTAAAAATTCCAAATTACCAAAACAAAACAAGCAAAAGTCTGTCCCAATACTACATACCTAGTTGGGTTGATTTTCTATGTCTGGTGTGATGGTGGATGGGTTGGTGTTTCATGGGGAAATGTATGTGTTTGTGTGTGTCTTGTGTGGATGAAGTGTGATGTGTGTGTGATTAAGGTAAAGGGATATGTTGGACTTTTACGCCTGGTCTGGTTTATCTTCCTGGTTCAGGACTGCTATTACTCTTAGTGTTCTGTGTTTTGTGGCACTGGAAGCAAATTTGTTCTGTTTTAGGGAGGTGCAGCCCGTCGGCCATCCCACCTGGCTGTGTCCTCCTTTTCTGATTAAAATCTAAAGCTAATATCATTTTTGGCTCATGTTTTTGAATGGGATAAGGTGCTCCAGCAAGGCTTCAGAGTGGGATATATTTAGCAGACGACTGCCGAGGATGACAGTCAAAGACTTGTCATTACCCCCTCATAGGACCTCCTCTTCCCAGTCATTACTGCATGGGACTATCCTGCCTCCAGACAGGCACTTGTACATGCTAGTCTTTTTTTAGGTCTTGCCTAGGCAGCGCTTGTGCTGTCTCTTTGAGACATGCTGTATTCAGGATATGGGCATAAGGCTACGCCCACTTTCTGCCCATCTTTTTATTTGAGTAAAGCTACAATGGTTCTGTCGGGGAGACAACAATTACATTGCAAATAAAGACGAATCTTGTTACGAATATTTTATGACTCTCTGCGTAACCAATATGCCGGAGAGTAAAAGTGGGCTAAATCACAGCGCGCAACAACATGAATATTGGAACACAACAATACAACAAGAAACTCCAAATTGCTTGCAAAAATTATTATTATTTGTTATTTTTGAGTTTTTCACAAAACATTTCAAAAAATACATTTTTCAAGGGCTGTCAAGGTGAGGCACAATTGTAAAGTGCCCAGTGTTTCAAAGTGACAATGGGTGCTCAGTGCTGGTAGTGCAGTGCATATATACAAGAGTGAAGCTATATACAAGTATGTACAAGTTGAAGAATGGTCAGAACAACAACGAAGACAATATCTCTTGTTGTGGCGAGGTCGCTCAATAGTATACACCAAGAGATTTGTTAAGACTGAGCCATGTGTTATCGTCGACATTTCGACCCTGATAATGCGTTAGTATGGTGTCCTAGCGGGTCTTCTTCAGGACAAAAGACAGCCCAGCAAGTGGGAAGTATCCCTTGGCGTCCCTCGCTGAGTGGAGGCTGCCAGAAAGATCTGCACTTGTCAGGAAGGCTCAGGTAAGTGGAATCTCTGAGATGCGGTTAAGTGAATAATTCGCCTTAAAAACAACACAGCAAAGTTGTGCCCTATGTCGAGTTGGAAATGAATCAGTGAAACGGGAGATAATTCGAAGTAAATCCAGGCATAACGTCCGTGGATGTTAACGCTTCTCAATCAGCAGTCCTCATATAAAATATTCGTAACGAGATTTGTCTTTATTTGCAATGTAATTGCTGTCTCCCCGACAGAACCATTGTAGCTTTACTTATATTTACCCAGGTTCTGAGTGACACATGGTTCCCCCATTGTATCTATACTACATCTTTTTATTTGGCTCCTGTTCCGGGCCTTTGTAAATGGTGGCTTTTCATTGGTCAATAGGCTTAGTTGGTCCTCCTTAGAACCGCCTTGTCTCTTGTAACCTCACATGAGGACACCCCCTGTTACATGTGTTGTTACTCCCTAGGTTTTAATTACAGCCTCAGAGCACTATTTTCTTAAAGGGCTTCAGGCAGGACACATGCTTGATCCTAAGCAAGGCTGGCAGTGGTTACTTTACTCACCAGCACATCTCAAATTTATATGAGACCTTCTATAAATTTCCCTTCTTCAGCTCCACACAGAGTACAACCTAATCCGGAAGTAATCTAATAATTCTTTTGTCACATTTCAAAGCTACTAATTGTATATTTGGACATAGCTATTTGAATGTACTCGTGGTGCTGTCTTGCATGGAATGCGTTATGGGTGGGGTGGATTTACCATATCTTCTGCAGGGTGCAGTACCATATGTGGCCAAAAGAGGCCCCGTGGGGCCTCTTTTGGCCACATATGGTACTGCACCCTGCAACATGGCTAGGTAAAAAACATTGGCATTTATAATGCCAATAACTCCAACAAACGCAAGACCAAGTGCATTTCCAATGCAATAGGTCTCGCTGTGATTAAAGTTAGAGCTGTTGGCGTTGAAAATGACAATGTTTTTTACTTTTGCTTTTTTATACCATTGGCAATAGTGCTATGCAAATATAATAACTCCACTGCAAATAAAAAAACTAAAGTAAAAAACATTATTTTCAGCGCCAACAGCTCTAACTTTAACAAATGCGAGACCTATTGCATTGCAAATGCTTGTTTATTTCTATATCCAATAAAAACTCCTCCCTCCCTCCTCCATGCCGGCTGTGTTTCCTGTCCGAGACAAGTAAGAGATACGCTATATTTATTATATACATTTAATTATGCTTTAATTAAATTTACACACTTACTGTGTGTTATTTTCACACCGACCACGGCCGCGCTCACCATGCATGTGCTTGGCAGGGGTGGGGAGTGTTGTGTGTGGTCTGTGGGTGGGGGATCAAGTGCTGTAATTGGAGTCAGCACTCGGGCCCCGCTGCGGTGCTTCCAAGGTCGTGCAGCTGCGGGGAGTCAGGGCGCTGTTCTTTATGCAACCTAGTCTCAAGGTTTCTGAGACTAGGTTGCTAAGAAACAGCTATAAATAGGAAGTGGTGCCCGTGGCACTGCTTACTTCCTGCTTTTTAAAGTGTGTGGCAATGGAGAGTGTGGAGGATGTATCGACTGCTCCTGGGGGGAAAGCTGTGCAAAAGAGAAAACATGCCCAAGAGTTGGGAGATGATGAGCGTCTGCAGATTCCTAGAACAGATCTGCAGGATTTAATTAATAATGCTTTAAGTGAGCCACACACTAAAAAGCAGAAGGGTGATAATGAAGATATAGACAATCACCAAAAGGCAAATATGTGCAAGGCAAGGTGTTCTGTCCTTGGCTATGACCCAAAAACTCTGGATGAGCAAGGGTTTTAGTCACAATATGGCACCTCTGTTGTGATGATCTTCCCTTACATGACATCATAAGGAGATCCTTACAAAAGAATGTAAGGACATTGATAAGCAGATAATGATGCCTCTAAAATTCAACATACAAAAATCCCAACTCTGCTTTTCACAGGCGATACTCTACTTACTTCCAAAACCCTGAGTGGACTACAAGCAATTTTAAATTGCTCTGTGCTGTTCTGACCGAGGTCTTGAATTAAATATATCAAAAACAAAATACATGATCGTGAATTCTAGGAGGCCGCTATATGCAAGAATTAAGGTCAGTAACTCCCCCCTTGACCGTGTACATGATTTTGATCTAGGGGTGACACTGTCCCATAATTCAAATTAGAAAATGGAGGTCAGTAAGAGTGCATTCAAACTCCAACAAGAGTTGGGGGCAATCCTTAACATGGCAAAAAAGATTAAATATAGGAACTTAAGCCTTGCACTCAAACTCTATAAAGTTAAAGCAAAAAGCATCGCTCTCTATGGTGCAAAATTTGGGGCCACACTTGTACTAATGAGGTATCAGTGGCAGAGAATTGTTTTTTCAGACAACTTCTCATTCTCCCCAAAGTACACCAACACTCCCTGTACTCCATGACATGGGCTTGTGCCCAATATCCTTTACAATCCAGCTAAGACCCCTATTTTTCTGGCACAAGATTTGGTCAACACCTGAACTGGAGTACTATAGACTTCTCTTAGAGAACTCCTAAATATGCCTGGGCACTTGAGAATACCTTGGCTCCCATACCTAAAAAGAGTGCTTAAAGCTCTTGCCCTGGAAGCCATGTGGGCTAAACCAGATGAAGCCGCCCAGACATCAAGGCTGCTAATTAAAGATCAGTGCAGGGACTACCTATGGGGTGAGCAGATCAGGAAGGGCTTCTCAGGAAGTCTAACAGATATTTTTTTAGACCATAATATCATTCCGTGCTACGAACCCTCACTAGATGCTATACAAGGCTCCTTTCCAAGCCAGCTTTACTTGAAGTTTCGCTATGGAACACTCCTCTTGGCAGAATTTACAGGAAGATGGGGGAATTCTAGCGACCTTAGCTATCCCTGCCCAAAGTGTTTCCTTGTGGCCTGCTCTTAGACAACCCTGTGAGAAATGGATCCTACTTGTGTATCGACTCTTGGGCCTTAGGTCTCTCCAGCCAGCCTGAATGATCCTGAAATCCAACACTAGAGAAGTGTTAGTAATCAGTATGGCTAAGTTCCTACATGGGGCTTTGATAATACGTAATCGTGTAGGAATGGCGGTTGAAAAAACCTCTGTATGTGTCCAAATTTCTTAGAGGCCCATCCGATCATCTGAATTGGGTTCCTCATTTGTTATTGGCCAGTAATTGTGTATGCAACTCCAGCTTTACTTTTAAAATAATTTTTTAGACGTTTTTTATTGTCTTATAGTTTTATTCTGAGAACTTTGTATTTATTGAATTGCTG
The DNA here is from genome assembly GCA_963921515.1 of Calotriton arnoldi. NCBI lineage: Eukaryota > Metazoa > Chordata > Amphibia > Caudata > Salamandridae > Calotriton > Calotriton arnoldi. The sequence goes on from CAWUFW010011074.1 coordinate 162,981, forward strand.
GCTCTGATGTATGTGTTTTATGGTTTTGTAATCCGAAATAAACAAATTTTGATGATGATGATAAGCAGAGTATTCCTCAATTTCTGAACAATAGGTAGCTTATTGCACAAATTGATTATCAGTATCCGCAAATTCCAAAAGTGAATTCACATCCATGGCTTCTTGATCCTCCTTGTCATCAGAGGAAGCAACCCTTTCTGATCCTGTTGAAAAGAAGGCAGAGGCTGTTCTCAAGAGGGCTTACGCAGCATCTAATTTTGAGATGCGTGTCAGCACATATTCCACATATGCCTTCCAGGTACTCCTTAAGGACTTTGAGAAACTGTTTGACTGCCTCCAGGACCAGGGTTATCCAACCCCTATTTTAGGCATAGATTGTTAGCTGATGCCTAGCCTGCAAGTGGTCCTTGAAGCCCTTGCATCTCCCTACCACGGTATTTTAAATTTTTTATCTATTGGTGTGTGAATCCATGTTTTAATTTCTAACCTTCTCTCGCTCAGCCACGGTCAGTCAGCTCTACTTACCTTAATCTTGACTGCACTAACTCTACCTGCTTCCTTGTTTTCCTTTCGTTCCTGGGTCCGCCGCAGCACTTCCTGTGCTGATTGAGTGGAGGGAGTTGAGTGTTCCGCGTTCCACCCGCCAGCAGCCACCATATTGGTCGGTGGCAGTCTAGTTGTTTAGAGGATTCCCTCTTAAAATCCGACCACGTGCCGATGCGCAGCGGACGCGTGCAGCAGGCGCGCCTAAGGCAAGCCCGTCTGCGCCTGTCCGCGCCCGACCATCGCCAGGTGCTGGGGACCCCGCATCTCTACCTCCAGAGCCTAACTCTCCTTTCTGGATAAAATATGATAGTCATGAATCAGAGAAACTCATGTACAGAGGGCAACATTGCTCCTCTCAACAGCCACCGAACTTAGAATGCCCTTTTTCATGTTGCAACTGTAAGATCTTGTGCACTGCCTATAATGTACCCTCTATGGCTTTTAAATATGATGACTGCACAACCTATTACTGCCAACACCTGACTCACCCATACCAGGGACACATTCAAGGGTAACCAACCTAATCCTTCTCTGACATTAAAGAGTCTTTATTTTAATGCAAGGTCCATTCCTAAACATGCTATAGAAATTTGGGACCTGATAACTCATCTGTCACCGGACTTATGTTTTATCACTGAAACCTGGCTCAAACCTCAAACTCTTCCTTGCATTCCCGTAGCGCTCATGGAAAACTATAAAATAGTCAAACTAGACAGAGAACGAAGACCAGGTGGGGGAGTAGCCATCATCATTTCCGAGACTCACTCAAAGTAAAATTACTCAACTCAGTGCTCACCGACAGGGCCGAAATTGCTATATTTAAAATCGATCTTCCCCACGGAGTTATAAGGAAAGGAGCCCTAGTTTATCGACCCCCAAGCTCTAAGAAAGACTTCAGTATCAAATTAGTGGAACTTATTGCCCCATATGTGCTATCTATGCAAAATGTCTTCCTTATTGGAGACTTCAATTATCATGCTGAAATAGCATTGGATTCTGAGGTCTCCAATGTACTATCTATTTAAAAATGTTAGACCTCCATCTGACTGAAGCAGGTCCCACCCACATAGCGGGTCACACTCTGGACCTCTTCTTCACCAACTCTCAGTCCATGCAAATGGATGTACCTGAACCTTTGACATGGACAGTCCATTTTCTATTAAAATTTAAAATTCCTGTCAACGCCATCCCTACCAAAGTCACCTTGGGGAGATATGGGAGTGCAAGACATTGAAGCAGGTGACCGCCAGTAGCTTCCAGTCTGCCTTTATGGCTCCTGAAATAGAGAAGACTACAGACATCAATTCCGCCTGGACTGCGTTCTCAATCTCCCTCACAGACGTACTTGATATATTGGCTCCTAATCATTCGTACACCAGTAAACCCATGCGACCTAACGCCCCTTGGTGTACTGCCGACCTGAGAACCGCCAAAACAAACTACAAGAGATTGGAACGTAAAATGGAGACACACCAAAGATGCTCTCAACAAACAACACTACAAACAATTGCAAGGAACATACCATACCATGATCAAAAATACACGTAGAGCACATACCATCAACAGAATTACATGAGCAGATAATTTTGCATAATAACTTTTTAAGGTGGGTTAAAAAGCATACCAATCCTCATGCATGTACCGTAACTACAATGGCCACTCTGACACTCTGTGACACCCTAGCCTCCCATTTTGTGAATAAAATAGATAACATCTACCCCAACTTTCAGAACAACATGTCAACTTCATCCTCCACCTGCCCGGCTAACTTTTGCTACAGTAAAACTCAGGCCTCATTGGAGATATTTGAACCCATCACACATATCCAATTGTCAGATCTTATAGCTAAAATTAAATCTGGCTCTCTGGTGGATTTATGTCTCCCTCATATTTTAACCATGCTAGCTTCCTCACTGGTACCATCAGTCACATCTTTATGTAACTGTGGTGATTGAGTCCACGCAGGTTGGTGTGATTCATGTAGATTTATTCAAGATGGTACAATAGAGAGATCAAGTCCATATCAAGATCATATCAAGACCCCACCAGGAGCAGCCAGCATGCTGCTCAGCCCAGCCAACTGTGAAGGTTTGACTCCTAACATTCCATAAGATGACATCATAGCAAGGTTCTACAGGCAGAGCATGAATAGCATTGAACTCAGGATATAACATATCCCCCTTTCTCCCAAATATACAAAAGAACATAGGAGGAGAGGAAATAAGAACCACGAACCAATGAAAGAAGAAAGGAACCGAAAAGGATGAGAGAAGCAAAGAAGAAAGGAAAACAAACATAGAAACCATCCTCCCTTCTTACACAACAGAAAAGAAGAAAAAACAACAACGTCAGATAAAAGAAAGCACCAAAGACTGCCCCAAAGCACACCCACTGGCCAGAACAGGAATGAATGGAGGCTGAAAAAGAAAACCAACAGAACACAGGGCTATAGGCTCCGACAAACGCAGAGGAAGGAAACACGACAGAAAAGCAGAGGAAAGCCCAAAATCCACAAGAGAGACAAAAAGAAGACCTCAGAAGGAAAACAGAAAAGAAGAAAGAAACAAGGAAGATGAAGAAAAATAAGGATGATTCTTCATCTAAACACCATTATCATTACACAATGACAAAAATGTAATGCAAAGATAACAGTGCAAACATAGCAATAAAAAATACAATATAAACGGAACATACTTAGCAATAAAATCATGAAATGCACTCAAATTAAGTAAAAACGTAAGCTAAATATGTACTCTCGAATGCATGGGTGAGAACCCATGACTAATCTCTTGAGATAGAGATGCGTTGTGCACAAAACTGATAATGCTCCCCATACACATCTCGGTGTAAGGACCAACTTTGTGTGGAAAAACCATACCGTGCACTGTAGTAATGTAACTGTGTTAATACAGCACATATGAGTAGGCACTCATGACAAAACAGTGTATATACTTAATGCAAAGGGGCTACACCCTTGCATAGCTGCCAGGAGGGAGGTAGAGCAGAGTTGTGCACACCCTATGTAGGGTAAACAAATAAGACGAGAGATGTCCGTGTATGGACAAATAGTGTGAATATACCACACTGTGCACTAAAGCAACATAAATGTTAGCTTTTCGGGTAGGAACCTGTGACTAAAATGTGGATAGGAACCCGAACAAATGGGTAGGGACCTGTGACTAAAATGTGGATAGGAACCCGAACAAATGGGTAGGGACCCGAGACTTAAATGTGGGTAGGAACCCGAACCAATGGGTAGGGACCCATGACAAATCTCTAAAGAAAGAGATGCATAAAAGATGCAAGAGGACTGGAACCTATGCATAATGGACTCTTAACGGCGAACCCTTGCATAGATCCTCTGTGAGAGGGAAAACATAATAGAGTAATGGACTCTTGACGGCTTTTCCCAACTTGGCGTACACCTAGGGTCCATGGACAATAGTATAGTAAGCAAACCAGTAAACTTTTGCATGGCTCCCCTGTAAAAAAAATAGACAGATAGTGCAGGGAACAAATTGTATGAATGAGGCAACAATGGACACTTGACCTACGCCGGTGAGCGACTACTCACCCGAGTATCACATGTATGACATACCTTTTGTAAAAGAAAAAGTGCTCACTATAACAGTAAATGTAGAGATGTAATAAATTACCCACCAGCAGTTCTCCAACTTATAGAGAACAGACAGGAGAACGGAGACAGCATAGGAACAGGGGTGTGAAATAAACAATTCGAGAGGCACCAATACATAATGTTCAATACGCATACACTCCCAAGACAAATTCAGTTCTTTTACTGGAGTTGAAACGGAGAAAAACTTCCAGACGTGAAACACATTGACAGTCAAGAACAAGCACGATAAAAACCTGTGTCATCACAGCGCTTCCGTAGAGGTCCATCGAAGACCAGGAATAGTGTAGAAAACCTGAACTTCAACCTTTAAAATTCTTGGTCGAATGAAACAGTCAATCAACTTTATTGACACCACAGGACCGTAGCGGGAAGCAGCGTAGGCCAGTAACGTGGTTGGCAACGTGAAGTGTAAAGCACACAGTGTGATAGAAATTCGCCAACCAAAGATGGCGCCACGCATCAAGACGCCGCGCCGAGTGGCTCTAGGCACACTGCTGCTGGAAGAAGTCTAAAGGCAGCAATGAAGACTGGAACGAAAGGCAACGTCACACAAGACTCTCCGGCTGGTCCGCGTAAAGGGGTGAGTAGCGCGTGTCCAGTATGAATTTTGAATGGCTGCTTGGCAGTTTTCTTTTAATCACACTGTAGTCAAGGCAACTTACGTGTGAAAACGCGCTGAAACATACATGTGAAAACGTACCAAAACAACTTCATCCTCTGCCCCAGACGACACTCTCTTGAGGAAAGCAGGGAGACACGGCCACCCTTATGTCCAATTCACCCGTCTAGCGCCTGAAATGCACCATAACCAAGGGCAGAGGCACTGGCACACGTTGAGGCACACAAGACATGTGCTGACAGAGGCACGCAGAACAGGAAACACGAAGACAGGCAGGTAGTAACTTGCTTGTTGAAACGCTGTATTTACACCAAGTAGAGGCAAGAGCTGCAGTAGAAATTGCCACTAGAAAGTTGCACAGTCCCAATGTAAGAGGAAACGGTGGTAGTAGCAGCGGAAAGACACCCTTCCAAGACAATACCTTGAATAAATCAGTTCACTTGAAGGCGCAACAGATTTGGAAAACGCAGAATTGTAGAACAGTGCTGGACACTTCAAGTGGAACAAACATCCAGATAGTAGAGACACCTTGGCTGGAATACATATATAGCAGCACACTTCTTCCCCAGACAGTGTGCTGACGTAGATATGTGGCAGGTGAACACACTAGATTAGGCTTACCCTCGCTGAAGGCACAGCACAAGATGCGTAGAGATGATGGGGAGTAGACAGGAACAACTGGCAGACTGCTGTGGGCGACCGATGGGAGGTCACTGGTGGGGTCAGGATGCCAGTTGGGGTAACTTGACTTGAGTTGCAGGAGGTTTTGTAATTTTCAAGTTGCTTGAGGTTCTTGTAGAGGTGGTAGGTGCAGGTTCTTTTGAAGATCGTCGCCAAAAACTTGTGGTGATTGAGTCCGCGCAGGTTGGTGTGATTCATGTAGATTTATTCAAGATGGTACAATAGAGAGATCAAGTCCATATCAAGATCCTATCAAGACCCCACCAGGAGCAGCCAGCATGCTGCTCAGCCCAGCCAACTGTGAAGGTTTGACTCCTAACATTCCATAAGATGACATCATAGCAAGGTCCCAGGCAGAGCATGAATAGCATTGAACACAGGATATAACAGTAACCTATTGTTATCTTCAGCTTCCGTCACTCAGGAATAGAAAGCTGCTTATTTCACACCTATTCTAAAAAAAAACTCGCCTTGATCCCACTGACCCTGCCAACTATCGTCCCAGATATCTTCTCCCAATAATTGGCAAACTGCTGGAAACTCATGTAAGTAAACAGCTGTCATCTTACCTGGAAACTCACTCCTTGTTGTATAACTCTCACTCAGGCTTCCACTCTCAACACAGCACAGAGACCACCCTTGTCGCAGTGACAGACTCTCTCAGTCTTACTTTGGACGCCGGCAAGCTAGCTATGCTGGTACTTCTCGACCTGTCGCAGCATTTGACATCATGCCACACCCTATTCTAATTGAGCCCCTTCAGGAGATAGGTATACACGGCACTGCCTTACACTGGCTTACGGACTTTCTGAAAGATAGAACTCAAACCATTACTCTAGGTCCTTTCCAGTCCAAGACAGTGTTCCTGAACAAGGGAGTTCCTCAGGGCTCTGCCTTAAGCCCAACGCTTTTCAATATTTATGTCTCCCTCCTTGATTGGTTAGTTAAATCCTATGGCTTCGAGATACTTTCCTATGCTGATGATACCCAGCTGGTCATCTCTCTGAAACAGGATTATGAGGATAGTTACACAGCGTTTCATCTCCTATATGAGAGACCTCGCCACCTGGATGTCCTCAAATTGTTTACAACTGAATGGAGACAAGACTGAAATACTACTTCTTGGAAAAGCTCATTTCTATTGGGCTGAGGACTGGTGGCCAATGGAGCTTGGCCCTGCCCCCGCTCCTAGAAGCACGGTGAGGAACTTGGGCATCCTCTTCAACAACAAGCTATCATTGATGGACCAGGTGACTTCCACATGTAGTATATGTTTCGTGTCAATGCGCCTCCTTAAGAGGATTTTCCAGTGGCTGCCACTGGACTCTCGAAAGACCCTCGTCCAGGCCCTGATTATAAGCCACCTTGACTATGAAATTGCGCTCGTAGTAGCATCCAACGCATCCGTCCATGCCAAGTTGCAGGTGGTTCAAAATACTGCAGCCCTACTGGTTAATAAACAGCCTCCGGGCACCCCCTCCGTCCCTCTGCTTAGAGCCTTGCAGTGGCTCCCTAAAAAAAAGAGCAATTTTCAAACTTCTCTGCTTGACACACAAAGCTCTGGCAGGTAAGGGGCCCAAATATTTACAGGACAAAATGAGACCGTACTGCCCTGATAGAAACCTTAGATCTAAAAATCAGCTCCTTCTCTGCCCTCTAAGCATCCACACATCTAAATACGGAGGACGGGTCTTCTCTCACCTGGCTCCGTACCACTGGAACAAACTCCCCTTGGTCATTAGTGCATGTACTGACTTTGCTGGCTTCAAGAAACAGCTTAAAACCTGGCTGTTTAATTCGCAGCTCCTGACTGCTATCTCAGCGCCGAGATGTCCCTTCAGGGACGATACGTGTGCTATAACAAATGTTGAATAACATAACATAACATGATTTGGGCAGGGTTATCAGCTAAAACTGCTTTCGTTTTGGCCATTACTTAAGCCCCAAAGAATAGGTGAATTGGTGGCTTTAATGATATCATACCCTTATGTACAGATTCTTCCAAACAAAGTGATCTTACAGTTGGATCCAACCCTTGTTCCTAAGGTGTCTTCTAGGTTCCATTTGCAACAAGAGGTGATTCTTCCAATTGTTCAGGAGGAAGGGAGCCTCAGTTGCTATCCTCTTTGGATGTTAAGAGGGCTCTGACAGATTATCTAAAACGTACAAAGGACTTTCGCCTTGCCAATTCCCTATTCATTTTGTTTGGTAGTGTCAAAGAGAGGGAAAAAAGTAGCTACTTCCATGCTTAGCAGTTGGGTGCAACAGGCAGTCTGTCAAGCATACAAATCCCTGGGGGTGGTCCCTCTAATGTAGGTCCAGGGACGCTCTACTCTGTCAGTTTTGGCTTCCTGGACTGAGCCAGCAGGATTGTCAATTCAAGAGATTTGCAAGGCAGCCCCATGGCAGTGTCACTACACCTTTGTTAAGGACAATCGTCTTGATGTGTTACATTCTTCTGTGGATAATTTTGCTGTTGGGGTTGTGAAGGCAGAAATGAAATGAGTATGGTTTGATAAACTTTGTTTGCAGACTATGGTGTCAAGCAAATTCTTTGTTTTCTTGTGAAATCCTCATACGGTAATGACTGGGAAGAGGAGGTCGTATGAGGGGGTAAGGAATCCTTTACTTACTGATAAGCATAATTACCCCAATTAAGGTCTTCCTTGTCCTAATCATGTCCACCCCCTCACACCCCCCTTTTTGATTGCTTTTGTCTGGTCTGGTTACTAGCAGGCATGGGAGGGAGGAGTCTTTGTTGGGTATAGAAATAAAAAAAAGACTACCGTGTAGAAGTGCCTGTCAGGAGGCGGTACAGCCTCATACAGTAATGGCTGGGACGAGGAGAACCTTAATTGGGATAATGAAGTTTGCCATAAGTAATGGATTCATGAGTTAGCTTGGCCTGATTCTATAAGCTCAGTCCGTGATGTGGTAAAGGGATGTGTGAATGCCCTGATTAGGTACTGCTAACCCTCATTACACCAGCCTGGCTCTTCCTTGTTACAGAGCCTGGGTCTCACTGTCCCTTCCATATAGTCAGTTTCAACAGTCTTTTTGAAAGAGCTTGGGTATTACAAGAGAAATTCCGGACGTCAGATCAGACATTCCCTAGGGAAATGGGGCTAACATTTTTAATTAAATTTATAAGGTACGCGTATTACTTGCGAGTGACTCCCCTAGTTTGTTAAAGACAGTGACGAGGGCTCCGTGAGGTGATGGTTACTGGTATGGAATCAGAAAACTCTAAAATGAACATGGGAGTGGTCACTTTTCATCCCTTCATCCTGAAACCAACAAACTCGTGTTTTGTGCCCACCCACATCTCTCGCCAATGAATCCTCCTTATGCGATATGACATCATCTGACAATTACCCCTAAAGTTATGCACTACTCAAGCAAAATCTTGAACTTGTGTTATTGAATCCATGTATGCTTAAATACAATCCCCTGCAGAGCATTTGGGAAATGTTTTTCGCTTGAAAATAGAACTGCAGAATAAATTATTACATCTAACACCAGTTGTCCTGCGGGCATTCTTGCAAGTGGGTTTTACTACACACTTGTACGTGCTCTGAGACCCACAGGGCTTGCGCTTTCACCGAGGCCAGGGTCTTCCTCCTTTATTTTATTCATCGCGATGTTCGACACCCACCACAGCAAATTGGCTTGGCCAGAAGGGTCCTCGCGTACTCTTGCTTGCAGGGCAGCGGTTCAACTAGGATTTCCCCGGATGCCTGGTGTCGAAGCATGCCGGGAGAAGCAGGGGGAGGTGGGGGGCATGTGAGATCAGCCCTCTTGTGATCACTTATTTCATCTTATCCATCAGCACACTGTGAACTCTGAAAAACAAAAGGAAAAAAATAACAGGTTGCTGTCGAGAACAGGGCATCGGCTTAGTTAAGAAAGAACGTTTGTGAACTTTTGCGAACATCCTTAGAGCATCCGAAATTTTTTCCTAACCATGAATAAATTACAAAGGTTAGATTATGAAATATGATGGAACTTCAAAGCAGCCCAGATACATGGGTTAATATCAGCCCCATTTTACACGAGGCGGCAAACCAACATCTCATTGCAAAATATACTGTACGTAAACTTAACTCTTCCATGACAATATATATATCACCCCACAGAGAACGGAGAGCTTGGCCGAGCGCGTGTCGGCCGAATGTTGTCCAACAGAATCCTCCCGGCATCACCAATTGGCCGAGTAGGCGATATAATGTCGGCACCCAGGGGAAGTAGGGTTGCAGACCAGTCTTCCCCCGGGGATCTTCGCGCAGGGCCGGAAGGACATGGTGGGGAGGGGGTCAAGGGGCTGGGTAAAGGGAGGGATTAGGGTGGGGATATAAAGGTGCAAGGGAAGAGGGATAACCCTCTTCCTGGCACTTGGCACCACCGGGAAGGGACAGTTAAAGTTAGTCCACCCACCCACCCTACAACTTATAAGAGAAGGGGTGCCGGTGATTTCAGCATGCCAGTTTAGGACAGTTGTGAGTGATTGGGGAAACTGTACTTTTGAGGGGTGGTGAGTCACATACGGGTGGATCCGCCCCTTGGGGGTGGGGGGGAAATAGGTGACTGATGGCGTGGTGCGGGATGCAAAGAGCAATGGAGGAAATTCATGAGAGGATGTTGGAGGGAAAGTGAAGTGGAGAATAGGGAGATGGAGGAGGTCGCAGAGTGAAAGGGGAGGATGAAACAGGTGTGATGGTGTGAGGATAGTTGGGGAGAATTAGGAGTATGTTGATGGAAAAGTGTTATACTTGAATTGATGTTTTTGGTTAATAATGTTATATGTTACAACCTTGTCCTAATAAAATGGCCTTTTACACTTCAAGTAACAGGGTGGAGTGTGGTTATTGCGCGATGAGTATGTACACAGCCTCAAGTAGGCCAGCCAGAGCATCTGCAGCGGTCAGTCTACTGTTAGAGCTTTGAAATGACCTGACCGAGAGTTTATTGATCGCCTTCTCAATGCCCACAGCTTTCTGTTAGACTCCTAAATATAGAATAGCTCGTCTTCTAGTCTGGTGTCAACTTTTTCATCAGCTCGGTAATGGGTTTTGAGATGAAGAGCCCCCAGTGTTCACTTCCTGCCAGGCCAGACTGAGAACCAAGAGCAGCCCCGGCAAAAACCTTCATACCCAGAAGTCCCCTTTGCCCCTCTATCTCCATCTGTCCCTTCTAGGTCTCTCTAGGTCTCTTTCCTTACAAACATGTCTCTTTTCTCCATCTTCTCCCCCTCTGATCTCCCTGACCGCTCTCGGTCTCCCCCTCCCCCTCTTGCTCTCCTGAGACCCCCACTGAGCCCTCAGAAAATAACCTCAGGAAGTAGTAAAAAGGAAAGGGAAACACCAATATGCGTTACCCGATTCATAATCACCCGACACTCACTAACACTCCAAATACTTAAACACCTTCACACAGTCTCTGGCCGCTCCCCCCTGGACTCTCTGAACAACTTCAGATTCCAAGAGGCGGGCAGCCCCACTCAAAAGGAAGACGGATGTCACTGAGGAAGAGGCAGACATGAACGACATGGTTTGCCTCCGTATACCCTCAGCAGAGTTAACAGACTACTTCAGTGCATTGATGGTGACCTGCACCATTGAGGAACCTCAAGAAAGTGTTTCAGGATAACAGGACAAAGGTAAACTTTTCCAGCATACAGATGACAGACGCTCTTCCTGCAGCCAGACCTAGAATCTGTTTGTTTCATGCCCATGAGGAGCATGTCCTTACCTCCATGCACTCAGTACTTGCTGTATGAGCTGTTCATTCCGAGGGACCCCAAGGTATAGCCAGGTAAGAACTCAATAGCTCCCTATTGCAACTCGCTCTTGCATCACCAGTCAAGCCACTCTGTCCTCCTTTACCTGTCGCCGATAGGCAGACATCACACGCATATCTGCCTGCCTAACACCACATTACACTTACTAACAACACATTGCACTTAAAGTTACTTACACTACATATAACCAACCTACTTTGCAGCACATATTAGTAAACCCTCTCTCCTTAGATATTTTATCCTCAAAACGAGGGGCAAAGCAGCAGAGATATTCACCTACACGGCGAAACATTTTTTTTGTCTGTCTTGCTTTCTTATGCGGGCAGTCTGTGTGTAATTGGTTGATGATGAAAAGAGTTTCACCTGTTGATGGGTGGGTTAGAGTTCTGATTGTTCATATTCACGCCCCTTGCAAAACAAAGTGTGTTGCATTGCATGAAGCCTTTTTATTTCAAAAACTTTTTTTTAAATCATTTTCCTACATGGTGATGTTATTCCTTGCCTCCATTGATTTCTACAAGGATGTGCTGCAGTACCACTGGTTGGCCATGTGTGGTGCATGACTTACCTCAAGTCTTGGCTGGAGTAGATTTGAGCCTGTTTTTTATTTAAAAAAATTGTACTGGACTCTAGTAATAAACAGGAAATAATGCAATAAGAAAAATTGATCTGTTGGCAGGATCTATACATTTCATCATCACACTGTCATATACCCATCAATCAACACAGTATCAGAAAATTCCGTTATTTACTGTATAGCAGGACTTATGAATTGGTCTCTTTCATGTGAGGCTGTGGTGCTGTGCCAATCTACCGCATATCGTTTTTTCTTCTTCTTCCTCTTCTTCTTTCTCCTCTTCTTTCATGTGAGGTCCTAGTATTGTGTCCATCTACCAGTGGCGGCTCGCATAGGGCGTGCTGCGGGGCGGTGGGGCGGGGGAGTGGCAGGGTGGGGGGATAGTAAACTCGGACATACGACGGAACGCAGGAACGTAGCGTTCCTCCGTTCCGTCGTATGTCCGAGTTTACTTCCTGCCCCTCCCCCGCCCCACCGCCCGCAGCACGCCCTATGCGAGCCGCCACTGCGGCATCTACCCCAAATTGTTTGACATTTCAGTGACATCCTCTGGATACAAAGACGTGAAGCTCCACCAGCCTACAACGGTCTAGGTTGACTTTCCATTTATTGCTGCTCTGGGCTTCTGGCTGTTGCCAGTTTGTGCTACTTCACCTTCACTACGACCAGCACCAACGCCAGCTGTGACTTTTTTATCCAGTGAGACCCAGCTGATTCAAGATAGTCAATAGTGGTTCTGAGTTCAGCCTGTTTTGATACGAGGATTACTGCTGTACTGTAGGTGCAACTTTTGTGGATAGCAATTATCTTACTATTTTGTGGGTGTGTTTTATTATTTGCATGTTCCCACCTAAACACCGCCATAATCTTCCCTTATCCACACCCATTTGTTAGGAAATACTCCCTATTTTTAAATCGCAGGTCTCTAAGGTGGTATCTTCTGCTTTCTTCACCATTAAAACCGTGCGCAAGATTCTTCCTTTCATTCCGATAAACACGAGAAAAATTGTTTTAACTTCCTTGGTCTTATCTAAATTGGATTACTGTAATGCCCTATACATAAATTTACAGTCTAATCAACTTAGAAGATTACAAGCGGCACAGAATGCTGCTGCCAGACTGGTGCTAGATGTCCCTAAGCATCAGTCAATTAGGGCCGGGATACAGAAGTTGCATTGGCTGCCAGTTGCCCAGCGCGTGAAGTTTAAGACACTTTGTATAGTGCACAAGGCACTTTATAGAGTAGGTCCACGATTTCTATGGCATGCCTTTAGTTGGTACTCCCCCAGCAGACAATTACGATCGGCTAATGCTTTCCTGATGCTCACCTCCAGAGTCAGGACGATGAACTGGGGAGGGAGGAGTTTCAGACATGGTGCTATTAGGCTATGGAACTCCCTTCCGCTCGCTCTTAGGAAGATATCTTCTTTGATTGAGTTTAGGAAGAATCTTAAGACATGGCTTTTTAAAAACTAACTCTCCCTACAGTATGCGGTCCTTAAGCGCCTAGACACCTATGGGTATTAGCGCGCCATAAAAGTTGTTGTAACATAACATAACATAACATATTTTCGCATGACTACGTGGAATTAACTCAAGAAGAGTAATTCTGCTTTTAGTGCCATTTCTTTGCACAAAAATGCCCCTTCTTCCCCCAAATGGATGCGAGGATGCAGTTTGCACTAATAAATAGCACTAAATGCAACAGAACAACAATAGTGAGTTCGAGCAACTGCTCAAGTTCACTAAATATGCTCCTGGGGTAGGATTTTTCCCAACTTTCTCCCATCATTTAACGCTATTTTCCTAGCGTAAAAGGCATCCTCACATCTAAATGCAGTAAGACTCGGATAGCGAGCACAGCCACTCGTACTCGCTACATCTGCTCTCGCTGTAAGATTTTGTCCCCCAAATTAAGTGAGCAGGAGTAATTGCATAATTATTGGTAATTCCTTGTCAAAGAGTAACGCGGAATTACCGAATTACTCCGATTACTTTGGCGTAATTCAAATTCAGCTCAGGCCTACTAATAATGTTAAAAGAAATAACGCTCTCTTACTTAACCTTTTGGTAACGGAGAGCCAAAATAGTGATGCCTCAGAGTCCCCCCTGGAACAGCAGCTGGAGGAAGCAACGAATTGTTGGAAGCTGCAGATCTGTACAAGTTACCAATGAGCCACGTATAGTGACGGAGCATTGCAAAGTGTATTCACAGCACCAGTATCCACACGCACCAAATGAAACGTATCTTGGGCTCTTTCGCGTCTTAGAGGCATATTGTGACTTTTTTTTAATATTGTACCTTCTTAGAGACCAAACGTCTTCATCACAGAGGTCCATCACTCAACCAAAAGACGTAACCATAAGTGTGGAAAAGCCAATTGTATCAGTGAAAGTATGGGGTGACAACTCACAGATTCAAGTGGTGTGTGCTGGTAAAGTTGAGTAGTCGATAAAAAACACTGAGGAGGAATTAAACTACATGGTAGTTTTTGAAAGCTGGCCAGATGTGAGTCTTAAAATCACACAGACAACATAAAATAGTGATCTTGGGAAGAGTAGAGAATACTTTAAATGTATCAAGATAGAGTACTCTGCCAATGTGTGAATTTCCGATTTTGCAAAAGTGAGTGTCATAGGTAAAGGAAATGACAGTATTAAAATACTAAACATTGCTTAGTTTGTAAAATAATAAATGCCAGGGCCCTGACCAGGAGACCACTGCTGTTTGCACAACCCATTGCCGCTGTCATCGCTACCAATGACGGCACCATAACAACCACTGAAAATGTACTCCTGCACGTGCGAAAGTTCAGACTATTCCAGGTCCCAAAAGCTAAAGGAATGGCTGGGAAGGCAGATATTAGTATTTTTAATATATATTGTATTCATAAACAACCGTTGTTCTCAGGGCACAAGTCCTAAAAAAAGAAGTGGGGGGACTAACCTAGTTAAGCAGTATGCAAGTGACATCAAGGCGCGTGACATCACAACGCCTGAAAACACGGCGCATGACCTCACGGAACATGACATTACATGTGGCATCACAGGAATTGACATCATAGGAAGTGGCATCACAAGCCACAACTTTAATATGTACGTGTGATGTAAAGCGCTCCGACACTCTGCTTTGGGATGAGTAGCACTATACAAGAAAAAATAGTGGTACTTAAATTATTTCAACACCTCCTCAGTGGTAGTAAGCGCTATATAAATTACATTTATTTTGTGTAAATACTGGGAGAGACCAACACATCTGAGATTCTTACAGTGCATGCATATCTAGTAAACAGAGCCTGAACAAAGTGAAAAGCTGCCTCTCTTAAGCATGTGTGAAGTGCTAACCTGTGTTTCCCCTCTGCTGCATTTGCTTCTAGGTGTGAGGCTCCCGACTGCTCCCAGCCAGGAGACTTGAACAAAAGGAGGCCTGATGACCCATCCAATTCGGCCTCTGTTATGGGCCCAGCAGGAGTCTAAAATAAGAAAGCCCCGTCCCCGGATGCACGTTGTTGCTTGTTGCAGATGGAAAGCAGACAACGTGCAGGCGCTGCTGAAAGTGTCCCGGTGTTTGGAAATTACACCGGGGTGAGTTCAGCACATTATTTATTGGGGCTCAATTTCTTGGCAGGGTGGATGGCAATCACCCTGTGAAAATAGTGGGTGGACGCCGTCCACCCGCTGTACCCCCGACTTGTGCCCTGATTGTTCTGCTAATCTCTAAATTAGATGAGCTGTGCCACCTTGTGGCAGACTGTCATAATTGTGGGTGTTGACAATTAAGTGCCGGTGCCGAGCACCGGAAAACACTGGTTCAAATTAAACACTGAAAGATTACCCGATGGTATGGGAGGACTGGGTGACCCTTTTACATTTAATTCGTCAACATTACCTAAGGGATGGAAAGAGCTGTAGCCCATGTTCAGCTACTTACATACCCGGGCCTTGTTCAAAGAATGGGGAGTGTTCTCTGTGGCTCTAGCCCAATACAGCATGGGCGAGGCTGGGGTGGTGTGTACCACTGCACCCTGCTCCCCCAATTTATTTCCTTGACCATCCTCAAGAGCAGGGGATGGTCTACTTGGCCTCCTCCCTAACACAGGAAACCTTGTGTCCTTGAGGTGCACAGCTGCCCCATCCCTTCCAGACAAATGGCTACCAGGGTAGCATGTCACTGTTGCAATTGCAGTGGTGACACTGGGGCAGATGCCAGTCGCAAGACTTCTGTTTCCTAATGCTTTAGCTGTGCTCATGTGCAGTGGGCAATGAGTGCAATACATTTCCTTTTGCCATGTCCTGTTCCCAGAGCTTTGTGTCTGACTCCACTGCACGCGATCTTGAGCCAAGTGCAGACTGCAGTGCGCACTGGGTGTGGCCTTCGGTTCCACCTTTCTTCATGTTCCTGCACCCCCACCACTGTGTGTGACCTTCAACCCTCACAGCGGCACTAGTCCTTGTGCCTGATGCTGGACCATAGCTGATGATCAGGCCTTGGCCAAAGGCTCACGCACTTCGCATGCTATACAAGGCGGAAAGCCTTTTGTATAGATCCGGTGCCATTGGGACAGGGTACAGGAAGTGAACAAAGCATACACTTTTCAAACAGTGCCCCCAACCCATGCCTGATGGACGGCGCGGTTGGTTATGGGCACAAGGGGACAGAGTGTATTATTTAACACACTGTTAAAATTCACTGAGTGCTCTCTTCAGGACCGTAAAACAATATCGCAGATGACATCACAAATTATATCAGCAATGACATCACTGGTGACCTCACATATCACCTCACCCTTGACATCATCATTTATATCACTACCTAACCAACCACCCAACCAGACAGCAGCACGCAATCTATTCACATCAGAGGGAAGGTCCAGGATTGGCTAGTGCTGAGGAAGGAGGAGTGCGGAGTCCAGAGACTGCTCAGCTGTGCTTGGGAGGGTGTAGGCCCAAGGTTTGGCCTCTCACAGATCTTGCACTGAGGGTGAAGGAGTGCAGAAGCAGCTAGAGTTCACTTCATCTGGGTCCAGCCCACTCTTAACGCAGCGCCTGTCCTGCAGCCTGGCCACACATTCTGCTCTACAAATGTCAGCAGGTTTTCGCATTAGGTATTGGTGGAATATGTTACATTTTATTAGCGTAACTATAACTTGTGTCGGCCTTATATGTTTGCTCATACTAACATTAACCACAGGAAGGGCCCATATCTGGTGTTGAGCTGCTCCTGATAGAGCGAAATGTTCTTGTGAATTGTAGGGGTGCATCATAATCACTGATAGGCCGCACCCCCATGTATTCAGACATATATTCGTATATTCATTGTATATTCATGTATGTTTAGCAAAGAATGAATAGTTCACTGAAACGAAGTGAACTCAGCAGTATAATGGTGTTAGGATAATGATGTAATGTAATGCTTTTTGAATTGTGTGAACATAATGCATAGAGGAATTAGTTCGTGTATGTAATGTAATTGCAGTAGTTTAAACGTGCACCATATTAAAGTTGCACATGTAATTCATTGTTTGCATAATGAATCGTAATGAATATGCTTATAGGGAAAAGTAAGATGTGTGTTTAAAAGTTATATGTAAAGGCCTGACTACATATATGCTTAAGGAAGGCCTGGTATATTCTTATGTTAGCTTATAATGTAGGCCGAAAAGGGTTTCTCTTGGAAAGGCTCTCTGGGCACAAACGGTAGATTTAATTAGCACAGTAGAAGGTTTCTGTTGACCGTATCTTTTGTTGCAGGTGCAAGGACACATGTCTCGTTAGTAAAGACTAACTCTTTGTTTTCAAAAGTTAGAAAGATGGGAGGCATGGTACGGGGAGTGCAATGGAATTTAGGGATGATACTTTCAGCGGAGAAGGCGCCTGGGACTCAAGGTCAACGAAACCGTCCAGGATGAAGTCACCGTATCTATGGAAAAGCACAAGAAAGAAGACCTGGCCAAGAGGGCGTAAACAAGGCGTGTACCTTTGTAGTATGGTTTTGTATTAGGGATAGTGCCCTGAGGGAGGAGGCCAGAGAAGCGGTAGGGGAGACCAGAGAGAAGGACAGAGCTGAGCTTAGGTATATGGTGATTGCACTTCTTAGGAAGTCTTCACAGCTGACACCTTTTATTCTTTCTTGCCTGGGAAAATCGTTATGCAGGGATGTCACTTAGCGTTAGTGTAGGGACAGCAATTGATTTTAAGCTTGTTTAGGCCCATGAAGAGCAACTTAGAAATAGGAGCAATCATAGTCTGGTTGGTCCTCCTAGAACTGTCTATTCTTCTTATCCTGAGTCGGATGAGACTCCTGCGTAGATTATTATTTGTATTAGTGCCCATCTATTTCTTTAACCTCGTGTTGAGGTGCCTGCACGTTCAGTTATTTTTGGCGATAATAAATTCTCAAACTTGAATTCGGAGTCAGTGGTCCTTTCAGACAAAATGAATGCTGATATCTAACCTGATGAGATTCTCTCCTTTACACTATTCAACAGGTAAAAAGATCTTGGCGGCCAGAAGGTTCTTATAGATAATTAGATAAGAATCGGCGTTATCAGTTGGTAGCAGTGTAGGATGGTTACCTTTGATGGTAAGGGGAGATCTAGAGCAAGATAGGAGACTAAGTTGCCCCATAGAGCCCGAGTGACGCAGATCCAGAGAACCGCGAGAAAAGGATGTCGGAGGTCGTGGAAAACTGACGGAGAGTGACGGTGCGGCGGAAGTAGCAGTTCGTAGTAGAGTGAGTATGCAAAGAGTGATGTTTGGTAGATTGCGGTGTTATATTGTTGTGTGATGTCTTGCGGAGTTGGAACGAAAGTTGTGTGATTGAGAAACGGACCGTGAGCGCGCGCGGGACCGGGAGATTTATTGTGGTGTAGAATACACCCAGAGTTGAGAACGTTGACCAGAGTTGTGGGGGTCACGAGACGTCATTGACAGACCCACAGAAGATAGGGACACATGTGTGAGTGTGTGAATAACCAACGCAGGTCGTAGGTTATTGTGAGCAGAACATCGAGTGATTGAATCCTATCGAGTGTATTAGAGGCGATTGTCCGGTCGTTCGTGGACAGACGGTTGTCAGATTGAGGTCAACAAGCTCAAGAGACTGATCGGTCATTGGTAAGACTGACGGTCAGAGAGGTAATTGTTCGGTAGGACGGACATTATTTCAGAGTATAATTGGGACGGATGCGAGTGAGAACAAGTGAATTAGAAAGGAGGGGAACTGCTGCGAGCGGAGGAAACGTGACGTCAGACAAGTGCCGCGCTGCGATAGGCCGGTTGGTGTGAGCCGCGCTGGGATTGGTGGATTGGAATCAGGAAGTAAAAGCGGACATTTTGAGTACGAATAACAAAGTTGATTCATCATGAAATGTTTTAAAGCTTTACGAGAACTTTGTAGAGGTGATAGACATGTGGTTGTTCGGGAGGGAGAGGAAGCTCCTCCCGAGGACACACCAGCACATTATATGGCGAAGAATGTAGGGTTGCATACTATAATTTGGCTCGAGAATTGGCATAAAATGACAGAAACAGAAGGAGATTTGTCGTTCCCTCGATATGGTACTTTCAGGTTAGAGGTGCTGTACCAGCTCAAGAGTGTAATGGCTTCATTACGACCACTACCTAGACCAACACAGTTTGAGGCACTACATGCGTGGGTAAGGGCAGCGTATGATAGGAAGAAGGACAGATGCCAAGAAAGGGTGAAGAAATCGGTCAGGGCATTTCAAGATGCAAAATGGGATGCCTTGGAGAAAAGGTGGAGAGCAGACACGATCGAAGGAGATAAGTTGTACCCATTGTTAATACAAAATGGGAAGATAACAAGAGTCGATGAGGACGATAGTGATTTAGATGACAGTCTGTTGGATAGGATGTTGGCAGAGAGGCCACCACCATTTAACCCAGATTCAGAAGAGGGAAAGAGAACCCCAGCAGTGGCAATAGTTGATGAAAGCCAGAACCAGACTAGCATGAGAGTAGTGGGAAGAATTTCCACAGGAACGGAGGGGCTACGGCGTCTATGATAACACAGCCTCCTGCGGGGAACACAAGATTACCGGACTCTTTGACAGTACCGGTTACCATTGGCCCTATAGTACCGGTATATGACCCAGACCGAGTGAGAGAAGGGAGCTCCGTGCCGATGAGAAGGGAAGAAGGAAACAGTGAGAGTGGGAATGGGTTTGGAGTAAGGGTGGTTCATTTCCCAAGACCAATGGAGTCAAGTACGCCGTTACCGGCTACAGCAGACTCTTCCTTCAGGAGAGAAGAGGAGGGACCAGAAAGACCGAGGTCTTTACGGGAATCTAAGTCAGCTTTGAGGGAGTGGACACCAACAGTAACGAACCAAGAGGATAGGATGCAAAGAGATAGGGCACAAAATGTCTCGGAAGACAGACCAGGTTCCAGGAATATGGAAGGGAATAGGTCACAAGGACAGAATAGTGACTGTGATGAGCGGGACGGTTCAGGTTGTCGAGATGTACTGAGGAGTGCAGTACAGGCAAGGTTGCTAGACGTAGTGAGGCTGAAAGCAGAGGTAGACGAAATGATCAGTGGGGGTCTGCCTTTGGAAAGGATAGAAATCTATGGATCAGATGAGCTGCTGTTTGTAGCAAAAGATGTGACTCGAAAAGCTAGAATGGCACATGATAGATTGAGGGATTTGGCCAAAAGATATGAGGTGGACCTGAATAAAACTAAAGCGTTACAGGGACCACACAGATTGCATTACAGTGATCAGGAGTTGGAGGAGAAAAGAATCACAGGGTTAAAGACGCACACCAGAGACCTGATCATAGGAATGAGAATATGGATTTTGTTGGACAAATGGGAAGAAAGGTGGTCCAAAAAGAAACCAGTAAAGAGAGCAGAAGGGGAAACGCCGCCGCCAGGAGGGGGGCGACGGGTGTAGGAAATTTTCCTTTACGAGAAGTACAGAATGGAGGGTACGTGCATGTGCCGTGGAATAGAGGTGATTTGGCTGCATTTACAAATGATTTTCCTCGGCTGAGGGAAAAACCGGTGGAGTGGTACAAACAGGTTGAGCGGTTTGTGAAAATTTCAAAAGTATTGTGGATTGATTTGAACACTTTGTTTGACATAGTGGTACCAGGAGATTTGTGGACAGCATGTAAAGTCGCTATTGAGTGGCCGACTTCGGAACCGAAAAGAGAGGCGGTTACAAATGGTCCATCACCTGATGTCATGAAAAAGTATGAGCAGGTGATTACATGGTTGAAGTCGAAGATTTCACCGCAGGATATAGATTGGGTTAAGATAGATCGGACTGTACAGGAACCCAAGGAAACGGTGCATGAGTATTACGAAAGACTTCTGCAAGTTTTTAAACAGTATAGTGGGTTGGATGTTTTGGACCCTAAGGATATGGGACAGTTTGTCTCAAAGTTTGTAACAGGTCTGAGAGGGGAAATCAGCCTCATGATACAGCACCATTTGATCTGCTGGCAGAACAAGCCACTAGATGAAATTTTGCGGTACGCGAGGTACTGTAGTGATGAGGTGGATTCAAAACATCGAAAGCTAAAAGACAAATTGATGCTTGTCCAGATGCAGACAGCACAGAATCAGCCTAGTGGAGGGACCTTGGGGAGAAAGCAAGGAAATTTCCAGGGAAACCAGAATGGGCAGGTACAGGGAAAGGGAAAACCAGTAGACCCCAAGACAGGAGTGGACGTGGCCACACTAAAGAAGACCACTGCGTGTCATCTTTGTCGCCAGGTCGGACATTGGAAACGCGAGTGTCCTTTGAACCCAGCTAATCAGGTACAGGAAGAGGAAGAGGGGGCTCAGGCACCCGCGCAAGAGGTGGTTAACACAATAACGAGACCTAGAACGATGAAAGGGGGGTTTACAATTCTCAAGCTCAGATTCCCCAAGCTCCAAGGTTTACACAAGGAGCACGAACATATCAACAGATGCCCCTGTTCGAACGATATGCTGAGGATAGCTTAGACCCTTTATCCTGACGGTGCCTGAGAGGGGAGGAAGACTGCACACTTGGAGCGGTCTTGGAGGTAGACCAGAGAGGACCTTTTGTAGAGGCAGAGATTGAGGGCAATCCTGCAACACTTTTGGTTGATACTGGAGCTACCCGGTCTACTGTAAGATCTGCAGTAGTCCCTAACCTACCCCTCTCGGGACAATCAATCCAGGTTGTCGGAGTAGCGAACAAGAAGATGAGCAGCCCATTGACAGAACCGATCTTAGTAAAGATAGGTACTTTCCAAACTAGACATCAGTTTGTAGTATGTGACACGAGTCCAGTTTGTCTTTTGGGAAGAGATCTGTTGTGCAAATTGAACTGCACGATTTATTGTACACCACGAGGAGTGGAGGTCCAGACGAGAGATGATGATGCTGACTTTAAGATGGCCAATCAGCATCTGTGTATAGATCTGTACCCAATGGTGACTGTGGAAGAACTTCCACATGATCTGAGAGACGCAGTGTCGCCTGTGGTGTGGGATTTCGCAGGAGACGAAATAGGTTTAATCAGAGGGGTTGAACCAGTGCGGATTGAGGTGAAACAGAATGTTGATTTCCCTAGAACACCTCAATACAATTTATCGATAGAAACGATTGCAGGAATAAAACCTGTGATCGAGACTTTCATTGAGAAGGGTATTTTGAAGGAGATCAGAGGTAGTCCCTGTAATTCACCCATAATGGGACTACAGAAACCGAGCGGGAAATACAGGATCGTGCAAGACCTGCGAAAGGTCAACATGATAGTTGTCCCTTGTTGTCCAGTGGTACCGAATCCTTCAGTAATACTGTTCCAGATCCCATGTGAAGCCGAGTGGTTTACGGTTATCGATTTGTGTCAAGCCTTCTTTTCGATACCGCTCCACGAGGAAAGCCAATTTCTTTTTGCGTTCAGGCTAGAGAATCGCGTGTTAACATGGTGTCGTATCCCTCAAGGGTATACGGAAAGTCCATCGATCTTTAACCAGATCCTGAAGAAGAACCTTGAGAGTCTTGTGTTGCCGCAGAACTCAGTTCTCGTGCAGTACATAGATGACTTGCTCATTGCCTCAGAAACAGAAGATGCTTGCAGAATTGACACAGTAGCCTTGTTGAACCACTTAGCAGAGAATGGACATAAGGTGTCCCCGAACAAGCTGCAGTACTGTTTGAATGAGGTACAGTACTTGGGACACAGATTAGAAAAAGGCAAGAGAAAGGTGTCACCAGATCGAATTGAGGCAATAATGAGCATGGCGGTACCCACTACACAGAGGGAAGTTAGGATGTTTCTGGGAATGGTTGGCTATTGTCGACAGTGGATTCCTAGTTTCTCCTTGAGAGCAAAGCCTCTGCAGAGGCTTACGCACAAGGATGTGAGTGATCCGGTACCATGGGACGAGGAGTGCTTGATGTCATTCCTGCAGTTGAGAGATGATTTGTGCAGGGCTCCCGCACTGGGAATGCCTGATTACAACAAGGCCTTTTCATTGTTTTGTTACGAGAGAGGAGGATGTGCATTAGCAGTGTTAGCTCAGAACCATGGAGGTGTCCGTAGACCAGTTGCTTATTTTTCAGCTACTTTAGATCCAGTAGCTTCTGCGTTGCCCGGATGTCTAAGATCCGTTGCTGCAACAGGTGTCAGCATTGAAAGATGTGAAAGCATTGTAATGGGACATCCATTGACTGTACATGTACCACATTCGGTTGAGTTATTAATGACCAGGACCAAGACCCAGCACCTAACGAACAATAGGTTAACAAGGTACGAGCAAGTCATACTTGCCGCAGAGAATGTGACTCTGAAAAGGTGCTCCATCTTGAACCCTGCGACATTGATGCCTATACCGAACACAGATGATGAAGATTGTGAGGACCATGATTGTCTCGATGTGACCGAACTTTGCACCAAACCGAGACCTGACATTGTCGATGAGCCATTGGATGACCCAGATGAAATTTTCTTTGTCGATGGTTCATGCTTAAGAGACAGTGTGGGGCAATTGAGAGCAGCGTTTGCTGTATGTACTATTTCAGGAGTGGTCGACGCCGCTTGCCTAGAAGGAGTACGCTCCGCGCAGGTAGCTGAGATCATTGCCTTGACCCGTGCCTGTTTGGCCGCTGATCGAATTCGAATCACGATTTACACAGATAGCCAATACGGCTTTGGCGTGGTGCATGACTTCGGACAGTTATGGTCTCAGAGGGGATTTTTGACATCATCTGGCTCACCCATTCGTAATGGAGAATATGTAAGACAATTGTTAGAAGCATTACAGCATCCGAAAGAAATCGCTGTTGTAAAGTGTTCAGCCCATGGGAAGGGGGAGGACTTTGTATCCTTGGGTAATAACTACGCAGATGAGGTAGCCCGCTTCTGCGCAGAACAAGGATGCATATACACAGGCAGGGAGATAGAAGAGAGCCAAGAGGGAACCGATCTCAGCATAATGTTGGCCATGGCAGACACTTGGGAAGAGCTTAAGAGATTGCAAGATGAAGTCTCAACCAAGGAAAGAGAGGGCTGGATCAAAGCTGGGTGTGAGAAAGGAGACGTGGATGTTTGGGTATCAAACGATGGGAGAGCTGTGTTGCCGGAAGAATTGTTGAGTCCGATGGCAAGATTGATACATGGTCAGGCACACCTGGGTAGAGACGCAATGATGAGGGTGTTCAGACAGACGTGGTATAACCCACGGTTCCGAGCAATGGCTGAGACGGTATGTCAGAGGTGTGTTACATGTCAACAGATGAATGCTGGAAAGAAAACTGTAGTTACACTGAGTCATATTGGAAGGTCAGGAGGGCCCTTCAATAGACTACAGCTGGATTTCGTGGAGATGCCTAGGTGCAATGGCTTGAGGTACATTCTAGTGATAGTATGTATATTCTCACGGTGGGTGGAGGCATACCCCACACGCAGGTGTGACACTCTGACAGTGGCTAAATTATTGTTGAGGGAGCTTATCCCTAGATTCGGGATCCCGACCTCTTTGGAATCAGATAGAGGTGGGCACTTCCATAGCGAAATCATGAAGTTACTTTGTGCAGCATTGAACATTGACCAGAGACTCCACTGTAGCTACAGACCAGAGGCTTCTGGGATGGTGGAACAAGTTAATGGAACTTTGAAGGCCCGGATGGCAAAAATGTGTTCTTCAACATCCCTGAAATGGCCCGACGCCTTGCCACTGGTGCTCATGAGCATGCGAAGTGTCCCAGACAGAAGGACCGGGTTGTCTCCCCATGAAATAATAATGGGGAGGGCAATGAGACTGCCAGCAGTACCAACTACAGCCTTGATAAGCATCACTGATGATTTGATTCTCGATTATTGTAAAGGACTCTCTGATGTGGTCCGTTCTGTATCCCAGCAGGTGCAAGCAGCTGTGGTTCCAGCCTCGAGTGATCTGTGCCACGACTTGTGTCCCGGTGACTGGGTGCTCGTCCGGAAGCACGTGAGGAAGAGTTGTTTGGATGCCCGTTGGCGTGGCCCGTATCAGGTGATACTTATCACGAACACAGCAGTAAAGTGTGGAGGATTGCCGAACTGGGTGCATGCTTCCCATACCCGCAGAGTTCCAGCACCCTTGGAAGAAACAGCTCCTCTCGTAAATGAAAACCCAGCTGACGTGGTAGGGCCACATGAGAGGACAAGTCAAGCTGTAAGGGTCGCTGACACAGCTGGTGGTGCACTAGAGCAAGCTGGAGGGGGTTTCCACAGCTCGAACCCTGATTCAGGCACTGAAGAAAGAGAAGGTGCAGTGGGCGGAGAAGAGTCAAATGCAGCAGAAAGAGGAAGTAGTGCACTGGGCCTAGAAGGAGAAGGCAGATGAACGAACAGAAGTGCTGAAAGTTGGCCTGAAAGACAGAGGCGACTGAACCTGAGGTTAGCACCTGAGAGAGACCTTGCTCCAGTGTCCGAAGTATCTGAAACCGAAGCAAGCGACGAAGACCAAGCACAAGACAGTCGGCGAAGGTCCAAAAGAACAAGAGTGCCTTGTCGCAGATACTCTACCCCTGAGTGGACTTACACTGTGTTTGATGCAGGGGGTGGTGAATACAGGGAGACTGAAGTCAGTGGAAGTGTTCAGTCGGAGCCCGAAACTGGTGGTGAAGGTGGTGCTGCGGATGCCAGGGTTCGAGATAGACGGAACACTGACACTCACGATTCCGAATCCCCCACTTCTGAGTGAAGTCCGAAAATTGCTTCTGCATCGGGTCGAATTCCCGCCATTCGGAGCTGAGCCGTTTTCACACGAAGTGCTGCTTTTGCGTCTTGAACTTTTGTATCACGTTCTGGTCGTGCTTAATGAGGATCTCATTATGGATCAGTAATGAACTGTAAATAAAAGTCTAAAAGAAGAAGATAACCTAGGTCCAAGTGGAAGAAGAATAAACTTAGGGACTTTCCACAAGAAGAGGAACGAAAACTAGGGAAGTCTTTTTCTGGACTGTGTAAATAAGTTGTGATCGGAAAGGGAAAGCCCGGAGATTTCATGGTTGCTCGAGCTGGTTAAGCAAGTCATAAATAAAGGACAGAGACTTTTCTGAGTTCTTTGCGATAACCAAGACTTTTTGAGAACTTTCGAAATCATGGAGCCGGGAAATCCCAATCGTAGAGCAAAATGGATTATAGGCATTCTTATAAGTAGTGTGATAATTTCTATAATCATAGTAGTTGTAGTCTCATATACTGGTTCGCATGAGCCAGAAGTAGAGGCAGTGACAGGGACACCCACACCTATCACACCTAGTCAGAAGGGGGTAGACAGGGCAGCTGATAGAGCTATGATTTTAGAAGAAAGTCGTAGATTACATGTAGATTTGTCTAAGGGTGATTTTAAGCTTAATGCGTATGCTAAGTTGTTGTATGAGTATGTTGACGTGATGGATGCGAAAGATTGTTATGTGTGTATGCAGTTGCCTACTTCAGTGGATGAGGGTATTAGGTATCATCATCTTCCACTGACTTATGGTATTTCATGTAGTCTTTTGCTTAGTTTGTTTTATGAGAGAGATCAGTTCGAGTATTTCTTTTCCAATTTCGACGCAGTGCTTCCTGAAGTCCCAGCTTACAAGCATTTGAATAAGTATGATTATTACAAAACCGAGGACAGACTGAGGAAGTACTTCATACCGAGTTTGGAATTGGATACAGCATTCGCACACAGACACAATCTGACTTGCTTGATGTCGGATGTAGAGAGAAAGTTTGTAGATCAGGTTGAAGATAGGTATAGAAAGCTGACTGAATCCCGAGATTTAGGGCATCACAGGACAGATTGGACAGAGGAGGAACGGTTGCATAAGACCAAGGGAAGCTATGGTCCTATAGCGTTGGATAAGGAGCAGAGGGGTAAGTTGTGTATAAGGCGTTATCAGACTTACTACGAAAAGGTTCCAGTGGGACAGAGTACTTGTGATCACGTTTTCACCATGGCAGATGAGGCAAAAGATTTCCTCCAAGGTCCTGTACAAGTGATACCTACGGTGTATTACGTATGTGGGAAGAATGCTTACGTGAGGTTGCCTGCAAATTGGTATGGAACATGTTATTTGTCAATAATATTTCCAAAGATTTACCATACAGAAGACTTGAATCTTCTGGAGGGTGGAGAGCATTCAAGAACGAGAAGAGCTGCAAGTGCAGGAATCGTTGTGGGGGATATCTTTGGAGCTATGATACCTAGTCTAGGAGTAGTCTTGAATGATGTGAAGATCCGGAGGTTAGCGACTGTGGTGGATGAATTTTCGATGAACACAGCAAAATCGTTGGTGTTGGTGGAAGGAGAGATGTTGTCGATAAGGGGAATGGTTTTGCAGAATCGCCTTGCTTTGGATGTCCTATTGGCAAAAGAGGGCGGAGTCTGTAAAATGCTGAAGGTTCAAGAGTGCTGCACTTATATACCAGACCGTAGCAAGGATCTGGAGAAATATATAAGTAACATCACTATGATCCACACAAAGATAGCGGATTTGACCGAAGAAGGGGCCTGGGAAAAGGTCGGGAAGGGTTTTGGTCAAGTGGGAGGTTGGTTTGCAAACCTAGGAAAGGGATTCCTTGGGTACTTTCTGAGACCACTCCTTATCTTGGTGGTTTGTGTGGCTGGCTTGTGGATTATGATCAAGGCCTACAAATGGTATCG
This sequence comes from Calotriton arnoldi, assembly GCA_963921515.1. Lineage (NCBI taxonomy): Eukaryota > Metazoa > Chordata > Amphibia > Caudata > Salamandridae > Calotriton > Calotriton arnoldi. The sequence continues at coordinate 190,977 of CAWUFW010011074.1, forward strand.
AGCAGGCAGAGTCAAGAGAGCTTTGAGGGAAAATGACATGAGATTGGCAAGACTGCAGGACAATCAGTATGAAAGGCTCAAGAGCATGGAGAACTTCAGATCAGGGAAGATGGGAACAAGTTCTGTTTAGGTCGGTTCCTTCTCCGAGGGAGTAGAATGAGATGTGATGACAGGAGTCATCAAAGGGGGAACTGATAGAGCGAAATGTTCTTGTGAATTGTAGGGGTGCATCATAATCACTGATAGGCCGCACCCCCATGTATTCAGACATATATTCGTATATTCATTGTATATTCATGTATGTTTAGCAAAGAATGAATAGTTCACTGAAACGAAGTGAACTCAGCAGTATAATGGTGTTAGGATAATGATGTAATGTAATGCTTTTTGAATTGTGTGAACATAATGCATAGAGGAATTAGTTCGTGTATGTAATGTAATTGCAGTAGTTTAAACGTGCACCATATTAAAGTTGCACATGTAATTCATTGTTTGCATAATGAATCGTAATGAATATGCTTATAGGGAAAAGTAAGATGTGTGTTTAAAAGTTATATGTAAAGGCCTGACTACATATATGCTTAAGGAAGGCCTGGTATATTCTTATGTTAGCTTATAATGTAGGCCGAAAAGGGTTTCTCTTGGAAAGGCTCTCTGGGCACAAACGGTAGATTTAATTAGCACAGTAGAAGGTTTCTGTTGACCGTATCTTTTGTTGCAGGTGCAAGGACACATGTCTCGTTAGTAAAGACTAACTCTTTGTTTTCAAAAGTTAGAAAGATGGGAGGCATGGTACGGGGAGTGCAATGGAATTTAGGGATGATACTTTCAGCGGAGAAGGCGCCTGGGACTCAAGGTCAACGAAACCGTCCAGGATGAAGTCACCGTATCTATGGAAAAGCACAAGAAAGAAGACCTGGCCAAGAGGGCGTAAACAAGGCGTGTACCTTTGTAGTATGGTTTTGTATTAGGGATAGTGCCCTGAGGGAGGAGGCCAGAGAAGCGGTAGGGGAGACCAGAGAGAAGGACAGAGCTGAGCTTAGGTATATGGTGATTGCACTTCTTAGGAAGTCTTCACAGCTGACACCTTTTATTCTTTCTTGCCTGGGAAAATCGTTATGCAGGGATGTCACTTAGCGTTAGTGTAGGGACAGCAATTGATTTTAAGCTTGTTTAGGCCCATGAAGAGCAACTTAGAAATAGGAGCAATCATAGTCTGGTTGGTCCTCCTAGAACTGTCTATTCTTCTTATCCTGAGTCGGATGAGACTCCTGCGTAGATTATTATTTGTATTAGTGCCCATCTATTTCTTTAACCTCGTGTTGAGGTGCCTGCACGTTCAGTTATTTTTGGCGATAATAAATTCTCAAACTTGAATTCGGAGTCAGTGGTCCTTTCAGACAAAATGAATGCTGATATCTAACCTGATGAGATTCTCTCCTTTACACTATTCAACAGGTAAAAAGATCTTGGCGGCCAGAAGGTTCTTATAGATAATTAGATAAGAATCGGCGTTATCACTCCCACGTCCGAGGTCCCAAGGTGAGAAAATGAAACCTAGTTTGCTGAGCTGAATTGTTTAGTTACTGAAGAGTAAGAAGCTAATACGAGGCGTGAGTCAGTTTAGCATAGTTTGTTTCTTGGGAATTGCATATTTTGGGGGTATATTTGCAAGCCCCTAACACCACCGGAGGGTTGCTTTTTCTGACGCTCCGGTGGCGTTGCTCTCTTACCCATATTTAAAAGGTGGCGTTAAGCCACTTCGTGGCCTAATGCCACCTTGTAAATATGCCCCTTACAGCAGCAGTCTGCTGCGGCAAAGGGGCGGGCAATGGGTGTTGCTGTGGGCGATCCACCGCAGCACCCATTGCTTTTTCACGCTGCCCCATATTTACAAGGCTGGGGTAGCGCCAAAAACAAACGCCAGGGAATACCTGGTCTTAGCATGGTGATACAAGGAGAAATTAGTAATTTCTCCTCCTATTTTGCTCTTTCTATGTGTGCTGAATTCTGCAGCACACATAGAAACAGCAAAACGCCATGAAAGATTGCTTATGTGCAGGAAGGTACACCTTCCTGCACATAAACAATCCCCCCTGCAGCGCAGGCACCCATGCAACATGGCGCAAGGGTGGCGGCTCTGGCGCTAGGATGCTTTTTTAGCACCAGCGCTAGGGGAAACGCAGGGGTGTGCCGCTTTTTTGTAAATACGGCACATTCCTGCATTTAAAAAATGTCAGCGGGCGGCGTTGCCAATTTTGGAGTAACACCACACTCGGGCATTTTATTCTAAATAGCCCCCTTTATCTTGTAACATCACTGGACTTGTAAATAGGTATTGCAGCTGCAATGCAACATATCTTGCAAAACAACATATTTTTCTCTTACAGGAAACATGTTTAGTAGACCAGTTGATTTACAAAGTTTTACAAAGATAAATGCTCCTTTACTCTAATCTCAGAAAGGTAGGAATTGTAGGTGTTTCCTCAAACTGCTGTATAATGTCCATCTTTGTGTACTTAAGGGTTGTACGACTGGTTGCTTTATCTTCTTCCAGTGAAAATCTGAAGGGATTACACGCCACAGATGATGTAAGAGCCTTTTATGGTGTTTGGTTTCGGATGAAAAGCATTTGTTGTGGAAGTTGGAAGTTGGTGAATGAAGATTGTTGATTCTGGGTTAGTCCTTTTCATCATCCTTTTGCTGATTTACGTCCTTGTTCAAGTCTGTATTGCCTCCATCTTAGGTCTGACCGGAAACAAGAGAACGGGACCACCACACCCTCTGAGGACCCCGGAAGATGATGACAAGGATGGTAATGACGTCAGATTATGCAGGATGTTATGAGCAGGAAGTGAATTTGCTGATGAATATTAAAGCATTTTAAGATTGCACACATAAAAAGCACAAAAGGGAGCGCTCGCGGAGTATGAACAATTACATTAGAGTACCGCGGAGTATCAATAGAGTACCCAGAACTCGCTTCAGCCACGTTTTCTTGCTCATGTTGGCACCGCCCGCCTCTGATGTGGAGCGATTCCCACCTCTTGGCTCCAAACAAAGATTAGCGAGCTCAGCCGACGCGTTTTCAAATTATTGTTACTATATGAAGGTCGTTTCCCTTGTTCTTATTCGGTTACTTAGACACTTGCTTGTATTTTTAAAAAGAATTAATCCCATGGCCTTTTTCAAAATGTACAAACTTTAGAGTATTGATTCGTACATTGCTGTCGTTGATGGAGCTGGCTCCACTCACATGGGCTGGGGGAGTTTGTAATTCACAACCTATTATTGTCTCTTTTGTTAATAAACCCTTTCAGACTTCAATTGCATGAGAGATTTTCTTACATTTATCCTTGGCCTGCCTTTGATAAGGACACTTCAGTTGCAAGGCTGTTCAGAGAAAAGTAGGCGTGGTGTATTTGCCACAATTTATGAACAGTACAGGCAAAATTAATTAATTATTAAATAATTAAAAGAAATTCAAGGTCAAAACCAAGTTTAACAAAGAAGCGAAATTATTCAGCAGCATAAATTATCAAAATATGATCAGAGAAGTAAGAGTTATTAACTAGCAACATCGGCTCCAAAGAAATAATTGGTTCAAAACATCCTAAAGTGTACCTGGATAAAAAGCAAAAAATATAGCCACTGAACAGTTGATTGCACCGGGCTTCCAGCGTGTCTACAGACTCTTAGGGCCAGACGTACGACCATTTCTTGCGGTCGCAAACGGGAGATTGGCCCCTTTGCGACCGCAAAAAAGGGTCCTGGCATGTACAAATGCAATTTTGCGAGTCATTGACATGCAAAATAGCGTTTGTGACTCTCGCTATTAGGAAGGGATGTCCCTTCCTAATAGTGAGTCCCAAAGCAATGTACTATTGTTTTTTGCGACCGCAATTGCGGGCGCAAAAACTCGTAGTTTACCACCTACTTCAAGTTGCTGGTAAACCCCTTCCCCTTTGTGAGTGTGTGCGATAAAAAACTTTAAGAGCAGGCAGTGGTCCCAGGGACCACTGCCTGGCCTTAAAAAATGAAACTCAAAAGTTTCATTTTTGTTTTTTAAATGCATCCCGTTTTCCTTTAGGGAAAACGGGATGCATTTAAAAAACAAAAAACTGATTTATTTAAAAAGCAGTCACAGACATGGTGGTCTGCTGAACCCAGCAGGCCACCATCCCTGGGAGTGCTAGCCATTCCCAATGGGGTCGCAAATTGTGCTTGCCTTATGAATATTAATGAGGCATGCAATTTGCGACACCATTGGGAATCGCAAACAGTGTCTGAGACACTTTTGTACATTCAATTTTGCGAGTCGCAAATTGCGAGTTGCAATTCAACGCAATTTGCGACTCGCAAAAGTGAATAGTCGTACATCTGGCCCCAAGACCCAGCAAGAGATTGTTTGGCTACAAATCTTAAAGACAGTTGTAAGGCTTGAAGAGTATAAACTAAATCATGGGTGGAAAACAACTCTAAATTCACCCTAAAATTCCCATGCTAGCAAACCAAATCGATGAACTGCCTCCCTGGTTGTGCTCCATGCAACAAAATTAATTCAAAGGGGATTATTTTCAAGCCCCTTGCGTCGTCAGTATTTCACTTTTTCCCATATTAAAAATGACACGCTGGCGGCGTAAGGGTCTTATAAATAAGCCCCTAAGGACCGAATTTACAAAAAAATTACACAGCTTGGCGCTGCAAGCCATTTTTCTGTGCCGAGCTGGGTCATTTTAAAAGCACAGGGATGCTTTGTATTAATAACAATACAACGCATCTGTGTGCTTTCCCCTGTGCTGGCGCACAATTGGCTGGCACGCAAGCGCAAGCCCCCTTGAGTCATGTTGCAAGGGTGCCTGCGTTGTGGGACACCTTCCTGCACAAAAACAATCATTGATGACGGTTGTATGAAGTTATAACGCATGCTTTTACCCCGCATGCCATTACAACGCAAGTTTCTACAACGACTTGCTGTCGGGGGTGCGCTGGAGTTTGGAATAGTATAATTTACTATTCCAACTCCAGTGTGTGCAACAGTAGGGAAGGTGTTGGAGTTAAATCCAACACCTTATACCCCCCTACAGCAAGCCATTTAGTTGTAATGGCATGCGGGGTAAAAGCATGCGTTGTAAAGCAAGCGTTGTAACGGTTGTTTCCCATTGATGACAGTTTTCACTTTCTTTGTGTCCTGCAGAATGCAGCACACATAGAAAGAGGAAATAACAAGGAGAGATAAAAGTATTTCTCCTGGTTGCACTACTCCTACGCCTACCCTGGGGAGGCGTAGGATTCTGACGCATTCCCAGCTTTACAAAACATTGTAAATCTGGGAATGTGTCAGGTTCCATGGAAGTTGCGTGAGAACACCCACGGTAACACCCATGGAACGCCCTTTTCACGCAGAGTAATGCATGAAAGGGCCCATATTTACAAGGCCATGAAAAGTCACACAGGGTGACTTTACGTGGCCTTGTAAGTATGGGCAGGCACACTGAGCCGCCGGTGCATCTAAACAAGTGACGCACCGGCGGCGCAATGGGCTTGTAAAGGAGGCCCAAAATGTCTTTGTAGTGCAAATGTCCTATATGGCTAATAAAGACTTCAAAAGTTAAATCTCTTTCCAAGTCTCCAATTCTCCCAGAATGTAGTTATCGCTTCCCCTTTAATGACAAAGAGAATCTGCGGCCTCCCTTTAACACTGCAAGCATCAATGATTTTTAAGTGAGATGTGAAGACGAGCTTTGGTCTTCACCATGAACAGAACAAGCAAAAGTGTCACCCAATGTTTATTCACTCTTTCCTGTCGGGAACTTTGATGAGTGTTTGGTGACATGACATGGCCTTTGGTATTCCAATCTTTCCAGTCTTCCTGTAAGGTTTAAAATCACTATTATCTATAGTTTTCTACGGAAATTCCACTAGAAAAAGCTAATTTTAGGCCTTCCCTATGACGTCAGCCCTTCTCTGCTTGCAACCAATCAGCATGAACTTTCCAAGATTAAACTTAAACCGGACTACTGAGGCTTATTTATGAAAACTGTCGCATCGCTGCGTGAAAAAAGCGATGCAACAGTTTTCACTGAGCCCTCCTTTCGACATGATGGATGCGTCATATTTACTGTATGACGCATCATGTCGCAAGGAGTTACAGATATGTCAGTGACGCATTGCTGGGGTGTGTCTGAAAACAGACGCAACTCCAGCAATGTGTCCTTTCACATGGGGCAAGCCCAATGTGAAAGGGCCTGCATCAGTCTTAAGCGTGCTGTGAGCCAGGCGTAAGATATTGATGCAACGGCGTCCTAGAAGTGGAGCACTGAAATCTCATAGATTTCAATGTGCCACTTCTACGAGGCTTTTTGCGGGGGAACGCCCACCCTGCATACATTATACCTGGTGCAGGTACAATGTGGTGCAGGGGTTTACAAAGTGACGGATCTGCCTAGATGCGTCACTTTGTAAATAGGGCGCAACATGGCACATGTTTTACTCCGCCAGTGCGTCACAAAAAGTGACGCACCGGCGTCGTAAAAGTGACGCAGGGCCTCATAAATAAGGCCCCTGATCTTTTCCACCTTCTGGCCATTGACCCACCACTCCTGACAGGTGGGGTTTGCCCACTCTGCCTTCTCAGGCTCTTGGAATGTTTTCAGTGAATGAGGTTCAAAGACTTCACAGCACTCCTGGGGGCATCATAGAACATTATAAAATGGTAGGTGAACTAAAATATTCTGCTCCAGCCAATCAGATTCCATGTCCATACCCTTTCATAAAAGTGTGACGTCTTTAGACTTTAGGTTCCTTTGTTTTGTAAATATCACCACAGACCTGTTATATTATGGGGAAACGTTAAGTGGGTCATGGGAGTGGGGAACTTGTTTCTCCTTAGCTCTCAAAGGGAATCATTAGGCCCTCAGGAGTTGTTATTTAAAAGGCAGGTTTGTCGTGGGGTTCAATAACCTGGGACTGGGCTTGTGAGCATTAAAACTCTTGAGAGTCCTAGAATCCGATAGTAAAGTTGGCAAACCCAAAATATGTATTAAAAAGATTTATTCAAAAATAACACTAATAATAATAATAATAAAACTAAAGAAAGGGCCGGGCCCTGTGGTCAATCCTGCTGTACTCCAGTCTAGCCTTGGAGTAAGTCAAGCACTTACTCCAAGAGTTTGTGGTAGAAAACTTTGGCGCTAGGCTATCACACTAACACCCATAGGAAATGCTGTAAAATAAATTAAATCCAAAAGAACCTTAAAAAGTCACTGGAAAAAACCAAAAGTTAAAGGGGTGTCATAGGTAGGCCGGGGCGGAATCGGAGAAATTTGCTAATCCCGGGTTACTCTTATAACACAGAATTACTGATAAATTCCGCCGCTCTCCCGGCGGAATTAATCTGCTGTAAATTGTTTCTAACCAGGGCTGGAAGAAAGAGCAGTCCCTCTATGCTTAAAAATCACTACAGATTAAAGTTGAATCTGCAGTGGTTTTAAAGCATAGTGGGACTTCTCTGTCTTCCTGCCCTGTTTAAAAGTCACTGCACGCACAGCAGTAATTACCCCTCGGTGCCCTTACATACTCAGCATTGACTGCTGCAGAGTATGTAAGGGCGCTGAGGGGTATGCACCACAGAGTGATATGCTGTGGTTTCTAAAGTTTAGAAACCACTGCATACCACTCATCGGCATTGCCCTTACATACTCTGCAGTAATCAGTGCAGACAATGTAAGGGCGCGAGTGGTATTTGGCTGCGCTATTTTTTCTTAGGTAAAAATGCACCCCCGCATCCATTTTTGGACGTGAGGGTGCATTCTGCGCTAAGAAAATAGCACCAAATGCCCACTCCGTTGCAAAATTTGCGGAATCTCACAGAACTTTAATGTAATTACACGGAATTCCGTGGAATCAAACTACTTCAATTACGCCCACCCCTAGTTATAGTTAGGTGAAAATTTCACTTAATATATTCTATTTTAAGCAAACAGAGCCAGTGAAATTCACTAGTTTTATTTATCTCAAGTAACTGTAACTCATCACCTAAAGTAACTATAACTCATGCCCCCACAACCAGTGTTTCCATAGTAACTCTTTCTTGAAGTTTTGCACAAAATAGACTAGGACTATAGGTTGAACTATGGAGTGCTACACTCTGTCGCCTGCCCGGATCCAAAACAGCCTCTTAAGAGCCTCCATTAACGCTGCCGCAAGGCTCATCACTGGATCACAAAGAAATAATCACATCACCCCTGATTTGAAATCCCTCAATCGGCTCCCCTATGAAGTAAGAATTCAACTGAAAATTGCATGCATTACCCATAAAGCTCTACACTTCAATACCCCTAGCTACCTCGCTCAGAAGCTTGAACTCTCGGAGGCCCTAGATCCTCTAGAAGCTCCTGCACTTTATTGCTTAAATCACAGAGATTCTCCAAAAAGAAAACCTACAACAGAGCATTCTCTGACATTGCCCCAAGAATTTGGACATCCCTCCCCCTGAAATAAGACTGAACGCCTCAACTACATCTTTCAAGAAAGAAGTTAAACTACAATTTATGAACAAATTTCTGCCCTAGTCCCTAAGAACTCCATCCTCCTAGCATATTATGACTCGTCAACTACTCTCCTGATTACTACCATCTGGCCTATGCTGTCTGTCTCTATGTTGTGGTGACAGTCCTTATCTAGGGGTAGTCTGATCCTGTTCTTTTCTAGATTATAACATTATGATTATTGCTTGCTTGCTAAGTTATTGCCTTTTCTGCTCTGCATTAGCTTTATGGTGTTGCCATCCTCTTCAGGGGTGTTGCCTTAACCTGTACTGTGCTAGTTTTTGTAATTATTATTAGTGCTCGCCTGTCATGCTATTGTCTGGTTTATACAAAAGGGGATGATGGATTAAACCCAGATCAGTTGACTGGGGGTGAGTGTTTGATTGGCTCAAACGTTCCGTCCATCATCCCCTTTTGTATCGCTTTGGTCGCCCTAAGTTGGCGGGGGTATGCCCAGACGTGGGTCCCTTGCTCACTTTGCCACTGGATTCAAGCAAGCCTGGCTGATGACGGCTGAAATGCCAGAAACCGGTCCTAGGATGCTTGTTTCCGGTCCAGGGAAGACATGGCTTGGCAGTTCGGGCTGGACTGTTCCCATGAGGCACAGGGTCAGACTGATTTGCATATGGCCATGTCTGAACTGGGGTGGTGGAGTGAGCTAAAGAATGATGATGGATTAAACACAGATCAGTTGACTGGGGGTGAGTGTTTGATTGGCTCAAACGTTCCGTCCATCATCCCCTTTTGTATCGCTTTGGTCGCCCTAAGTTGGCGGGGGTATGCCCAGACGTGGGTCCCTTGCTCACTTTGCCACTGGATTCAAGCAAGCCTGGCTGATGACGGCTGAAATGCCAGAAACCGGTCCTAGGATGCTTGTTTCCGGTCCAGGGAAGACATGGCTTGGCAGTTCGGGCTGGACTGTTCCCATGAGGCACAGGGTCAGACTGATTTGCATATGGCCATGTCTGAACTGGGGTGGTGGAGTGAGCTAAAGAATGATGATGGATTAAACCCAGATCAGTTGACTGGGGGTGAGTGTTTGATTGGCTCAAACGTTCCGTCCATCATCCCCTTTTGTATCGCCATTGTCTGGTTTATGACACTGGGGGTTCTATATGTCTCTGCTCCTTATCATCTGTAAAGCAATCTGATAGCAGAGAGGGTCATGTTCGCGCTATATAAAACATTTCAAATATGGCACAGTACAGTTCTGGCCTCTAGGAGCATCTCAGGGTGATGTACCTCCCACATGTGCAGGTGTGCCTGTTTGGGTATTCCCAGGACCAGGGCCAATCCGGTTGTCAGGTGAGCAGGGCGTCCATGCATTATATTTGTATGGAACTTCTCCAATGTGTTATAGTAACTAAGTGAAAGCAAAAACATCACAACAATTTCCCTACAGGGTTTAACTGTCAATGTCTGTGGTGTGGAGCAATCCATTGGCATCCCGTCAGGGATTGCCTCATCTCTGTGTATCCCATCAAATTGAGTCTGAGGGAGGGAAGACCAAGCACCAGGCCCTTAAAGGGAGTCCAGGGGAAAGTAGAGCCAAATGTCCCATTGTCTGGTGTGTGTTTGGAGGGGGGCTGAAGAGAGGGGGATACGGCCACGTGAGTATGCAGAGTGTTGCCAGCCGTCAGAGGGATGCCTCCGACGATGTTCTCCGGTCTTGCCAATAAGTGTTGACTTGCGCGTGCCGGTTTTAAGGGTGGTTCTCGCCTGTCTTTGCCAATAAATTGTTGAGGTGCGTGTCCCATATGTCCCAATGGAGCCGTCGCCCTCTGCCACATGGGGAGTGAGCACCAAATGGTCATTTTAGCAGACGCCCACTTAAGACGATCTCTCAGCCAAAGGGACAATGGGGATGCCACCGCAGACTTCCAGGCCATAGCTATGCGGTGCCTTCGTAGAATGTATGTCAGATCCGCAAACTTAGTGCCATATTTGTTTTTATGTGTGCAAGTGCTCAGTCCCAGAAGGCAGTGTAGGGGATCTAGCTGTAGGGGTCGACCCATAATTTCCCACAGTATCTATACTGCTACTGTCCAATATCACTCAACTTCCGTGCAGGCCCATACCATATGGTAGAAATCTGCCTCTGGGCAGGGGCAACGTGGGCATATCGGGGCCAGTCCTGGAAAGAGACAGTGGAGTCGCAGAGGAGTGAGCTAGGTTTGGTGCACATAACTGAACTGTGTATATTTCAGTCGAGAGTTCTCGGAGACACCCCGAATCTGTCCAACATAAGGGACCATAGTCTGTCCGTAAGGTCCTGTCCAATAGAAAAAAACCATTTATCCCTCAAGGCACAAAGGTTCGAATTACAAGGTTCAAGCAATCCCTAATATAGTGATATAATTGTGTTTCTGCCCATGCTGTGCTCTAGCATTAATTGTAATGTTGGGGAGGTGGTGGGTTCAGGGCCGGCATTAGCGCTGGTGGCGCCCTGTGCGACAATGTCTATTGGCGCCCCCCCAATGGCCACCTCTGCCACGGATTCCCTCATTAACAGTGCCCCTCAAGTCTCCATCACCACTGTCTCTCGGATTTATTTAGTTTTTTAGCACCACTCATACCACTGTAAGGTGTCAGAGCACTTTACATCACACACACATTGCACAGAGACAATCACATGTGTGTAAATCAGTGTATAGGAAATGTTACATCAGACAGGATGTCATTGATACTGGTAGGCAATATACAGGGCTGGACTGGGAACCGAAACCAGCCCTGGCAAACTGCTTGGCCGGCCCCCCTGGGAGGGCTGAGGGGGTGCAGCCGAGCTGTTTGCAGGGGCCGGTTTCGGCCGATTTTGTTACAGGGGACCGATATTGCCGGTCCCCGGTAACAAAAACGGCCCCCCAGGGGCCCAAAACCGGCCCCCACCCTGGCGGCCCACCGGGGAAATGCCTGGTGCCCGCTACGGCCAGTCCGGCCCTGGCAATATAGTTTGAGTCCTTATTCTGGAAAAGCACAAATTCAGAATTTAAAACGTAACTTCATTGTTAGGGGTTTTCTTTCATAATAAGAATTATTTTCTACCCAAATGAACCCTCTTCACAAAATTTGGATGATGAAAGACTGGGCAAAAAAACATATAGCTCTAACATATACCTTGCAGTTTGCAGCAGCTCTAGGGTGACAGTTAATAGCTCAATTTTCTATATTAGGATTTTGACTAACAAACAAGTAACAAAAGGAGCTCTTAAAGAAGCAGTAACCCACTGAACTATTTACATTTTATGCATTTCGTTATCCGCATGGTACACGTTCCTAGTAGCAGGCATTTTAACCCTCTGCACTACCTTAGGATGAGTCAAAACTTCCACTAGACAAACCTCCAGTCTCTTTCCAGGAAGACGATTAATCACCGGAGTTATCTTGACATTTTAAATTATGTCTGAAAATTGCTGGAGGCCAGGAACGCGGCAGCAGGTGCTTTTAAAATGATATACTTTTTCAAAAATGACGCCCCAACCCCAAGTCAACGCCCGGTGCGGTCGCACCGATCGCACCGCCCTAGAGCCGGCCCTGGGTGGGTTCAGTATGCTCGGTGCCCCATAAAGACCCTATTGCGGCTGTCAGTGTAGTGTAGGTCAAGAACTGTCCCGCATAAATGTCATAGTGCTCTCTGAGGCCTTGGAAGGACAGCAACATTTTATGTTCGTACAAGTTGCCCGCCGCGAGGATGCCTGCCTCCATCCAGGGTCCTGTGTTGTTATGGTCCGCCATCTGGGGAGCGCCAGGAGAACCCACAGCAGCAGAGGGGCATGTGCGGCATTGGATCATACCATGGGGTTACATACTTGCCCCAACACATGAATTTTGCTACTTTGGCAAGACGTCTCACGTTCAGGACGTCCCGTCTGGCGTACCTAAGCCAATCAAGTATGCAGCGGCCGTCCACTGCCAAGTCCACAGACAAGTGACCATTCAGAATTGGCTGCCACTGACAGCCATCAAATGGGCCACTTTAGCAGCACCTTTGCATAGTACAGCTCGTAGTAAGGGGGTCCAAATCTTCCTCTCTTCAGTGGGGTGTATAACTTGTGTAAAGCCACTCTTTTCCTCCCCTTGTCCCATACTAAATCAGAAAGGATCGTATTCGGTTCCCGGAAGAAGCATTGGGGCAGAGAGATCAGAAGTGATAGAGTAGCCAGGGCAGTATCAGCATTTTCACAACTGCAACTCTACCTATTGAGTAGAGAGGCAAGGAAGTCCAGAATGTCAGAGAGAGCGACGTGCGCCTATCATCGCCTTCCCTAGGTTATTCTCTATCAGGTCACACTCGGAGTGGTAGACATTCACCCCGAGATAGCGGAAGGTGTCATGCTGCCAGAGCAGCCCCAAGTGGCGTGTTCCCTCCCACTCTGGCTCAGCGAGTTTGCGCAGGGGGAAGAGGCAAGATTTAGTACAGTTTAATCTCAAACTGAAGACCTTACTGAAGTCCTCCAGCACCTCCATCACCCAGGGCAAGTCTCTATGCATGTTCTGGAGGAGGTATATAAGGGTGTCAACCACATTAAAGGGAGATCGCCTTCCAGGAGTCACTGCTCAGTATACCCCATTGTAGGCCTAGTTGTTGGAATAGATCCGGCAGTGGTTCTAGAGCCAGGGCGAATATAATCAGTGAGAGCGAGCATAACTGTCTGGTGCCCAGCCCACCGAAACGGTGCTGAGATTTCTTTGCCTGTGAGCACCCTGGTGACTGTTTTTGTATATAGCAGATCAATCCACTTCAATATCTCGGGGTCCGTGACCATTCGCTGCAGCACTCCCCGAAGATAAGCCTGGCCCAGGGAGTCAAATGCTTTTTCAATGTGCAGGGAGAGTGCTACATATGGAGGCGACTCCCGGGGATGCTCATACACCAGGCAGATGAGGCACCTCAGGTTGAGGAATATGTTTCTTCCAGGGATGAAACCATTCTGATCATGGTGAGCCAATGTAGCGACATACGGCAGCAGCCGATTTGCTATTACCTTCCTAAGCATCTTACAGTACGTATTGAGGCGGGAGCGTGGTCGGTATGAGCATACCTCCAGTGGGTCACTATGCAGCTTGAAAAGGACCTCATTCAGTTCCTCTCTCATGGACTCAGGGAGGATGCCTTTGTCTTTGGTGGACTGGAACAGCTGGAGTGGCTTGGGGGCGAGTGTTGTTCTGTAGATCCAATAGAAGTCCACAGGGAGTTCATCGGTCCCTGGGTTTTTATTACGTGCCATCTGGTTTATAGCCAGGTGAAGCTCAGCAATTGTCAGCTGCTCGTCAATGGCACAACGCTAGAGGGGGTTTAGGCGTGGGATCGGTAAGCTATCAAGATAAGCCGACAAGGTGAACTCAAGCTTGTCGGCCTCCCGATAGAAAGAGCTACAGTAATCAAAAAATGCGGAGTTAATCTCCACCTGAATGTTGACTATCTAAGCCCAAATTGCATTCTGTTTGGGTCTATCAACCTCCAAGCGCAACAACCGAGCCAGTATATGCCCTGCTTTGTCACCCTCTGCATGTTTGGCTACATATTTTGTGTAAAACAGCTTTCCGAGTCTGTCTACTAGTGCTTTATAATCTGCCCTGAGAGTGATGAGCTTGTCCACCCAACCTGCGCCTTTTCCCACCTGAATCTCTGCCTCAAGTATGGAGGGTTCTTTATCTATAATAGCTCATTTCAATGCCAGTTTCACTCCATATTCAATCTTGATTCAGGGACACCGTGTCACCACCTTGAAAGCCCCTCACTCCACTCCTCTGTCAGTTGCTGTGCCGTTGTTGGACTCAAAGTACTGGAGAACTTGTATGTTCATGGTCTCATGGAACATATCCGGGAATGCTTGGGTATGAAGCCTCCATGAGGGGATCTGAGTTCGCCTCTTGCCCCAGTATATTGTTGCCTTGAGGGGATTGTGATCTGACAGTGTTCGACCCAGGTATTTGTCAGATGTAACGAATGGTGTCATGGTGGGGTTACAGAGAAGGTCCATTCTTATGTGGAGCTGGTAGATCTGGGAAAAGTGTGAGTATTCCTTTGTGAAAAGATGCATGGAGCACCATATGTCCTGGAGCCAGCTGTGAGTTAACCAGTCAGCAAAGGAGCGTGCGGTCCGGGCTGCCTCGGTGCCGTGTAGTGGGAGGCTAGACCCATCCATAATAGTGTCATGTATGCAGTTGAAGTCCCCACCCCATATGCTCGGTGCATTGAGGTCGTGTACCATCGCAGGGGTTAGAGTGTTTAGGAATTGGTCATGACCAGTATTAGGTGCGCAGATCACTACTAGGGTAACAGGTGCACCATCCTACCTCCCCTCCACCACTACATGCCGTCCCTCAGGATCTAGCTTTCGGCGTGTGATCGCTTGTGGCACCATCGGCACCACCGATATCAGCACTCCTCTGTCATATGCCGAGTAGGTGGCACCCACAATCTGGCCCCTCCATTGGTGGTGTAGTCTGAGCAGTTCCATGGCTGTCATATACGTTTCTTGGAGGTAGGCTATGTGGATTTGCCTGAGCAGCAGATAGGAGTACACCTGATCGCCACCCCCCAGAACATTCCAGGACAGAAAGTTATATGAGGATGGGAATTCAGCCAGGTGAGTACTCCTGTTTGGTATTTCTTTAATCTCACTCCTCCCTGCCGACTAAACCCACCTGGGTCGTGTTTGCTCCCGCGTCCCCCCCATCGTTGGTGATTCACTGTCAATCATCCTCACTACAAAAAACAAGTTAAACATGAACATAAGCCCCAACTCTCTTCCCCAGGTAAGAGCAAGAACAAGCCCTAGACCACACACAAACCATAGAACTTAGCAAAGATAACGGAGTCCACCAGGGTCAGGGGAATGGGATCTCCATTTGTGGTGAAATTGTGAGATCATGTCCCCCCATCGTACAGAAGCCGTGAGACCCCCTCCCGCATACAAATATGGCATCCCAATGTACAGATCAATAAAAAAGTATATAGTGCTCCAATTCAAATCACTGGCTCCTCAGTCGTTGGGGTGAGGGCAGGGCCAGTTCGAAGTTCAGGAGGGATATCAATTATGGCGTAGGCCTATTCCTCATCCTTCTAAGCCCAAAGACCGATCAGGCGAGCCTGTGGTTTGGCTGTGGTGAGATTCTAGTTCAGCCATCACCAGCGCCTGCTCCTTCGCAGCCTGATCTTTTGTTGGTCTGCCGTCTGGTGAGCCATATCACTGTCGACTGAGTCATTGTTGCCGCCGACCACCAGTTCTTATTTTGTTGCGCAGTGGTGGTGAGAGCCCTTTGGGCTCCAGCCACTCCCATGCCTCAGGTGCAAAAAAGGGAATGTTTCCAGAGTTCATGACGTGCAGATTGGGCGGGAATATTAGTGAGTATCGCAGGCCCATTGGTTGAAGCTGTCGCCTAACCGGCATGAAGGATCCTTGTTGACTCTGTACTTCCACCGTATAGTCTGGATAAATGTTCACTGGGCTAAAGTTTCCTTCCAGAGGCTCTTCACACGTGCAACATTCAGTATATGGTCACGGTCTCTGCAGTTGAAGAGCCACGCCACCACTGGTCTGGGTGAGGCTCCTGGGGGAGGTGATCTACCGGGGACCCTGTGGGCATGCTCCACCGAGAAGAAGGTGGACTGTGTACCGCCAAGCACAGTGTTGAGCAGCCAGTTGCCAAGAAAAAGATCCATATTGGGGCCCTCTGCTCCATCTGGGAGCCCCAGTATGCAGAAGTTACGGCGGGATTGACCCTCTGCATCGTCCGCTCTACTGCGCCACAGTTTCACTTCTGCTTGGATACCTTTCAGTTAGAATCGCACATCCACCACCAGATTCGTTTGACTCCACCCTATCTCTTCATTTGCCCTGGTCGGTTCTGAGGAGACTTATCTCAACTGTCAAGGCATCCAGTTTTGGGTCCAACGTGGCCTTAGCATCCTTAATGGCCCTTAGAAGTTCATCAAACTGTTCCGTAGATGAG
Organism: Calotriton arnoldi; assembly: GCA_963921515.1. Taxonomy (NCBI): domain Eukaryota; kingdom Metazoa; phylum Chordata; class Amphibia; order Caudata; family Salamandridae; genus Calotriton; species Calotriton arnoldi. The sequence continues at coordinate 207,482 of CAWUFW010011074.1, forward strand.
GACATGCCAGGAAGAGTGATGGTGGCTGCATTTCCTGGTGTGGTGGTGGCAGACGGGAGGTGGGACATCCCCCCAGCTCTCCGGGCTCCCTTTCAAGCAGTGCTGCTTAACCATGGCTACAGGCTCACCCATAGGTGGAGGAGTGGGCTCTAGCTCTGGCACAGTCTAATGGGATGGCCGTGCGGACAAGTATGCCAGAGTTCATACAGAATGCTGCAGCCAGACTCACCCTATGCCTTCCCAGATAAACCCACATCACATCCTAGCCTGGGGTCTTCCTCTATGGAGGGGTTGGAAGAGGGCACAGAAGTTCCCTCTCATTGCGTACTGTTACTTCTAGCGCAGTTGTCTGTAACCAGAGTGTGACCAACCCCCCCCAGTGCCTGGAGCACCTCAGTGGTGCGCCATCTTGTGGGGTCAGATGCTGCCTGGAGTGGCCGCTGAATTACCTCTCTGGGATTCACGCCACCCACCGCCGCGGCTAGATCATGTGATCACACAAGGTCCTGGCTGTGGCCTACTGCAAGTCGCTGCCACTCTCCCAGGGATGCCTCGCACTTACCGCTGCTCCCTGCCCACAGCTCGAGCCCGACTGCCGTCAAGACCCTCAGAGTGTCCCTCGGATGCTCAGGAGAGGGTTGCTGGTCTGCAGGATGAAGTCAGATGGGCAAACATCACGGAGCTCTTTACTGTGCGTCTGTCCCGGCCGCCATTTTGGCCATGCCCCTTGCCACCAGTGATGTTATCAATGATGTCATTTTGAATGTTGCAGTGATGTTATCAATGATGTCATAGAACATGTCATAAGTGATGTAATATGTGAGATAATTATCAGTGCTTTAAAAAAATTAAGCAGTATGTTTAAATTACATTACAACTTAAAGCAAAAACAATTTTAGGAGGAAATGTTTTCTGCCTTTTTTTTTCAGATAACACTAGGTTGAAATTATTCGGTTGCATTTTAAATTTGCACTGAAAGTAATGTTATTTTTTAACAAAAAATAAACTTTAATAAATGTCCCTATATTTTCCTATAGGGTGATCTCAGCATTGTTCATGTTAGGGGTATTCATTAGGGCGATTGCGGTGCTGAATTGAAGGTGAGAGTAGACTCTGGGTTTGATTACGATCACAGCGGACAGGGTTACTCAGTCACAAACGTGACGGATGTCCCGTCTGCCAAATTACAATTTCATTATATCCTATGGAGCTTGTAATATGGCGGGTTGAATATCCGTCACGTTTGTGATGGAGTATCCCGTCCACCAGGATCATGATCAGGCCCTCTGTCTGTAATCTAGCATGCTGATGTTTGTAGGTAGAGTTGGGGCATAGTGTGTTGAGAAGTTGATGGTTACATTTAGAGAGTTTAGCATGAGTGCATCCAGTGTCAGACTGATGTTAAACATTCAGAGACTTGGCTCGTGAGGCGGGGGAGAGAAGGGGGAGAGAAGGCTAATCAGGAGTTGTCACTGTAAAGGTGGTAGTAGAAGGCAAACGAGATGATGGTATCCCCGAAGGATGCTGAGCATGTAGACAAGAGGAGTGAACCCAAGACTGTGTGGGCGCATACAGGTGAGGAGATGTGAAACAGTGAAGGTCTGATCCAGCGAAACCAAGAACAGCAGGAGTTGAGCACAGGAAGGGTTGGTCAGCTGGGTCAGCTGGAGCTGAGGGGTCCAGGAGAATGAAGACTGAGGTGGGCGGCCATGATGGGCAGAGGTGATGAAGTAAGAAGATATTGATCAATGCTTTATTAGGAAGCGAGATTGAAGAGGACTGAGCTTCTGGGGGGAGCAGAGGCTGAGAGATGGATGAAGACTGGACTTTCAGGTGTCATTGAGAAGAAAGGGAGTTGAGAGACGAAGTGATAGTTACAGTGAGAAGAGGTTCCAGCACCGTGGACAGTTTAAGATAGAAAGGAGTGATTCAGGGGAAAGGTGACAATTCTGCAGGAAAGAGCCAGGGGCTTGGAGAGGAGAGGGAGAGGAGATTTACTAAAGCTGGTGAGCTGCAAGTCGCAACTGCATAAAAAGCTACCCACCCGTCATACCATTTAGGGCCACCATCAAGATTGACGTCAAGCAGGGCTTGCTCTGTATTTCATCATTCCAAACCGAAGACCATGAGTACCACTGAGTTGCCCAAAAAGCTTGATAACTATATGCCCCAACTCAGTACACTGTAGGACTATATTGCTAATTGCTAAATATCTGGATGAAAATCATTGAAATAAAACCCTTCTGATGGGATTCCTGTGACATCACACCTGTGTGATCATACTGTAATCAAAGCGTTGTGCTTTCCTATTCATCAGGTAGTAAATATTCCTACATATCATGAGGTGCTGTGCCCACCTAAGAGTCGTGCAGATGGCAGACGACTGCTATACACTATTCTGTGGCAGTGGTCGAAGTGGGGGAAAATAAGTAGGGGAACTGTGGGCGGAGAATAAGAGGGCGGGAATAACCCGAGGATTCGGGCAGTGGGCGGAGTCAAAGGTGTGGCCAGAAGGAGCAAAACATCCCAATTTTTTGTATTTGTTTCGCCTTTCACTGACCACTTACAGCTCATTACGTTATTTAATTCTCAGGACTCCTTCACTTTTGGACCCTGATGGCGCAGCAGCATCCAGCAGTCATGGAGGAGATTGGAATTCTATCATTTCCATGAAGAAACAACTCTTAAAGATCATCATGGATGGCGCAATCATGACTGAATATCTACGAGCAAATATAGCTCCCAATGGTCTGATTGTAGCCAATGTGCCTAGGATTTTCCTAGAAGACGCCCAGTTCAAAGAAGAATGATCCCTAGTTGCCTGGAAGTTCACTAGGGACTGGCTGCTACTAATCATTAAAACAGCCAAACGACTATCATCAACATCACAGTAGCGGAAGGAGCATTAAAAGTCAGCATAACCATCACGGCTTCTAAGACAAAGCTGGCGGAAATAAATAGCGAAATAACAGAAAACAAGGATTACCTCATGAAACAAAAGGTGACCAAACTCCAGAAGGATATAGCCAAGTTCAGCAAGGAGAAAGTATATCCTTACTTAAAAGAGGACTACCATCCTACATATGAAGACAATTCGTCAGAGGAGAGTCAGTCTTCAAGAAGGAGGAATTCCTCAAACAGCAGTAATTCCAGCACAGATAGTTGGGGAGTACCACAAAACAGAAGAGAACCACCACTCCCTATGTATGGCTTCGGAATGCCTCCATTCCAAGGACCCCCGATGTGGCAATACCTGGGTTATCCCCATGGCCCGCAACAACCCTTCACTCCCTTCCACCAACCTTTTTTAGGCAGAGGCTGGGGCAGAGGGAGAGGCAGAAAAAGAGGAGGACAAAACCAACGGAAACAGGTCCAATGGCAGGACCAACTGCAGCCACAACACATGGAGCTCAGGAGCCACACGGGGAAGAAAAATTGATTGTGAATCTCTCCACCAGACCCCTGAGTGACATTGAAAAGAAGGTCTTACGCAGGAGACTGGGCTTTGCCCCCACGCCGTGAATTGACCATTTCAGAACAAATTGTGAATTCCACAATTTTTTCCGCAAAATAAGATTGCAAGCCTTCTTTGCAGGTCAACCTGAGACACCCACTACGGACTCGGGTCTACGAAAACCTTCCTCTTTCACCCCTAATGCAAGTATGGTACCGGCAGAGGTCCTTACCTTTGAGAAGGCAGTATTTAATTAGTTAAAAACAACAAAGTGAGCAGGGCTTTTCATAACACTTCTAAGCGGGAGAATGAAGCGATCCGCACACTGGCGACTGATGTCACAATAACCATAAAAGAGGCCGACAAAGGGGGCGCGATTGTAATAATGTCAACCACCGACTACAGGAACGAGTGCCTCCGCCAATTACAAGACAGACGGAACTACACTCCATTACAGGAAGACCCCACCACACGCCTTATCATGCAGATTAAGGCCACAGTGACAGCAGCCTTGAACCAGGGATGGATCACCAAACACGAGGCGGAATTTTTAATTAATGGCAACCCCAGACTGCCCTACTTTTATACTCTTCCCAAAATACACAAGGGGACACATCCACCACCGAGAAGGCCTATAGTGTTGGGCATAGGGTCAGTTCTGGAACCACTTTCCAAGTTTTGCGATCATTTCCTAAAACCATTGGTGAAAGAAACCCCCTCCTTTGTCCAAGACACAAGGGATGTCTTGAACCTCATTGAGACCCAGAACATCGAGAGTCTCCAGATGGATTTCCTTGTGACTTTAGATGTAGATGCCCTCTACACAAATATCCCCCAGCAAGCAATGCTGGAAGTCATTGAGGAAATCCTAAGATCAACACATTGGACGACGACAACCCCCATAAGTTTCATTATGAAATGTGCAACCATAGCACTGACGGAAAACTTTTTCCAGTTTGAGGATCGTCTCTTCCACCTAACACAAGGGACCTCAATGGGCAGTACATTCGCCCCTAGTCTGGCATGCCTCTACATGTCATACTTTGAGGCCAACCACATACTCACAAACACAAACCCCTACAAAGAGAACATCATCTTGTGGCGTCATTATATTGACGATGTCCTCGTCTTCTGGAAGGGGGATCAAGAGATGATCCTGGCTTTTGTCAGTTGGGTTAATGGCCTCAACCCTTACCTAAAATTCACAGCAAATACTTCAGACCAGGAATTACCCTTCCTGGATCTGATGATCAGTCTGAGGCCAGACAAACTGGAAACAAGAACTTACAAGAAACCAACAGACAGTCACAGTCCCCTACTGTACAGCAGCTTCCATCCAAAAGCCCTCCGGGAAAATTTACCATATGGACAGTTCCTACGAATACGACGGAACTGCAGTAACTTGAATGACTTCACAAACCAATCATCTGAGTTTACCAACCATCTAGCCAGACGAGAATATCCATTGAGAAATGTAAAAACAGCCCAAAAAAGAGCCCGAAACAATAAGAGAGGCACTTCTAGAAGTACATCCGAAACCTGAGTCAAGGAACCTGACCTGTGTAACCACGTACATGCCAGAATCAAACATGATCAGGAGGATAATAAAAAAACTCTGGAGGATTCTCCAGATAGGTGAACGTGCACCCAGCCTTCCGAGATTCACTTTTAAAAGAACAGCAAACCTTAAAGACATGCTGATCAACACCAGGCCTAAACTGAAAGAGCCCCAGCAACAACAACAGCTGTGGAATCTGCCCCCGGTTGTTGGCCACTACCCTTGTGGGCAATGCATTGTTTTCCCACTGACCAGTAGAACCAAAATGGTGACACTAACAGATACTGTTACATGGACACAGACCAAGCATACCAACTGCAATACACGCAATTGCGTCTATCTCATCACTTGCCCATGCCAACTCAAATGTGTGGGTATGACAACTCGTCCTGTTAAAACTAGGATAACGGAACACAGGAGTAACATTAGATGCAAGAAGACAAATACTAAAGCCCACTTTACATCAATGAGTCACACAGTCAATGACCTACACTGGACCATCCTGGAATCCCACCCTCAAATACGCAAGCAAGCTCTCCTTGGGAAAGAGCAAAACTGGGTGTTCAGGCTCTCCTCCCACATTACAGGGCTTAATGATGACATTCCCTGGGGTGAGCTAAACTAACCAGGATATGCAAGTCCCTTATCAACGTCTGCTTAACCCTATTACACAGCATCTTCAGGGGTAACACTGTAACCTTTGGTTTTGGTTTTAGATCATCACGTAACCAGGCTTCCCTAGCAAGATCCACACTACCCCCTTGGTTGGCACAGTCTCCTCCACGCACCTCATAATAAGTATGGTGCATAAACGTGACCACATTATGGCTACAGGAGCTTGAGCCTGGGCACACACATCTACTATGACGACAACAAGCTCAAATGTCAGTAGCTATATACAGTGAGCATTGCCGTCGTAGCATCTCCAATCACTGACCCCTCATACCACATGCCCATAAAGGTTGGGAGGAACTCTCGCACCCCTTAGGGAGAGGATACTGCTCAAATAAAGCAGGTCCCGCAGTAACGCTATTCCGAAGGATCCTTAGCAGTCCGAGTCCCAGACAACTTTGCTGATAATCACACATTACAGATTAACTCCGTAGGCAATCCTATTCTTCAGGCGCACACATTGGAAATTTAACTTACACTGACACGCCTGACTTCTATATTGACACCGCATACCACCGTGGTCGGGCGACCCACCTAAGATGGCCGCCCGCGTTTCCATTGTAGTGTTTTCGTCAGTTTTCAGGAAACGTGTACTTAAAGCCCGCCCCCAGCACGTCCCGCTACGGGAACCAGATCCGGGGTAGGAGAAGGGCTAGTTGCCACGCCGCCTATCTGTGAGTATGTGAGCACGGAAAACGCCTGCCGCTCCCGGTAAGAGGAAGCACGCTACAGTCTTGAACACCTGTCTTTTCCTGTACTGTTTCTCCCGCATGCAGGTCGTGAGTAACAACGGGCTCTGTTAAAACGCTTCCGTCAGCTCAGACCTTCAGTACGTGGGGTGAGTGGTTGTCACTAGTCCCTGTTCGGACAAATATGCACAGCGTATTGTTCCACTCGATAGCGCCTACCTCACTCATCCTTGATTGGAGCTAGGCACGTAAGACAGCGTCATTTGCCTGCACTCAACTATGTGTTGGTTTGTTTTGTCTTGTCTTTTTGTCATGGGGTGCTACAGATTTAGCCTCCTTTTTTAACATATGATATACTATCATGTGCCTCTGAGTCTTTTTGTCACGCTGCACTTTAAATTGGTTTTTGTTATTGTTTTCTCTTTCAGGTCGCACAATACTAAATACTAGGTAAATCGGACCTGGTATTTACTTGCAAAGCTGGTAACTATAGCATTCCTTATACTCTAAGCACCAGCCTTGCAGTAGTGTAAGACTATGAAAATTTCCTCAACTCACCGGTCCTGATGAATTGCCATAAGACCCGTTAGGGGCTAACAGAGGCAAGAAACATGTCGACCTTTCACACCACACATGCCCTTTAGGACTATTGTATCCGGTTAGGGCCACACTGTTTTTAGTTAGGTTAGTGAGTCCCAGGAATACAATTTTAGGCAGTAGGCCTCCCTAAACCTATTTTAAAGCACCACTCTGCACCCACTACACTACTATTTCCACACACCCCCACGCACCAAACGGCTTCACCAAAAAGACCTTCGCTAAAAAGCCCCTTCGCGGGTGCCCGTCGGGCATTGCAGCGCCGGCCCGACGAGGAGCAGGCCCATATGATGAAGCATGACATCCTTCGGGGTATGTGAGGGCACTTTTTCTCAGACCTGAACACTCTCATTCGCACCAAGGAACTGCACACCAACTTGATATAGTTATTTAATTCAACCCATGGATACACGTTTATTTAAGGTTTAATATGAGTTATTGACATTAAAATACATTCACAAAGTGATATACGATTCCAATCACAGAATGTCCCAAATACACTTAAAAGTGCTATCACAAGTCATTTATCTCCGAACCACGCAGTTTCTGTAATCAGCACTTCTCCTTTTTTCCACAAGAGCAGTTCAAACATGAATGGCAATATATTCTAGTTTGTAAATGTTTTCTTTATAATTTTGGCTCTGCCATATTTGCCACATAATGCATCATTGGCTGCATAATCTCTGACGATTTTAACAAATAACTGGCCCATGCATCAAGCAAAATACTCCTCGCTAAATTAGCGAATCGTTAAAATAGGCCGTTAGCGAGCGCAAAACAACATATTCCAATGCATCAACCCCAATAGCGAAAAAACTACACAATCGCTAAAAATCCCCCCGGTAATTTACCGATTCGCAAAGTAGCGATTCGAAAATAGCGAAATCATCAATTGCGCGTGCTAATAGTGATTAGCAAATAAAGAATCGCAAAGGAATGGATCAAAAGTCGCAAATAACGAATATCATCTAAATCGCTATTTAGCATGAGCAGAATAAGGGGAATCTCAACCAGGAGGTAAAGTTGATGAAACACAAAAAAAAAAAAGAATTAAAAAAATCTCACAGGTGTAAACTATCTGAAACCCTTCAAAAATGGCACTGGAGACACCGTAAGTTTTCCAAAATGGCAGCCCTCTACGTGCTTGCAAGGAGGATGAGAATAAATGCAGCAGGACAGCGCAGGAGGAGGATCCAGGAGAGGGTATTCAGAGTGCGCATCACATTGCTGGGCCAAAATGACGAGGAAGTATATGACAAGTACCGTCTGAATCGTGCCATGATAATGCGCCTAATTGCTGATCTGGAACCACTACTGCAGCACCAGACCCGTAGGACAAATGCCATTCCTGCGCACGTCCAGGTCCTATGCAGCCTGCACCTACTGGCGTCCGGAAGTTTCCAGGGGGTCGTAGCGGTAGCCGGAGGCGTCTCACAACGCGCACTTTCACGCTTCTTCCGTAAATTCATTGATGCCATGCTGACAATGATACATACCCACATCACCTTCCCCACAACCCCACAGCAGTTGAACCAGACCAAACTGAAGTTCTACCAGGTGGCATTGACTGCACGCATGTCCCCATCTGTCCCCCCTCTGCCAACGAGTACATCTTCCGTAACAGGAAGTCCTATCACTCGATCAATGTCCAGGTCGTGTGCAATGCCAAGCACATAATTACGGGCATAGTGGCACAATTTCCAGGGAGCACACACGACTCATATATATTCCGGCACAGTGGCATCCACAGGCGTCTGCTCAACGGTGAATTTGGAGAGGGACACCTACTTGGTACATACATATACCTATTTGTTACATCATTATCCCATATGTAATTGCATTGCTGCGGCTAACCCTTTGCTTCCCACCCTGTAGGTGACAGCGCATATGCCTTGCGGGAATATATCCTGACACCCTACCTCAACCCAGCAACACCACAGGAACAGCGCTACAACGCGGCACATATTAGCACAAGAAATGTGGTCGAGAGAACATTCGGGATCCTGAAAAGTCGCTTCCGGATCCTACATAAGACTGGTGGTGCATCGCAATACAACCCCGAGACCTGCTTCAGGATTGTAGCAGTATGTGCCATGCTGCACAACATTGCAACCAGAAGGGGGATCCCCATTGAGATGGACAGAAATGACAACGATCGGGATGGACAACCACCCGCACAACACCGACAGTCACACGTGCCAAACACAGCTGAAGGTCAGAGGAGGCGGACATACATCACACAACATCACTTCTGAGCCTGGTAAGATTGAGCCATCACAAAATATCTTTGAATGCTAATGTTTTATTCACATGAACACAGGTCAAAGTAAATATTCATGTTTAGGAAACATGACGGTGATTGCATTGGTTGAAGAAATGAAATCTAATCGTTAACAGCATGGGAGTGCAATCACAATATTAAAGTGGAACATGGTTACACCACCATGGACAAAGAGGCAGAAATGCATGTCTAGCGCCTCCTGTCGCATGGCTCCTCGACATCACCCTGATGTGTGCCTGTGGCTGTTGAGCTGCGTGAACTGCGCCTCCTGCTAGTGGTCTCCGGCACGGACACGCTACTCATGCTCGATGCCTCCTCACTACCCTCCTCCCCTTCCAAGTTGCTGGCACTCACTGTCCCAGACTGTAGATGTTCCACAGCAGTGGTCACTTGGCCTAAGGCCTTAGCAACATCCCCGCAGAAATGTCCTAGGTCAATCTGCAGTGACACGGAGCGGCGTGACAAGACAGCAGTGCTGTTGCGGAGCTTGGTGATGGCCCTAGTATTCGCAGAAAGACGAAGCAAGCCCTGCCGATGCCTCCTGCGCTTAGTGCGTTGTCCTGCTATAACGGCACGGGTGAGCTCCTGTAGGCTCTTGTTTATTTCCTGATTCCCCTCTGCAACAACTGTCGTTAGGTAACGCACACAGTCTGACATCGTGCTCATGTTTTTGGCCAGCTTGGAGATATGCAGGTTAATTGTGCCCATATGTCTCCCCTGCAGGCGCTGAACACGGAGCATCTGCGACTCAACCCCAGCATAGACATTCGGAGCCTGTCCTGATTCTGTCGCAATACTGCTCCTGGACCTGCGCCGTTGTCTGACTCGGCCACGTGCTGGTGTTGGAGCTGCTGAAGGGAAACGTGTCTGGCTGGGGACTGTTGTGGGTGCTGAGGTCGGCTCAGTTTCCATTTCCTGCAGTGCGGGTACATGTGCCCTGCGTTTTGGTGGTGGTGGTGGTGCTGGTAGTGGTGTGGATTGAGGGTCCAGCGGAGTCTCTCCATCCGTCTCTGCCGGTGTCTCCGAAATAATGAGGTGCTCACTGTCATCTGAGTCCACCGGAGATGCATCTGTGTGTGAAACAGTGCATTGTTATTTTAGTGTGTTCTTCTATCTGTTTATCATTTAGCCTATTTTACACGTAATAAATCACAGATTTAAACACACTGTCGGACATGTACTGCTGGTGTCTTTTCTTGCAAATTGGTGATTATCCATGCACACTTGGCTAACATGACTGCAACTCCCATGATGCTATTCGTATGTGAGGGTATATGTGTAATGGACTTCTTCCGGCACACTGTGATTTGGCTGGGGGGATGTGCATGGGTATACAATTCACAGCGTATTAGCGCAGGCATGCTTCTTACCTTGTTGTGTGGTTGCTGTGCCGGAAGTGTCCATTTGGGTGACTCCCACGACTGCCTCAGGCTCAATCATCCCCTCAACGAGGTCCTCCAGGGCTGTGTTGGCGGGTACTTTGGATGCTCCCCCTCCTGTGCTAGCTGCTTCCTTCACCCTTACTGCTATGCGCTGCTTGGCACGTTTCCTGAGGTCGTACCATCTTTTCTTCAGGTCGTCAATGCTGCGGTGTGTGACTCCCACAGCATTTACCTTCTCCTTAATGCGCAGCCATATTTTGCGCTTCTCAGCTTCTGGCACCTTCAGGGACAACTTGCCAAACAGTTTGTCATAGCTGCTGCTCACCCCCTCTATCAGGTGTTCCAGTTCCCTCTCTGAGAACTTTCTCTTCCTCTTCCTGGTTGTGGCAGTTGTCTTTGCAGCATTGTTGTCCATCCTGGCTAGGTGTAGTGTAGCTGGATTGTGAGGGTGAAGTCTCCCAGCTCAGCTTCGGTCCTCTGCCTCCTCCTCTGAGCTCCTCAGGGCACTGAATGAAGCATGGCCTGGATGACTTCCTGGGTGTGATGTCATCAGCCTGCTTCTAGCGCGACCCGTTTTTAGCGAATTAGCTAATACCGAATTCGCTATTACCGATTTCGCTAATACCGAATTCAGTATTAGCTAATTTCTCTTTTTGCGAATCGCAGTCGTGTATTAGCTCTTATTTAGCGATTTGTAGCGAATCGCTAAATATTACCGAATCTGTACATGCATCCCGAAAAGGAATTTCTTAATTGCGAATCCTTATTTTTCGCTAATAAGGAATCGCTTTACCGAATTTTGATGCATGGGCCCCTAAGTTGTTTGTAGTTCAAACGGATCAAAAGTTACTAAAAAATGTGAATTGTGTTTCTGCAAAGTGGAGAGCACTTTGCAAAGGTTGACTGATCATCTTTATCACTGATGCATTTGTATGTTACTCTGGTTCTAAGGCAAAATCTTTGCAGAGACTGTTAGCATGTGTAAAAATGCCAAAATAATAAAGTATCAGAAAGTATACTGCATTACGCTGCAGCCTTTATTTTGCTGCATAATTTAGTCAACATTGCGGCATAATTTTGTCCTCTAGTGCTGCATAATTCCAGTGACTTAAAAGCAGGCAGCACATGCTAAAAGTGCTTGTGTATGAAGCAGAGACCTTGTGAAGCTTGTGAACTTAGGGGGTCATTACGATGACTGGCGGATCGCCACCGCCAGTATGGCGGTGGCAATCCGCCCGTCATTCCCCTCCGCCCGCATGCCATTTCCCCCCGCCACATTACGATGGCTGGGGGTGTAGGAGAGTAGGATCTGCTTCACATGGGTACCCCCACTTTTTGCTGATGCTTCACTGTTTTTCGACTTTAGTCTGGCTGGGGCCCTGCTAATCAGAACCCCAGCCTAGCTGCTTCCTCTCTAAAATGGTTTCCATGTACCTTAGGTACATCTTTAATTGGAATCTGGAGTGCCCTTATAAGTCCTTAGTATATGGTATACTATGTACCCAGGGCATAGGTACCCCAGAGGCCTGCCAGGGGCTGAAGCATGTATTATGCCACCCCTGGAAGGCCAGCCAAAATGACACCACAGGTCTGCTACTGCAGCCTGGGTAAGGTGGTGCATGCACCCCTTTCTGTGATATAGGCTACCTATATCACTACCATTGCACACACATATAAACCTATAAGTCACTCCTATGGCAGGCCTTTACAATCCTGAAGGCAGAGTGCTTGGTTTTTATGTGAGAGGGTGCCCCTGCATGAGCAGAGCCCCTCTGCAGCATTCGGAGTCCCTCCTCTGATGCTGTTTGTGGTACAGCTGGACCATATACTCTTAAGTGCATTATATCCTCGCGGTAGAATGCTAACTTTGGACTGGCTGCACCAAAACATGTTGTGTTTGGTGTCAAACATCTTGGAATACTACCCCCCCGCCAGTCCTGGCGGCGGGGGTAGCATTCCACCCTTCTAGAGGAGCGACATGTACCCACCGGCCTACCCGGTAACTTCTTTACAGAGCCCTGGCATCACAAAATGGATGCCGCTGCCACAGACACGGGTCTGGCCTCCTGCTGCTGACTGAAACTCCGGCAGGGGAGGCCTGGACAATAGGTTTCCTGTCGAAGGGAGGTGTAACCACCTCCCCAGACAGGATAATGTGTATTGGGGCTGGGCGGGAGCACTCTCTGGTGCTTTGAAGTCCTGCACTGGGGGCACACTTGGTGTCCCTGTGCATATGCCAGTTCAAACCGGTTGCAGGGGCTACCTGCCCCTGCTCTGGCGCGAAACTGGACAAAGGGAATGGGTGTAACCACCCCTCTTCCCTGACCCTCCCATAGGTGGGTCCCCAGAGTATGTCCAACCCCCTAACTTAGTATAAGTATGGGACCCCAGTCCTTAGGACTTTAGATTACCCTGGACGAAACTCTGACACTGAATCCTGGACCTTCGACGCTCTACTTCAAGATTAGAGGACTGAAGAATCTCCCTTGGGGTCAAGGAGTGACTCCCCTGCTTGGCAGGCACCTAAGAAGCAATTGTCCGGTCTGCATCGCTGAAGCTCCCGCCAGACGCCGAAGTCTTTGCAACACCAGAGGTAGATTTCCAGACTTCCCCGAGGCTGCCCTGAGTCCCCAGCGAAGCTGAGGCCCGTAGCTGTTGTGGGTAATGTGGAACCTTGACCCCTGGACGCCGAGAACTTTTGCAAGTGCATCCTCTTCCTGGTCGCCCACGAAGTTGTGCTTTGGGCTCTTAGTAGCCCCTGCCTCCAGCACCGACTGCACCGAAGATCACTGGCCTCCACTCCACGAGTGTCCTGTGAGCCAGCTCCAAGTGCATCCACTCAAGGCTCCTTTGGGGTTGCTAGTCCATTGGCTAGTGGGCCCTCCCGAAGGCAACTCTTCTTCTGCTTGTGCTTCCCTGGTTGCTCCAGACGTGCCCTGACTTACCCTCACTGGGTGAGTCCCTCAGACCTTGCTGCTCTGCATCAACGTCCTTTCTTTATCTCCACGTGACTTGCCGTTGCCAAGGCTTGTTGGGTCCAATCCGGTCGCCGACACCTCAGCAATCGACAGACGTTGTGGAACAGCTTGAATCCAGCTCCTGGTTGTCGTCGACGCCTCCTAGACCTCGTGGCTGAAGAGTCAAGACAACCATCAACCTACCTGAAGCACCCGACATCGGTGGGCATCTGCTCATCGCCTTCCTGGTCACTGGCTAGTGACCCAGACTCTGTCCCCTCTGCTTTCAGGTTCTTCAGATCTTCGATCCACCCTTGGATCCACCCGGACACTTTTGACTTGGTCGCCAGCAGCCTGCTGCAGCAGATCGCCATTGAAAACGACGACGAAACCCGACGACAAAAGACACCTATGCACCCGGCTTCCCTGGGTGAGGTAACTCGAGTACTCCGGTGCTCCCGTGGGTATTGACTCTAGAACTGCCTAGTTCTAAAGGGATTTTCTCCAAGTCCTCCTCTAAGTGTCCTTTCCTTTTAAAAATCCAACCGCGACTTTCCCCATAGAAGTTAACGGTGGCTCGCGCTGTGTTCTCACACTGCACGCGTCCCCCGTGGGTCCCCTGTGTCACTACCTTGGGTGGTTCCTTGGGGTCCAAGCACTTCTACAGGCTCCAGGCCTTGTGTCTAGCTCAGTCGTGGTTCTTATACCACTTTATTGGTATATGGTTTGGTACGCCCCTAGGGCTCAAACGTGTATTTGTGCTATTACTGTTGATAACTGACTTATAACTTATGTACTTCGAACTCTAGCCTCATAAAGAGACTAGAGGGGTGTGTTTAAGACTAAATACATATATTTTATATATATACCTGGTGTGGTCCTCTTTCATTTGGTCACTCAAGAGATTATAGACTGGTAAAACAAGCTGCTTTACATTCCTTCAAGACTTAGCCTGAAGGCTGCTCTCCATAGCTACCACTAGGATAGCTTTCAATAAAGGTTGTCTTTAACCTATCTCCAATAACGGGTTGTTTGGACTGGTGCAAGGTGCCCACTATAATTAGTGGACAGCATATACCAGGCCAACTTCTCACAGGGGGGAGCCCGGCGGACGGAAAGACCGTCCGCCGGTTTTCCGCCGGTCACACAGGTGACCGGGCGGAAAAGGGCAGTAATATGGTGGCGGTGTCTGCAAGACACCGCCATCCATATTATGATGACTGCGGAGATGTGCCTTTCCATGGCGGCAACGCCGCCATGGAAAGGCATACGATCTTTACAATGGGGGCCCGTTGCGGGCCCCCGGGGAAGGGTGGGGGTGCACTTGGGGGTACCTATGGCACCCCCTACATTGGCATGCACAGGGTGGCAGGCACCACGCGGTGCCTGTCACCTTGTGCATGCCAATGCACGACGTGCATTCCCAGCATTGTGGCGGGCGGTGCTGTGAACACCGCCCGCCACAATGTTGGGAATAGGGGATACCACCGCCACCGTGGCGGTGGCATCCTAATACTCGCGGCGGGACCGCCGCTCCTATGGCGGACGGTCCCATTCACCGCTAGGGTGGCGGGCGGACTTTGTCCGCCCGTCATCGTAATGACCCCCTTAGTTTGGTGTGCGTGAAAATCCTGCATTGCCAATCCCTGGTGAGTTGCAGCTACTACTGCTGAAACAAGGCCAAAGGAGGTACCAATGGGTGGACTGTCCTCAAGGGCAGGGATGGCTTTACCGCTGGTGGCGCCCTGTCCGACAATGTTTGTTGGTGCCTCCCACCCAATGACCCCCTCTGCCACGGATTCCCTCACTACCACCCTTTAACAGTGTCCTTCAAGTCTCCATAACCACACTTTCGCTTAGATGCATTTAATTTGATTACAGCTCCACTGATACAAGTGTAGGGTGTCAGAGCACTTTACATCACACAC
Source organism: Calotriton arnoldi (assembly GCA_963921515.1). Classification (NCBI taxonomy): domain Eukaryota; kingdom Metazoa; phylum Chordata; class Amphibia; order Caudata; family Salamandridae; genus Calotriton; species Calotriton arnoldi. The sequence continues at coordinate 223,000 of CAWUFW010011074.1, forward strand.
ATTACACAGAGACAATCAATCATACGTGTGTAAATCACTGTATAGGAAATGTTACATAAGACAAAGGACTACAAGGTGTAGGAGTCACATGACAACCATACTGGTAAGCAGTATAGTTTAATAGTGATTGTTCTGGAGAAACAAACTCAGAATTTAAAACGTAATACCATGGTTGGGGGTTTTCTTCAATAATCAGAATTGATTTCTATTCAAATGAACCCTTTCTGCAGCATTAGGATAATCAAAGACTGGAGGAAAAAACATAACGCTCTAATTTATACCTTACAGTTTGCATGCAGCTCTTATATGACAGTTATTAGCTCACTGTTCTATGTTAGGATGTTGACATAAACTGCAAGTAACAAAAGGATTTCTCTGACAAAAGCAGTAACCCCCTGACCTATTTACATTATGTGCACTTTGTGATGTGCGTGGTACATGTTCTTTGCAGCAGGCACATTAACCCCCTGCGCTACCTTTCCATGAGTCAAAACTTCCACTTGACAAACCTCCATCTCTCTCTAAGAAGAACATTAATAACCGGAGTTATCATGACATTTTTATTATTGCCAAAAATTGCTGGAGGCCAGGAAGAAGGCAGCAAGTGCTTTTAAAACCATAATATACTTGTGAACATGATGCCCCCACCCGAAGTCAGTGCCCTGTGCGATGACACCGGTCGCACTGCCCTAGAGCCACCCTGCTGAAGAGTCCTGTGACCTCAGTGACGGAGTCACTGTCGCTCTAGGGTGTGCTGCTTCGTAGGCCTGCCCGCAAGACTGGAGGTAAACTTCAGTATGGATTGTGGTGGACAAGCCTTCATGGTTAACCCACGCTTGCCACCGATAGGATCCACATGCTGATGCTAAGACACCAGGGCTTCTAAGGTATAGTGGGGCCTTTTAAGGTCTAGCACAGGAATGTGCTCCCTCAGGAGAGTGGTCTGGTGGACTGGTCACGAAGGCTGAGCCTGGTTCCCCAGTTCCAAATTCGGCAGCTCTAGCCATAGTGCCACATCCTCTGTCCCACTGATCCCCATACTGCCCCACTGAGAGAAACTCGCACTGCCTTCAGCTACAGCCCAATTGTGCCCCGCTATAAACACCTGGATGCTACTCATTTCAAATAATGCACTAGACAAGAGTAATATGCTGCCTGAAAAAAAAAAGTAACAACATCCTGGGAAAAGCAAACACTCATAGGGAATGCAAGATTAAGTAAAGCATGTGAAATGTAAGCAGGAACAACATGGTTACTTTAACACTTTTACACTCACTATTCAGAAATCAGTTAGTGCTTTTGCATGAAAAGTTAAGGACATGACTACAGGGTCCAGAAGGGAGCTGTTTCAATGTCCATTACGTATATCCTAACAAAACGTAAGAAGTATGGTTTAAAAAGACCACATCCCTGAACACAGAGCTGCTGTACACATTTTGTTTTCCGATCCACCCATCAAGCATGTATTGCAGTACCTCCAGGATTGGTGCAGTTTCCCACCCGGGGAAAACAATGTTGTTAAAAAAAGACGAGAAAACAAAAGTAGCGTTTCACTGGCAAACTCTATAAAGTGACGCTAATGTGTTTGGGTATGAATAAAATCAATCTGGCCACTTTGCGAGCACTCCGTCTTGCTTTAGTTAGTTATTTATTTTTCATATTTTGAACCTTTTATTTCTCTCCGTCTCCACACTGCACTTTGAAATAGAAAAATGTCAGAAAAAAAAAACATTTCCAGCAAAAGTGTTTTTCTTTTTTAGGTCCATTTCACAGGGGAACAAATAAACTAAAGGAAAGGAATGAGGGTAAGAGCCGTTTCATGAAGTCACGGTTTTCAGTAAGTGAGGAGGAGAAAGACAGAAATAGAGGGAGGAAGAGCAAGAGTAAGAAAAAGGGGGGGGGGGGCTGTTGCCAGTGGCAGAGCAGAAGTGGACACTGTCGTTGTCTTCTCTGGGCAAGAAGGAAAAGACAGAGTCCTTTTCCTTCTCTGCCCACCCAGCCCGTCGCAGAACGGCCACGAACGCCGAGCCTTATCTACAGGCCTTGGCTATTTCTGCCGTCCTGGGATGCATGTTTAAAATAAAAAAGTAAGGGAAGGGAATCTATTAAATTAAAGAAGTAGGAGCACGCCGTGCCCTGCCGATCCCGCCCACTTCGACCACTGTTCTGTGGAGGAAAGCGTCACCTGTCAGGGCTTAATTTAAGCCAGTGGTTTTGGTGCTCGGCACTTGATTGTCCACACCGACACTTATTACAGACTGCCACATGGTAGCACTGTTTGTCTAATTTTGAGAGGAGTACAACAACAGTTGTTTAATAATTCAATATCAGTGCTGGAAATATAAAAGTGCAGGTACTCACTATTTAGAGTACCTGTTTGTTTCTGAGAAGTGTCGGTAATCTCCCATTCAATGTATTGCAGCAGTACTGAGAAGTACAGGTACACTCCCTTTCAAATTAAAGAAGTGCAGGCACTCAGTGCCGGACAGTACCTGCCCATTTGAAGCATTGTTCAATATACATTAAAAATGACTAATAAATGCCGCCCAAGCCATTCTTATAGCTTTGGGGGCCTGGAATAGCCAGAATTGTCACACTTGTAGGAGTGTGATGGTTAGTAGTTGTGTTGTTACTGTAGCTGGCAGCGCTCGCAGGGGCAATGGGTGGTGCAAGCTGCAGTGGCCTCCTGAGGAAGGCCCTGGTACCTATTATTATTATTATTTTATTTTTTTACAAATTAAGCACTGCATCTTCTTTACCCCCCCCTCCCCTCACCCCCCATGGTTAGCTCACAATCCCTCATGAGAGCACCCCTGTACTACATGTCTTTTATTTTTAGAGTCCCCAGCAGAATTAAATGTACTCTAGTCTAGAAATCGCTGATCTGTTTTCCACTCTACAATAGAATAGAGAAGGGGGCATACTCGCCACTAGGAGGCAGCATTGTCAGAATGCGCATTAATGGCGCGGACGCTTAAAAACAAAACACAGCGTTCGAAGCTCTGCGACACATTTCCTAACTTAAAGGCCCCTTGTAACTGTTTCAAAAGCAACATATAAACTCACATATGAAGAACAATATAAAATAGCACACACCCATCAACCACCCCCCCCAATCGCCAAGTAGATTTAAAAGTATTTAAGTCACCTTGAAGTTCTGCAGCTGTATAAAGCACTCAGCCGCTTGCCTTGTGCTCACTATGACACATCCCTGTCTTTGGCTTATAAAATCCCTATAACTACAGCCAAGGGTGCATTACTCTCTGTATTTTATACGCCTTTGAGGCCATCTGCGCCACATAAAGCACAAGGCCAGGGGCTTGGTGCTTTTTACAGACGCGCAACTCTGCTGCACATAACAGTATCTTTATAACGTACGTGATGGGGGTACATTATTCCGTATAATACCAAACCACAATATGAATTATCCCTTACAAGCAGCCAGTAGGAGGACAGTGCTGCACTATTGAGGAAGACTGTGGGGGGGGGGGGGGCTGCTTGTGAGGGTGCTGTTGCCTTCCCACAATTCGCAACATCGGTCACAAATAGAAGATCATGAAGACATTATACCCAAGAAGACATTATACCCAAGAAAGGATAAAGGTGTCTTTTTTATTCAAGGCCTTATAACGCTTGTTATTTTAATGAGAAGAGCCACAGCCAGTCCCTGCTCGGTATAAATATTACATTCTGGTGATTATGTCCTCGGCTTTATCAGCTTCTGTCCTCCTTCCCGTGAAGATGAGGCCATCACAGGGCCTCAGCTGACGCTGTTCTCGCCTCAGACCACGAGGGGCTGACAAGCAGCTGACACGAAGCGCACACGGCCTGCGCGGCCATGCGCAGGTGAAGGATGCGCTGCTTAGCAACTGCATCCAAGGACATTTCAGAGTGGGGGTGCTGCCATCAATGTTACGTCACTGAAGTCACGGGGATTGTGAAGAATGTAATCAGTAAAACTGCATGTCTCCCTATTGCAATGGAAAATATGCTGTCTGTAAATGGCTGTGCAATGCAACACCGTGCTTTAATAAGGAGGGTGTGCTCCAAAATGTACTACCGGCACCCTTACCACTATCTTGATGAATGGGCGTGGCTCATTTGCTACACTTGCTTTTTGTGTGACACTTTCATTTTATCGATACACTAAAAATGCTTGGAAATCACGTTTCACAAATGTTTATCATTTGCACACCAACAAGTAAGTGCCTGGATTTGTCTTGATCCGATTAAAATCTATGGGCCCGATTCACAAAAGTAATCTGAGACAAAATCCTAACTTTACGACTTTCGGTATTCACAGAAGGCATTTAGGAGTACTAAAGTTAGGATTTTGTCTCAGTCAATCTTAAATTTTGGTCTTAAGTTAAACTTAAGACAAACTTAACTTTAACTGAGACAAACTCCTAGTTGGAAAGTTAGGATTTTGTCTCAGTTAAAGTTAAGTTTGTCTTAAGTTTAACTTAAGACCAAAACTTAAGATTGACTGAGACAAAATCCTAACTTTAGTACTCCTAAATGTCTTCTGTGAATACCGAAAATCGCAAAGTTAGGATTTTGTCTCAGATTACTATTGTGAAACTGTCCCTATGTTTCCATCATCCTTCAGAATTACAAAAAAGTACTTAATTTATGCCTTCCTTACTGCTGATATATTTAAAATAATTTGTACAGAAGTTCATTTATAGGTACTTACATTTTGTAGTATTAGAAAAAAAAATGACATGCTACAGCCTTTCCTTTTACACTTCTTTTCCCCCAGCAAGATTGTCAGATAGTTTGCATTACAAAATGCTCTTACTTTACAGTCAGAGGAAGAAAATAAAACACCAATCTCCATGTTAAAAAAATAAGCAGCCATTTGAAAGAAGACATAACCTGATATTTGACGTCTGTTTGGACACACAGCAGGTGGGACTAAATGTCCTGCAGACACACGTGTGTTAAAATACACATTCTATTGTGTTGCGTGCATCATAGGTCATGTTCATTGTTGCTCTGTAGCCTTGTGCTTTTTGATCTCTGTATATAGGACTTGATTTTGCTTTACAAGCGGGTGTGAATTCAGTTGCGTCTGCTGTTGTCTGACTGGTGGTGGGTGCGTTTGTACTTCTGTTAGCATGCACTGTTAGGTGTATGTGGAGACATGCATGGCTGGCAGCATGGAATGTGATGAGGTCAGAACTAGAAAAGGAATGTTAAACTGATTGTAACTGAAGAAACTGGTGAGCGTTGAGCTCAGCTGGAGATGCCGTGTTCACAATCAACTGTTATGAAGAAACTGGCGTTCCTGGATCTTTACATTGGCGACGAGTTGAGGGAACTGTGCAGGGGACAGTCCTGCGACATCTCCACCCCTGGAAAAGAAGTGATCAAGTAGTCAAGGCAAGTTACCGGTGCTGTTGTGGGGCAGTTGTGAAAATAACTTGATATACATATGTGCGACTGATAGATTTCAAACTGGTTGGCTGTAGATGGATACATGTTTGATTCCAGAGTCTTTCTGCTGAAAAATAAGCTGATTTTAATTTAACTGTTTGAGCGTACTGGCACGAGCACAAACAGACATGACTTGTGCGAGGAGAAGTGCGAGGCTACCATCGGTGCGTGTATCAGCGTGCGGTGGCAACAGAAGCCAGCGTCGGCACGTGTATCGGCACGCGGTGGCAACAGGCGACGCATGTGTAGCGCGACCTCCTATGGCTTACCGATCACCGCTTTAGCGAAGCAAGTGGCTCAATCGTTGAGAAGCGTGGAGACAGCCAGTGCCGCTCTGCAAAAGATAGCGCAACTCCACTCAAGCGTTGATTTTCGGAATTAACGCATGCGCTAGCAAAACAGCGCGACTCCAACAAGCGGTGATTTTCTGCATTAACGCATGCGCTGTCTCTCCGCTCCAGTGCGTGTGTTACAGTCTGCACAAACCCCGTGTAACAGCCCGTGTAACAAAGCAGCCCATGCAACAAGGCAACAATAAAGCAACAAAGCCTAACTGAAGCTTAACTGGAGTCAATCGCCAGCCACAAAAAACGATTCCCTACCTCATGTTGGTGGCTGCCATACTTCCTGCTCCAACAACTGCACGTCAGCAACTGCACATCAGTATTTAGAAGAAGGACCATTCAAATTGATACAATGAACACAGAAGCAAGACCACTACTAAACTAAGAAGACAAATACTTTCTAGATTAGTGTATTATTTGCTTTAGTTTATTATAGTAGCTTATTATATTAATTTATTATATTAAATTATTATTTTAATTTTTTATTTTAATTCATTGTATTGAGTTTATTGCAGGGATGGCAGATCAAACCATGGCTTTGCCTCCACCTTTCCTAGCCTCTCCTGGAGATCCATCTGTGCCGTGGAAGCAGTGGAAGAAACTATTTCTTACATACATGCTAGTCATTGGTGGTGACCGCTATGGACCACCCAGACGTCAGGCAATTCTTCTTCATCATTTAGGTATTGAGGGTAGAAGGATATATGAAGACTTACCAGAGGTATCTTTGGGTATGGGTGATGGACAACCAAACAATGTTTTTGAAATGTCTATGCAGATGTTAGATATTCAATTCACTCTCAAAACCAATTTAGTATTAGAACAACATAAATTCTTTCCAGAGTACAAAGGGTGCACGAAGACATAGCATCTTATCTCGCGACTTTGAGAGGGTTGGCATTGTCATGTCGCTCTGAACAGTTAGCAGATTCTCTCATTCGAGATCAGACAGTGCGATGCACCAACAATAAGAGAGTCACAGAGAGATTGTTGATGAAAGACCTAATTCGGAAGAAACGATTCAAATAGCCAAAAGCATGGAGCATAGAGCAATGTGGTTAAAAGAGATGGATGGTGCGACCAATGAGAAAAAGGACAACGTCATTGGTGAGGTTGGGGCTATGCAGTTAGTAAGGAAAGGTAACGATAAAAGTAATGATACTAGAAAATTGAGTGAAGGGAAAAGCGAAGGGGAAGTAGAGGTGAGAGAAAGAAATGCAAATTAGAGAGCAATAAAATGTTTCCGATGTGGTGCCCCAGGCCACATTGCATCCAGTACAATGTGTGCAGCTAGAAATGGGGTGTGCAGGAAGTGTGGGAGAAGAGGACATCTCGCAAAGGTGTGTAGGACCAAAATTGAGGTCAGGGATACACGAAGGGTTCAGAAAGTTGATCAAGAAGTTGATGATAGTTGTGAGAGCATTCAAGAAATAATTGTAACTGTGGATGTAGAAAGGGAAACTGAAGGGAAGGAAGTAAGTGTGAGAGTACCGGGCGTGAGGTTAGAAAGTGTTGATAAACTAGAGAAGCCGCACTGTCATGTTCTCATTGAAGGAGTGTCTGTAGAAGTGTAAGTAGACTCCGGGAGTCTATTCACCCTTATCTCTAAAGAAACGTATGAAAACAAATGCAATTGTGCTAATGGTTATCAACTATGTAAGCCTGATATAAAAGCTGTAGGCTATGCAGGCAGGAAGATAGAAATCTTAGGAATGAAATGGATGACTATCAATTTCAAAGGGAAGAATGTCTATGGAAGGGTGTACGTAACTGATCATGGATAGGATTTGCTAGGGTGGTGTCATCAACAAGATCTGGGCATTTTAATTAATCCCAATGCTGTGGAACCAGTAATGTTGACTGAACAGAATGAGTTGGAAGACGTCTACGAAGGAAACCATGGAGCTTGATAAAGAGGTATCCTAAAGTATTTTCCGATGAGTTGGGTTTGTTGAAGGGGTTTTCACACAAAATTGTTTTGAAGGAAGGAGTGAAGCCGGTGGTGCACAAAGTAAGGAATGTTCCTAACATGATGAGGCAACCCTTGAAGGAAGAACTAGATAGACTGTTGAAACAACAAATCATCGAGCCCATTGAAGCCTCTGAGTGGCTAGCTCCAACTGTGGTGGCACCTAAAGGAGAGGGAAAGATTCGGTTATGTATTGACCTGCGTGACTTGAACAGGTGCATTTGGGTGGACAGACAACCACTTCCAAATATCTCAGAATTGTTGACAATGGAGGGTAAAGGAGTTGTGTTCAGCGATCTAGAAATGTCGTTTGCATACCATCAAGTTAATTTGCACATAGAGTCTCAGCACCTGACTTCTTCTGTTACTCCGTTGGGTGCGTTCCATTACAAAAGGATGCCTTTCGGGCTTGCTTTAGCCTCAGGTGTCTTCCAAATGAAAAGTACCTTCGGAGACTTGGATCATGTTCTATGTTTCCAGGACGATATACTCATTGTAGGGAAGAGTGCTTGTGACCATGAAGGGTTGTTTGAGGAAGTGATGTTGAGGTTGGAGAAACATGGTTTGACTGTGAAGAAAGAAAAATGCCAAATCAAGGAGGAAGAAGTGACCTATTTAGGACATACTATTAGTGCTAAAGGTATGAGTCCAAAGAAAAGTATAGTGACAGCACTAAAGAAAGCGCATAGGCCCAATACCAAGGATGAATTGAAATCATTTCTAGGTCTGGCGGAATGCTGTGCAAAATTTGTGAAGAATTTTACGGAGATTATTGAACCTTTAAGGGGGTTAATGAAAAAAGGAGCGGAGTTTGAGTGGATGGTAGATTGTGAGAGTGCATTTTTACAATAAAAGAGAGTATCGTCAAAGCCCCCACGTTGGGACATTTTGATGTAACGGGAAGGACGTATGTCACTACAGATGCTAGCAAAGTGGGATTTGGTCCAGTCTTGACGCAGGTTAAGGATGGAATAGAGAATGTGATAGGTTTCACGTCCAGGAGGTTGCAAGGAGCAGAAACTGCGTACTCTGTGATTGAGAGAGAAGCCTTGGCCTGCTGCTGGGGGATCAATCACTTCAGATTTTGTGTGGGGAATTCCTTTCAAATTGAGGACTGATCACAAACCTTTAACGTATATCTTCAAGGGTGGAAGAGGTGTGGAAGGGAACGTTACGCCACGCATCACTAGATGGTTGTTATCCGTGATGGAGTACAATTTTGAAATAGAATTTGTGAAGGGTAGCAAGAACGTGGTAGCAGACTATCTGTCGAGAATGCCGGTGGAAGTAGAGGAAACCATCGCGGAGGTTGCATCCAGGAAGGAAAGGTTTGTGGATGGGGAGTTGGGTATTGTTGCAAGAGAATGGATGGTTGCAAGGGAAGATGATGATATGATGAAGGAAGCTGAGGAGAAGGTTGTGCATGGATGGGAAGAAAGGGATGGACTGAGAGAAGAAATGTGTGAGTTTTTCAAAGTTAGGGACGAGTTGAGCATTTTTGATGGTAAGTTAAGGAGGAGTGGGGCGTGGCCAAGCTGCTGACCGAAATGCCCGCGCCGAGGTGAAGCCCTGCCAGCGACCCACAGATCAGAGCCCCCTACGGGGGCATGTGTTGTTGACATGCCGCTGTAACAGCCATGAATTCAATCAATACTGATGGCAGGATCGAGCTGAGTCGGGACCCGACGACTGGGGGGCCCTGGAAGGACATAATGGAACATTCGGAGTGGAGTGCAATGGCGGCCTGCATTGGGCGTACAACCACGCTGTAGATGAGTGCCTGTGTGGCGGAGGAGCCTTGCCCGCCAGCCTAGATCGTAGCGGGCTCTGGGGATACCGAGAAGAAGGTGGGCGGAGAATCGTGCGGAGGCCTAAGGGGGAAGCTGTGGTGGTGCTCTTGCCGCCGATGAGACCAGGCTGCCGCTGGGAGCTTGCGGCGATCCGGGAACAGTGAGCTGGACGGGCCAGGAGGACTGCAGGTACGCTGGGGAGCTGTGGACTTGGGGCGTGGCTGCGCTGACTGGGGTGCCCGGACCGGGCCTGGACCTGTTTGGCCTGCCCCACATGTGCTTGGCGCTGGAGAAAAACGGGGACTGACGCCCATGGAGGGCTGCAGGGCCCGCGTGTCACATCCCCCTCGAATGCTGGAGCCCTGCTGAACGGGGGTTGCTGACGGCGGGGCTGACCACGGGTACCCCGGCAAGATGACACAGTGGGAGTGGGCTGCGGGGCACTGGGTGCTTTGTGCCACATGGACCCCCAAAGAGCCAGCGCTAAATGTAGTGGGCCAATCACTGGACAGTGCTCCCGATCCCTGAAGGCACTTGGTGGGACAGCTGGGGACACACTTCTCTAACGTTGAAACCAGTGCTAACGAACGGTCCCCCTCACTGTGACAAGCATGGCTAAAAGAGACCCCAAGCAACGTAGGCTGCTGTTTGACACAGCAAAAGAAAAAGCAGCCGCCTCTCATATAGAAGAAATTACGGACCCCAGCATGGCGACAGGGGAGGACACGGAACGGTCGAGCGCAGAAGCGCTTCTAAAGGAGCTACGTTCCGGTTTCAAGGCCCTGGATAGCAGGTTTGATGCACTTGATAAAAGACTTGATAAAATGCAGGAAGGCCTGGAGAGTCATGAGAGAAGGTTGGACGTGGCTGAAGCGGAGTGTCGGATCTTGAAGTTGGTGCAGCACAAATGTCTAAAAAAGTAGACAGGCTGGAACGGCAGGTATAAACACTAGCTATGAAAATTGAGCATTTGGAAGCGAGAGGGAGGAGAAATAACCTGCGCATACTGGGAGTGCCGGAATCGACAAACAGCGGGAGGCTTGACCACTTTGTCAAATGGCTACTCACAGAGCTGTTCGGAGCCTAATCCTTTACTGCCACGTTTGTAGTAGAATGCGCCCACAGATCATTGGGGCCTTGCCCGAACCCGGGCCTAACACCCTGCCCCATAATTGCTAGGATTCTGAATTTCAGGGACTGTGACACTGCAGTTATGCTGGTGAGGGAGAAAGGGCCACTAACCTGGCAGGGATCAGCTCTATCTCTATTTCCTGACTTCACCGTCATGGTACAAGAGGCTCGATTCAAGTGCAGCGGACTCAAAGCCACACTGCGCAACTTGGGCCTGCAATATGGGATACTCTACCCAGCATGGCTACGGGTCGATGTGCAGGGGAAGGCATGCATTTTCGATAGCCCCACTGCTGTGCAGGAGTTTTGCAAGGCCTTCTCGGAAACGCAGAAAAACAACCTTCGCAGATCACCTGGTGGGTCACAGCCAGAGATCCACTCGGTGCAAGCATGGATTTATTCCCTACGGGGTGACCTCTCAAGTCGTTGGGCCTGGCCCGCAAATACACAGATAAGTTTGGCATGTCTCTTACGCCTTTGTTCTCTCGATGTTGGTCCAGTTTGGATGAAACTGTTGGACATGAGTGCGCACTTCCTCACACAGACTAGAGACACTGTTGAAATGTCCAATTTCAGGATGCGGGGGCTGGCGTGGCGTTGCCACACCCCCAGTGAAGTTCATATTACCGAGAAATGTTTAGCCAAAGTTGGCTTTGGCAAGTGGAGCAATTGTTATTGTTACAAAATTGGGTTTTTGCCGGGTGGTTAGACGCTTGGCTTGGGAGGGGGGAGGGGGAGAGGGAGTTGGGACGGATCGTTACCCTTAGGAGAGGGGATGTACTGCAGACAGGGAAACAGCAGTGTGCAACAGTATTTAATGCTGAAATGTTCTTAATGCACGAAATGTGTGATGACGGCAACTAATGTTAAAGCAATTTGTGAGAAGTTGGCCTGGTATATGCTGTCCACTAATTAAAGTGAAAATGGACGAACAAAGTGTAACCTGACCTGCTGTTTGAAAAATGCTGTTTTAGAGAATAAAACAGTCTAGGACCTTTATCTTATTCGAATGGTCTGATGCATTTTAATTACTTTGTACAGAAAAACCATTTTAATCATAACGCATTGTGTAACCATGTCTTCTCAAAAAGATACGTTGTTTCACCAATAACAAAATGCATTGTTGACATTAAACAAACTAATGACTCCAGCCGTTAGTCAATTGTTAAAAAATGATGAATTCATGCACACAACTGGCTGCTACGTTTTGAATTGTTTTTGACTGGTTATAATGGAGTCATTAGTTTGTTTAATGTCAACAATGTTCGTTTTATGTTTCAAAAATGCATTTTGTTATTGGTGAAACACTGAGTAGTTATAAAAATATGTATTTATTAATATAACACTATCTAGTACGACAGAGTATCTCCTACACGGGGATAATCACAAAGCACACAATACTTAAGCACAGAAATGATAGTAAATAGCACTAATACACAGTGGGCCCCAGGGGGGGACCAAACCATATACTAGAATAGTGGTATAAGAACCACGACTCGAGTCAAGACAGTGTCTAGAGGATGTAGAATTGCTGGGACCCCAAGGAACCACCCAAGGTGAGTAAGTAGGGACTCCACGGAGGATGGGTGCCGTGTGGGAACACGACCGCGTGCTCCGTACAATTCTATGGGAAAGTCGCGGTTGAAGTTTTAGAGTTTAAGGACCCTTCCCAGCGGACTTTGAAGAAACCCCGTGGAAATTAGGAGGTTGGAGAACCATTGCACCTGTGAATACCATAGTACCAGAGTTACCTATCCCAGGGGAGCCGGGTGCATAGGTCTGAAGTGGCGTCAGAAACCGCCGTCGAACCCAATGGAGGACTTCGAAGAAGAGCCGCTGCTGGAAGGAACAAAAGTGTCCGTTGGAACCCAAAGGTGGATTCTTGTCGAAGAGTACCTGAAAGCAGAGGGGACAGAGTATGGGTCATTCAGGAGTGACCAGGGGCTCGGTAGACGAATACCCACCGATGTCGAGTGCTTCAGGTGCGTTGAGGTGTTTTTTGACTCTGCAGCCACGGGGACCAGGAGATGTCAAGGACAACCAGGAGCCACATACGAGCTGTCCCATGAATGATGTCGAGTGCTGAGGGGTCGGTGTCCGGTGGGAGCACCAACAAACCTTGGCAACGGCAACCCATGCAGAAGGTCAAAGAAGGTTACGGTTTGGACCAGCAAGGTTCAGGAGACTCACCACAGCAAGGGGAGTCAGGGCAGGCCTGGAGCAACCAGGGGAGCCCAAGAAAAGCAAAGTTGACCCTCAAGTAGACTCACAGGCCGGAGGCACAGGAGTCGCGAGAGGACCTCGAGTGATTTCACCAAACAGCAGCCCACTGAGCACTCGGGGTGAGGAGGCCAAAGTTCTTGGTAGAAAATGGTGCCAGAGGTTGGGACTACTCGGAGCCCAAATCACTTGCTTGGGAAATGCCAACAAGCATATGCACTTGCAAATGAATGCAGTGCATAGGGGTGCAGGTATTGAAGCCCCCACAAGGGATTCTGGCCTCAAACCTAGTAAGATGGCAGCTTGGACCTTGAGGGACGTAGGAACCTACCTCCTGTGTTGCTGGAGCCTTTGGAGCTCAGGAGCAGCAGACTGGTCAGTCGTGATGTGGTGCCTGCGGATGCAGGGGAGTGACTCCTTCACATCAAGGGGGATTTCTTTGGTTGTCCTTGATGCTCCACAGGTCCTGAACGGAGCCTGTATGGTGCATGGGCACAGACAATGCTTCAGACTGAGAGGGAGACGAAGTCGGGCCCATACGAATTCCAGAGTGTCCAGACGGTCGAAGTTCAGTGGTTTCTGGTTCAGAATCTTGTCCACGTCGAATCTAGGGTCCTACAGCCAGGTAAGCCCTTTTGTACCCACGGGAGAGGGTTGGACAGATTCAGGGGACTCTCCTCGGGGAGGGTCTGGACAGTGGGGAGGTTACTCCCATGTCCTTTGTCCAGTTTCACGCCAGAGCAGGAGCCAACGGCTCCCAGGACTGATTTGAACTGGACTATGCACAGGGACACCAAATGTGCCCTTCATGAAGACTTTCGGTCGCTGGCAAGTGCACCCACCCAGGCCTAATACACTAAATCCTGTCTGGGAGGTGGTCACACCTCCCTGTGACAGGATGCCTATTGTTCTGCCTTCCCCTGCTCGAGCTTGGCTCAGCAGCAGGAGGGCAGAAATGTGTCTCTGGTGGGCAGAAACCATTTTGTGCTGCCCGGAACTAGAAGGCTGGTACCAGGAACACCAGGGACCCAAAAAAGCTCGCTTCTGAGGAGTGGAATCATACCTCCCACACCGGTTACCGGTGTGGGGGTATGGTTCCACAATGTTTGACACCAAACACGATAGGGTTTGTTTCAGCCATTTTAGAGTTGGTCATAACGCCGTCGCATAATGCCACTCTATATGTCGTAAACGGCTGCTTCACTAACAACCAGGGAGAATGCACTCTGTAGGCTGCAGGGTTGTCCTGTTCATCCAGGGGCACCCTCTCACTTAGAGCCAAGCACCCTGTCTTCAGGATTGTTCAGGCCTGCTATAGGGGTGACTTATAGGTTTTAAGTGTAGTGACCCTTAGATATAGTAAACCTATATCTTAAGTAAGTGGTGCATGCACCATCTTACACAGGCTGCAATGGCAGGCCTGTAGTTCCATTTTGCATGGCCTCTCATGGGTGGCATAATACATGCTTCAGCCCATGGGAGGCCTCTGGGGTACCTATGCCCTGGGTACATGGGTACCATATACTAGGGACTGACAAGGGTACCCCAGTATCCAATCTGGAGTGTACCCAAGTACATAACATAACAGTTTAGGGAGAAAGCAGATAGACTGGGGTCCTGATTATAAGGATCCCAGTCAGAATAGTCAAAAACAATATCACATTTAGCAAAAAAGCAGATCCTACTTTCCTACACATTTGCTGACATAGCATTCATGACATGGAATATTAGGGGGCTCGACAGTTCGCGGAAATGCCAGCATGTAATACAATATATGCGCTGACACACAGTAGATGTGGTGTTTTTGCAGGAACCACATCTAGCACCCACGTGGAAGTCCATCCTGGGATCCACGTGGGGGAAGGACAGGTTCTTCTCTAGCTATAGTCCGTACGCGTGTGAGGTCGCCACCCTAATACGTAGGAATTTGCCATTCAAACATTTACACACGGTAGCAGACCAAATGGGACGTTATCTGCTAGTGCTGGGGGTATTGATGGGACACCGCATTCTACTTGTCAACGTATATGCTCCGACCCAGGTTTCTTTCATGATTTACAGAGGCAGATTTCGTTGCTTGACATGGACAACATACTAATGGGGGGGATATGAACATTGTATTAGACCCCACACTTGACAGCACAAACTGGGCGACCCATACTAAGCCAAGAGCCCGCATGGCATTGGCAGACATATGCAATCAGTATATGCTGCATGATGCTTGGCGACTGAAAAGCCCCACTGGACTGTTGTACACACATTATGCAGCTCAATACCACACGTGGATGAGATTGGACCATTGGTTGTTGTCCCAAACTCTGACCCCCTGACTGGGTGATATGGAACACCAGCCCTGCACGCTATCGGACCACTCACCGGTGATCCTGAAAATGTGCATTCCGAGGGGGGATGGAGAGACAGTGGCGGTTCCCAGAAAGGGCGCTGATGGCCAGAACCAACCTACATGAAGGGATGAAGGACGTAGCCGAGTGGATGAGGAACAGCCGCCTGAAACTGAACTCAGATAAGACGGAAGTCCTCATCCTAGGATCATCACCCTCCGCCTGGGACGACTCCTGGTGGCCCCCTGCCCTGGGCAACGCACCCAAACCAACGGACCACGCACGCAACCTGGGCTTCATCCTGGACTCCTCCCTCTCAATGACCCGACAAGTCAACGCCGTCTCCTCGTCTTGCTTCAACATCCTACGCATGCTGCGCAAGATCTTCCGGTGGATCCCCACCGAAACCAGGAAGACGGTCACCCAGGCCCTCGTCACCAGCCGACTGGACTACGGCAACTCCCTCTACGCCGGAACCACAGCCAAACTTCAAAAAGACTCCAACGCATCCAGAACGCCTCAGCTCGACTCATCCTGGACATCCCCCGACACAGCCACATCGCCGGACACCTGAGAGACCTGCACTGGCTCCCCGTCAGCAAGAGAATCACGTTCCGACTCCTCACCCACGCACACAAAGCTCTCCACAACCAAGGCCCCAGATACCTCAACGACCGTCTGACCTTCTACACTCCCACCCGCCAGCTACGATCGACCAACCACGCCCTCGCCGCCGTCCCCCGCATCCGAAGAGCCACAACGGGAGGAAGATCCTTCTCCTACCTGGCTGCCAAGACGTGGAACTCCCTACCCATCCACCTCCGCCTTACCCAAGACCACCTCTCCTTCAGGAAGCAACTCAAGACCTGGCTGTTCGAACAGTAGCGGACCTCCCCCCCCAAGCGCCTTGAGACCCTCCGGGTGAGTAGCGCGCTATACAAATGCTTGATTGATTGATTGATTGATTGATTGAGATCAGGAGCAGGCTCTTGGGACAACTCAGGAATACTTATCCACAAAGGCAATGCTATTAGCAGAATACCAGGAGGCGGCAGAGAGAGAATCTCACTATCTGAGTAAATATGCCAATGATAGGAGGTACGGGGAGGGGGAGATGCCGGGGCGGACCCTGACGGGTATGCCCAGACGTGGGTCCCGTGCTCTCCATGCCACTGGAATCAAGCTATCCTGGCTGAAGAGGGGTGAAACCCCGAAACCGGTCCTAGGATGCTTGTTTCCAGTCCAGGGAGGACCTGGCTTGGCAGTTCGGGCTGGACTGTTCCCATGAGGCACAGGGTCAAGACTGATTTGCATATGGCTGGGTTCAAACTGGAATGGCATGGTGAGCAAAAAAACGATGGATTTAGGCCCAGATCTCTGTACTGGTGTGAATGTATGACTTTGTTCTGCATTCTGTCCATCAACTGTGTTTTTTGCATTTGTCACCCCGAGTGGGACGGGTATGCCCAGACGTGGGTCCCGTGCTCTCCATGCCACTGGAATCAAGCTATCCTGGCTGAAGAGGGGTGAAACCCCGAAACCGGTCTTAGGATGCTTGTTTCCAGTCCAGGGAGGACCTGGCTTGGCAGTTCGGGCTGGACTGTACTGTTCCCATGAGGCACAGGGTCAAGACTGATTTGTATATGGCTGGGTTCAAACTGGAATGGCATGGTGAGCAAAAAAACGATGGATTTAGGCCCAGATCTCTGTACTGGGGTGAATATATGACATTGTTCTGCATTCTGTCCATCAACTGTGTTTTTTGCATTCGCCTGCTACAGCTGCCACGCGGACAATCGTACATTTCATGTCTACATGGGCCACAAAATGAATATATAACTGACACTCCCTATATCAAACGAGAACTGATGAGGTACTATACAGATCTATATACCGCCAAGCACACTGGGGGCAGAAAGATATCACTAATTACCTGGATAGCTTAGCCATGGTCTGGCTCATGTCTGCTCAACAGCAATTCCTGAGAGAGCCCTTCTCCATTGAAGAGATTAAGCAAGCAATAGAAGCCATGGATGGCAGTAAAGCCCCGGGGGCGGATGAGTACACGGGTGCCTTCTACAAGGCCTTTAAGGAGTTATTAGCGCCGCAGTTGCTGGAGGTGTACGCTGAGGCTGTGCAGGAGGGCATTCACTCCCCTTCGCTACGGGAGGCAGTTATTGAGCTGTTTTTCAAGCCATCGCAATTAACTCATATAGACCACTGTCGCTATTAAATTTTGATATGAAAATACTTGCCAAAATAGTTGCAACCCAGCTGACACTATTAACGGGGCAAATAATATCACTTGCACAATCCGGGTTTATCCCGTACAGATCTACCGCCCTAAATCTGCATACATTCTTCTCTATTCTGCATAGAATAGCGCCCTCGGTGCCGGCAATTGCGGCGCTGTGGGACGCAGAAAAGGCCTTCGATTTGCTCGAATGGCCCTTCCTTCAGGCAGTACTGCGCAAGTTGGGGTTCCCTTTGGGGTACATATCACTTATCACCCTGCTTTACACTCGACCCACAGCGCGAATATGGGTAAATGGCACAATAACACACTCCCTTGAGATAACGCGGGGTACTAGACAGGGCTGCCACCTGTCACCCCTTTTGTGTATTATTGCCATGGACCCCCTAGAGAGGCGCTTGCAAGAAAACCATCTGCATAGGGGATTACAATTTAAAACTGGCCCAGTCTTAGTAACGCTGTATGCGGATGAGAACATATTGTATGTCAGGCACCCTGCCGAGAACTGCTACCATTACTGCGCATGATCACATGTTTTGGGGATCTCTCGGGACCACATATCAACTGGACAGAGTCGGTTGCATTTCCATTGACGGACGTACAAGACTGCGTATGTGAGGGGTTCCCAGTGACATGGTGTGATACAGAAACCCAGTATTTAGGAATCGTTCTTCACAAAGATAAGGAACAGATACTGCAGCTTAATTATGGACCAGTGATGGAGTGACTAAAAACACAAATCGACCGCTGGATCGGTCTACCACTCTCCATGGCCGGGAGGATTGCTATAATTAAAATGGTAATCTTACCAAAACTGCTGTATCTCTTTCATAATATCCCAATACCACTTACCAACTCCTTTTTTGCCCAATTGCACACACTATTGACAAGGCTGGTGTGGGGAGGACGACAGCCACACATTGGATGGGACATTCTGGTGCTACCATTTGAGGGGGGTGTTGGGGTACCAAACATGCAATTATACTACTTAGCAGCACAGTGCAGCTATGCATGGCATTGGTATCACCCAGACACCAGACTGCCATATACGAAACCCGAGGTGGACCTAGTGGCCCCAGTGCCACTATGAGGGTTACCTCCTGATAGAGTGGATATTCAAACAGTTTCAACCACATGCTGGGCCTGGAGGAAAATGCCACGGGTAACGGGAGGCATGGAACTATACGCCTCCCAACTTCCATTGTCAGATAACGCATGGGTACCGATCACATCAGAGCCATTAGTAAAACGCACAATGAGAAGGTATGGGCTGTGCAGCTTTAGGGACTTGTTCCCCGGGGGTCACATTTTCTCGCAAATGGAGGATGCTCGCTTTGCAGGCGCCCCCACTCATGGACCAGTTTGTATTGACTAGAATCCAAAATGCACTGTGGAGCAGAGTATCCACCTATCCCCTAGAGCCAGACAACTTTGCACCGTTGAAGTTACTCATATCTGCTATCGAGGGGTGTAGACTGGTATCCAGACTGTACTGTGCTAGTCTAAAACACATGCCAGCGCGTGATGGCAGGGTCCGGGACACGTGGGAGGTGGATCCGGGACACCCCATCCCAGATAATGTATGGAAAGAATGCTGCACACACACCCGTAGGGTCTCAGGTAATTACAGACATAAGCTGATAGATTACAAATATTTGCAAAGGGTGTACATGACGCCGGTTAAAATGGCACATATAGACTCGTCCCGCACTGCAAACTGCCCCAAATGCCAGGCACCAATGGCGGACTATATTCACATGACATGGACAATCATCAGGTTGGCAGGGTACTGGGTACACATTTTTGAGGCACTGCAGCAAATGACTAGTCTCCAAATTAAGCCGTCTCCATTGTTGGCGCTACTGGGCTATGTTGCGGACATCCCCAAGGCGCTGCATAGGTATGTTGATATGGCACTTCTCATTGCCAAGAGGGAGCTGGCCATCCATTGGGGTCACAAAAGCACACCAACACTTGAACCATGGCTACACAGTTTAATGTATTGCGATACCAATAGCGAACTGTTTGCTGCAATGCAACCTCCTGCATCCAGGCCTAAAGATATTTGGCAGCCTTTGAGAGACTATTTGGGAAACGTTGCTCATGATGACAGCTGCCAGTGAACACTGTGTGCAATAATGTTGGAGCGGGATGGTGAAGAAAAAAAAAAGTGAAGGAGTCAGTTTGTTCCTCCCAAGAGTATTCAAACAAGGATTCTGGACATTATTCATGAGGGACATTTTGGATGTGGGGTCATGAAACGGAAGGTGAGGCAACCGTTTTGGTGGCCTGGTGTGGATCATGATGTGGAGGAGAGGGTGAAGAATTGTGTGGCATGTGCAAATAGTGATAAGACCAAAGTGATCAGACAACCTCCGTTAGAAGTCTTGAGTTTTACTGAGAGGCCCTGGGAAAGGTTGGCCATTCATTTCCTGGGACCTGTAGCTAGATTAGGAACAGGAAACAGGTTCATCCTAGTCTTAGTAGATTATCATACCAAGTGGTTTGTGGTCGAGGCTGTGGAGTAGGAGTGGGCAATGAACTCCGCTTCGCTAGCGGAGTTTGCGGAGAATTGTTAACTACGCATTCCATTAAAAGAATTCAAGCAACAACTCCAACTCCGTCCCTGCGCATAGTAGAATCAGCAACTAAACTGCACCCACAAATGCTTTGATAAAGCAACTTTACATGCTAAAAAAAAAAAAAAAAAAAAAAGCATATAACCAATTTACAAATATCAGCCAATGAGGGAGGTGATGATTTTGGGATCCCCCTAACCTAGGGGGAGGACCAAGCAGATGCCTTGAACACAAAGAGCACATCATGCTGAACGATTCAGTGGTGGTCCCGTCCTGTTAGGACCACCCCAAGCACAGTTATGGGCAAGAATACAATCCCAACCAAAGGCTCTGCAAAGCATTATGGGATGAGATTAGCAGTGGGTAGTGAATATTATAGTATCCAATATCAAAATAATTCTACAAAGAGCTGCAGTTCAACTCGTCGTTACTAGGTGTCCCTCACGAGTCAAATGCAAAAGCATTGAAATTATTACATCAAGCTGCAGTTCCACTAGTCGTTACTAGATGTCCCTCACGAGTCAAATGCAAAAGCATTGAAACCCTTTCATGAAGCTGCAGTTCCACTAGTCGTTACTAGGTGTCCCTCACGAGTCAAATGCAAAAGCATTGAAACCCTGAGCTGAGAGCTAAAACTATAAATTCTACAAAGAGCTGAACTGCAGCTTCATGAAAGGGTTTCAATGCTTTTGCATTTGACTGGTGAGGGACATCTAGTAACGACTAGTGGAACTGCAGCTTGATGTAATAATTTCAATGCTTTTGCATTTGACTCGTGAGGGACACCTAGTAACGACCAGTTGAACTGCAGCTCTTTGTAGAATTATTTTGATATTGGATACTATAATATTCACTGCCCACTGCTAATCTCGTCCCATAATGCTTTGCAGGGCCTTTGGTTGGGATTGTATTTTTGCCCATAACTGTGCTTGGGGTGGTCCTAAGAGGATGGGACCACCACCGAATCGTTCAGCAAGATGTGCTCTTTGTTTTCAAGGCATCTGCTTGATTTTCTCCCTAGGTTAGGGAGGATCTCAAAATCATCACGTCTCTCACTGCTTGCTAAATTTTCATTTTCACTATTGTGAAATGACTATATGCATTTTAGCATGTAAAAACAGAGATACTTGTTATTTTACCAAAAGTATATGAGGTCTCTGTTTTATTAAGTGGGAAGCGGAGCGAAGTTGTGGAATTCACGGAGTTGCCAACTACGCCCACCCTTACTGTGGAGGAAGTGAACACGTTAACTGTTATTGAATTTCTGGAGGAAGTTTTCATGGATTTTTTGGTTAATCATCTCTCGTGGAAGAAGGAATTGAGGAGAATGATGTGGTAGCATTGGACAGCCCCTCATTCCATGACAAGAGTCTCACCATTTGGTGTAAAAGAGTGTCCTGTATGGTTGAGGAGTGTGATGAATGTTGCAGTGGATCGCAAAGAAGTGGAAAAAAAGGGTTCTAAGGTTGCAAAGAAAGAATGTGCTGTATTACAACAAAAGGAAGGGTGTGAGAAGATGTAGTGGAAGGCCTGGAGATTGTGTGGTTGTAAGAAGAGATTTTGTCTGCAAAGGGTAAAGCAAGTATTCTACTCCATGCAAAGTGAGGGAAGTCAAACGTAGCGTTGTGATCTTGGAGAATGGTGCTACAAGGAGTATGGGTGATGTGTGTAAGGTTCTGGGATAAATGTTCTTCAACTTTTTGAGCAATAGTTCAAAATTACTCAACCGTGACATTGTGTTGTGTATTTAGTCATTAGGAGTTTCAGTTATTGTTATTATATAGTTTGGTTCTGTAATTTATGTACTTCAACTATGAATTTCTTGTTCAAGTATTATACGGGGGAAGATGTATGGAGACATGCAGGGCTAGCAGCATGGAATGTGATGAGGTCAGAACTAGGAAAGGAATGTTAAACTGATTATAACTGAAGAAGCTGGTGAGTGTTGAGCTCAGCTTGAGATGTCGTGTTCACAATAAACTGTTATGAAGAAACTGGTGTTCCTGGATCTATACAGTGTACTTGTGTGAAGAATGAGACACCGAGGAGCCATATTGCCTGGATCGAGTCGGCTCATCATGGGTACCTTTTCACCAAAATCCTCTCCATGGCTTTGAAAAGCTATGCCACCACCCTCTAGTTAATGTGACAAACTGCGAGCCCGCAGGCGGTTCTTCAACTTTTTGTACTGTTCATCAACAAAGATGCCGAGTATGCGGTGCAGCCCCTCATCCCAGGCTACGACAAGATTGGAGGTGGTGGGAGTGATTCTGATTTAGGCATATGTTCCTTTTTACGTGCATGCTGTCATCTACCTACTGGCGCTACCTTTAGACGTCTGTCCGATACACCATAACTGGGGTCCCTTGCACAACCTAATGTTTGCCTGTGTTTTGGAACTCTTGTGCACAAAGTGTCCTTTGTCATGACAGCCCTTCTATAGGAGTAGCCTTCCCTACTACACTGAATCCCACCCCTCCCTCACTGTGTTCCTGGCAACAGACGTCTTCTGTTGGGCTCTGCTTGGAAAGAAGCCACAACTGGACCGTGAATAGTCCAAACAGATTTAACTTTGGAGACCCTGCTCTTGAAGTGCATATAAAATCTGGTGCCCTGCATGAAAATATTAAAAGTGGGGGTTGTATCGTAGCTCAAAAATCTCCTGCTTCTTTTTTCATCTTTTAACTTCTCTTTTTCACTTGCATGTAAATATAAGAATTATTGTTCTTTGACAATCTAGCACAGAGAAGAAGTTGAAGTTGTGTAGTGCTATTGAATGTGTCACACTGTATGTGAGCTTCTAACCCCTACCACAGTCTAGAGTCAATCAATCAGGGGTTTGTAAAGCACAGCTACTTACCCGCGAGGGTCTCAAGGCGCTAGGGGGAGGGGAGGCGGCTCTGTTGAGTGCTGGGGTCATCCAAAGAGCCAGGTCTTCAGGTCCTTCCTGAACTGGAGCAGTGTAGGGACTTGCCGGAGGTGGAGGGGTAGGTCGTGCCATGCCTTGGCTGCGAGGTAGAAGAAGGACTTTCCTCCCGTCCTGGTCTTGTAGATGCCTGGGATGGTGGCCAGAGAGAGGTCAGCTGATCGGAGGTGTATCTTGGGTGCGTGGAAGGAGAGGTGGTTGTTTAGGTATGCTGGTCCGAGGTTGTGGAGGGCCTTGTATGCATGAGTGAGGAGCTTGAAGGTTATTCTTCTTTCGATGGGGAGCCGGTGGAGATCGCGGAGGTGTTGAGTGATGTGGTTGTGACAGGAGATGTCTAGGATCAGTCTGGCTGCGGTGTTCTGGATGGTCTGGAGTTTGCGGAGTAGTTTCTTGTTGATTCCGGCGTAGAGGGTGTTGCCGTAGTCTAGTCTGCTACTAATAAGGGCATGTGTAACAGTTTTTCTGGATTCGGATGGGATCCATCTGAGCGTTTTTCAGAGTATGCGGAGGGTGTTGAAGCAGGCCGAGGATACAACGTTGATCTGGTGGTTCATCATGAGCGATGAGTCAAGTGTGATGCCGAGGTTTCCTCCGTGGTCCGTCGGGGGCCACCAGGAGTCGTCCTATGCGGAGGGGGTGGAGGCAAGGATGAGGACTTCTGTTTTCTCAGAGTTGAGTTTCAGGCAGTTCTTCTTCATTCAGGTGGTGACGGCTTTCATCCCTTCTTGGAAGTTGTGCCTGGTTATGTTGGGTTCTTTGGTGAGGGAGAGGATGAGCTGGTTGTCGTGGGAAACAGCATTTACAACGCGGTCGTTACATCGCGTTCCTTTACAACGCGGTTGTTACAACGACCACGTTGTTAGAACGTGATGCCTTTACATCGCAAGTCATTAGATCGACTTGCTGTAGGGGGCGCTCTAACCTAAGGAATAGTATAATTTACTATTCCAACACCTTTCCTACTGTTGCGCAGGCTGTAGTTGGAATAGTAAATTATACTATTCCTAAGTCCAGCGCACCCCCTACAGCAAGTCGATCTAATGACTTGCCTTGTAAAGGTATCGCGTGCCAACAACGCGGTCGTTGTAACGACCGCGTTGTAAAGGAACGCGATGAAATAGCATGCGTTGTAACATGCTATATTTGGTGTCGTCAGTGTAGGAGATTATGTTGAGCCTGTGGTTTCTGAGGATGGTTGTGAGGGGGGCCATGTAGATGTTGAAGAGGGTGGGGCTGAGAGCAGATCCCTGGGGCGCTCCACATCTGGTCTCTGTTGGTTCCGAGAGGCAGGGCGGGAGTCTGATTCGCTGAGTTCTGCCTGTGAGATATGAGCATACCTAGTCAAGGGCCTTTCCATGGATGCCAGCGTCATGGAGTCTGGTGTGCAGTGGGAGACGGTGTCTATGGCAGCTGAGAGGTCAAGGAGGATGAGGGCTGCAGTTTGGCCTTGGTCGAGGAGGGAGCGGATGTCGTCGGTGCCAGCGAGTAGGGTGGTCTCGGTGCTGTGGTTGCTTTGGAATCCGGATTGGGAGTTGTCCAGGACATTGTTGGCTTCACTGAAGTTTGCTAGCTGGGTGTTGATGGCCTTTTCGATGACCTTGGCTGTGCATGGAAGCAGGGAGATGGGCCTGAAGTTCTTGAGGTGACTTAACTGTTCACCTTCCATACCTTCAAGCGCCTATAGATGCATTGCTGTATGTTTGTTTGAACTGAGTCAGCATGTCTCCAAGGCCACTAAGGCCTCTTTGCCGGGCAGTGGGAAAGGGTAGAACAACAATGGTCCATTCAGGATTACGATGAAAGGACAGAGAGCCCTATCCCAGAAAACTGAGGTGGGGTGGAAAAGTTGGTGAGTCTGCTTATAAGTTGAAGGTTTCTTTAAGAAACTTTCTCTTCAATGACTTTTTTACAGGATGGTCAACTCGGCAGGACTCACTAGAGAGGGTCCAAAGCGGCCACTGGAGAAGGTCCAAAGTGGTCCCCAGAGCAGTACCCTGATCTTTCAGACAGTCTCCTTCTGCATCTGTTTGTTTTTTAAATAAGTGGTCCGCCTGGTGCTGAACATCTCCTCGAGTGTAATGATGCATCAGTTTTCTGAGGTGAAAAGGACTACATCCAGGAAGGATGTTGTAACGTGTATTGTTGCTTTGCATCCTTTCCCTTAGATACCTGTTCCCTGCTGCTCAGCGAGTAAGAATGTGGTGTGTGTGGAATGTTAGAATGCCTGATGAGGTAGTGGAATGCCGGAGTGCCTGGTGGAGTGGAGAGAGAGACAGTTGGAGTGTGTGGGATGAGCAGCAAGGATGCTGCTCCTGGTGGGGTTCAACTAATGAACTACTGAACCTATTATCCTACTTACCTTGCTGTAACCAAGCCTAATAAACCTCTTACCTACAACCTACTTCATGGCTACCTCTGGACTTCTTTTGGATTACATCAAAGGACTTGAACACAGTTCACAATATTTTGAATATAATTCTTTCCTCAGCGAGATTCCATGGAGTTCCGTGAGCAGCGGAGTTCGGGTACCCAGTGCTGCTGGCACTGATTTTTAGCGCCTGGAGCTTGTCCCGTGCTGTAAAATCAACGCAAACAGGACCACGCGGCGTGCCAGAGGGCGCTGCATCTTTCTGCTACTCGCGTGAAATTTTGACTTGAGTGGCAGCTTTCTTAACGCTAGCGGAAGCTTTCTCAATGCGAGTTGTAAAGACCTGCCGTGACTGCCCGCTTTGAGAAATCTAACTGATAGGCAGTCTAGTGCTCAATCTTCTCACTCGCCAACTTAACGTTGGCGAGCTGCGCACAAGAAAAAAATCCGCCACGCAGTGGTTGGCATAATTTTTTATGGAACTCTGTGCTCCTAGCGGAGCACAGAGTGTACAGAACTCTGCGTACTACACAAGAGGAGGAGCAGAGTTTACCGCCAACCCCTAATCTAGTCTTGATGGTAAAAGGGTTCTAGTAAGTTTCACATTGTGGTTGTATCAAAGGAAAAGGAGTACGCATCACAGTCTCATCTGCTGAAAGTTAGTATCCTTCACTGCTGATGTGATCTGCTCACTGAATGGTGCCATGTCTGCAAACCATATATGCATGTTTAGCCTGGAAGGGTGGGGGCTGCTTTTGTTACTGGGGGCTAGTTTTGTAGCAGTGCAGTGTAGCAGTTTTAAAAGCAACAATAAAAGTGCCTAGACAACTCTGGTGATTAATGTATGTGCTGATGGGAGTTTTGTCTAGTAGCAGTACTGTGGAGATCACAGAACAGTATCTTATGTGCATAGCTCCGTGCTTTACTGTTTTTGTCATAGAGATCCTTTTGTCACTGTGCAGTTCATAAGTTACAATTGTAATCTAGGTTAGAAAGTTAGTTTTTTTTCGCAGTCTTTCATTATCCTAATTTTGCTTAAAAGGGTTTATTTGGGTAGAAATAAATTCTTATTGTAAATTCAACCCTATCCACTGTGTTATGTTCTGAATCCTGAGTTTGTGCTTCCCCAGACCAAGCACTCGTAAAAAAATGCCTACTAGACTGGATGACGGGGATCCTACACCTTGTAATCCACTTTGTTTTATGTATCATTTTCTATACACTGATTTACACATGTAAGATTAATTGTCTCTGTATGTGTTTGTGATGTAAAATGCTCCGGCACCCTACACTGTTATGAGAGATGCTCTAAATCAAATGAAATACATGTGAGAGAGGGGCAATGGAGAGATGAAAGGCATTGTTGGAGGGTGATAGTGAGGGAATCATTGAAGAGCCCCAGTAAAGTTTGCAGTATCCTGGTGCACTGTAAGGTCATCATTTACTATGCTTAAAAAACTAATACAATTGAATATATAATGAAAAATGTGTTGTAGAATGCAGCATTTTTGCCATTATTTCCCATATTGTCTTGGGGGAGAACGTTGTAGTCAGGTGCGGCCGGCACAACTCGCAGGTGGGGTGGTGGGCAGCGCGGGGGAGGGTGGGGGTGTGGCCGCATCAAAAAAAATAATAGGAAATAAATAAAACTTACCTTGCCGCCGCCACTGGGTCCAGCGTCTTCTTTCCTGCTCGCTTGTGTCCGACTCCAGGTCGGAACAAGAAGCAGGCAGCCAGGCTTCCACCCCTAAGCCAATCACATACATGGCCAAGAAGTATTGTTTTTCATGGCAAGTACCAAAGTTGGGATTTAGGATCCGGGTCTCTATTTTAAAAGGTCAGCTGCTTAGTTGCCATGTCGCACTTGCTTCTATGCAAGGTGCCTCACGCGCATCTCCTGCCATCATGTGACGGCACCAGCGGTGTAGAGACAGAATATCGATGTGGAAATATCGAGTTGCATGAATATCGAGTCAAGAATATTGATGGTGAAAAATATCGAGGTAGGTTTTTTCGTTGTTAAAAATATAGATTTTTGTGTAATTTGGTAATATCGATTTTGAAAATATCGATGGCAAAAATATTGTTGTAAATAATATTGACTTTTTTTGTTTTTTGTTTTTGTTTAATGTTTATTTATTTTTTATTGTTTTGGTAGTAGTTATTTTATATGTTGAAATTTATTTTTTAATGTTAAAATGTTTGTTTTTATTTTATTTTCATTTATTTTTAGTAGCGGGATGTTGGGTTTATAGGGGATAAGGGTGGGGAGTAATTTAAAAATATTTGTTTAAAGTTTTAATTATTTTTAAATTTTATGTAAAATTTTAGGATAAGGGTGGGGAGTAGATTAAGAATGTTGGTTTAAAATAAATTTTAATTAAAAAAAATTATTGGAAGATCTAAATAAATTTTTTTAATTTAAAGTTTGAATTGTAATTTGTTTTAAAATGTTGGTTTTTTGGTGCAAATATTTTAATGTAAATTGTATACAATATATAAAAAATATGTTTTTAAATTTCAAAAAATATTTAAATAAATATATGATAGGAAAATTATTTTTATATTTATTTATATATTATTTTTTATTGTTTTTGTTTTTTAAATGTTTTAAGTATTAGTATTTTTTTTCTTTTCTTTTGGAAATGTAGAATTTACATTTTTTAAAAATGTAATGGAAATTTAGAATTTAATATTTATAATTTTTTTATTTTTGTAAAAGGGGTATATCAAAATTTTATTATCAATTTTTAATTTTTCTAAAATATTGTAATGTGTTTTTTTATTTTACTTTTTTAATTTATTTGACAAATTCTTGAAAATGTTTGTGTTAAATTTTTACTTTTGCAAAAACAACTGTATATTTTTATAAATGTTTTTTTTTTTTATAGTTTTGACATTTTTGACATTTTTATATATTTAAAATGTTTACATTATTTAGCATTGTTTTGGAGTTAGGAATAATAAATTTTTTATGGTTTATTATCCAGCACTTTTCCTGAGTTTAGTTGGTTTTGGAGTTGGAATACTAATTTTTTATGGTTTATTATCCAGCACTTTACCTGAGTTTAGTTGGTTTTGGAGTAGGAATAGTAATTTTTTAGGATTATTATCCAGCACTTTCCCTGAGTTCAGTTGGTTTTGGAGTTGGAATAGTAATTTTTTATGGTTTATTATCCAGCACTTTCCCTGAGTTTAGTTAGTTTTTGAGTAGGAATAGTAATTTTTTATGGTTTATTATCCAGCACTTTCCCTGAGTTCAATTGGTTTTGGAGTTGGAATAGTAATTTGTTATGGTTTATTATCCAGCACTTTTCCTGAGTTCATTTGGTTTTGGAGTTGGACTAGTAATTTTTTATGGGTTATTATCCAGCACTTTCTCTTAGTTTTGTTGATATTGGAGTTAGGAATAGTATTTATTTATTATGTTTTATTATCCAGCCCTTTCCCTGAGTTTAGTTGGTTTTGGAGTTGGAATA
Source organism: Calotriton arnoldi (assembly GCA_963921515.1). Lineage (NCBI taxonomy): Eukaryota > Metazoa > Chordata > Amphibia > Caudata > Salamandridae > Calotriton > Calotriton arnoldi. The sequence continues at coordinate 251,841 of CAWUFW010011074.1, forward strand.
GTAATTTTTTATGGTTTATTATCCAGCACTTTCGCTTAGTTTTGTTGATATTGGAGTTAGGAATAGTATTTATTTATTATGTTTTATTATCCAGCACTTTCCCTGAGTTTAGTTGGTTTTGGAGTTGGGACGTATGTCAGTTTTTATTGTTAATGTTTTTATTTGCAAACACATGTATTTATCTTTGTTGTTCACAATTAAATTGTTTTTATTTGGTTTTGTTATACAATTGTTGAAAATATTGAAAAACATGATTCACAAATGTTTCTGTTATTCAGAATACATTGTAAAGTATAATATATTTTTAACCTATATTTTTAATGTACATTTGCAAAATTAAAAATATATTTTTACATACATATTTTTTATAACAGTTTTGAATAATGGTACATTTTTATGAAGTATAGTCATGTAACAGTAAAGTAAATATGGGGCATATTATCAAGAGCGGCGTTAAAATTATCGCCGGTTTAGCGGCAGAAAACTGCCGCTAAAGCGGCGATAATGGGCTTGATAATATGCCCTGGAGAATTCCAATAGAAGCCCATGTTCACACCAGAAATTCAATGCACACCTGCAGCACCGCCAAGAACACGGATCCAGCACAACCCGCCCACAAGAACACAACCGAACCGAAGACCCTGCAATGCATCCTCCTCAACGTCCGATCCCTCCACAAACACGCCACAGAAATCTGGGACCTCCTCGACAGCACCACCCCGGACGTAGCGTTCTTCACCGAAACCTGGACCAACACCACCTCGGGACCGGACATCGCCATCGCCATCGCCATCCCCCAAGGATACAAGATCTCCAGGAAGGACCGCCCCACCCGCCCAGGAGGAGGAATCGCCATCGTCCACAAATCCAGCCTCCACCTGAGCACACTCCCTGATGAGCTCACAGAACTGATGGAACACCTTCACTTCAAGATACTGGCCAGCCCCACCGCCACCCTCCGAGGAACCCTCATCTACTGACCCCCTGGAGCCCGCGGACCCTTCGCCAACTCCATCACGGACATTATCTCCCCGCAGGCCATCGCATCCACCAACTACACCCTGCTGGGAGACCTCAACTTCCACCTCGACAACCAACTGGACCCCAACACCACATCCCTCCTGGACAACCTCCACAACATTGGACTGCGCCAGATCGTGACCGAGCCCACGCACTCAGCAGGACACACCCTCGACCCCTCTTCACTACAGGAAACTCCATCACCTTCAGCCACACCACCGAACTCCCATGGACCGACCATCGTTGCGTCCACTTCACCTTCAGAACACCCACCATCCACAGACACCAGCACCTGCTTCCACGAAGAAACTGGACCAAAATCACCGACGACCAGCTCATCTCCTCACTCAACAACTCCACCCCAACCATCGCGGAAAACGACTACCCCAACACCGCAGCCCGAACCCTGCATAGATGGATCTCGGACAGCACCAACACCATAGCCCCCCTCAAGAAAAACAACAATACCCGCGCCAAGAAAGCCAGATGGTTTACCACCGAACTCGAGAGTCCAGAAGCACATGCCGCCGCCTCGAAAAGGCCTGGAGGAACACCAAATCCACAGAAGCCCACGACAACTTCAGAGCCGCCACCAACGCCCACCATCAACTCATCAGAGAAACGAGGAAAAAAGCGATTGAAGACAGAATCTCCACCCACGCGCACAACAGCAAGGAACTCTTCAGCATCATCAAGGAGTTCGCCCAACCCACTAGCGAGTCTACCGACATCCCTCCCTCACAAGACCTCTGCGACAAACTCAGCACCTTTTTCCACCACAAAATCAAGAGCATCTACGACAACTTCGACGAAGACAACCAACACACTGAACCCTCACCAACCACACCCGACACCCGGAAACCAGCGATTGACGACTGGACAGCCCTCACCACCGAAGACACACTGAAGACAATGAAGTCAATCCACTCAGGGGCCCCCACGGACCCCTGCCCCACCACATCTTCAACAGAGCCGCCGACACCATCGCACCCATGCTCCGCCACACCATCAACCGCTCCCTGGCGACCGCCTGCGTTCCCCGACGACTGGAAACACGCCGAGGTCAACCCCCTCCTAAAGAAACCCTCAGCGGACCCCACCGACCTCAAAAACTACAGACCCATCTCCCTGCTCCCGTTTCCAGCGAAAGTCATCGAGAAAGCCATCAACATCCAACTCGCCACATTCATTGAAGAACACAACATCCTCGACTCCTCCCAATCCGGCTTCAGAAAAAACCACAGTACGCAAACCGCCCTCCTCGCCGCAACAGACGTCATCCGCACCCTACTGGACAAAGGAGAAACAGTAGCCCTCATCCTCCTCGACCTATCAGCGGCGTTCGACACAGTCTCCCACCGCACCCTAGTACGCAGACTCTACAACGCAGGAATCCAGGACAAGGCCCTCGACTGGAACCGCTCCTTCCTCTCCGGCAGGACGCCGCGGGTCAGACTCCCCCCTTTCCTCTCGGACCCCACACCTACCACCTGCGGAGTCCCCCAGGGCTCCTCCCTCAGCCCGACGCTCTTCAACGTCTACGTGGCTCCACTCGCCCCCATCGTCAGAACCTAAGGACTCAACATCGTGTCATACGCAGACGACACCCAGCTCATCCTCTCCCTATCCAACGAGCCCAACACCGCCAGACGCAACTTTCGAGAAGGAATGGAAGCCGTCGCCAAATGGATGAAAAACAGCTGCCTACAACTAAACACCAACAAAACAGAAGTACTCATCATGGGCCCAAACCCCGATGCCTGGAGCGACACCTAGTGGCCCCCGCCCTCGGAAACCCGCCAACCCCCACGGACCACGCACGCAACCTGGGAATCATCCTGGACTCCGAGCTCAAAATGGACCGCCAGATCAACTCTGTCTCGTCTTCCTGCTTCCACACCCTCCGCCTCCTTCGTAAGACCTTCAAATGGATCCCCCTCGAACACCGAAAGACCATCACTCACGCCCTGGTCACCAGCAGACTCGACTACGGCAACGCACTCTATGCCGGAATAAACAAAAACCTCACCCGCAAGCTACAGAACATCCAGAACGCCGCCGCAAGACGGTCCTCAACCTGCCAAAACACTGCCACATCTCCCAGCACCTGCGCACACTCCACTGACTCCCTGTCGAGGCGAGAATCACCTTCAAGATGCTCACCCACGCACATAAGGCCCTCCACGGCACCGGACCAGCATACCTGAACAGCCGACTCAAATTCCACGCACCCCAAAGGACCCTACGATCAGCCCAGCTCTCCTATGCCGTGGTCCCCCGCACCAGAAAGACCAGATCGGGAGGCCGCTCCTTCTCCTTCCTCGCGGCCAAAGCATGGAACGCCCTTCCGCTCCACCTCAGACAGACAACCTCGCTCCCCATCTTCGCAAGAAACCTCAAAACCTGGCTCTTCGACAGACCCCTCCTTGATGGATGGAACCTTCCCCCCCCTAGCGCCTTGAGACCCTTACGGGTGAGTAGTCGCGCTTTAACAAACCCCTGATTGATTGATTGATCATTTTTTATGAAAAAGAAACGTTTCAGTACATTTGTTTTTACATTTTTTTAAATACATTTTATATAATTTTATTTTTGTGGAAAAATTATATAATATGTTTTTTACAAAGTTATAGTTTGTACATTTTCTTTTTATTATTTAGTAAATTGAATATTAATATTTAAAAAAATGGTATTTAATATATTAAATAATTTACGATTTTATTTGCATATATATTTTTGTATTATAGATTTTTTTAATTAGACATTGTTACATTGGTTGCACAATAGTCTTATTGTAATTTTGTATGTTGAAGGTGAGTACATCAACAAATATACATTTGAATATATATTAAATATTATATTTTTGTTTTTTGATAATATAATATTTAATATGTATTTTAGAATTTTTTGTACAATTAAAATTTTTTTAACAAAAAATAAAAATATACATTTAGGGCCTCATTACGATGGCGGACGGACTTCAGTCCATCCGCCATCGTTTCGGATTTGGGACCGGCCACCTATGAGGCGGCCTCCCCACAATCCGAATTACGATGCGACCGCCACCACGGTGGTCACATCACCTATATTTTGCATTGTGGCGAGGATGCGGTCAGCAGCCCCTGCCGCAATACAAAATATAGGGTGCAGACACATCCTGGCACTACATGGCAGGCACCATGCAGTGCCTGCCACATGGTGCAGGGATATGTGGCAATATGCCATCCTTCCACTGCGTTATTAGTTTTAGGTTTTTGAGCTAGTGTGCTGTCATAGACGTTCCACCATGGGATTTGGAACTTTGGTTGCCTTCGGTGCCCTGACCTATGTAGCCTTCCCAAGTAGGTGTCTTCAAAGTAGTCAAGGAAAGGTTGTAGTTTTGTTGCATTGGTTTGGTAGAAAGGGCTTTCAAGAAGTATATTATAGTGGTTGGCTACTTCTGTTGTTAGTACATAGGCCAGGGCTATTAATTTTTTGATTTGGTAAGCAAAGTTGCTATTTGTGGCGTAATCTATACTTAGGGCCCGATTCCAATCTCGCTAGGAAAGCCCTCCGTACGACTCGGATCTGGGTGGCTTTCCTAGGGAATCACGCTGTGAGAGTCCGACCGAACGAGTACGATGCACCCGTATGGTGACGGACTCGGTTCGCTTGGACTCCCATTGAACTCTATGGGAGCCTGTATACCGAACGCGCACACAGGCTCCCATAGCAAAAAGGGGTGGGTGGGAAAAAGCGTATAGCCTGTGGCAGGCACCCCATGGTGCCCGCCAACACTGTGCATGCTTGGATCGGGGGGACCCATGGGCACCGCCCCGTGACTGATTCGGAGGGCCCCAGGTGAAGGGGGGCCTATTACAGCCCACCAAAGTGTGATTCCCACAGCCGTTTCATCTCGCTGAGCCCGAATCGATACAGCTGTCCGAATCGTGCATCGTACTCGCTCTTTCGGAATCAGGCTCTATTGCGCGGCACGATTCATCTGCGAACGGGTCGGATAGACAGGATCAGGTTTCAGAAACGATTCGGTCGACGTGGATGAGATCTTTGCATCGTACTTGGTCGTTCGGAACGGGGGACGATTCGGTCGGAAACATAGGCTCCGAATCGGATTCGCACGTTCCGGAACCCATCTGGAGGCCTTCCTAGCGACATCAGAATCGGGCCCTTAGAGTAGATTTTTGGAGGTGTCTCCAGATACTTTGGTTGAAGTGATAATAGCAACCTTGTATTGTAGTGTGTGGGTATATTTTCAAAATTGACTGAATCATTGCTTGTTCAAAGTCAATTATTATTTTTTGTTATTCGCCGTGGAAGGTGTAGAGTTGGTGAAAAGGTTTGGGGCAAACTTTGAATGTACCATCCATCATCCATGTTTCACAGTTTTTTAACTTTTGAATGTTGTTGGTGGCAAAGATAATAATTCATCATTCATGACTGTTATTGTCATGAAGAACGAATTTCTCATCTTTGTGTGTGACAGTGTATTCTTGTAATATTTCGATTCCTGCCAAAGTTTGAGGGGTGGGTGGTGTTTGAGCAGTAGCTCTTTTAGTTCTTGCTATTAGCTGTTTTAGAGTGGGAATGGATGTAGTTGTCCTGTCACATGTTAAGGAACCCTAGTTAGTACGTTTTTAATATTTGGGTACTGGTCTGTTGGGAGCTTGTGCTTGCTTCTCTGATGGTTTCTAAAGCATCTCTGACCTCGATTTCTGGGGGGATGGTTGTGTTCCCTGACATTAATAACATTTGTTTCGACTGTTGTGGCTCTCCCATAGCAAGAATTGGAGTAGTATTTACTACATTTCCAAAGGGTTTTGTTTCCTGGTATTTTCTCTTGCGTGTAAGTATAGCCCATGTAGCACAAAAGTAGTTTTCCCTTTTGTGATGTTATGAATTTTGCTCCTCCTTCCATTTTTTGTATATCTGTTAATATATTATATTTATATTTATTAATTATAAAGTATTGAAGAGTAAACGTTTTTATAATTATTACATTTGAAAAAAAATGTACATTTGGCTTGCTTTGATTTTCTTGTTGGATATTTTTTTGATGTTCATGGTTTATTCACTGGTTTCTTTTTTTCTGTTGGTTTAAAAGGAAAATGTTATTTTTATTAAAGTGTTACATTTAGTTTGATTATTTAGCTTATTTAGTTGTAAAAAAAATACTTACTATTTTTAGTTGATGAAGTTTATTTCGTTGATGTTTTGTTGAAGTCTGTAGAAGCTGTTAAGAGAAGAGTATTTGTTAGTTATAGTTTGCTTTTTTATAATTTTTTTCTTTTCTTATTAGTTTACTCTATTTGTTGTTTAAGTCATATACTTACTTTGTTTTATATTTTTCGTTAATGTTGAGTTTGTACTTGTATGCGAAGTAAATCGTTGTTTTGAATTTTCTAGGTGGAGTTTTAGTGAAGTATAATCTGTCACATATAAAGAAAAACATGTTATAGTTTTAGTTAATTTATTTATATATTTTTTTAAGCTAATTTTATTTCTTTAGTTAAAAAGTTTTTTTCTTACCTTTAATGAGAGTTTTTCTGAATAGTTGATTGTGTAGTTCTTTTTCGTTCTGTTTTCTGTCTCGCAAAGTTTCGTGCTTCTTGAGTGTTTGTCCGTTTCACAGTACATTTTGGGGCCGATTCCGATTCGGGCCGGAAATCTTTCCGACCGAGTCAGATTCGGAGAGATATCCGACCGAACCGGACTCTAGCAGTCCGACCGAACGAGTACGATGCGGACGCATGCTATCGGACTCGATTCGGTCGGACTCCCATTGAAGTCAATGGGAGCCGGTCGTACGACGCGTACACGGGCTCCCATTGACTCAATGGGTGCGTCGCGAACAAGGCCCCCCCTACAGCGGGTACGCGTCGGTGCAACTCGCGCCGTACATGCATGTGTAGGGGGGACCCATGGGTCCCCCCTGTGTGCGACTCGTGCGGCTACGCGTACAGGGGGGTCCGACACGGACCCCCGAAGTCCGGCTCCAACTGCTCTTTTGAGCCGGACGGCGCGAGTCGGTCGGACTGTTCGAGGCGCGCATCGTACTTGCCCGGTCGGGGAACGTCTCCATTGCATGGTGCGAGTCGAGTCCGTACGAGTCGGTTGGAGCGGTTCGGAGCCGGGAACGAGTCGGTCGGGGATTTCGCGTATGCTCGCATCGTACTTGCTCGCGCGGACGGGTGTTCGAATCGGTCGGAAACAGGGCGTCCGAATCGGATCCGGTGAAGCCGAATCCGATTCGGTGCCCTACCGGCCGAGATCGGAATCGGCCCCTCTGTGTTAATTAATTGATTGGTTTTATAGTGTTCATTTAATTAGTTAGAGTTTTTGTTGGTGTACTTTAAATTTATTGGTCGAGATGGCTTTTTTGAATTTTTGGCAGTTATAATTTAATTTGTTGAATATTAATTATGTTTATTTAATGTTTGTTTTTATTTTGTTTACTAGTGTAATTAAAATATATGTGTAAATAAATGTTTTTTAAAATATTTTATATATATATGTTTGCCTATTTTTGATAGTTGTAATATTTTTTTTATGTTGTATTTGTTTATTTGTTTTTGGTTTTTCAATGTATTTTTTTTTTTTTTAATTAATTTTGTAATTTTTTTAGTGTTCTTAATGTTTGTTATATGTTATTTTATTATATTATTGATAATAGTTTATTTTTAAATGTTATTTTTTGGTATTGTTTATATGTATTTTTTCGATGTTTGTGTTGTTGATATTGTTTATATCAATGTTTTTGTTGTGTTATAACTTATTTTAATTTTATCGATATTTTTGCGTTCTTTTTTTTTTTGTCGATATTTTAGTTATTGAAATTTGTTTGAACAATATTTTTTTATCGATGTTTGTGTCATTTCAGTTTTACGTATTGGGTGTCGATATTTTTGTATATGATATTATTGACTCAATATTTTTGTAGATCGATGTTATAGGAGTCGATGTTGTATCAGTGATCCGGCACCAGCTTCACAGCTCTAGGATCAGCCTTACAGGTCAATGCACAGGCTCACGTGTCAGGCTTCATGCACCATATGCCATTAAAGAGTCACTGCTCAGGATCCGCCTCTAGGCGCACCGCAGGTCAGGAACAGATTGCTATCTCTATTTTATCCTCCTGTGTGCATGTACAGCCTCATACTTCCATGCACTCATGGTGGCAAGAGTTGAGTAGGTCTGGGTTCAGCCGTATATACGCATTGACAACCTCATATTCCTCTGTGTAGCCTCACATGAGCCTGTCCCGCTGTCCATGCCGAAGTTAAGACTTCCGTAAGATGCAATTATATAGCAGGAACAGCTCATATGAAATGTTCAGCTTCATACACCCAACCAGTTCCTCCCAAGCTCCTAGGCATGCATACCAATGTTCAGACTCACATGCCCATGTGTAACCTCTCACACGCAAACACACAGACGCACAAGCACACACACACGCAAACACACACCCACCCACACACACTCACATGCAAACACAGTCACATACAAATACATTCACATGCAAACTCACTCAAACACACACACACCAACACACACACAAACACACACACAAACACACACCCACACACACACACACAAACACACTCACGCTCAACCAGACACACAAGCACACAAAGCAAACACACACCCACCCACACACACACACAAACACACTCACATGCAAATACACTCACATGCAAACTCACACACAAGGACACACAAACACAGACACACACACGCAAACACCCATCTAACAGACACACACATTCACATGCAAACACACTCTCACACAAATACACTCACATGCAAACTCATACACACACACACACACAAACACATAAGCACAAGCACACACAAACACACAAACACACTCATATGCAAACACACACACACAATGGCATACAAGTGCAAACACTCACACAAAAACACACACACACTCAAAAGCAAGGACACTCATGCAACCACACACATGCAAACACATACACACAAGCACAAATGCAGAGGCAGATACACATATTTCTCTCACGCACACACACTCACACACACACATGCAGGTGTAAAAGCAGAGGCAGATACACACATATTCCTCTCTCTCTCTCTCTCACACACACACACACATACAGGCACAAAAGCAGAGGCAAATACATACCCGCATAGACAGACACAAAGATACACATAGGTATATCAATCAATCAATCAATCACTTATTTGTAGAGCGTGCTAATCACCCGTGAGGGTCTCAAGGCGCTGAGTGGAGGGTGGGGCGGTGCTGCTACTGCTCGAACAGCCAGGTCTTGAGAAGTCTCCTGAAGGTCAGCAGGTCCTGGGTCTGTGGCAGCTGTGTGGGGAGGGTGTTCCATGTCTTGGCAGCGAGGTAGGAGAAGGATTTGCCGCCGGTGGAGGTCCTGTGGATGCGTGGGACGGTGGCGAGGGTGAGGTTGGCGGAGCGAAGCTGGCGGTTCGGGGTGTAGAAGGTGAGACGCTTGTTGAGGTATGCTGGTCCGGCGTTGTGTAGTGCTTTGTGGGTGTGGGTGAGGAGCTTGAAGGTGATCCTCTTCTTGACTGGGAGCCAGTGCAGGTCTTTCAGGTGGGCAGTGATGTGGGTGTGGCGAGGAATGTCGAGGATGAGACGTGCGGAGGCGTTTTGTATGCGTTGGAGCCTCTTCTGGAGTTTGATCGTGGTCCCTGCGTAGAGAGCGTTGCCGTAGTCTAGTCTGCTGCTGACGAGGGCCTGTGTGACCGTCTTTCTGGTTCCGGTGGGGATCCATCTGTAGATCTTATGGAGCATGCAGAGGGTGTTGAAGCAGTAGGAGGAGACGGCGTTGACTTGCTGGGTCATTGAGAGCGATGAGTCCAGGATGAACCCCAGGTTGCGTGCATGGTCGGTGGGTTTGGGTGCAGCTCCCAGGGTGGCCGGCCACCAAGAGTCGTCCCAGGCGGAGGGCACGGATCCAAGGATGAGGACCTCTGTCTTGTCAGAGTTGAGTTTCAGGCAGCTGGTCTGCATCCAGCTGGCGACGTCCTTCATTCCATCGTGGAGGTTGGTTTTGGCGGTGGCGGGGTTTTTGGTGAGTGAGAGGATCAGTTGAGTGTCGTCGGCGTAGGAGATGATGTTGAGGTTGTGCGAGCGGACGATGTTGGCGAGCGGTGCCATGTAGACGTTGAAAAGGGTGGGGCTGAGGGATGATCCTTGGGGCACGCCGCAGATGATCTTGGTGGCTTTGGAACGGAAAGGGGGGAGGCGGACCCTCTGGGTTCTGTCAGTGAGGAAGGAGGTGATCCAGTCCAGGGCTTTGTCGCGTATTCTTGCGTCGTGTAGGCATGTGCGTAGGATGTGGTGGCAGACGGTGTCGAAGGCGGCCGAGAGGTCCAGGAGGATGAGGGCCGCGGTTTCGCCGTTGTCCAGCAGGGTCCTGATGTTGTCAGTGGCAGCGATGAGGGTGGTTTCGGTGCTGTGATTGCTGCGGAATCCGGATTGGGAAGGGTCCAGGATGTTGTTCTCCTCGAGGAAGTGGGTTAGTTGCCTGTTGACGATCTTTTCGATGACTTTCGCCAGGAATGGGAGAAGGGAGATGGGCCGGAAGTTTTTGAGGTCCTTTGGGTCTGCTGTGGGTTTTTTGAGTAGGGCGTTGATCTCGGCGTGCTTCCAGCTTTCCGGGAAGGTGGCGGTCTCGAAGGAGCTGTTGATGATCTTCCGAAGTTGGGGTGCGATGATGCGGTTTGCTTTGTTGAAGATGTGGTGAGGGCAGGGGTCGGATGGTGAGCCGGAGTGGATGGTGTTCATGGTCTTGATGGTGACGTCGTCATTAACGTGGGTCCAGGAGAGCAGGTGGTTGGTGAGGCTGGGGGGCGGTGGGTCTGCAGTGTTGGCGGCTGTATGGGGGGTCTGGGTGTGGAAGCTGTCATGGATGTCTGCGATCTTGCGGTGGAAGAAGGTGGCTAGAGAGTAGCAAAGGTCTTGCAACGGCGGGATGTCGTTGAAGCTGGAGCTGGGGTTGGGGAGCTCCTTCACGATGTTGAAGAGCTCTTTGCTGTTGTGTGCGTTGTAGTCGATGCGTTCCTTGAAGGAGGTCCTTTTGGTGGCTCGGGTGAGTTGGTGGTGCTTGCGGCTGGCGTTCTTTAGGCCTGCGTGGTTGTCCGGTGTCTTTTCGTGGCGCCACTTTTTCTCCAGTCTTCGGCAAGTTCGCTTGGATTCCTGGAGGTCGGTGGTGAACCAGCTGGCCTTTCTGTTGATGCGTCTGTTGGAGGGTTTTTTGATCGGGGCGAGAGTGTTGGCGCAGTAGTCGATCCATTGCCTGAGGTTCCTGGCGGCTGTGTCGGTGTCGGTGGTGTTTGTCGGTGGGTCTCGGGCGAGGGTGGTGATGAGCTGGTCTTCTGTGACCTTGTTCCAGCTGCGGTAGGGGATCCGTAGCGGGTGGTGGTGCGCGCTGGGTTTCTTGAAGGTGAAGTGGACGCAGCGGTGGTCGATCCAGTGGAGTTCGGTGGTGTGGCTGAAGGAGACGTGGTTGCTGGCTGAGAGGATGGGGTCGAGCGTGTGTCCGGCGGTGTGGGTAGGGGTTGTGACGAGCTGTTTGAGTCCGAGGTTGGCGAGGTTATCGAGCAGAGCGACGGAGTTGCTGTCGTCGGCGTTCTTGAGGTGAAAATTCAGGTCTCCGAGGAGGATGTAGTCTGTAGAAGCAAGGGCGTGCGTGCTGACGATGTCGGAGATGGCGTCGATGAACTGTGTCCGGGGTCCGGGGGGTCTGTACACGAGTGTACCTCTGAGGGTGGTGTTGGGGTCGGTATGGATCTGGAAGTGCAGGTGTTCGGCGGTGCTGGATGTGTCTGTCGTGCAGGTCGAGACTCTGAGGGTATTCCTGTAGACGATGGTGATTCCTCCTCCTGTTCTGTTGATGCGGTCCCTTCTGGTGATCTTGTATCCATCTGGGATGGCTACGGCAATGTCGGGTGCCGAGGAGAGGTTCATCCATGTCTCTGTTAGGAAGACAACGTCCGGGGAGGTTGAATCGAGTAGGTCCCAGAGTTCGACGGCGTGCTTGTGAACGGAGTGTTGAGTTGCGTTCTGCTCTGGTGGGTGGGGTAGGGCGTGCGGGTGTTCAGCGGCTGGTGAAGCTGCAGCTGTGGCAGGTGAAGGGTCTGTGGGTGAGTATCGGGCTGGCCTGGAAGCAGTTTGATGATCGGCCGATGTCGAGTCCGTGGAGGAAGCTGGCGTCATAGCGTCGTCGGGTGCCGTGGCTCTCGCGAGGGCCAGGGGGTCTGGCGCTGGGCGCAGTCCAGGCACGGACAGGCGCAGAAGGGCTTGCCTTAGGCGCGCCTGCGGCGCACCAGCGGCACGACCGCGCAGCGGTTGTCATTTAAGTAGGGGAGGAGGGAGGGGGAAGGAGTGAGCGGCTGGGGGGCGGAAGCGGGGTGGGTTGCGGCGGGAAACTGACTACGCAGTGGCAGCGTTATGGGCTCCGGGGGAAGCGGGCAGCAAGCCAAGGAGCCAGGAATGGAGAATCCAAGAAGGAGTCAAGAGTCACTCTTATATGTTACCTCTCAGTTTTCCATTGCCAGTTTCTGCCTCAGTCGCTCACCTCTGGTGTGTTGGGGGGACAGGCCCATGGTGGAAGCTGCCCCGGGTCTTCTCTTGGCTTTGCTTTTGTTCCCTGGGCGTGGACCAGTGGTGTCTCTTCATGGAATGGGGCTGCATTGACTGCCCATGTCCTCCGGTGAGCATGGGCATGAAGCACCAACCCAGATACTTTCAGGCCTTGTGACAGACAGATAAGGAGTAAAGAAGCAACAATGTCCTATGGGACCACATGAACAAGCAGTTTTGTATAGACACAGGTGGATTAACAAGACCACTCCTCGACTCTGACCTAGGGCGCCCAGCACTGCCTGTCAGGAATCAGGCTGAGCACAGATGCCCATTAAGCATATTGTGCACAGTAGCTTGAGAATGTCCAGAGCAGGCCAGTGGAAACGAATGAGGGGAGAACACTAGACCGCTAACTGCCAGGATCTTAGTCACTCTCACATCCTGGTTAGGGTCACTGATAGGGTATTAAGAGTGGCACTGTATTTTAGACAATATCTGACATTCAGCCTTCACCGGGCAACAATTTGTGAGTTGTTGTGACTTTTCACTTTTTCAGCATTTTTAACCAGTTTTCCATTGCTCATGTTTGTTGTTTTCTTCCTTCTCACTTCTGTCATGGTAGATTCCCATTTAGGCCTTTCTTTGTCACTCGTGCTGTGATTGTTCGATGCCCTCAGTATCTCTCTGTCAATTACTTCTTCATCTTCTGACTGGCTTTGATAGGTTTGTGGTGGCGTCCTAGGGTCCTCATGTGGTATCCAGGTCTGCTCAAGGCTCAAAATATCAACATTTGCTGCTGAAACTGCTCGTTCCGTCAGACACTATTCCTCCTACACCAAGGTCGTTTTGTGCCATCCCTCTCTGAGAGGAATCCAGTCTGAAGGGTCAGGTTTGGTCCATCGTGTCTCCCTCTCTCACTTCTCTTCCGTCCTCAGATTCCTTCTACCGCAGGTGGTAGAAACATCTCACCAGGGTCTTCAGCAGGAGCTTTCAGTAGATCTGAACATCCGGGACCTGACACAGTCCAGGTGACCATCAACTCACTGGCCGCTCTTTGGCTGTGCCTTTGGGAGACAATAATGTCAACTTATGGGGTAAGCCCTGCAACCCTAAGACCCAGGGTAATTATATATCATCAAATCACTGTGGTTCGCTTGGGATAACCTCAACCGGCATGGAATGAAACTATAAACATGAATGACAACACATATTGGTAAAAAAGTAAGTAAGCCTACTACAAGGGTAACTCAAAAGAAGCCTAAATACATGCATACATGTGTACGGCTTACCTTTTTACCAAAATGTGTTCTCATTGAGGTTTACAGCTTTATTCCTTGCTGTTGAGGTTATCCCAAGCGAAACACAGTGATTTGAAGATATATTTGGGAGACAATAGTCATGGTGATATTAAAGAGACAACCACAAGCACTGTCAAAAACTCTTGTTGTGAAAAAGGTACATGCTCTCGCCAATGCATCCACACACAAGCCAGTGTGCTATGCTAATATTACCCCTCATTTAGATAGATAAACACCACAAATGTAGCCTTCTCTTAGAGCATAAATAATGTCATTGTTAACCACACAGTAGTCATTTCATCGATCTTAGTTGGATGAAAGGCTAAGGCAGTCCAGTTGGGACTAAAAACTTGTTAACTGTAAGTTAGCTGAATTGATGCAGCAATGTCCTTTACCCACTGAGCTGTCTTACCAAGAGTTTGACTGTTATTCCCTTCCATTTTCACACCAAAGTAGTACACTGTTTACCCTCTTGTTTACTTTATCAGTTTCTTGTAGTGTAGCAATGTAGATCTTTTCAGGAAAATAGTTATGTTCTCTAACCAGAAAAGGTTTCTGACCCTTTAACAAAATGTAGCTATACTCACAAACACCTCAAGCTTAAGAAACATAGAAGAGAATGGAAAGCAGCTGGCTGCTGTGAAATATGTAAATTCCCCAGCAGGCTGAGTCAATGATCGCTGTTGAGTGGCGCATTGTACTCTGCAGGCCAATAAAGCAGGCAGTGATGGATTCACCTTGTTACGGCCTTAACGGCTTTCTAAGCAGCGGCCATAAAGCTGTCACAGTGGCGCGCAAGGGCGTTAGCGACCTTTAAGTGGTTACCGCGCACTGCCGCAAAGGAGATCTCAAAATATACATTTGGGATGGAGATGATTGTCAGCTCTCTCCAGAAGAATTTACTGGATCCCTGGGAGATGTCCTCCTCTAGACCGCCCTCCATGCATTTATCTGTTGTCAGACCTGCTTTGTCTCCTGTAAACCGCCACAGTCATCTAGCCAATAGATGGCCACCATTTCATCAGGAAAATCCAAATAGTGGAATACTTGACCAGAGCATCCTGTATCACGCACCATGAGAGATATGTGATCACATCAAGTTGTACAAAGAGTTGTCTAGATCAGAGCACAACGCATGTCCCAATGGTCCAGTGCATCGTTCTGGCCAAAACAACAGTATATCTGCCTCTGAACCCAACAAAGCTCTAGGAAATGACAAAGGGGCATATTATCAAGGGCTCTATCGCCGCTTTAGCGGCACTTTTTGCCGCTAAAGCGGCGATATTTCTATCGCCCTATCAGCAAGCTGTCGCTAACAGGTGTTAGCGACAGCTTTTAGGCGATAGCGACTGGTTTGGGTGCCGCTTTGCATGTCAGCGATATTTATCGCTAATGACATGCAAAGGAGGCGTTCCCAACCTAACAGCGACTGAAAGCAGTCGCTAACATCGCTATCGCCTATTAGCAATAACCGCGAAGCGATAAGAAAACACGCGCTAACCGCGATTAGTGCTGGTTTTTTAGAACTGGTAAAAACATGACTTAGCCATTATAGTCAATGGGAGGTGGATTCTACGGCTACGTCCCCACCTGCCTATTAGCGAGATTCCCCTTAGCGATAGGATTTATATCGCTGGAAATCTCACGTTAATGATGGGATTCGCCGCTATCGCTGGATTTTTATCGCCGTGGAGATAAACGTTGGTAATACTGCGTTATCTCCGCGATCAAATCCAGCGATAAAAAAAATCGCGCTAAGCACTGTTTGCGATAATTATCGCAAGTTGTTGCTAATATGCCCCAAAGTTTTTAAGTGAGGGCAATGTTTCGCCTACTTCCTGATTGTTGGCCTTCACATGGTCCTCACATTTTCATTATTGCCCATCACCTACACCTGAGTGTAGATTTTGTCTTGTAAGTGTTAGTTGCACTGGTAACTCATGGCCAGGCTGTGCAGAAGTGCATCCCTTAGTCTTTGTCACAAGTGCTCGGAGACCATGTCGCCATAGCAACTCATAATTATTTAGTATGGAAGTCCATATTTAACTTAGGTTTTTTGCTCAAGTGTACTATTTGATATGCTTATTTTCCCCTCACAGATTACTCAATGCATGTGAAGGAAAGATACTGAGAAAGTGTTTGCAAATGTTCATGCTGAAGCCCAACTCACGTCGATTTTTGTGACCTTTGCATATTTTTAATGATTTCCGCATGAAATAAATGAATTTTGTAAGTTAAAAACTTTTCACAAACCTACTTCGGTACCAATGTAACTGGTGCTGTCGGCACCGGAATAATAAAATATAGCTACCGATGAGCATATGTTCTTACAAGGCAGGTGCTCTTTCTGACCAGAAATTCTTTTATCTACCTCTCAGCAGGATATATTTCCCAGTGGGTCAGGTGTTGATCCTGACTTGAACAAAAATGTATCTACCTATGAAGGCAGCATTGTTTCTTACAGCATTGTTTCGTAGGGGAGAGGATGTAGCCTTACAGATAGAGCGGTCGACCTCGAAGCTGGGGAACCGGGTTCGAGTCTCTGGAACGATGCTCAACATCCTGTGATTCTAGGCAAATCACTTAGGGGCATATTTACAAGGGCTTTATCTCCGCTTTTTTGGCTTACAAAGCCAAAAAAGCGGAGATAAAACCAGCGCCCTATTTACAAGAGGGTGCTAACATGCATAATTGCATGTTAGCACCCTTTTTCACAACGCCTCACTTTGCATCTCCAATGAGATGCAAAGTGGGCGTTACTGGGCGTACCCAAGATGGGCTACCTTGCAAATATTGCTGATGTTTACATCGCGATATTTACAAGGCAGCCCACATGATTTTAGCACACATTAGATTTTGGCGACCCTGTGGGTCGTATCAGCAAGGTTATCGCCCTTTGGAAAACCAGCGATGTTCCCTGCAAAAGGGCGATAACCTCGCTATCTCTGGAATTTTTATCGCCCTGGAGTAACATGTTGTTAATAACGCGCTACCAGGGCGATAAATACCAGAGATAGCCTGCGATAATATAATTATCGCTAAGCACGGCCAGCGATAATTATCGCTGGCCGTTGTTAATATGCCCCTTAATCTCCCCGTGCCTAACAAAAAATGAATGTGTCCATCTGTAACGAAACTGGTCCTCATGTAAAGCGCTCTAATACCCGATGTCTCGGGTCTAGTTTGCGCTATAAAAAAAAAAAACTAAAACTATTACAGGGATGTGTTTTTCTGCAACATCGAAGACTTACCACATAGACAGAAAAACATGGACTGTAATGCTCGAATCAATCTCTACTGATGGGAATTAATTCCCCCGGGTAATGTGCCTTTGTATGATTTGTTAGCATATCTGTTAAGAATACAGGTTCAGGCAAGAATATTAGGCCAAGGTGGAGGCTAGCGAATACCACTCCAGCCTTGTATGCAAGGGTCGCGTCCTCACTCCATCCTTGTATCCAAGGGTCGCGTCCTCACTCCAGCCTTGTATCCAAGGGTTGCAGCCCTTGATGCGGTCTCATACCATCTAGGAAGGTGGTCCGCTCTTCAGCTCAGCTTGGGACCAGGCGGGCTCGTCTGCTCGGCATCAGTATCCGTGCGATGCAATACAACTGCACTATGTGTTGCAGATTAGGCTGCGCTCCGCTGGGATGTTTCACTGGTGTTGCCACTTGTCGGGGATTCTGGTGCGGGACGCTGGGCCTGGTTCAAGTGGACATTTTCTCTGTGTCTGTATTGATAGTACTTAATCCAGTTGTTGCTGTTTAGGTATTTTGGAACTGACAATAGTAAATCCAGATTGTCTCCGTTTCGTTCAGCCATTATCCATGACAAAAAGTACCTTGGTGAAAACTTACCTTGTATACATTTTAGGAGTGCACAAAAGTTGCATTATTTGCTATTATGTAATTTTGCAAAATTTCTGTAAAATTATGCAAAATGCCACGGAATTACGCAAAATGCAAATCTGTCATTTAGCAGTATACTTTAGCTTAAAGTGCGTCATCCCATCAGTTTTTGATGCTAAGCCGCATTTCAAGCCTGGTCAGGTTGTTCAAGTTGTTCCCTTGTTATAATTTTGACACAAACTGTGGCGTAATTAAGCGGTGTGGCATTATGGAGAAATTTTGGGAAATTTGTATAACAAGCATAATATGGAATTCTCAAAATTACTGATATTATGTGGCGTAACTTAACTTCCATCGCGTAGGAAAATAGCAGCCAGGCCTTTGCAGAATGGGAACAGAAGTAACCCTGGACATGTTTCTGCCTTGTTGAGATTGAGGTCAGCTTGAGTTTTTATGAAACAGCAAACTCTGGACCCAGGTAAGTGATTGTTTGCATCCCTATGTGGCCTCGCAATTCAGAGTGAACAGCTCCTTCCAGGATGTAGCAAAGGGAATGAGTGCCCTTTAGTCTTCTATAATAACAGAGGAAGCCTAAAAGATTAAAGTGACTACCACCCAGAATCATGTATTACCCTGTTAAACTGAGTTATGCATTTCCACCCATAGCTCTTTGTCTTTGTCTTTGTAACAAGAGGAAATACATTGTTTGTATAACTGTGTAGTACCCTTGATAAATTTCAAAAGATAAAACTTTTTTCTATATATACACGTGTTTTGAATATTTATTGTTTTGTGATTGGTTCATTGGTTCTTATGTCCTCACAAGGAACAAAAATATTTCTTAGATAAAAGACATTTGAATAATATCTCTCTGGCGAGTTTATCAATAATTCTTGCAGTTAAAAATATATATCAAAAGCAATAGAACAGAGTATTCTAAATAAATCCCTTGAAGGCGCTTTTTACCCGTTCATTTGATTTGCCCAAGCCCTCAAGGGTAGATTAGGTTTCCCATTATATTCAATTGTAGAGAGAAGAGAGCGCCTTTGGCCGCGTTTTTTATGTGGGGGGAGAGGCTGAGGTTCTGGTCAATGCTTATTCCGAGGGATTTAACTGAGCTAGAGGTGGACAAAGAGCAGTTGAGAGCTTTAAGGTCAGAGATCCAGTGTTGAATGGGGAGCCGGTTGGTTTTGGGAGCAAAGAGAATGACTTCCGTTTTTGTAGGGTTGAGTTTCAGGTGGTTGTGATGGAACCATTGTTGAATCTTAGTCAGGGCATCATTGCGGTGTAGAATGTCAGCTTGGGATTTGATTTTATAGTAAAGCTGGGTATCGTCAGCATAGAGGTGGTAGTTGATTCCTGCTTGTTTAAGAATGAGGGTGAGGGGTTCCATGAAGAGGTTAAATAGAGAAGGAGAGAGAATAGAACCCTGGGGAACACCCAGAGGGACTGGAATAGGTTTGGAGAGGCAATTGCTAATTTTAATTTGTTGGGTTCTGTGCTGAAAGAAGGAGGTGAACCATTCGAGGACAGGACCATTGAAGCCAAACCGGTCTTTGAGGGTATTGAGTACGGCGGAGTGGTTAACAGTATCAAAAGCGGCAGAGAGGTCAAGAAGAATGAGAAGGGAGGCCTCCCCCTTGTCAAGGGAGTGATGGATGTCATCAACAATGTTGAGCATGGCAGTTTCAGTGCTGCAGCCCTTTCTAAAGCCTGACTGAAAAGGCTGAAAGAGTCAATGTGCTTGTCCAGTTGGAGCAAGGCACATTTTTCGAGGGCCTTGGATAGAAGAGGAAGATTAGAGATGGGACGCAGATTGTTAAGGTCGGTGGGGTCAGCAGTAGCATTATTGAGGGTGGGAGTGATTTGGCCAAGTTGGAGGGAAACAGGGACACAGCCTGTGGCCATGGAGGAGTTGATGATGGTAGTCCAATAGGGTGTGATGATATGCTTTAAATCTTGAACGAGGTTAGCGGGAAGAGGGTCCAAGGTATGAGAGGAGGGTTTAAGCTTAGTGATGATGTTGAGGACATCCCGCTCTGCCACCAAGGACTCAATACACCAGTCCTGGGTTTTTATTTTACAACCTTGTGCATTCTGTAGTTGTAGTCTTGATTATTATCACTGAACTCATTTGGAACAAACTAACAGAATACAGTGGTTTAGAAAATCCAGGACACGAGCACTGTGTCCTTGTTGACATGGAGCAATCTGGTAACCAAGGTTTTGCATTCCTATGTTTCCCCAGTACTTAATTTGAGCCGGTGGTTTCTGGTGCTTGGCACTGGCACTTATGACAGTCTGCCACATGGTAGCACTGTGTGTCTAAGTTAGAGATGAGCACAGCAACAGTTGTTTGTTAATTCAATATGCATAAAAAATGACTAATGCCTGCTGTCAAAGCCATTCTTATAGCTTTGGGGGCCTGGAATAGGCCGAACTGTCACACTTGTAGGAGTGTGATGGTTAATAGTGGTGCTGGTACTGTCATTGTCAGAGCTGGCAGGGGCAATGGGTGGTGCACGCTGCAGTGGCCTTCTGACAAGGGCCCTGGCACTTTTTATTTTTTACAAATTAAGCAGTGAACAGTTTCCCCCATAAGAAGTTCACATAGAAATGGGGCCAGGAGGATTAAACTGTCTGAGGTACGCTGCCTTGCTCCTGTTGCCGTGATGAGCAGGGAGTCGTTAAGGCTACATCCTTGCTATGATGATACCATGTGGCTTTTCAATCATCCCTTTGTGTTGTACTGCAGTGTATTGTGTTCTGGCATTTGTGTAGTGCTTACTACCCCTATATTGTGGGCCGATGCACTTGAGCTGGGCACATATCCCTCCACCCAAGCAGTGGCGTAACGAAACTGGAGGGGGGCCCCCTGCAAAGTACATGAAGGGGGCCCCCTCCAGTCAGGGTAAAGCGCTGTGGAGGCCCCCAGGAGCTCGGGGCCCCCCGCACCGCGGGTGCTGCAGGGGTCTTTGTTACGCCACTGTACCCAAGCGCATGTGGTTAGTGAACACTGGCCACTGAAACGTGCAGCAGCATATGCCAACCTATTGTGGGTCTGCCCCATGGACCTCTGCTTCTAGAAACAGGCCTCATTTATGTGGGGGAGGTTGCACAGGCACTGGGAACCCAACATGCAAAATCAAACTACAAAATGTATTCCTCTTGATGGTTCCTGAACTGTAAGAGGCAGTCCAAAGGCAGGTGACCGGGGTCCTATGCACATCAGAAAATGTAACTCCTTCCTACAACTTCCCACCCCTGCGGAGGTCACACGCTTCCCACCATGTCAGCTGATTCTGTTTTTTTTTAAATTTTGAATCACATACTGTGGTCACACTCCTACCTGCATTTGTCTACACAAACTAATGAAAACCCAAGGAGTGCGTGAATACATATGTTCTGTGCTTTCAGTCTGATTGCATAGTCCTTCTCTGGAATCTGGATACCATTTACCGTTGGTTCTAAGGTTCGCGTTGAAGGAAGTCCAAATAGTCTGTAGACATTGTGTTTGGTTGTGTTTCTTAACATTGAAGGTGAAACATATTGGAAAGTGTCCACGTGTGATATGCTGTGCAGAGATGGACTACAATAGACAGTGCGGCTATATCTAGTTAGAGATCCATATTTGGAAGTATGGATTTGTGTTTCTTTGTCGGGTTAGGTGGTCTGTTGGTTTTTATAAAAGATATGGAATCTCACTGTAGTTTTGATGGCCAATGTGCGGATTTCAAAATGGAAAGCAATATCATCGGATCATCTGTGGAATAGGTTAAGTGTCACAGTTGGAGACCATAGTGAAGCAAGCACCAAACAGAAGGTAGTTTCCTGCTTCCTACCTGCAGACACTGGTCTGCTCAGTTGCCTACTTGCATGTCAGCTCCTTTATAATCCTGCAGGTCAGTCCCATTGTCCTCTTGCAGGTCTGCTTCATTGGCTTCTCACAAATAAGCTACATTGTCATGTAGGTCACCTCCACTATAGTCTTGCAGGTCAGCTCAATTTTATTCTAGCAGGCCCGTTCCGCTGTTCTCCTGCAGCTTCATTCTCTTTTTGCAGGTCAGCTCTATTGTCTTGTTTCAGATGAGCTCTGTTGTATTCTTGCAGATCATCCCCATTGTTGCTTGCAGGTCATCCCCATTGTCTTCCTGTAGGACAGCTACATTGTCTTCCTGTAGGACAGCTCCATTATCTTCCTGTAGGACAGTTCCATTGTCTTCCTGTAGGTCAGTTCCATTGTATTCTTGCAGATCATCCCCATTGTCTCTTGCAGGTTACCCCCATTGCATTCTTCAAGGTCATCCCCATTGTCACTTACAGGTCAGCCCCATTGTCTTCCTGTAGGACAGCTCCATTGTCTTACTGTAGGTCAGCCTCATTGTCTTCCTGTGTTACAACTCCATTGTCTTCCTGTAGGACAGCTCCATTGTCTTCCTGTAGGACAGCTCCATTGTCTTACTGTAGGACAGCTCCATTGTCTTGCTGTATTACAGCTCCATTGTCTTCCTGTAGGACAGCTCCATTGTCTTCCTGTAGGACAGCTCCATTGTCTTACTGTAGGTCAGCTTCATTGTCTTCCTGTATTACAGCTCCATTGTCTTCCTGTAGGACAGCTCCATTGTCTTCCTGTAGGACAGTTCCATTGTCTTCCAGTGGGTCAGCTCCATTGTATTTTTGTGGGTCTGGTCCATAGTCTTATTGAAGGTCAACCCCATTATCTTCTTGTATGTAAGCCACAGTGTATTCTTGCAGGTTAGCTCACCTGTTTTCTTCCTGGTCAGCTGCACTGACCTGTGCGTCAGCTCCATCTTCTTATTTCGGGTCAGCCTAATTATTTCATCATTACTTAGTCAGCTCTGTTGTCTAGTCCTTCTCTGGTCATTTTCACCTCTTCTCAAATTAACATTTCCTTCACCATGGAATCTCCATAATTATTTTGTGATTTACCAATTCTGCCTCTTCACTTACTCCCAGTCGCATTCACCAGTTGCACTAGTTTGCTTTGCAGGTGTGCTCATAGCAGGGTAGCGCGTTGGCTGTTCCATATCTGAAAGATTCCCTAGCAGCACCCCGCATAATTTGACTGCTCTATTCTTTTTCAATAGCAAAAGAAGAACTGAATCCTATTATTTTTCAAGCTATTACAAACTTATGATTTATATTCTTAGTTCATCTTTCAATATATGTGTTTTTTTATTCACCCCGAGAGAGATTGGTGCAAAAATCTCCGCAATATGGAGATGTGCAAAAAAGAAAATTGCTCCACTTGAGAGATGGTTAATGGTTTTTGGAGCCGATAGCTTCGTTAGTCTTCGGCGTTCTTTCATCTGGTGCTCTTTTGCTAAATCCCTGGGGAAATGCTCCATTTTCAATATTGTTGGCCTGCAGCTCAGTTCAGGGTGGATTTATGCATCTCATATATTTGTAATGCTGTTTCTTCTCATCCCTCTTCAGATGTTAAAGATGTATAAACGTATCGAACTTTGGAGCTCGTTTGGACCTCAGGGGTCCCACTCACAGTATATCTAACGTGGCTCTTCCCCATCCATCTCTGCGGGTTAGAGTTCCCTGCCGTGGCTGTGGGGAACGTTTGGAGGCACAGCAGGAGAAACTTTGTGAACAATCAGTGCAAGGCCGGCGGGCTAAGAGATTATTTTTTGTTGTCCAGAAAAAAAACTCAAAGTGGGGGCTGCTTTGGGGAAAAAATAAATAAATGTGCTGGACCACTACGTGTTATTATCATTGCATGAAACTCCCTGGGGCATATTCACAAGGAGCTATCGCCGAATTAACGGCACTTTATCGCAGCCAAAGTCGTGATGAATTTACCTCACCATTCACAAGCCGGTGTTAACAGCCCACAGCACCAGTTTACCCGCGATAGCTGCCGCAAAAAACATCGCCACAGAGGACCCCCGCAAATATCGCTAATGAGATGCAGAGTGGGCGTTCCCGTGACATAAGTCGAGACAACAGCACACCTCAACATTCATAACGACCAGCCACATCCGCGATAAAAACACAAAACAGGCGATAAGGCGCGTTAGCACCAGGAAATCTACACCTGCTCTGACCTGGTGTAAAGTCGGACGGCAGCCTGCAAACCAAAAGGGAGCACAGCCCAGGGCTACATCGGAAGGGCAACAGATGCCATGGAGCCACCCATCATGCGGCCCGGACACCCAAGAGGGCCACAACACCCACAGCCACCACCCCTCCCTGGCACCCCCCCGACCAAAGACATGCCACATCAGCCACACCTAAACATGTACAAAATATTCCGCTTGATGCCACACAATCACAACTGGTGACATGGATATGTCGTCACAGAAATGACCAGCTCACATTCACTTTCGAAGCAACAAATGAAACTTTATTAAAATGAACAACGAAATGAAATGAAGACACATGGCCGCTCCCCTCCGGACAATACGTAGGTCACAGCCTGTAAGACAAAAAACATGATGAGAAGGTGTGTCCTGCGCACATCAGAGGACAGAGAGAGCGCGAAAGAGAGAGAGAGGAAGAGAGGGAGGGAGAGAGAGAGGAAGAGAGGGAGAGAGAGAGAGAGAGAGAGAGAGAAGAGGGGAGAGAGAGAGGAAGAGAGGGAGGGAGAGAGAGAGGAAGAGAGGGAGAGAGAGAGAGTGAGAAGAGGAGGAAGAGAGGGGAGAGAGAGAGAGAAGAGGAGAGGAGAGAGAGAGGAAGAGAGGGAGGGAGAGAGAGAGAGAAGAGAGGGGAGAGAGAGAGAGAGAGAAGAGGAGAGAGAGAGGAAGAGAGGGAGGGAGAGAGAGAGGAAGAAAGGAGAGAGAGAGAGAGAGGAGAGGAGAGAGAGAGAGAGAGGAAGAGAGGGAGGGAGAGAGAGAGGAAGAGAGGGAGAGAGAGAGAGAGAAGAGAGAGAGAGAGAGGAAGAGAGGTAGAGAGAGAGAGAGAAGAGGAGAGGAGAGAGAGAGGAAGAGAGGGAGGGAGAGAGAGAGGAAGAGAGGGAGAGAGAGAGAGAGAGAGAAGAGGAGAGAGAGAGGAAGAGAGGGAGAGAGAGAGAGAGAGAGAGAGTGCCGCCCCTGCGCACCCAGGCTACACTGCTCACCTGCTGCCACCGGTGTGTCTCCAACCACGTGCCGGCATGTAGTGCAGTTCACCAGGCCACACATCTCATTCAGAGCCGTCAGCTGAAACAGAGCCCAGATACATGACTGGCACAGTACACACACTTGCACAAGACAACATCGCCTGCCCGCCCATGCACACCCAGGCAGAGGCACCCCAACCTCACCCGCCGCCCATCAGAGCATGCCCGCCCAAGTACATCCAGGCCCCAATACTCACCTTCCGCCACCTGCGCGTAGACAGGAGGTCCCACCACGTGCCGCTGCAAGCCACAAGCCCGGGGCCCGCGGACAGGGCACCCTCCACATCATGCAGCCCCACTCCGCAGGCCACCAGGTCTCACGTTTGGTGCTGGGTCTTGATTACTCCATGGCATAGGACATACCAGTGCACCCGGCACCATCGCAGGCTGCACACCCGCTCAGCCCAATGGGTGCCACCAACTCTGGGATCCCGGAAGCGACGCCACGTGGTGGTAGGCCCGCGCTGCCCGCTGGCTCTGGCCTACACTGCGGTCCAGCAGGGCACACAAAACCTGAGCTGTCCGGACCGCTGGGATGGGGCATCATCGCAGGCTGCACACCCGCTCAGCAGCTTAAGGTGCCACTGACTCAGTGCACCCAAAGTCACCGTCCCGTGGCGGGGTGCCTGTGCCGTCCGCAAAGCCTCAGATGCCACTAACCCTGTGCAACCCCAGTCTGCGCCACGTGGTGGTAGGCCCGTGCCGTCCGCAAGGCCCTGTGTGCCACTAACCCTGTGCAACCCCAGTCTGCGCCACGTGGTGGTAGGCCTGTGCCGTCCGCAAGGCCCCGTGTGCCACTAACCCTGTGCAACCCCAGTCTGCGCCATGTGGTGGTAGGCCCGTGCCGTCCACAAGGCCTTGTGTGCCACTAACCCTGTGCGCAAAAACTCATGGGCCCTACATGATTGAGAACCGTGGAGCGTCCGTCATCCAGTCACCACCGGCCGAGGGGAATGTGGCGTCGTCGGCCCCTTATGTTGGCGGAGTCACATGGCCTGTGACGCCTGTGCCGGATGGGTGTGGTGTGCGTGCAAACCTGCCCTCAGGGAGTGGCTGTGACATTCTGACAACTAGACCAGTGACCTGCACACCAATCGCGAGTACGGCTGCGATGGGTAGCAATGAGGGCCCCCCTCGGGGCGTAGCGGAGTGGTCTGGCCTGCCGTACACCCAACCAGCGCAGGGCTTGCAACAATGACTCGGGGGCTCTGGGCGTGGTCCAGTCCATGTCCGGACAAGGAAGTGACTGATGCGTGTGTCCCTGCTGTAGTGTTCACGGAACCCGCTACACAAAATGCAATGTCGCACCCTCTTACTGGCATCCCACAGGATGAACATCATTGACGCAAGGGAAGGCACTGTCCCCACATTCATCCACACATCCATACATGAATGACGTAAGACATTACACAGCAGTGCGTCACTGGATGTTTATTTGCACATCCAGTGCAGTCATGCAGCTGGAGCGGTACAGGGCAATGCCGAGCACACTACACAATATGGGCACGTGGAGGGCCAGCCAGTGTCCATCCGGGGATGACCTGTACTGCGGAAGAGGAAGGGTACAGTCCGCAGTCTGTCCGCCGTGTCATTGGTCATCAAACAGAATGTGGCAGTCCATGTCGCTGTCCAAGGTGAGTGCATCGGACTGCGTCCGGGGTCAGTGGTAGGCCTTGAGGCCATGTGCGGCACCAAGCAGAAACAGGCAAGTTGGTGGAAATTAATGCTAGTGCCTGGCCCTCCTGACCACAGTCCCATCCACGTCCTCATCCCCGGGTGTGTGCCCTGCCCCACCTGTGGGTGTTGCAGTGCCGGCTGCGGCACTGTGTGCCACTGTCACATCAGGAGCCGGAGGAGGATTGTCGGCCGCACTGTGTGGCAGTGACACATCAGGTGCCGGAGTGGATACGCCTGCCGCACTGGGAGGCACTGACACACCAGGGGGCGGAGATATGGATGGTGTGGGGGCAGCAGCATTCATCATCGCCACGCCTTGTGGCAGCAATGCCATGACGAGGACATGCAGGGCACGGTAGATCCCAGCTATATTTCGCTGATGTGCAGCAGCGGCTGCCATCCTTTCCGCCTCCATCCGCACCATGTCCTCCATGAGTCTCCGCATGTTTGCCAGCTCACGGCTGGCATTGCTGGGGCCACTCTGAGCGGACAGGTATTCTTCCCTCCGCGTCATGACTCCAGAGATGTCAGTCAGGGCTCGCTGGAGACCATGGGGCAGACATAGACACCCAAGGATGGCGTCCAGTTTGTTAGCCATGAGCTCGAACCCCACCCGCACCTGCTCGGCCGTCTCCCTCTGGCCCTCCAGCACACGGCGTTGGAAGGCCATTTGTTGTTCCCGGGGGTCTTGGGAGGGTGCCGGGGCTGTGGGTGCCTCCTGCTGGGTGGTTTGGCTGGTGGGTGGGGTCTCATGGATGTAGCTGGGCTGCCCTGATCCTGGAGGTGAGTTGCGGAGGTGGTCAATGAGGTCTTGGATGGTTTGGGTGTCGATGCTGGTGTTGTCCTCCTCCTCGTCATCAGTGAAGAGTGACAGTGACTGCTCTGCAGGAGGTGTTGACGTTGCCCCTGCGATGTGAAGGGGAGATGGTGTATTACAATGTGTCCACATGTATGTAGCCGCATGGTACAGGTTGACATTCAGACAGCATGGCATTGTACATTGTGACAGTGTGTGGGTCTGGGCGAGGACCCAGAGTGATTGTGGGTGTGCACTGTGCCCTGCTTGCTTGTGCATGTGTGCCATTGTGGCCATCTCCCCCCGTCTCCCCAGTACCTGGTGGTCACTCACCCTGTTGCGGTTGTGTTGTGTCCTGTCGAGCAGTGTCCGGTCCCCCGACTCCGGCCACAGTCTCCACACTGATGACTGTCGACACCAGCTCCTCCATGTCATCCAGGTCCAGCTGTGGCGCTGGGCCCCCACCTCCGGTCTGCGTTGCTGCCTTCAGGTTGGCGGAGAGTTTCTCCTTGGTCTTCCGCTTGATGTCATTCCATCGCCTCTTGACCTCGTCCATTGTCCGCTTGTGCTCTCCGACGGCATTCACCTGGTCGACGATGTCCCGCCATATTCCAGTTTTGGTGCCCAATGACACGTTGGAGGTGACGAAGAGTTGTTGATGGTGTTCCATCACCTCCATGACTATGATCCTGTTCGCCTGCGGACTGAACTTGGTCTTCCTGGTCTTCTTGTCCTTGCCCTTCCCTGTCCCTGAGGTCCCAGGCTGGTCGTCCGGGGTGCTTGTGGGGTTGCGCTCATCCTCTGCGCCTGCTCCAGCTGCCTCCATGGTGCTTGTGTGTTGGTCAGTTTGTGTGTGGGTGTTTTTCCTACTTTTATGGAGGTTTTTGACGCCTGTCAGGTGTGTGTTGCAGGCCTGGCGCTGCTTGTCGCTGGTTTCCTCATCGCGCTTTGGCTCATCGCGTGTTTTTTGGTGTTGTGGTTTGTGTTTTTATCTCCATCGTGGTGGTTGTATCGCGGACTTTGTCCGCGGTTTCGGCAGACTATCGCATGGTACCGCCTTGTTGTGAATTCCACGTTGACACGGGGTTATTTTCCCGCGATGGGCTGCAAAATTGAAAGTTGCGTTACGCTACTCTTGCGGTAGTTATCACACGTTCTTGTGAATATACCCCCCTATCTTTATCAACTGAGACCTCGCTGTGGTATCTTGAGGTGAACATAGAATGAGCTGAGGTAACATGGAACTAGGGCGAGGTAGATTCAGAGGTAGCTCACGGGCATCTGAATTCTGTTTTAAGATGCACCTTGGGATACTCCTATCCTATGGCCGCAGAGTTCTTTATGGGACCCAAAAAGTTGACTTCCACAGTTGTAACTCCTTCTGAGCTTCCTTCCCGAATCAGAAGCATTGAAGCAAAGAGAACTGAGCAGACAGTGCATATATAGCTTCTTGGTTTCAAAATGACTGCTCTGCATATTAGCTTCCTTGTTCCAAAACGGCTGCCATGCATGTTAGCTTCCATGTTTCAAAATGGCTGTCATGCATATTAGCTTTCTTGTTTCGAAATGGCTGCCATGCATATTAGTTTCTCTGTTAATTGATGGCTGCTATGCATTTTAGCTTCCTTGTTTCAAAATGGCTGCTATCCATGTTCGTTGTTGTTGCATGAAACGCATCACGAGCTTGTGCTGTTTTCACAATTCAGGGACCCAGATTGTGCGACATACCCATCTCTAGCATTTGCACCGTTACAAGGATAGTTGGTCTTTGAAAAAAACGGGTCTAGTGACCTTATCCGAAATAAAATAAATAAAATGTATAGTACATGGTATAATTATTGTGCTGCTTCTACAGCAAGGAGGCACTTGGAGGGAATTCAGGTCAGGGTTCAGTACACTGAATCATTTGCTCACACATTGAACCAATCGGATGTTGTATTTACCCAATTCATAAGAGTTTCCCATAGGCAGACTATCCTGCCCTGGGATTTAACTTGTGTGTTGATTTCTGGAATGAGTTGTAAGAATGGTAATTTGCAAACCTCAGTCGCTCATGGAAACTCTGCACGATGAGGAGTGGTGTAAAGGAGCATTGATGATCCCGCTCTCATGAAAAAGGAATCGCCCGGAGATGCCCCCACAGCCTCCAGCATAGTGCAGTGTGGTCGTGGGGATGTCAATATCAGGGCTGGATCCAATCCCAGGTTCTGAGAGTATTGATGGCGAATGCCATGAGTGGCTTGTAGCGTGTCAATGAGAAGACAGACTGCTGCCGCGCGCGACCCTTTGGGAATCGTCTGAGCCTGTAGGAAAGGCCTGACCTTTTCCAACCCCTTGGTGCCCTGTAAATGTAATTGAAAAGCTGTCACGTGCTCATCATTTTGGCTCGAATGTCTTGGAGCTAAAAGATCAATTTTGTGTCGTGGGACTTGAGGGGGCAAAGAAACGCGATCATTCATTTAGGAAAAACTGTAATTCAGAAATAATAGAAGGCCAGTAAATCAGGGAGGAGAGCTCTTTCAGGGGAAAGCACTGCCCGCTGTGAAAACATCTGAATTAACGAAAGAGCTGAGGCTGAGAAGAAAAGGTCACTACGATGAGTAACGACTGTTCTGCTGAACGCACCCCTTCAAGCAGAGGGTAATGAAGGAGTAAGTGAGTCCTTCTGCGCGCCATGATGGTCAATAACACATCACAATGAATTCCTGTTTAAGATATGGTGAGGTTGAGCTAGACCATAGGACTTCAGTGTGCATTACAAAGAAGACCTCATACGACAAGGGTACTTGTGCCTGCGAACTGTTCCATCCTTAAAATTCTTAAGCCAAGAGACAGAGGAAGTTATATGGACTGGAGGTTTTGCAAGCCAAAAATAAATCGTGCTGCCTCAATCCTACCTCCACCTAGTCCTTACTCTGTGAGGTGGTCACACCTCTCCACATGCATCATGCGATTATGCATTAAAAACTTCCCACTTTAACTCCTGTGACCTCCCCTTCCTGTCCCAGACTCCACCTTCTCACCTGGAATCAGAAGGAGAAGGAGACCTCTAAACATCCTGTTTTTCCTGTCTGTTTCCAACAGGTGTCATTGTGGGGTGAGACTGAGCCACGTCCATCTTCAAGATTAGGGGAATTACGATCATTGTCTGACAGAGCTCCTTATCTGTGCTTCTTCCCTGGCAGACTAGTGTTATGTTTCATATCAGGGTTTCATCTTCTTTCCATAGGACCAGACGATTAGTCTGCCTTCTTTTTTCCTGTGTCCTCCAGACTGGGGAAAAAGCATTGCATCTCCCAGATGTTAACTGAACACCACCGCTCCCCAGGCATCCATGGGATAAGACTGTGGTCCTTGATAACCAAAAGGTATCTACCAGATAGGAACAAAGTCTACAGGGGACCTCATCTACGTGGTCCAGGAATTAAGAAAGTCTTCAAAATCCAAACTGCCCCAAAGTTAGGTTCCTTGAGGCATTGTTTAAGGAAAATCTACATTCCTATTATCGAAATTGTAATATCACAGTAATTCATATAAAAATATTAAGAAGTTTGCTTGAGGTCCACCCAGTCACATATTCCAGTTCTTCTCAAGAGCAAGTAAGGTGCTTTTTTGTTCGGCTGTAAAAGTTCTCACCTCTTCTGTTAGCAATAGCCTTGCACTCAAAAGCGGGGCCTATTGATAACTCCAAGCAGAGGAAGCTCCCTGCCTTCTGGCCTTGGAGTCATTCATCTGCTTCACTCACTGTAAGAAAAATAGGCTAATTGGCAAGTTGAAGTTTGATACAAGAGCAGATCTAAGGTGAGAAGTTCCCACAACAGTTTGCCTGGAGGTGTAGCAACATGCCATTCACTTTTCAAACAAGACAATTTGACAATCTGTGTATACTGAGCTGGAACTGATTGGAGTAAAGCAGCATTGTTAAAGTTTGAACAAAGGTATAATTTGGAAACAATATTCCATTGTTAGTGGTTGCTATGTACATTGGGTCTGTATGTTTGGTTAAGTGATTGAATGTCAGGAAGAGGTATTCACGATTCTCCCATTACTTTGTTCAGTAAGAAGGATGTGTCTTGCGAGTTAATGTCTTTGCATATGGATATTTTGTGTGTGGAGTGTGGATGTGTCTTGTGTGTGAATGTGTGTGGATGTGTCTTGTGTGTGGATGTGTGTGGAGTGTGGATGTGTCTTAGGTGTAGATGTGTGTGGACTGTGGATGTGTCTTGGGTGTGAATGTATGTGGAGTGTGAATGTGTCTTGTGTGTGAATGTGTGTGGAGTGTAGATGTGTATTGTGTGTGGACGTGTGTGGAGTGTGGATGTGTCTTGGGTGTAGATGTGTGTGGCGTGTGGATGTGTCTTGGGTGTAGATGTGTGTAGATGTGTGTGGCGTGTGGATGTGTCTTGTGAGCAAATGTTAAAGTCTATAGTCTACAGTGATGCCCCTCTCCAACACAACATAGGTTTTCACATTCCAGATTGATGCTAACCTGGGAGGACGTTTTCCTGGGGTTTCACTCAGCTGATAAAGGACTGGTGCCAAGCCAGCTACCCCCCATTAACACCATAATTCCATTACAGCAAATCTCTCAAGAAAGGAGCAGTGGCAATCTCTTTCACTCCCTTGCTTAGCACCCCCATGGTGTGATCCACATTATTTTCACAGTAAGAGCCAAGGCAATGGAGGTTACAATAGAAAGAAACAGTGAAGAAACACTAATCACAGGAAGTGATGGAGAGGAAATGGAGTATCCTCCCTGAGGCTGTTCCACAGACAGAGATAAAACTACAACTAGGCATAGCAGAAACAAACCCACCAAAAAAGGAAATGCAAGGTTCGACCTTTAAAAAAGTTTTTCCCAGTGCTTGGTGAGTGCCATAACACTGCCATCTGGCACATTTCACCTCTGCCATCCGGTTCCTCCCCAGGCCCACTGCTCCTCCTCTCGCCGCTTTGACACTAGGGCCCAGTTTTGCAAATATATAACGCAAAGCAGGACAGCGCAGCAAGTGAAGTTGCTGCGCTGCGTTGTGAGGATGAGAAAGAGCAGAACAGTGCCATATGCGATTCTGTTCTTCACTTTGCAAGCGCTGGCACACATTGGGGCATATTATCAAGCCAGTTATCGCCGTGTTAGCGGCACTTTCGTGCCGCTAACGCGTTTTTTTTAAAATCGCCCTATTACCAAGATGTCGCTAACCAGCGTTGGCGACAGCTTTCCGGTGATAGCTAGCGTTTTTGCTATCGCCATGCATGGCAGCGATAGGTTCCGCTAATGATATGCTAAGTAGGCGTTCCCTCTCAAAATTTCATGAAAAAAGTCACTAACACACCATCGCACTATTAGCAATGATGTCCCAGACCCGCGAAGCGATAAAAAAAGTCCCGCTAAGGCCCCTTAGCTGCAGGAAAATAAGACCTGAAAAAAACATCTAAAAATTGTAAAAATGGTGATAAATGGAGGCATATATGGGAGCCTAGCCCAGACCCACACCTGAAGACCCACAGACGCCATGGAGGTACTAATCATTCAGCTTGGAGTCCCACTAAGGCAACAACCACCACCGCCACTGCCACCTCCCCCAGGACCACCACCAAGGCTGCGCCAAAGACGACAGCGGGCACTGCGCAGACGTCTCAGCCTCGCAGACCTGACGCCAGAGGATGTCATTGCCCACTACAGGCTCAAAAGGACATCCATCACACACATCCTGAACCTGATAGCCCACAGGCTGACGCCACAAACACAGCGGAGAACCAACATCCCTCCGCAGACAAAGCTGCTGGCCGTGCTGCAATTGTTGGCCTCTGGGACCTTTCAACCAACAATGGCCAGAGTTGGAGGAGTCTCACAGGCAGCCTTCTCAATCTTCCTCCCAACTGTCTTGGATGGCATACTCAGCCTGATACCCCAGCACCTTCACTTCCCCAACACTGTGCAGGAACAGATTGAGACCAAGCAAGAATTCTACGCCACAGCCGGATTCCCACAGGTGTTGGGCGCAATTGACTGCACACATGTCCTATTTGTGCCCCCTGCGGACAGTGCACACATATACCGCAACAAAAAGCACACCCAATCCAGGAATGTGCAGGCAATAGTGGACCACCGGGGACTGTTCACCAATGTCATAGCCAAGTTCCCAGGGAGTGTGCATGATTCCTACATCTTCTGACAGTCCATCATAAACCAGCGCTTCCAGGATGGCGCATATGGAAATGCAGTGCTAGTCGGTAAGTACTAACGTGACCCACCACATGCCTCAACTTCACAGAGATGCAAATCAGAAGTGTGAGAATGTACATGTCACAATCACACATACATGTCAATCAACATGCCCACATACCAGACACAACAACACCAAGAACTGTGGTAACTGTGGCTAGATATGTAGACAAACCATCCTCAAATGCTTAGCGCCTGTGCCACCCATAAGCAAATGTGGTGAGAGGTGGGAACCATGTAGGTGCGATGGAGGCACACAATCCATAATGAAAGTAGGAACACAAGGCCCAGTATGTAGGTGTTGTGCTGGACAGTCAGTAGTAAGCTGACCGCAGACGTGCCCATGTTGGCATATAGTGTATTACTGTAGCCCAGCCTGATGGCAATGATTGTGTGGGTCACTGTTACACCCGACAATGGGGGGATCCATTTGAAGGTTGCATGGAGGATGCAGAGGCTGGCAAAGCAGCTGCAGGCCACTGCGTACACCTGTAGGTACATGGAGATGGAGGAGTCAAATATGGGGCTTAGGTACCTAGATGTGGGGTGGAGGCATCCGAAGGCGTTGGACCACCTGGTGATGCCACATGCTGATTGTTCTGTTATGAGGATGAGGACTCATGTTTCCCCTGCTTATAGCACGCCCCAGCTGTTGATCATCCATGTTGCAACTCACAGCAATCCTACCTGGAAGAGCAGTTTGGTGTGTGGGCGTATTGTTGATGGTGAATATGAGCATTCTGTACGTGTTGGTGGTGCTGTTTACTGGTATCCCAAAGCTTGCACCAGCTCCACTCCATGTGTCAGCAGATGCATCTGCCAACTCTGAGGTTGGTGCTGACTGAGGTGGCATTTATTGCCTGCCGTATGTTGCAGTTGCATAGTGTGACAAGGGAGCATGTGCAGTTGGAGATACATGTTTGGAAAATGTGGACTTGCACCATTGTTGACGATTGCAGTGTTGTGGTTGTTGCAGTTGATGGTGGTGTGTAGCATCTCCTCGGTGAATGATCTACACCAACTTTGTGGGGGCCTGCATGTGGTCAACGGTGGCTTGGGGTACATCAACAAGGTGGTGCATGCGTAAGTGGTCAACACATGTGCGTTTAGTGGGGCCGATGAACTGGACGAAGTCTACACATGCAAAGAAGTCGTCAAAGGTGTGCCCTGCCTTGTGGATCAGTGTGGTGAAGATCTGGGACAGTCTGATGTCAGCTAACATTTCCCAGAGTCAAATGGATCTTGAGTAGTCGTGGCATGTGAGTTGGAGGCTACACTCCCGAATGAGTACGTAGTCCACAGAGTGGACAGTGTTGCGTCTGATGATGCTGATGGTGTGGGTGAAGCGTTCCTGCCCGCAATGGGCCCTGCATGCGAGGGGGCTGATGACTGTTGATATGTGGCCGCTCAGGACAGGAAACAGCATGTGTTGTGCATTGGGGCGGGTCTGGCAGCAGCGACAGCAGCACAACTGAACGTGAACCGTGTCTGGTGTGGCCCATTGCCATTTCAACATTCACATGGCATTGACTGTGAGGAGGGTGGATGAGTGCAATCGATAGATGGTAGAAGAGCCAGTCATGCAACCGCGCAGCGCACACAATTGATGAGGCGTGGGGGAGGGAGTATCAACAGTGAGTCAATTTAATTCGCAGTGATGCTTGTAATCAGTCAGAAGCAACACATGGCTAACATGAAATCCAACATAACACAAATGACACACCATAAAACCATCTACACCGACAACACAGCCGGCCCAACCAATAATGTAAACATCTTGCTTTCACATGTTACAGGTGACCAAGGATATGCACTATGCCCGTGGATGATGACACCCCTCCGAAACCCCACCATCCAGGCCCAGAGGCAGTATAATGCGGCCCACTGACGCACCCGGTCCATTGTGGAGCGCACATTTGGCGTGCTAAAGTCACGTTTCCGTTGCCTGGACATCACAGGTGGCAGATTGCTGTACAGCCCTGAAATGGTCAACAAAATCATCCTTGCATGTTGTGTATTGCGCAATATATGGGTGCGCACCAATGCTCCATGGATTCAAGTGCCTGCTGCACCGGAGGATGACCAGGATTATGATGAAGATGAGGCAGGTGGCGCACATCCCACAGTAAATGCAGCAGGAACTGCCCGAAGGGACCGAATAATAAACAATTTCTTCAACTGAGCACGTCACATTGTGACAGTCCCCCTCCAATGTATCTCATAGCAAAATGACCGCAATCACTGTGTGTGCCAATAAAAAAAACATACACACATACCCTGTCTGCATGTTACTGTCCAGCATGGGTACATCACTCTGAAAAGGGTACTTTGCACAATACGTTCAAAGAAAATAACAAAACTTCATTCATGCTGGGAATGTCTCCTCAGTACAGAGATGCTTTTCAGTGTGTCAAATGTGTAAAACTAGAGTCTTCATGGTGCAAATTGGGCTAGCCAATCCAAAATTGTTGCGTGTCCTTTGTGTAAATCAGTCAATATAGGTTGTCGTCTGTGAGTAAATGCACAATTGTAGTCTGTTGTCAGCGGTCAATAATTTATTGGAGTGTGTACGTTGTGTAAAACAATGAAACTGTGGGCGTGCAATGGGGTGAGAGATGAAACTTTGGGCGTGCAATGGGGTAAAAGATGCAAATTCGGGCGTGCAATGGGGTAAAATCTGAAAATTGTGCGTGCAATGGGGTAAAATCTGAAAATAGGCCGTGCAATGGTGCAAAATCTGAAAATAGGGCGTGCAATGGTGCAAAATCTGAAAATAGGGCGTGCAATGTGGTAAATCATAAAAAATGGGCGTGCAATGGGGTAAATCATGAAAAATGGGCATGCAATGGGGTAAAATATGAAAAATGGGCGTGCAATGGGGTAAAATATGAAAATAGGGCGTGCAATGGGGTAAAATATGAAAATAGGGCGTGCAATGGGGTAAATCATGAAAAATGGGCGTGCAATGGGGTAAAATATGAAAAATGGGCGTGCAATGGGGTAAAATATGAAAACTGGGCGTGCAATGGGGTAAAATATGAAAATAGGGCGTGCAATGGGTTAAATCATGAAAAATGGGCGTGCAATGGGGTAAATCATGAAAAATGGGCGTGCAATGGGGTAAAATCTGAAAAATGGGCGTGCAATGGGGTAAAATATGAAAATAGGGCGTGCAATGGGGTAAATCATGAAAAATGGGCGTGCAATGGGGTACAATCTGAAAATAGGGCGTGCAATGGGGTAAATCATGAAAATAGGGTGTGCAATGGGGTAAAATATGAAAAATGGGTGTGCAATGGGGTAAAATATGAAAATAGGGCGTGCAATGGGGTAAAATCTGCTTTTCTGTGTGTCAGAAGCAATTAGCTTGGAAGCCACGACCACCTCCAGATCAACAAGCCCTACAACAAGTATGTGGACCACTAACTTGACGCAGCAGACGGACCACCAGCACCCCTGAGACAACAACCAGAACGCCATCTCCAAATGGACACCAGGCACGGTTGAAGACATCTCCTCCGCTAGGAAAGGCATCCACTCGGGGGCCCACACAGACCCCTGGCCCCCTCACATCTACCACAGAGCCACATCTGCCATCGCACACGAACCACTATGCAACATCAACATCACCTTCAACACATGCACGTACACAGACAACTTGAAGCGTGCCGAAAGTCATGCCCCTACGCCTTGTGACCCCACGGGTGAGTGGCACACTTAAAAAATCCATGATTGATTGATGGTTCTCTTGTTAGATATGCAATTATGGTGTGACCTGTGTTGAATGTTGCAAGTTAGGGTGTCATGTGTTGTGAAACATCATTTCCATGTTGTCATTTGAGTGCCAACCAGCCTCAACATGTTGTTACAGGGCTCTGACATTAAATTTGCAACAAGACTGTACATCAGTGTATTGATTTGCTCTTAGCGTGCAGATCTGGCCGCTAACACGAAAAAGCGATATTTTTTTCATCCGCCCGATGTTAAAATACATTGCGCGACACTTCTTGCCATTATAAAGTTTACTCATGTGACTATTTGCGTGCAGTTTTCGCCGCTTACTCAAAAACGGGCCGCAATGAGACAGGAAGTGATGTCTCAATGCTTCCTGTCTACTGGAGTAGTGTTCTGCACTTTCAGTTTCTCTTTTGAGCACATTGCTGGTGATTGTGGAGAGTGCTGGAGGTTTTTGGTGGTGTGTGCTGCAGTTTAGTGATTTTGAGAGTGTTGCTGTGTCCTGTGTCCTGTGTATAGTGTCTGTGAAGTGTTGTGTACTCATTAATTGTGTTTTACTGTCTCCTGTCCTCAATTTTGTCGGGTGTCTGTCTTGGGGTAGTGCAGTTAAATTGTTGTTGGGGATATTTTAGAGGCCTTTTTTTCGGGCTGTGGGCTCACAGGTGTGTAGGGAGATGCCGGGTGTGGGCAGGGAGGGCAGGATGT
Organism: Calotriton arnoldi; assembly: GCA_963921515.1. Classification (NCBI taxonomy): domain Eukaryota; kingdom Metazoa; phylum Chordata; class Amphibia; order Caudata; family Salamandridae; genus Calotriton; species Calotriton arnoldi. Next base: position 289,853 of record CAWUFW010011074.1, read on the forward strand.
CCGAGGGGACATTGGGGGGGTTCCTGTGGCTCATTAAATTCCACCTGCCACTGATGTTGGAGAGGGGAGGCCGTATCCTGCAAGGGTACAATGTGTCTGTGCGGAAGATCAGGTGGGAGCGTGTGCGGGTGCATATGTCACGGTTCTTCGGAGTGGACCGCAACGTGCGCCAGTGGAAGCACCGATGGCAGGACATGCTTGCACGTGAGGCAGACCTCCTGGACTACGTGGGATCATGACAGGCCTACAGGGTGGTAAGTACAAACTCCACATTTATTCGTGTGGACTGTAAGGAATTAAAATTACGACGTGTGTGACACTGCTGTCAAAGTGAGAAATGGTTGCTGATTGAGGTGGGAGACGCAAAGCGTTAGCGCATATTGTTGGCACATCCGAGACACAACGCAGCATCTCATTGACAAGCATATGTTGCAAGTCTGTGTCACCCACTGCGCTGGACCAACACTTAGCACTGTACTGCCATAGCTGGCACACCTGCGCAAAATGTGCTTGCAGGCAGACGATTGTTTGTGTACGGCATGGGTGACTGTACATTGACCATCCATGGAATTGTCCATGTGAGCTGTGTGCTGGCCAAAAGGTAGTGACAAAATGCTGTCCTCATGATTTGTGTTACGTTAGCTACGCTGCCCTGTGAACATAGTAGGCCTGGGCAGTAAATTCCGTTCCGCTCGCGGAATTTGGGTAATTTCGCGTTCTGTGGAAAACGCGAAATTGCCAAAAATTCCCCGATCTGCGTCTTCGCGGAATTTTTTGCTTGTTCGCGCTTTCAAAGTGCGTGTTCGTGAGATATTTCCCCCCGAGCACGCAAACAGCGTTCGCGAACAGGAAAAAAGCATCGCGAACGGGCGGAACAAGCAATTCCGCGTGTTCGCGGAACTTTTGCGTGCTCGCGAAGATTTTTTACCATTTCGCGGAACTTTGCGTAACGCGATTCCGCAAATTCCACCCACCCTTAGAACATAGTTGCTGTGTGAAAAAGTTCTGTTTATGGACAAATGGTCTAAGGAAAGTGGACATCTCCAGATTGTCATACAGCAACAACCTCTGTGTAACTGCTTTGTGCAATCTGCAGCTACTCAATTGTACAAAGTGCATGTAGAACAACAGGATGCATGGAGTAATGGTGCCTTGTGGATGACTCACACTACGATTATGGGCCTGTCAGCTAGCATTACAGTCTCGTCTGTCCAAAATCAGCTGTCGCAGGTCTGGTGTGAATGGCAGTCAAAGTTGACCCAATCATGTAGTCAACATGAAACGCCACATTACAGTTACGTAGCATTTGCTGTCATGGTGGTGATTGGTATGAGGAATACGACACATATGGATAGAAGTCTAATACCAACACATTTCTTTACTTGTCTCACAGATGGACGACCGCCAATCACACAGGGGGACTTTGACAGCTTCGAGGACCCACACGCCACTGGTGAGTTGGAACATAATTGACTAGCATGTTGCGGTGGCATGGATGTCTGGGTCACATGATCACCGTTGCAGTATGAAGTATGGGTGTGTATCACGTCTACCTTGCCTACAGTGTGATGATGTATTGTGGAAGTCAGCAGTGTGCACTAATCGGTAAGTGACTCTGGACAAATGCATTGGTCTCACAATTGTGACTTGGCCCATCCCCAGTCAGTGACACACATTGAAAGTGAGGTGCATAAAAGCCCATATCGCAAAGTCAACGTAACTGTCATCAAAGTTGTGTTGTCAATAGGGTCCTAGCATCATGATCTGAGCAGCGTTAATACATTCCACGTGTATTAACGCTTACTTGTCAATGAGGTACACTGTCACGCTGTGTTGAGTGTGAACGGGGCGTGCATTGGGGGTTGTGTTCGGCGTTCCACGGCAACACCCATTGTATCAGAGGCTGCCCCCGATGTCCAAGTGCGGCATTCATAGTTGGCAGCGCACAATTTACCAACAGTTACATCCCGGTTGTATTCTGGCGATATGAGCAGGAATGCTTTTTGATCATCATGTTTGCTTTGTACATGTGAGCTGCTTTGTGCAGCACACATGGGAATAGAGAATTGACATGGTGTGTATAAGTACAGCAAGGTGGCCCTTCCAGTACATACATTAACATACCTCAATTTTCCTCAATGTATCTTTCCTGTGTGCTGCACTAAGCGACACACATCATAGTCACAACATGGTCTTCTAGGATGGAATCTGTGCATGAAGGGGCACAGACACCAAACTCACCTGCACACACACAACCTTGCACTCTGGTGCAAGGGTGCCTGCGTACGTGCTAAGTTGTGAGACGTAACGCCATTGCCGGGGGAAACGCAAGTCTGCACCACATCCTTGGAAATAGGGTTCAGACTTGCATTAGCAAAGTTGCGGAGGTAGCTGTTAATCAGAGGAGGCGAACGCCTGTCTCCCCTACTCCCTTGTCAATATGCCCCAGGTCCATGGTTTCGGTCACCACAGCACATGCCTGTGGATTGCAGCGAACACTGATGGGACAGGAGACATGTAAGTGGGTTTGCTGATGACTGTCCAATGACATTGAATGCATGTAGATCCTTGCGTGAGATGACTGTGTAAGTGTGCATGATGATGCACAAGGAGGCAGTGCATTTCTGCCCGTAAGTGCGCAGACACAGTTAACAATTATGATATTGTAGGTATGCTGCATGCCGGATACAGAGTTGTGGCAGTGTGTATCTGTGAGCCAAGCATATCAATGGCACGTTCCCCAAACACACAGCAAAGTTGCCCAAATCATTCTCATTGGCATGTATGGCCACTGCAATGGTGTTGACGAGCTGTCTCCTTGCGTCCATTCCCTGATTGACTCTGGATCAGGTGTGGGAACTCCTTAGTCCCAATTGGTGTCATTTCTGTGCACGCATTTACCACGCATGCTTTAGCTCTGCCTTAAGTGCTTTAGCATTTATTTTACAATGCAGGGTTTGCCAACACTATCTGTGAAGAAGCATTACCACAAACGACACTATGAGCATGATGACTCCAGGGTGCCGTCACAAAGGGAAATGCATAGTGACTGATTGTGTAGTTACGGCCAGCGTATCTTGATACACTACGGAGTGATCTTAGCAGATACCAGCAATGCATGATTGAGTGTGAATTACGAGGAATGGATGTCTCACCCTCTCTGCGGCAAGACTTCACAAGTTGGGGCATATTGTCAAGCCACTATCTCCACCACAATGTCACTTTTTGTGACGTTATGGTGGTGATAGGCTCAGCGCCCTATTATCAAGGAAGCGTAAAGCTACTCAACGTGGCTTATAGCCAAGTTAAGTGCCTTAACGTTGCCTTCATAATAGGTCACCTTTGGTGCTAAACTTAGCGTGAAAGGGGGCGTGCAGTGGGTGTTGCTGTGTGCGTTCTACCGCAACCCCCATTGAAGTTGACGCTGCCACCTATTATCAAGTCTGGCGATACTAGGTGGCAGCGCAAAACTTACACCCAGAAGAATCCTGGTCTCAAGGTGGCGATACAAGGAGAAAGGCTTCCTTTCTCCTCGATTTTGCTTTTTCCATGTGTGCTGCCTTGTGCAGCACACATGGAAAAAGCAAAATGCCATGTTTTATTCATGTACAGGAAGGTGTCCATACCTGTACATGAACGAACTGTAGACCAACATGCCATTTTGAAACTTCCATGTGTGCTGCACGAAGCTGTACACATGAAAGTTACGAAATGGCATTTTAGGTTTGTTCATGTGCCGGGAGTAAGTCCTCCCTACACATGAACAAACATCCCTGCTCGCAGACACCCTTGCACTCTGGTGCAAAATTGCCTGTGTTGGCGCAGTCGTGAGGAACCGCACACATGTGCTGGGGGACACACATGCCTGCACATGGGCATTGTACCTATCATGCAGCCCTGTGTCACTGGAGAGGATGAGGGTGGTGCTACACACAGGGGGATAATGCTTCCCTCCTCCGATTGCTTGTACATGTCACCCTCTGCCCGTGTATGTAATGGCACAATCGTTTGGCACTGTCAGCCTAATTTGTTAGTGATAGTGCATGTACCATGCCATGCACTGCCATGTCAGTCTCCCCAGCCTGGAGTCACTGATCCTTGCTTCAACATGTCGTTGTCCAGGTCACTTGCTGACTTCACATAGTTACGCTGTAGTGTAGGCTCCCATGTTGAAGTGAACATGTATTACAGATGTGTATGGATTAATTTGAAATTGGCTAAGGGGCTCTAATTTGACTTTGTGTATGTTTTACAGACAACATGACGCCTGGCCAAATACATGCCTTCCAGGTGCGGAAGGACCGTTACCGCCATGTGAAGAAGGTGGCGAAGGGGTACCGCAGCATGGCCAAGAGGTGCCATGAGGAACGTAGGAAGGGCACATGGAAGGCGGTGCCTGAGCATGCCCAGGATATCACACAGCCCCACCAGGCCCCTCAGGCGTCAGTGGTGTGTCCCAGCTGGGACAGGGGGCACATCCCCCTACGGCACCCCCTCCACCCCAAGGCACTGTCCCACATGCAACTGGGGATCAAGTGGTCTCTTTCACATTGCGGGACAGGAGGCTCCTTCAGGACATTGTGGTATCGCTGGCAGAGATCAGGCGCTAATTGTTTGATGTCAACAGACGAGTGACGGACATACAACACCACTTTGGACTGCCATGATGGGTGGATCTGTTGGACACCATCCCCCTCTTCTCCCTTCCCCCAATGTTTGAAATCTCTTATTATGTAGTGTTAAGTTAGTTATTTATTTGTTAGGTAGTGTAGTTTTAGTGTAGATTTTAGTTAGTGTTAGCTTGTTAGGTAGATATAAGATTTTAATAGTCATCCGTATTTGGGGATAAGTTTCCTTTTCCTTTGGGTGGGGGGTTGATGTGTATTTTCTTCATAAAAAATAAAAATAAATATTTACAAAAATATATATCTTTGTGTAGGTTACATGTTTAGTTAGTTTATGTATAGCTTAGATGTCTTTGTCCTGTCTCGTGGTGTGCCTTAAGGGTGGGAGGGGGTTGATGTCTATGATGTGTTGTTGCGTGTTTAGGATTAGTTAGGGTAGATAGTTTAGGTAAGTAAGATTTTTATAGTTAGTTTAGATTTTAGTAGTAGTTATAGTGATAAGTGTTAGTTTAGGTTACTTGAATATTTATACTGTTCTAATAAAAATATGATACTTTTGATTTCTGCTTGCACTTATGTCAGGGATGAGGTTGTGGAGTGTGGCTCATTCCATTGTATGCAACTTTTGCCATCACTGGACTATCCATTGGAATCGCTAAGTCTGCTCATGACATGTAAGTTTGCAGGATGTATTGTGTCCGGATACCTTAGATGTGAGCACACTTAACTTGCATTGATGACAGGCTGTCAATTTGGATTGACGTCCTAGTCTAGGGACAGTCGTCTGTGACGTTCTACATCTTCTGTGTGATTCACGGATTTGGACAGCACATTGTTGCCCATTTTGCACATAACCTAGTAAGATGGCATGGCAATTGAATACAGTTAGCTACTGTTATCCATCATGGAGATGGATGTATGCGCCAGGTTCCACAGATTCCGTCACACACCTGCATGTCAGATGCTCCTGCCGCAGAGTCCATCTACATTGCACAGACCTAGCCACACTTGCTGCGTAGTGCCAGTGTGTCCGCTTCCTTTGCAAGATATGTTCCGGTTCATGTACGCTCACTCTCCAGACCATGCATGATTTGTTAGAAATCTGTGTGCATTGTGTACAGGACATGGAACAGCAGTGTTCCTGATTTACTGAAAGTAATCTGAGAGTAAGTGATGACTTCACATTTTACGTTACTCACAGATGGATTTATTTTGGGAGCATTGCATTTTGCTTTACAGAGTTGACATCTCCTAAATGCCTTTCGTGACTCACTGGACTAGTCAAGTTTTGATTTTGTCACAGCTAATGTTTGGGGGTGGCACACTGTCCTGCTGTACACAAGGGGGAAATGTTGCATTGCTCCCTGTAGTGACAGTGTCATGGAGACTTGTCCCAGCTGTTACTTCTGCCATTGGCTCATGTTGATGCCGCCCTTGAAATGTTGTCTGACTATCTGACTATATGCTGACTATATCTGACTATCTGACTATATGCTGAGTGCAGTGCCACACACATCCCTACACACATTGCCCGATACGCTCGCAGTGGTCACAGCATGAGAGGGGGCATATTTTAGGTTACATCGTTTGTCGACAGGGAGGGGCTGACTGACGGCTTGCACTTTGTGGTGGGCCCCTATTTGCCAATCTACTTCACTGAGGCAGACATTGTGGTTCCGTATGTGTATGGTGGACATGTGCCCCTCTGTGTCTTCATCAATGTGAATGTGCTGTCCAGATTTTTGGGATGTGACATGCAATGTGCACCATCACAACAGGCTTTGTCCACCACGTAGTGTGTGAGTAGATATGCCAAGAGATATTTGTTTACAAGTGTTAAGGAGGACACAACTCGTGGCCTGCAACAGACTAGGACATTTTAGCACACATGCCTTTTCATGAAAGGACATGGGGCTAGGTTGGTATATTGCTAGATGGTTGTTTTGGAGCAATGGGGGCACCGCTAGTTCACACATACACCGCCATCTCACTGCCTATCTCTATCAGGTAAAACAGGTACATTGCTCGTATTTCCCTTGGTGTACCTTCTGGGTGAATCAGTGTCCTGACACTTTTTACATACTTCTATACTTGATTGGTCAAGAACCACACACATCTGTGTGAGTTATATAATTTTATTTACATTCAGAGGATGAAGACTGGACCAGTGCTTGGCCATACATGCCCACATTGCATGGATGCCCGTTGGAGGGCCAGACAGAGTCATTTGGTGGTAACAGGTCCAAGGGAAGAGGCATAGTTCAGTCCGCTGGCTGATTGCAGTGGCATTGGCAAGAAAAAAGTGATATGGCAGTCCATGTGGAGGTCCAAGGTGATTGTCGGGGGACAGTGGAAGACAGTGCAAGAAGATTTTCCGTGGCATGATACTAAGCCCGGCACCAAGGAGGAAACTGGCCTTTTGGTGCAGATGGATGCTACCGCTTCTTCCTTTGCAAAAATGCACTTTCATCCTCCTCTTCGTCCTCTGATGTGTCATGTGCCTCACATGTGGGTGGTGGTATGGTGGATGCAGCACTGTGAGGCACTGACACATCAGGTGGCGGAGCTGAGTATGTGGAGGCAGCAGCAGCATTCATCTGTGCCAGACCTTGTGGCAGCAATGAAGTGATGAGCAGGTGCAGGGCATGATAGATCCCAGCAACCTCGCGCTAGTGTGCGGCCCTGGCAGCCATATCTTGTGCCTGCATCCGCTCCATGCTCTCCATTATCCGACAGATGTTGGCCAAATCCTGACTGACATTGCTGGAGCCACTCTGAGCAGACAGTTGTTGTTGTCTCAGAATCATGACTCCAGCAATGTCAGCCATGGACCGTTGGAGGGCATTGAGCAGGCTGTGGGTGTCCGTGATCTTCTGCATGTGGTCCCGGATGGGACTCAGACATCCACCTATGGCCTCAAGTTTGTCCGCCAGGCGCTCGAACCCCACCCGCACCTGTTCCGCCATCTCCCGCTGGACCTCTAGCACACGGCGTTGGAAGGCCAGGTGTGGGTCCTCGAGGTCCGGGGAGGCAGCTGTGGTGGGAGATGCTTGCTGCTGGTTGGTTTGTGCAGGGGGTGGGGTTGCCGCAATGCTGCTGGGTTGCCCTGCTCCTGGAGGTGGGGTGCTGAAGGAGTCTAGCAGGTGTTGCAGTGCTTCCTGATCGATGGTGGGGTATTCCTCCTTGTCATCAGTGAAGGTTGGGCCAGTCTGCTGTCCAGGAGGTGCTGTCTCTCCCTCTGCAATGTGATAGGGGAGATACAGTTTAACCGTGTTTGTCATGTACAATCATGCATTGGATGTGTTTACAAGCAGACAGCAGGACAGTGTCCATTCATACTGTTTTTGAGGAGATGCCTATTTGTTGCAGGATAGTGATGATTTTGAGGAAATTGCGGATGTGATGTTGTAGTTGTACATTGTCATCTCACAGTTTCCAGCTATGACAAATGTTATTGTACAATATCTACACCCAAGCGTCACAAGTTGTGTCCTCTGTTCCTTTGTGTGAGTAATGCTATTTGGCCCACATAGTAGTCAATGTTGATGTGCTCAGATTTGTCTCTGTGTGCACTGCTTTGTGTGCTGGTGGCACCTGCAGCTTTGGTTTAGCTGCCCATTATACCTTTCAGGTAGTGAGCCTTTGGGTTCTGTGCATTTACAATGCTGTGCTGAGGCAAACTGGGTTGAATATGGGTCTTGGTCAGAGTTGTGAGAGTTGTGCATTATTTGACTTCAAATGTCTTGTTTACGTCAGGGGTTGTATGTACACGAGGATGTGTCAGAGTGTGACTTGCTTGTTTAAGGATGTTGTCCACACTCAGCCACCTCAGTGAGGTGGCCTGAACCATGTTAATAGGTTAATCCTGCAGGCATGCTATTCTTCATGCACTGTCACTTGCCTTGTCAATGTGGCTCACGGACACGCAGCATTGCAGGGTACTGCAAATGTGCATGTGTTTTGTGCAAGTATGGTTATGTGTGAGTAGGGCACCCTTTAGGCACATTGGCAATGAGAGCTTACTTGCTGTTTCAACATGTGCTGCACTATGTAGTACACATGGACATCCATGTTGCTTTGTCTATTGTGATTTGTCTGGTGTGCATGTCGTCCTTCATGTTTTTTATTGCATGCATTGCTGAGTGCCCTCCGTTTGGCTGACCCGTTGTGAGTATGGTTCGGTGTGAGTTTCGATTGTTGTTGCTGTCTGAACAGACAGGGGCATGTTATCAAGGAAGTGGCAGGGAGAGGCGTTAGCCATCTTGTCTTCACGGCTCTCACCACCACTTTGGTAACGCCAGGCTCAAACATGTTATCAAGGATATGGTGCAGCCTGGCGTTTCCCCCTGCAATGGAAGTAAATTACCAGCGCAGGCTCCCTTGCACCATAGTGCAAGGGTGTCTGCGAGCAGGGAGGTTTATTTATGTGTAGGAAGTAGTTGCTTCCTGCACATGGACAAAGCTAAGACGGCATTTTCTAACTTTCATGTGTGCTGCTTCGTGCAGCACACATGGAAGTTACAAAATGGCATTTTGAAGTACAGTTTGTTCATGTACAGGAAGGGACACCTTCCTGTACATGAACATACCAAGGAATTTGGCTTTTCACATGTGGGCTGCACAAGGCAGCACACATGAAACAAGCAAAAACAAGGAGATTTAATGCATTTCTCCTAGTTTTGCAACCTAAGGCCCAGGATTTCTCTGGTGTTCAGATCAGCACTGCCACCTATTCTCGCCTAACTTGATAATGGATGGCAGCGTCGACTTCAATGGGTGTTGTGGTGGGACGCCCACCACAACACCCACTGCACACCCCCTTTCACATAAAGTTTAGCATGAAAGGGGCCCTATTCTCAAGGCAGCGTAAAGCCACTTAACGTGGCTTTAAGCCACATTGAGTGACTTAACGCTGCCTTGATAATGGTGCGCTGACCCTATCACCACCCCAACATAAAAAATGAGTGACGTTGTGGTGGCGATAGGGGCTTGGTAATATGCCCCATCGTGTCAACACCCATTACCCTCAAGGTTGACCCCACGTGTGGTGTGTAAGTGGTCAGTTTTCCGATGTATGTGCATTTCATGATGCCTATTTATGGTGCTCAGGCCTGGTCACCGCCACCCTCACAAGAGATGCAAATGTGCGGGTGATGTGTGTTTGTGTATGTGCCACGCAGCTGCTGCCATGGATGATACCTGCTGTCCTGGTTCTGTTATTCAATGCCTGGGTTGGCATGTGGGTGATGACTACCTGACTGCATATTTGTTCACTGACACAGTTGACTTACCAAACCGTTAATTTGAATTGCACATGATGGTGTGATGGGCAACTCACATCAGGATTGATGTGGAATGCTGTATTCTGTGTGGCAGATGTGTACACTTGGGGGGGTAGGAGTGCAATTTTGCATAGGGGTTGAGTGTGGCATTTAGCCGGTTGACATGATTTGTTTCAAATTAGCTATCCTTGCTTGTTGTCATACTTTGGCAGTGAGACAGCTTTACAGGCACATTGTGGTTCAGCGAGTATGTCACACAGACAAGGTATGCAGTACATATTGGTGTGATACATTCCTGTTCTGCATTGTTCACGTACTGTGTGGTTGTTGGCACGTCCCCCTGCTCATTGTATTCCATCGCACTTTGAGTGAAGTGTGCTGTTTGTGTGCATTTTTGGAGGTGCAACCTTTATCCAGCAGCCTACATGGTCAATTCGTTGTGACATTGCATGTGTGTGTGGTATGCAGACTCACTAGATGTTTCCCCACTTGGTGTACACCAGACTGCATCTCATGAACAGGCAAGGGGGCACATTGCATGGTGATGCAGGTGATGTCAGATTTTCCCCCTTGCCACATCACCACGCACATACAAATTGCCTGCACATGGTCACATCTCACTCTGAGGCCAAAATGCGGATGCACTGTGCATGTGACTGGTCATGTGCACGATAAGGCATGCCACCACCAATGTCAGCACACCTGTAGTATTGTGCACATGTGTTTGAGTGGTGTGCAGGAATGTGCATGTGCATATGGGTGGACTTTGCTGCGCATACACAACCTTGCACACTACTCAGGCACATGTGCACAATGCTGCAGGTGTGCTGATATTGGTGGTGGCATGCCTTATCGTGCACATGACCAGTCACATTCACTGTGGATCATGTCCCGAATACCCCTGTCCATGGTGGCATGGAGACATATCACCCTTCTCATACAACACATTGCACGACACACATTGGCCGGCACACAGACTTTTAAATGTGCACTGAAAAGGAAGCCCAACATAGTCCAAGGTCAACGTCAGTCCACTCCATAAGTGCCCCCTCAAATGACAAAGTGGCACACCAACTTGACATGCGGCAGGGTGGCAAAATGGCCCCCTTGCCACATCACCACGCACATACAAATTGCCTGCACAAGGACACATCTCACTCCAACGCCAAAATGCGGATGCACTGTGGATGTGACTGGTCATATGCACGATAAGGCATGCCACCACCAATGTCAACACAGCTGCAGCGTTGTGCACATGTGTCTGTGTTGTGTGCAAGGTTGTGTATGCGCAGTAAAGTCCACCTATTTGCACATGCACATTCCTGCAGACTACTCAAGCACATGTGCAGGATGCTGCAGGTGTGCTGACATTGGTGGTGGCATGCCTTATTGTGCACATGACCTGTCACATTCACAGTGCATCCGCATTTTGGCGTTGGAGTGAGATGTGTCCTTGTGCAGGCAATTTGTATGTGCGTGGTGATGTGGCAAGGGGGCCATTTTGCCACCCTGCCACATGTCAAGTTGTCGTGCCACTTTGTCATTTGAGGGGGCACTTATGGAGTGGTCTGACGTTGACCTAGAACTATTTTGGGCTTCCTTTTCTGTGCACATTTAAAAGTCTGTATGCCGGCCAATGTGTGTTGTGCAATGTGTTGTTTGAGAAGGGTGATATGTCCCTATGCCACCATGGACAGGGGTATCCGGGACATGATCCACAGTACATGTGGGTATGCACTTCAATTAATTTAATTGTACATGAGTGCCACTGGGCCCATCCACCCCCTTCCCCCGTCCCTGGTTGATGCTCACCCTGGTGTTGTTGTGTCTGTTCACATTCAGCACTATCCTGGCCCGCAACTCCAACCACTGTCTCCTCACTGATGACTCGGGACACCTGCTCCTCCAACTCATCCAGCTCCTCCTGTGGCGCTGGACTCCCACCTCCAGTCTGCCTCGCTGCTCTCACGTTGGCTGCTAGTTTCTCCTTGGTTTTGCGCTTGGTATCATGCCAGCGCTTCTTGCAGTCGTCCACTGTCCTCCTCCTCTCTCCAACGGCATTCACCTTGGACACAATGTCCTCCCATATTTCTTTTTTTCTTGCCAATGTCACTGTGGAGGTGACAAACAGTTCTTGTTGGTGTTCAGTCACCTCAGCAATCAGGACCTGTTTTTCCTGCAGGCTGAACTTAGGATTCCCCTTCCTCTTGGCCTTTGCATGGGTCTCTGGCTGGTCCTCCTGGGTATTTGTGGGCATGTTTGTGGCCTCTGCACTAGTCCCAGCTTCTTCCATTGCTCCTCTGGTATTTTCCATTCATTTTTTTTTTTTCCTGCTTGACGGGCCTTTTATAGTGCATTTTCCCGCTGAACGCGTAAAATGCAGGCCTGGTGCCAATTAGCGATCGGATTCTGTCGCTGATTGGCCCATCGCCACTTTTTTCACGTTAGCGTGCGTTTTTTTATCGCCGTCATGCTAAATCTATTGCCGTCCATTTCCGCCGCAAAAGGTAGCTATCGCCTGTTAGCGGCGTGTTGCTAATACGCCGCTAATGCGGCGATAGATTCCGGCGTTCGGTGGCGATAAGGAAACTCACGCTAAGCGGGGTTAGCGATAAATATCGCCATTTGTTGATAATATGCCCCATAATGCTTCCATGCGCCAATGTAGAGACCTTTGCAACACAGTGCAAGGGTGTCTGTGTTGTGATCAGCTTAGTGTTTGGCAAGAAGGGGTTCGCTCTGACAAAACCTATGCTGAAAGGCAATTTCCTCTTTGTATATATGCTGTACAATGCAGCATGCATGCAAAGAGGAAAAAACGAGGCGAAATAAAAATATTTCTCCTTGTTACACCAGCCTCAGAGAGCATTTCTACCTGCTCGGCGAGGTGACGGTTTGCCGCGGACTCACTGCATATTTGACGGGCTATCAAACCCGAGGCCTTTGTTGGGCCATGAAAGCAGTAATGTCCCTTTGAAGTTTGCCCTTTCTGGGCGTAAAGGAGCAATCTTTTGGGAACACATTTTTTTTCCATTTGAAGCGTATTGAAGTTACCTGGACAATCCGATGATATACTATTTCAAAGCCCTGATGAAGTTCAATTTTTAATTGAACGTAACGCGTTGGCTGGATGTTGTGTATGGACTTAAAAAATCGGAATTGAAAAAGAAAGAATAAAAAGTAATACCTGTCCTTACGTCTACTCTCTTCTGTTGTGGATAAGAAGTTTATTGGTGCACCATTCCAAAGGAAACTCAAGTTTCTGTTCTGCGTTGCAGTTGTACCGAACGACGGCAGGTACAGGAATTGTTGTGCACATATGTATAGAACAAAAAGAAACAGAGAGTGAAGTGCAGCTTCCATAGTCCGCCGTCATGGTTGCTCTACTCCAGCCTCAGAGAGGTGCAGCATTTTTGCGTAAATCCATGTCTATCAGTCTTTGTAGACATGTATTTGTATCAAAATCCATGGGTTGATGCACACGAGCACCCATGCACCACCCATGGAACTTCCCCTTGATGCAAATATACGCAAGACAGCGCATTGCACTGCGTTGCGTTACTTTGGAATACGATCCAATGCGAATAGGGATTTGCATTGGATTGTCGATACCAAACCAACACGTTGCAGAGGGTCTGCTTTAAAAAAGTAATGCAAACCTGACACAACATGTTTGTAAATCAAGGCCAATGTGTGTTCCCCAGACATATACCAAACGGCCGTAGCAGCTCCTGCACAGTACCTCGCTCCCATTGTGGTTGTCGGAGACAGTAGGCTGACGTAGCGTGCTCCACTGCATGATTCTGCATTGCGCGGTGGGGTCTCCATCCCCCGCCTTAGTCAGGGTGAGCTAGCATGCTTCCCTTAAGCTTGGTTCAACCTTGCAAACACCTGAGATGTTGAGGGTCTTGAACCTTGATGATCCTCATCTCCCTGGACCACGTAGCACCTGTATGGCATTTCCCAGCAGACATTGCTGGCCTGAGGCCCCACATCAGGATCCGGAGGGCCAACAGGAGTGGACACGGGCTGTCATGGCATGCTAGGGCCTGCCACTTCCCGGTCCTCTCTTCCTCAGTAGAGCTTGGTGGACCTACAGCTAGCTGAGCGAAGTCTATGCTTGGCCTGAGGCAAGATTGTTTAGGAGAGGGGTTCTGGGGACTGTTCCTAAAGGGCATGTATGCACCTTGTCCCCCATGGCCAGACTATAGCCCGACCCCCTTAATGCGCAACACAGCAGTGACCTTGGGGGACATCCCAAAATACTATGTAGGCACTGGAGTACTGCATACAGCTGAGAGGCTGAAAGGCCTTCTTCATCCCACATGAGCTGTGGGATGGAGAGAAACTTTTCTGGCTGTGGGACCCACACAAAAGAAATCCTCCACTTGGCTCATAGCAGAAAGGACATCACAACACAGAAAATATACATCACCAGCACAGGACAGGTGTGTTATGGACTGGTGCATCAGAAAACCAGGTCGCACTTTTCTGACTACAGTTTGAAGAGCAGAAAAGATATTCATTCAGCCATCTTCACAGACAGGAGATCAGAAAATTGCAACCTAAATGCCAAGACCACATTCTTCAGAAAACTGTGCTGCTCGTGCCCATGCTCTGAGAAATAAAACACCTGAATCAATTGCCAGAGCTGGACTTGGCAACCACAAGAAGACCTAAAACATACTCAAACCAGTCCCACTCCCTTCGTCTTCTCATGCTAATTTTTTCCATCCACCTATTCTCTCTCTCTTTATCTCCTTCACTCTCCTCCCTTTCTAATCACTTTCTCCCTACCTTCTCCCACCCTCCCTCCTCGAAGCCTCCCCGTACTTCTTGAAATTATCATGAGGGAGCTGTGAAAGCCTTCCTCCAGCCCACTGGGGGAATCCCAGTGGGATAACAGGCCCTTTCAATGACAGAGGCCATCCAGAGTTAGATGCAAGATCTTTGAAAGAAGATGTGCGCTCATCACACCAGGATCGTCCAAGTACCTGTAGGGGGCTGGGAGTCAGGAGACTTAAAAAGGGGGGTCAGGAGAGCTATGCCAGTGCTTCAAGTTCTGTATTAGGCGTGGTTAGCATGGGCTGTGCATTAGGACATCCCCAAGCCAGATTAACCTGCTACTTTTGTACGACAAGCTCCAGAACTATAGCTCGTTAGCACTCTAGGGGTATAATCAAGTCTTCCAGGATCATCAAGGCTTCTGAATGCCACTGGCTCCAAGGACAATAAACCACAGAAGAAGCTGAGGAGACCGGGATATCAGTGCAAGTGCAGATAGGCAGAGCTCCCGAAACACAGAAGAACCTGTGAGTTCAAGAAGACAATAGAGTGCAGGTACACACCGCAGAGCTTTAGAGACACAGAAGAAGAACCTGGGGGTTAAAGGAGACACTAGAGAACAGGTATAGAATGGCAGAGCTTCAGAGACACAGAAAAAGAACTTGTGAGTTCAAGAAGACCCCAGGGGACAGGTACAGACCTGCAGAGCTCCAGAGACACAGAAGAAGAACCCGGGGGTTCAAGAAGACACTAGAGGACAGGTACAGAAGGCAGAGCGTCTAAGACACAGCAAAAGAACCCTTTAGTTCAAGAAGACACTAGAGGGCAGGTACAGACCTGCAAAGCTCCAGAAACACAGAAGAAGCCCTTTTAGTTCAAGAAGGAACTAGAGGGCAGGTACCTACTGGCAGAGCCCTGGAAACATAGAAGAACCCATGAGTTTAAGAAGACACTAGAGGGGAAGTACAGAATGGCAGAGGTCCAGAGACACAGAAAAAGAACCAGTGAGTTCAAGAAGACATGAGAGGACAGGTACAGACCTGCAGAGCTCTAGAGACATGGAGGAAAAACCTGTGAGTTCAAGAAGACACTAGAGGACAGGGACAGAATGACAGAGCTCTAGAGACACAGAAGAAGCCCTGTGACTTCAAAAACACACTAAGGGACAGGTACAGACTGGCAGTGCTCTAGACACAGAAGAACCCAGGAGTTCAAGAAGACACTAGAGGACAGGTACAGACGGGCAGAGCTTCAAAGACACAGAAGAAGAACCAGTGAGTTCAAGAAGACACTAGAGGATAGGTACAGACTGGCAGAGCTCTAGAGACACAGAAGAAGCTCTGTGAGTCCAAGAAGACACTAGAGGATAGGTACAGACTGGCAGAGCTCTAGAGACACAGAAGAAGCTCTGTGAGTTCAAGAAGACACTAGAGGATAGGTTCAGACTGGCAGAGCTCTAGAGACACAGAAGAGCCCAGGAGTTCATGAAGGCACTAGAGGACAGGTGCAGACTGGCAGAGCTCTAGAGACACAGAAGAGCCCGGGAGTTCAAGAAGGCACTAGAGGACAGGTGCAGACTGGCAGAGCTCCTGAGACACAGAAGAGCCCAGGAGTTCAAGAACACACTAGAGGATAGGTACAGACTGGCAGAGCTCTAGAGACACAGAAGAGCCCGAGAGTTCAAGAAGGCACTAGAGGACAGGTGCAGACTGGCAGAGCTCTAGAGACACAGAAGAGCCCGGGAGTTCAAGAAGGCACTAGAGGACAGGTGCAGACTGGCAGAGCTTCAGATACACAGAAGAGCCCGGGAGTTCAAGAAGGCACTAGAGGACAGGTGCAGACTGGCAGAGCTCTAGAAACACAGAGGAAGCCCTGTGAGTTCAAGAAGACACTAGAGGGCAGGTACAGACCTGCAAAGCTCCAGAAACACAGAAGAAGCACTGTGAATTCAAGAAGTCAATAAAGAACAGGTACTGACTGTCATAGTCCTGGAAACGCAGAAGAACCCATGAGTTCAAGAAGACACTGGAGGCCAGGCACAGAAAGGCAGAGCTTCAGAGACACAGAAAAAGAATATGTGAGTTCAAGACGACACTAGAGGACAGGTACAGACCTGCAGAGCTCCAGAGACACAGAAGAAGAACCTGTGAGTTCAAGAAGACACTAGAGGAAAGGTACAGACCGCAAAGCTCGAGAAACACAGAGGAAGCCCTGTGAGTTCAAGAAGACTCTAGAGCGATGGTACAGACTGGCAGAGCCTGAGAAACACTGATGAAGAACCTGTGAGTTCAAGAAGACACCAGTGAGCATGTACAGATCGCAAAGCTCACAGCAAAAGGATATCCCCTGCCTTCACAGAATTATTTTCTTTCCTAACTAAATACCCTGTCTGATATTTTCAAAGAAAAAGAAATCTTTTTCTTATGTTAGACCCTCACCCACTCTAGTAGTGGCCTGCTTCATCATTGGGTCGCATCCTGATCCCTAAAATCCAGGATGGACTTGGAACAAGGAAGGCTGCAGGTCTATAGGGCATTTTTTCACTGGGGGGGGGCCCAATGTCCTTCGAAGACTTTTGATCCAATTTTGCCATACCCGAAACGGAGCGGTACCACTATCAGCAGATACGGCATTGGGTGATGCAACCCCAGGTACGCCAGAGAGCTGAGAGACGGCTTACCCCTTACGAGCAGTGGCTGCTTTCTAAGCAGTCTACCAAACGACTTATCACAGAATTATATCACATCTTACGGCCCCCGGAACAAGTGACCAAATCTACAGGCCAGAAACGATGGGAGACCGAGCTGGGGCGGACACTGACTCAGAAAGAATGGGGAGACATTTATTACAGGGTTCGACATTCAGCACGTAATACCTCCAGTGTAGAGTCTGCTACCAAGATAGTGACATACTGGTATCTCACTCCCTCTAGGCTGCACAAGAGAGATCCCAGTCGTTCCACGAGCTGTTGGAGAGTAAGTAAGTAAATTTATTATGCGTGATTAATTAAAACCATTGCATACAAATCATTAACGATAAATTCAGAGAGCATTGCACTAATACAAAATTTACAAAGTTTAAAATGAATTACTTTAGTTTGTAGATAAAAAACAAAAAATTATTCTCAAGAATACTACATCGCTAACACAGTTAATGGACAGTCCGTTGAAAGTCTGTTTATTAGGAGCTATCTGTTTAGATGGACAAGGTATTCCCGTTTGACAAGTAACGGGTCCTTGTTACTCCTAAATATGATGTCCTGATGTCATTATTAAAAAGCCATTGTGATTATTACAGGGCTGGCTCAAGTCGTGCCCAAACCCGTTATACGTGGCACGATCTTAACTGCTGGGAATAGATTTTTTCAGTCTTAGTGCTGTTAAATCAAAAAAAATTGTAAGACGACAGTTTAGCTGAACTAAAGTTGTATTAAAGCACAGCATCACCGCCTGCCTGCAGGACCTTACTCCGTGCTGGTTAAACAGTGGCTTTAACAAAGTTTTCCGTATGTCCTTTAGCTTGTTGCAGATGCATACAATATGAACAAGATTCTCTGTGTCGCAGGCACACAGATGGCATGGCTGATCTCCTCCTCTTCTTTCCCAGGGCGGTAAAAACGGATTGATTAAACCAACTCCCAAACGAAGTCTTAAAAATGTTTCCTTAATCACTATCTTTGTTCCAGCCGCGAGATAAGGCTGGGGTTTGAGGACATCATAATTATTGAGTACAACCCAGCCATGAGCTCGTTTAGATCATGCTTTTTTGTCCTCTATGGCTGATATGAGTCTTGTTGACTTTGTTACTATTTTTTTGAAGGCCGAATGGCCCATTGGAATATTCCAGGCGTCTGTCAGACCTAAAGTGTGAATAGAATCCTGAAGGTACACATTGGCTGGCAATTTTCCTGTTCGAGACAGCTCAGCCCAAAGATGATTATTCAAGGACCTTCATCAGCGGTTCTAATTTTATGCCAGATTTTTACAAAAGCTCCCTTTCTTTCGATCACCTGATTTTGGAGGCCAAATTCCAGCCTAATTTAGGCTGGTGAAACGTACTTGGGAAGCTGGAAAATCGCTCGATACGATGTTGTTATTACACTATTAAGTATTACTGCGTCTTTTCCACCCAGAGACTCACTCCCATAGGTGATCGTAGGCTGCAATTTTGCTCGCAGGACTTTTAAGAAGGGATCAAGTGTTAGGTCCGGTAGCAGCTTCTTCAAGGGTTTCAGTCCAAGATAGGTCATTGCTCCCTTCCTCCGTAGGGACTCCAACTGCGGCTTAAAGGAGTTGTTTTGATCTAAAAGCACGCCCAAATATTTATACTTCGTTACTTGGTCTGGACGTTTGCCATCCAGATGCCAGCTAAACTTTGCCTTCTTTCGTTGATTTACTGCCATAATTTTGGATTTATTATAGTTTATTTTTAAAGCATTCCATTGCGAGAATTTGTTGGTTGCATCTAAGAGATGCTGAAGTCCAATGGGAGTTCGACTGATCAAAACTAAGTCATCAGCATATAGCAAATTTCTCAAAATCATGTCACCAAGCTTCGGGGCATGTGAAGAGCATCTATCCAATTCAGCCGGTAGGCCTGCCAAAAATAGGCTAAATAACAAGGGGGCTAAAACGCATCCTTGCTTTAGCCCCTTTGTGGTAGTGATTCTACTTGAGATATGCTTCCCCGTACCTAATTTGATTCTGATCCACATATTGGAATGCAGTTGTATAAGTTGATGTAGGAGAGCTGGTGGTATTCCCCATCTATTCAGCTTGTCCCAGAGCCTGGCACGATCGACGTGATCGAAGGCGGTGGAGTAGTCTATGAAGCAAAGATATAAGGGGTATTTACCCTGCTTCGCATCATCCATAAGCATAGTTATGGCCATAATATTAGTTATAGTGCCATGCCCTTGGTGAAAGCCTGTTTGAGTGATGGGTATAATATGGTTCGTGGAAGACCAGCTAGCCAGTTCGTTTAATATTATCCCCGCATAGTATTTGGCCTCCGTATCTATGAGGGCTATCAGACGGTAGTTATTTGGCTCAGACCTTGCTCCTTGCTTGTGTATAGGGCTGATAATTGAGCCTCTCCATGACTCTGGATATGCTGTAGTTCTTAAAGCATGTCCTATCACAGGTACTAGTGCATTGGACCAAAATTCTGGATCCTGTTTATACAACATCGGCGGTATGCCGTTTGGGCCAGGTGCTCCTGCCCGTCTGCCTCTGGCTATTTGCTTCCTTATTGCCGTAGCCAGGGGACCATTTTGCTCGTCTGCTGCTCTTGGTAAGTTATCCGAGCCTAATGGCACTGGCGTCCCTTGCACCTCCGGCTTGTATTGTCTTGTGTCGACATCGCCAGGCTGGTGTTGATTTATTCCTGCCATTGTAAAATTGTTGATACAAGCATTTCCCGGAGGGGCAAGGGAGGTAGCTGTTTCTGGTTCCTGGTCGTTAAAATGTTTAAAGAGGTAGTCAGCCCAGGTAGCTTCGGTGAGATTAGAGTCTAACCCAAGGTGATTAGGCCGCTGCAGCTTGTTGACTGATTGCCAGAATTTAACGCTGTTTTTCTGGTTTGCGTCATGGAGAAGTTTTGCCCATAGTTCGTTGTCTTTTGCTCTTTTATTTGTCCATCTCCTCCGTTTTAATGATGTCTTTTGTTCGCGAAGAGTTCTTTGCAGGCTCTGGTTGTTTGGGAATTTACGTTGTAGCTTTAAATTTCGGTTTATGGCTTGCTTTAATTTTTTCGAAACAGGGCTCTTTGCTGCGTTAGTTGGAGTAGTGACTACTTTCCTTTGTTTCTGATCTTGGCTGTTTGGGAATTTTTCACCTAAAGATGTAACAAACTTTTTCCAGCTATCCAAAGGCTGGGCTGAATTAGCTCTTCCTTGGCTGTATAGGGCTTTAGCTATTGATGTTATTTCCTCTATGTTATTAGAGTTGCACCTTATTCTTTTAAGATTACTGATTTCTTCCAGCACAATAGAGTTGCTTGTTTCTAGTTTATTACACGATTTTGTTTGAAGACTCAACTCTTGTGGCAAGTGATCACTAAATTCATTATTGCCAATCTTAAAAGTTGCGATTTTATTGAACAGAGTCAAGGACGTAAAGGTGTAATCTAAATGAGATGATGCTGTAGTCGAATGATATGTGGCTACTGGTGGATTGTCATCTTTAAATCGACCGTTTAGAGCTCTCAAATTTTGTTGCTCCAATTCCCGGAGCAAGTTCTTTGCGGACCTTGAAGGCTTGATGGTCTCTATTAGGCCTTGCGTCGGTATGCCCCATGCGCCTGAGAGCTCCTGCGTTGGGTCCTCGTCCTGAGTTATCCCTAAAAGGTGCAAGTTAAAGTCTCCAGCCAGGATGATAAGGTCAGTTGCCTCCTCTTCCATTACTCTCTGTAACTCCTTTGACAGCTCCTTTGCCGCTTTTGATTTTTGTTTACGGTGCAAGTAGACATTTATTATTATTATGTCCTGTTTGTCCTGTTTAAGCATAAGCGTTACTTTTACAGCCTGGATGCAGCTTGGAGGTGTTAAATGTATAGTTACTGGTAGTGACTCTCCTATTTCGGTTATTGAGGCTAGGAACAATAAGCCGCCTGATCGGCAGCCAAAGACAGATCCCTTGGTCGCCAAAATTGAATGGGAGGTGTAGCCTTGGAGATCAAAGGGCTTGTCTTCCCAGGTCTCCTGAAGCAGGATTATATCAAAGGTTTTCAAATAGTTTAAAATCTCCTGGTCACGCATTTTAGAGGCTAGGTCATTGATGTTCCAGATGCATAAGGTGATTCCATCTTGTTCTATTTGCGGTGGCTGTACTGTATCCGTCACCTGTCAATTTGGACATGCAGATGTAATTAGCCGATGTGTGCCAGTCCAGTTACTATTTGTTGGGGGATTTGATGGAACAGAGAGTCCTTGAATTGGTAGCAGGGCGATTGTCAGGTTTCCCTCAGTCATTGTGCCAGGCGTTCTGCTCCTTGCTCCTTTCAAGACTGAGAAGGTCTCCTGACTTGAGTTGTTTGTGTCTGTGCTAAGGAAAGGTGTTGGGTATAATGGCTTTGGGATTGATTTCAGGGTTATCCCCCAATTTTGAAATCTATTTCTTTCCCGTAAGATTCTGCCAGCGACCTCCGAGGTGCGCCATCTTGTTTTGGTCTCCTCAGAGCTCTGGCTGATGTTGGATGGCAAGAATTCTATTGACAATAAGTCCAAAGTTTCGATATTTGCTAAGGGTGTGTTGGAGTGCAGGAGCCGCAAGATGTTCCCTCTATTCAATGTATCCACACGACCTCGCGATTTATAGTGAGGATGAAATATTATAGTGTCGGCTTCTTCTGCCTCGGTTGATTCTTGGTCTTGAGGCAGTGTGCAGTCACTGCTAGCCGCTGTATGGGCCAGTAAATCCCGTTTTTGGTGAAGTGTACCTGTGCTATTGTTTGGGGAGTAGACAGAAGGTCCTTGACGAAGAGGATATGCTTTGGTTATTTCTAGGTTGTGACTATTATGTGAAAGCATCAATTGGTCAGATGAGAGCCGTACTGTGGCGTGCATTCTGGCTTCTTGCTCGTAATTTTGACTTGAGGATTTTAAGCGCTCCTTTTGAGTGACCCACGAATCAGAGCCTGACTTTGTTACTTTTATTCCTTCAGTAGACTCTTTTCTATCTAAGCCAGGTGAAGGTGACTTATGCCTTGGGTTTGTGCTTACCAAATACTTCCGCTGAGTGACAGTGCTTAAAGGAGAGATACTGCCAGACGGTTTCGCTACTGGTTCCTTCTCATCCTCTCGGTTGTTGCTATTAACACAGTCCGTGGGGCAGGATCTCCTGTGCTGGAGTTTTTTGGAATTGGGTCTTGTAATCGAGATCCCCGTGCATTTTGCCTGTACTGGCATTACTGTGTTAGGTGTATCGTCGCTTATTGGATCAATTATGGCTGAACCAGGCTGATGATAAGTGGCCGAATGTAGAACCTAGACTGGTGGTTTCTTGTTTCTACCTTTCCTTTTTTGCTTTCGCCCGAGTTTCTTAGATAAATCATTTTTATTTAATGGTTCGATTTTAATGCCTTGCGACCGGCTAGTTCCTCCTGGTAAAAGTTCCATGTTTGGTGACGTCGGCCCTGTTGGGTATATGCCCAATGCTGTCTCTTCTGCCGACAGGTTGTCATTTCTGTCAGTATTCTGGGTTGTAACTGTTAATTTCAGAGCAGTCAGCAAATCGCCCAGAATTGTTGGAAGCGTTTGTAGTTTGTCCACAATTGGGGCACAAGAACATTCTAGTTGCACGGGCTGTGTTTTGGAGGCCGCCTCCTGCCCTCTCTTTATTAGGCCATTCAAATCACCTAGCTTCCTATCAATCCCCGCGGTGAAGTCAGCTAAGGTTTGTAGGACTGTGAGCTGGAGGTCCAATTTATGAGATTGATATTGCGAAGCCGCTGTTGAGTATTGCATGGTACTTAGTAACGATTCCCAAATTAAAGATTTGTTGTTGTAGCTGATGTTGCTTCTTCCTGCCTGCGCAGTTTTTGGGAGATTACTAGAGTCATGACTGTAAGAGGCGACTAGTTCCTCCCACTCTTGGGACGCTAGGAAGGACATGTCGCCACTGGAGGCAGACTGATCTTCTTTTAAAGGTGGCTGACCTTGCGTAAAATGTGATGTTTTATTAAGTTTGCCAGTTACCGGCAAGCCTACCCCTGAAAGTGTTTCATCCAAATTAATGGGCGATGAAGGTTGTGGGATGAAGTTGTCTAGTTGTTCTGCCGGTTTCCTTGGTTTTTGCTCCTCCAGCTGATCTGATGCCAATGAGAGGCGTTGATATGGCTTTGGGGCAGGTCCCGTGTCAGACCTCATTAGTTGAGGTAAAATGTAATCACCCTCACCTAAGGTAGTCTTGGCGGTATTAGGAGAGGGAGGAAAAATCTGAGAGTCTGGACCTGATGTTGGTACCATTTGCCGATCGAGGTTTGGAGTTGCCGACTCCAGTAGATCCTCAGATACAGGCTTAAATTGTTGAGAATCTACAGTAATAATTTGAACGTTGCCTGAACTGGCCGGTAAGTTGTTTTGTAAGGGGATGGGACGCTCTTTATTGTTGTCCTGATGAGCAAGTTGGATTTCAAATTGGTCGCAGTCATACTCCTTTATTATACACAATGAGTTTGATTCTTCAACTGCTTGCCTTGTGTCATAATTCCCCTTGAATCTGGGTTGAGGATTTCCTTGAGATGTGCCGCTGTGATGAATTTGTGCAACGGTTTCCCTCACTACCAGTGATTGTGCTTTCTGGTCAAGGCTATGTGGAGCTAGGGGTAAAAGAGGAGATTGCAACCCTCCTATCATGGCACTTTTTGAAAATATTACTGTTCCGGGGTCTTTCAAAAAGGAGAACTTTATATATTTTTTAGGCTGGAAGAGACAGGGATTCCTCCTAGGTGGTGTTGGTAGTATACCTGCTGCCCCGATTAGATCCTGTTCTTCCAGACCCAGCCTCGGGTTGGGTTCATTGACCTTTGGTGCTGCTTTTGTGCCTTCCTGGGTTGAGAAGATATTATTGTCGAGGACATTAAGGGGCCGATTCTGATTCGGGCCGGAAAACTCTCCGACCGGACCCGGAGAGATTTCCGACCGAATCGGACTCTGGCAGTCCGACCGAACGAGTACGATGCGCACGCATGCTATCGGACTCGATTCGGTCGGACTCCCATTGAAGTCAATGGGAGCCTGTCGTACAACGAGTACGCTGGCTCCCATTGACTCAATGGGTGCGAGGTGAACGAGGGCGCCCCCTACAGCAGGTACGCGTCGAGGCGGTTCGCGCCGCACACGCACAGGTAGGGGGGACCCATGGGTCGCCCCTGTGTGCGACTCGCGTGGCTACGAGTACAGGGGGGTCCGACACGGACCCCCAAAGTCCGGCTCCGACAGCTGTTTCGAGCCGGACGGTGCGGGTCGGTCGGACTGCTCAAGGCACGCATCGTACTTGCCCGGCCGGGGAAGGTCTCCATCGCGCGGTGTGAGTCGAGTCCGAGCGAGTCGGTCGGTGTGGTTCGGACCCGTGAACGAGTCGGTCGGCGATTTCGCGTGCGCTCGCATCGTACTCGGTCGGCCGGACGCGCGTTCGAATCGGTCGGAAAAGAGGGCTCCGAATCGGATCCGGTTAAGCCGAATCCGATTCGGTGCGCTACTGACCGAGATCGGAATCGGCCCCTAAGTTGTGGACTGCTCTGAGAGCTGTGTATTGGATTGATATTAGTATTAGCCGTCGGATTTATTTGCGTGTCATCAAACTTTTCACGTTTCAATTTGTGACTATCGGTATCAAGATCCAGTGGGCTAGTGTCTCTAGGACTTCTTCCGCCCTCGTTCTTCTGTTTGGTTGCTTTAGGTTGTGATTGTGGTTTTAGTTTCGTTGGGGCTTTTCTTACTCTGCCCGATCTCATAGTTCCTGATGTCCGACTCGTCAGTTGTTTGCTTATATAGTGTATATGGAACTGTGTGCAGAGGCAGTAACCACTCAGTTTTGCCTGGCTGGGCCCCTTTTAACTTCCCCCAGGCGGCCAAGCTACCGAGCCACCGGTGCCACTGAAATTCAATAGAAATTCAATAGATGCAAGTGCTGATTGAGACGCTATGATTTCCTTTAGGGAAACGATGGTTGTAGTCGGGCTGCGAACAGACTCAAACTCAAGCCCTCAAGCCCTCCCTGCCGTAGCCCCAGAGACTCCGGAGCTCCAGTGGTTCGTAGAGGGCAGGCAGCGAGAGGGGAAAGCGGCAGTGGCTGCAGCAAGGCACTCAAAACTCACAAAACCAAGTCGCAGCCCACAGTTGATCAATCAAACCCCTCTCTGCAATTGTGCCTTGGGCCGCTCTCACTACGGCCGCTGTACCTGCCAAGCACCCTCTAACCAGAAGCCTGCAATGGCCCTCTTGTGCAGGCACGTACAGATATGAGCCGATGATCTGGGCTATCGGGGCGGCCAGGGAGATTGATATCTGCTGGGGGTTGATACGGGTTAATATGGAGCCCTTACTGGCATTGCTGTGGCATGGCAACCCCCTCACCTTGTGCACATGCTGGCCGCCTCAGCTCCTCCGCTCCTCTGCTCCTCCTCGATCCTTGACCCGTTCTCACTCGACTCGACCACAACCTACTCTGGCTCGAGAGTTCCACCAGAGCCCGTTCCTGGGGGTCCGCAAAGTCCGCAGAGGGAGCCTGCTGTATACCTCGGGCAAACTGCACGCTACGAGGTACCTCTGCGGGGTGCGACGGAACTCAGCAAGCCTCAGCGGAGTGGGATTCAGCAGGGATTCAGCAGGTCAAAACCGGAGGAAAATGGGAGGAAAACGGCCGAAAACAGCGAAGAGCGGCGCAAGCCTTCCAACTCCTCGCTCCAGCACCAGCTCCAGCTCCAGCTCTGAATGCAGCGTACAGCGTTTCTGACAGCCACGTGAAAGCCCGGACTGGAATCCAGTAGCCAATCGACAATAACAGCTGTTGGAGGGGATGTGGCGCAGCAGGCACACTGTTGCACATACTATGGGACTGCCCCATTCTTATGGCTTATTGGACACAGGTGCTGGATGAGATAGACCAACACTTTGATACCACTATCCTACACTTCCTGGAATACATCATTCTAGGCTTCTCGGACAGACTCACATTTTGGTCTTAAGACAAAATCCTAACTTAAGTTTACTTAAGTTTCCTTAAGTTAGGATTTTGTCTTAAGACCAAAACTTAAGACAAACTAAGACAAAATCCTAACTTTACTACTCCTAAATGCCTTTTGTGAATACCGAAAGTCGTAAAGTTAGGATTTTGTCTCCGATTACTTTTGTGAATCGGGCCCAAAGTGAGGAAATGGCATAATAACTAGAACTGGCAACATTTGCCCGTTACAAGATGGCCAACACTTTGTTGTCGTCAGTGGTCCCTCTTCTGTGTCTTTACATGACACTGTTATCAAATCGATATGTTTCGCGGGGTATTTAAATGGCTTGAAACAACGAGCACGGTTTCAAGCTCTTTCTACTTGACGCTCCTTCCCGCTTACTCAGGTGAGGCTCTAATAGTCCGGTTATAGCGCTAGCGGTCTGTCTATCAGGAATGAAGGCTGGCTGCAGTACGGTTTCTGAAATTTAATTTTCAAGCGGTTAAGGACACGTACATTAACAATGGCTTTCTTATCTTTCTGATTTATTTTAGACCATGCTCAAAATTTGAATTGAGTATTAACTCCATGTCTGTGCGCCATATAATTGACGCATAAGAACCTTTTTAAGGACGAGTGAAAGAATGACTTTCTGACAGCTCCTACGGGAAGGGTGAGCGCTTTTGCATAATGGGTGTCTTTGCGATTGACTCTTTGCAAATAACTTTTGGATTAAGGAGGGGCGCTAAATAGTGCTTTCTATTTGTATTGTACACATAGGTTATAGAGTCTCTGGGATGATTGTAACCAGAACATAGGCTCCTTTACACGAGTTGTGGACACGATTAGAACGCTATGGAATAGACACTTTCTATGAATACGGTTTTGGATATGAACTTAAATAACATAGGTAAGAGCGTTTTGGTGGTCAAACAATATAGTGTTATTTTACAATTTAAAAGCATTCATATGACAAAATGCAATCTCTCTATTTATGTATTCTTTTTTCTTACGACTTATCACATAGATTTGTTTGACCCTTGAGTGAGTGATGATTTTCACTTCAAAGAATTAGAATAACCAACACTTACTATTTGGTGAGTTGTTTATTGAACACATTAAAGTGGGTTATTTGAGTGGGGTGCACGTATGGTGCGCGAAAGTTTAGACAATGGTAATTTTCACTAAATTAGAAATCCATGTTTATGAAAATATCTCTGGAATTTTCTTTACTCGTTACAACCATCAGCAAATTAGAGACAACACTGCAACTCTGTGTTGAACTTTAAAAAAAATTCGAGACACCAGAGGCCCCTTTTTTGGCAACAATGAAAATAATCTTTGGTGTAAAAGATTGCCTGAATTTAGGATGCAAATGTTTCTCAAGTATAGGCAACAAAATGGAGTTATTATAGTTCTATTTACTTAGCTTATGCTGAGCACAGAGAAAATGCGTTGTATGTAGGGAGCTATATCATAAAAAGTAATATGGAGGGTTATCAACAAAGAAAGAAAAAATTCTGTGTAATTTCATATTGTGACTATACTGTAAGAACGGCCCGGAGGTCACTTTTTGACTCTGCCATGCTTATGTGATACTCATGTTTCAAATACACAGTGTGCATTATATTCTCTCCTTTTTTTGTGAGGAATTGTTTTTTTAATGTAACGATTAAGTGTACCTTAAGAATTATCGATATATTACCTGTTGTCTTTTTACTAAAGCTATGTTTTATATGTATCTTTTAACAGCCCTGAAGAAGTCCCTTGATATTGGGACGAAACACGTAGGCTGTACCTGGTTATATATATGTATGAAGATTCACTAATAAAGAAAAGGAAAAAGATACAGATCAACTATAAGAAAGGATTTGCTGTGTTGTCTTTTTCTATACAAGAAGTATCTAGTTGTTTTTTTCTCTCTAATGTGCTTTGTACTCTACAAGACAATAGTCTTTTATAACATTATATTTACACACGGTTACTGTGCTCCTCTACTCTTGCTCTTTGCATTTCGTTTATTTCTGGATTTTTTTTAAACGGTTGATCCGAACAGTGAGCACTGTGGAATACTCTGAAAAAAAACAGTGTGCCGCAATTATATACCATAACCGTTTGTTCAAGTAGCACTTTTTACAGTCTCATTGGACTCAGTATGATAAAGAGCACATTTTTTATGTAGTATCCCACACCCATGAAGAAAATCTTCCATCTCTTTTGAAACTAACTGCACTCCATTATCGCTTAACAGTGTTTCTGGCAAACCTTTCTTAGCAAACAAATATTTTAAGAAATTAATCCCAGTTTTCGTGTCCACACCCCTAGAGAAGTTTATCTCAGGCCACCTAGATAATAGATCCATCACTACAATGACATAGTTATCCTGACCAGCTCCATGTATAGGACCCAGAATGTCCAAGGCAATATCTTTCCACTCTCCACTTGGATGTGTTCTGATAATCATGGGTTCAGTTCTCGTTTTCATACTTTTCTCACTCAAAGCACATTGTACACATTCTCTCACCAAACGTTCCACCTGGAGATCCATACCAGGCCTCCAATAAGTTATGCACAATCTCTCCTTAGTTTTTGAAATGCCTAAATGACATCTACGTGCTTGATCCAATAAATACTTACGCAGCTTAAAAGTAAGAATCAACCGGCTATTTCCTCTCCATAGCATACCGTCACTAGATGACAATTGGTCTTTTACACACCAATAGTCCTTAAAATGTATCCCTCTTTGTTCCTTGTGGTGCTATCCGACACATATGAGATTCATAACATCTTGAAATACCTCATCCTCCTTCACAGTTTCTCGCCACTGTTTTTCTGAAATAATTTCATAGTCAACTTCACATACAAAGTCCGTAGATTTATTAGGTGAAAGATCACTCTCTTACTCCAAATTGATCTCAGGGACCAACCTAGATAAAGTGTCAGCTATGACGTTTTCAGACCCAAGAATATACCTCACACAAAAAATTGTAACCTTACAGACTTACAACCCACTTAGATATCCTAGGAGAAATAAAATCAATGCCCTTATCACTAAAGACCTTACACAATGGTTTGTGATCCGTTTTGATCATGAATGAAGTGCCCCACAAGAATCTTTTTAATTTCTTAACAGCCCATTGAACTGCAAGAGCCTCTCTCTCAATGACCGAGTACCTACATTCTGCTCCTTTGAGACTCCTCGAGATAAACATAATAGTACTGTCAGGACCAGAACCTCCTTGATGCAAGACAGCACCCAGACCCTTAAGACTTGCGTAAGTGGAAATAACAGAAGGTTTATTGGGGTCAAAATTCCCAAGTTCGGGAGCTTGTGAGAGTTTAGTTTTAATATCACAGAATTCTCTTTCACGTTCTTTACTCCACTCAAATTTCTCTCCCTTTTTTAACAAATTCCTCATGTTGAAACTGACATCCACAAAATGTTTAATACATTTATTGTAATGTACAGCCATCCCTAGAAAACGCATAAGTTCTTCCTTAGAAGAGGGAGAAGACATATTTTTTATAGTGTCTACTAGTTCTGCCTTAGGGACCACTCCATCAGCAGTTATCGAGTGACCCAGATAATCAATCTCACTGAGACTAAATTTACACTTCTCTAACTTGATGCTGAGATTGTGTGCATTAAGCCTGTCCAGGACTTGTCTAACCCTACTGCCATGTTCAATATACGAGTATATCATCCTGATTTACACAGACGCCTGCTACATAATGCAAAACCTTCTCCATGACACGTTGAAAAAGAGAGGCTGCCGAAACTAGGCCAAAAGGTAACCTGACATATCTAAAAGTACTAAATGGTGTGACAAAGGGAGTAAGATCCTTTGACGATTCATCCAACAAGATCTGATGATATGCAGAAGTTAAATCTATTGTACTGAAAACTTTAGCCTTACCCACCATCATCAACAAGTCAGATGTATTAGGAAGGGCATATTTGTCAACCAAGACACACTTGTTAAGCTGCCTGTCAGGGACTGTCCGGGACTATGTCGGGAACACAGTCAGGGACTTGGGCAAGGACTGGGAACGGGGTAGAAAACGTACACAGAGAGGAGTACAGTGCTGCCCAGGATCACACAGGAAGTCAGAGGAGAAAAGGGATCCACAGGGGAAGCCTGTACAAAGGAACAAGATGGCTAAGACTCAGAAAGGAAGGGCACTCACAAGGCAATTTAGCATTCAGACTAACTACACCCAGGACGGACGTGCAAGACATATATATAATACAACATTAATAATAAAGGGAATGTGGGGTAAAGCACTCAGGAGCTCCACACGGTGAGACTGAAGCTCAGTACGTTCCTCACCCACAATTGCTGTTACAGATACTGACTGAAAATACCCACATATAGGATATGTATGCAAAGGCAGGGTCTGTGGAGCTTATACCTATGGTGATGTTATAACAGTAACACAAAGACAATACTCACAGTGAACAAGAAACACCACCTAGGTAGTCAGCTGTGCCCACGGATCCTAGCGATGAAACAGAAACACGCAAGGCAGTAACAGCAAAGGGGTAGAACTAAACACAAGCACAATAGACAAGGAGCTAGCAAGGAGAAGTGCTTAACAGGAAAGGAAGGAAATCACAGGGCACACTTGGCAGAAAGCAGGTAACAAACATACAAGGTAACAGAAGCAAGACAGCAGAATAGAAAGACAGCAAACTAGAACTGGAACCAAGGAAATGGGAAGAAAGGCAGGGACTGGAAAAGGATATACAGAAGGGGAGGCTACAAGGGTATACTAGAATAGTGCAGGTTCAGGAATCAAGAAAACAAAGTAGCATAGAAGGCAGTGCTGGGGCAGGAACAAGAATTGAGCAAAAGCTCAGGAGTCAAAGTAGCACTGCAGGTAGTGCTAGTCCAGGAGAAGGGAAACTGCTGCAGGTCAGGAACAAGGAATGCTAAGGCTCAGGAGTCAAGGTAGCACTGCAGGCAGTGCTAGTTCAGGAACAAGGGAAACTGCTGCAGGTCAGGAACAAGGAATGCTAAGGCTCAGGAGTCAAGGTAGCACTGCAGGCAGTGCTAGTTCAGGAGAAGGGAAACTGCTGCAGGTCAGGAACAAGGAATGCTAAGGCTCAGGAGTCAAGGTAGCACTGCAGGCAGTGCTAGTTCAGGAACAAGGGAAACTGCTGCAGTTCAGGAACAAGGAATGCTAAGGCTCAGGAGTCAAGGTAGCACTGCAGGCAGTACTGGTTCAAGGAAACAGGAAATAGCTACAGCTCAGAAAACAAGGAGTCAAGAGAGCACTGCAAGCAGTGCAAATCAGGAACAAGAAATAGCTGAAGCCCAGGAACAGGAACAAAGAATAACTATAGCTCAGGAACTCAGGAAACAAGGTAGCACTGCAGGCAGTGCTAATTCAGGCACAAGGAATAGCTATAGCTCAGGAACTCAGGAAACAATGTAGCACTGCAGGCAGTGCTAATTCAGGCACAAGGAATAGCTATAGCTCAGGAATCAAGGAACAAGGATTAACTATAGCTCAGGAATCAAGGAATATCAAAAGCTCAGGAAACACTGTAAACAAGGTTATCAAAAACTCAGGAAACACTGGAAACAAGGATTGGCCTCACCAGTATCCAGCTACAATGACCAACACTGGGCTGAAGGGAGCTGGGGCTTAAAAGAGCTCACAGTAATCACATTCATCAGGTGTGAGCAGGCTAGCAGCAGCCAGGCACAGGTGAACTGAATTCCTCCACCCATCCTTGGCCTGCAGGGGTGGAGACAAAGCAGTGAGCAGGGGATTATAGGTAATGGAGTTTCCAGCATGAGCAGACTGGCTTCCACAAAACCCGGCATGGATTGGGAATGGATGTCAATTCCTAAATGATGTCCAAATGCCTGGAAGTCAGGATAGGCATACAGGGGAGTGTCTGGAAGCATATTAGAATACTGGAAATCCCCACAATTCGGCCCCCTGGTGGTGGGAACGAGAGCACAGGGAGTGAATCGTGACACTGCCTAAGGTCCATACAAAGTCTAAGCAAACCATCAGCTTTTCTTGCAGCCACGATTGCAAACCAAGCTGTCCCTTCAACCTTCTCAATACTTCCTTGAGACCTAAGTATTTCAAGTTCACAACGCATCTTTTCTTTCACAGCAAACGGAATACCACTCACTTTGCTAGAAATAGGAACTGAACATGGAATGAGTTTAATCTTGTGACAATAACCCTTCAAACATCCTAGTTTCCCACTGAAAACCTGAGGATAGTCTTCCTTTAATTTATCTCGTAGTGTAGTATCATGACTTACAAGATTAACAGGTTGTCTTACTTTAAGAATGATGGGGGGATCACTGTTGGGATCCAAAATTACACCTAAATCCCTCTGATGCCACCAACTCAAAATACTGTCTCCCTTTTTGGACACATATGTTTTCCCTGAGGTAAAATGCCCCTCATATTCCATCAAACCAACAAAGTACCCACACAGTTCTATGGGATCATCTCCATAAGCACAAGGTCTAATGTCAGGCTTGAGCAACACAACCTTCCCTTTCAACTTGTCTTTCTTAAAAGTTATTGGCTACAATGGTAATTTTAGCTCCGGGGCCAAATAAGACTTTAGTTCTCTCACCCTCCACTTCTATAAAGTCTGAAGGACCCTTGCCTCCAACTTGAAGAACTATCTGTCCACATTCAAAACCATGAGCATCTTCACTTCTGTGAGATTCTTCTTCATTCACCCTTTGGTTGAAACCTTTCATTCTACAAGCCACTGCAAAGTGTCCCTTCTTCCTGCAAAACGCGCACACAGATTTGAGTGCCGGACATGTCTTATCATTTGCAAGATGTCCTACTTTATCACATCTAAAACACCTCCTCTCATTCTTGACCTGAGCCCTAGTAGTACCCATATCTCTGTGTGTTACTTTCGCCTCCCCACCCTTAGGAGAAGATCTCTCTTTTATATCAGAGCCAACCGAACATACTTCATTGTTAAAATCCTCCTTGATTACCTGCACACATTCTAAAGAGTGCTCAATTCTTTTAGCGACAAACAAAACTTCGTCCAAGGTGGGTTCATCTTTAAGCCACAATTCTTCACGCACCTTCTCACTCCTGCAACCTAACATAAATGAATCTCTAATCCTTTCATCCATTAAGGAACCAAATTTGCATGAAGATGCTTAATGTCTAAGATCTGTGACATAATTCTCTGTTGACTCGCCTCCTCTTTGTACCCTTTTGCCAAAATGATAACGTTCTAAAATTGTGCTTACCTTAGGCAAGTAGTTCAAATCAAGTTTATGTATACATATTTCATATTCATTTAAGTCAACAGCAATACAGTCAGGTACATCAGGAAGGTGATCAAAAACATCTTGCCCTTCTGACCCAAGACAATGTAGTAATAAAGCTGTCCTCCTCTCGGCACTAAGAGAGGTGCCACACACAAGTGCATACCTTTCGAATACCTTTTTCCATTTAGCCCATTTTATAGGTGGATCACCAGGAGAAGACAGAAAAAATGGTGGTGCTTTAACATTTTGCATTATTTTATTCTATCAATATTTTCAAGATAAAGAAAGATTAACAAAACTTAAAACATATATATGTATAAATATTGTGGCTTAAGCAGTTAAGTGCCAACTCTTGTATGCTTAACAAAACGTTTCACAGCCTAGTATTGTAAAAACACACAGTATAATATATCACCATGTATTATCAGAACTTGTAACATGTGCCTAAAACCACATTTAACAATAAATTGTCTCATAGTACAACAACTATAGTGGACTTTAGTTCAAAAGAGACACGCTGTAATTGCAAGGAAATGTAAGCACTCCCTCCTCCCCCGTAGTACCTGAGATACTTGAATAGGACACAGAAAGAGGCTGTGCGTATCAGCGAAAGCAAAAACAACAATGAAAGCTTCCCAGGCGACACGCTGTGAATGTAAAGATTCGTATACGCTCCCTCCTTGACCTGCAGTATACGTCAGTGCAGTAAAGAAACTGGAGCGCATATAAACAGACCTCTCTGCTGCACTCGAGACACCTGCGAGAACCTTTGAGCTCCTGCTGTGTGTGTCAGCGAAAGGAGACATGACGATATTCCAAGACGCCAATGAAAATCCCTTGAGCTCCTGCTGTGCATGTCAGCAAAAGGAGACACGACGATATCCCGAGACGCCAGAGAAGATCCCTTGAGCTCCTGCTGTGCGTGTCAGCGAAGAGGAACTCAACAATGTCTTTATGACATGAAGCTTTTTTGGAAGCTGTACGTGACACGCAGATGTGGGTTCCAGGTATTCCGGAACTGTGCGTGTCAGTGACGTTGCAGTCAACGCAGCAACAGTGGAGGCACGTGACTTGAAGCTCGTTCACTTCCAGGTGAACGTCACAGCCTGAAACAGTGTGCAAGGTTTACTTGTGAGCACAATTCCACTACGTCAAACCAGGCGGACGCTCGTGCCAGAAAAACAATGGTAGATAAAGGCTGGAGCGCTCGACGCCCTTAAATAAAGAAGGCAAGTAACTAAAAAACATTAATGACCAAAAGTATCAAATTATTGTTCACCCGGGCCAACCAACTGTACTGAAAACCACTGGTGCTCCAACGTGGTGTCAGACCTTATTCCTCCATTTGAAGTCCAGACGTTTAATGATAAGGCGTAGGCTTCCTCCAGGTCCTGTTGAACCCGCACTGGTGTGATTAAATTGAACACCGTGTTGGACACATCCAGGCAGTCAAGTCCTTCACAATGTTGTTCTCCTTCTTTAGAACCTAAGAACACAGTTTCAATCGCCCTCTTTGTAGTAGGTAGATAAACGGATATGGAGTTGAGCTGTCCTTCTTCTCCCAGTCGTCGCCAGTGTTAAAAGGTTACTTCTTCAATAAGTAGATGACGCCATGAGTTCTCAACGAGTTGATTTAATAAGGACATTGAATGAAAGAACAGCTCAGCCACCCATCTAACTCTGTCCACAGGCTCTCCTCATCTGCACCCCAACATTCCTAGGACATTACTGCATTCTAGAATAAAGATATGCTAATGTACATTACCACACAGGAAGAGTGTATCCATTGGACCAAATTCAGGGTCTCCCTCTAGCTTCCTATAAGCAGGGTTCCGTTGCGATCCCTGTATTTGGTTTACCAGACGGCAAAGCTCCAGAAACACAGGAGGTCCTGGGGGTTCAAGAAGATGCTAGAGGGCAGGTACAGGCTGCAGAGCTCCAGAAACATAGAAGCCCTGTAGAGTTCAAGAAGGCACCAGCTGGCAGGTGCAGACTGGCAGAGCTTCAGAAACAGAAGAAGATCTGTGAGTTCAAGAAGACACCTGTGGCCAGTGAGAGACCGGCAGAGGCCCAGAGTCAGAAAGTCTTGTGAGTTCGAGAAGACAGTAGAGGTTAACTGCAGAGTGCCAAAGCATCAGAAAGACAGAAAGAACCCTGCCAATTTAAGGAAATACTGTAGGAACTGGTGGGACACTCAGTGAATGAGAGAATGAAACTGGAGGATCTTCAATGGATAGCAACATCAGACAATGGTTTGCATATTGTCATCATCTGCACCACTGGGTGTCATGTGCCCCCAGAAAGGAAGGAAGGAAAAGGAACAGCATCATGCAACATTGTACTTCACTGCCTTTTGGCTAGAATTGTACTATATACATATCATGTACACACACACACACGCACATATATATGTGTGTGAGTGTACATGATATTTATGTAGTGCAATTCTAGCCAAAAGGCAGTGAAGTGCAATGTTGCCTGAAGCTATTCACTTTCTTTTCTTCCTTTGGTTTTTTCAATGAAAAATATATATATATATTCACTGAAAAAAACAAAAGTTACAGGGACGTTATAGTTAGGCTCAGGTTTCACTCATACAAAACCAGTGAAATTCAGCAGTTATAGTTAGCTGAACGAACTATAACTCGTGCCCCTGCAATGCACTGCTTATGACCTCACATACTACATCATTTATGACATGGTCAGTGACATCACTGATGACATCTGAAATAACATCACTGATGACATCATCCAGTGACTGTGATTTTTTTTTTAATTTATGAGTGTTAAATATATATAACAAGGTGTACTGGTGAATAAGTGGGTGTAAGAGTGCCTGTATGGATGATTCAGTGGGTGCATGACTGACTGTATAAGTGAGTGATTAGGTGTCTCAGTGAATGTATGGGTGACTGACTAGTTGTGTGAATGTTTGTGTCAGTCTGTTAGTTGGTGTCTAAGTGTCTGTATGGGTGTGTGAATGGGTACATGAGTGGCTGTATGGGCGATTGGTTGTCTGAGTACCTGTATGAGTGTCTGTGTGGGTGGGATCAGGGTGTGTGTGACTGCCTGTATGGATGAGTGAATGGGTGAGTCGTTGGCTGTATGGGTTAGTGAGTGTGTGTGTGTGAGGGGCTGTATGGGTGAGTGAGTGTGTGTGTGGGGGAGTGAGTGGATTTTTAGTGGTATATGGGTGAGTGAGTGGGTATGTGAAAGGCAGTATAGGTGAGTAATGGGGTATATTAGTGACTGTATGGGTGAGTGAGTGAATGTGAGAGTGGCTGTATGGGTGAGTGTGTGCTTGTGTCAGTGACTGTATAGGTGAGTGAGTACATGTTAGTATATGTATGAGTAAGTGTGAGTGTAACTGTAGGGGTGAGTAAATGGCTGTGTGATTGACTGTATGGGTGAGTGAGTAGGTGTGTGAGTAGCTCTATGGGTGACTGACTCAGTGTGTGAGTGGCTGGGTGTATGAGTGGATATGTCAGTGGCTGTATTAGGGAGTGAGGTGGTGTATGAGTGGCTGTATGGGTGAGTGAGTCGATTTGTGTGTAGATCTATGAATCAGTGAGTGGGTGTGTAAGTAAATACTGGTATGGGTCTGTGAATGGGTTTGTAAATGGTTGTGTGGGAGTGGGTGTATGAAAGGTTCTATGGGGGTATGAGTGGGTACGTTAATGATTTTGTGGATGATGTCATCAGTGATGCCATTTGAGATGTCATCAGTGATGTCACTGACCATGTCATGAATGATGTAATATGTGAGGTCATAAGAAGTGCATTATTGGCCCCCAAGGGCCCTCCCCATCCTAGAGGACTTCATTCCACAACCAGTAGTGTTCCAGGAAATGCGTTTGCAGAGTGGTGGAGAAAGGGGGGGGCGTAGCCTCCGAACACCTCTTAGCAATCCTGCTGTGTGGGACTTACTGGAGGTAACAGGAGGAGTTGTTTGCCCCCAAGGACCCGCAGCAGCCAAGGGGACTTCATCCCCCAACTAATAGCCATCAGAAGGTGTGTTTGCAGGGTGGTAGAGAAAGGGGGCAGGCCACGAAGACCTCTCAGCAATATCGCAGTGTAGGACTTATTAAAGGTAACAGGAGGGGTAGCTGGCCCATAAGGATGTCCTTGGGGGGCAATAACTCCTCCGGTTACTTCCAGTAAGTCCCACACAGCGCGATTGCTTAGAGGACTTCGGAGGCCACGCACCTTTTCTCCGCCACTCTGCAAATGCGCCTCCTGGCGCACTGATGGTTGGGGGATGAAGTTCCCTTGGCTCCAAAGTGTCATTAGGGGCCAACAAGCCCTCCTGTTACCTCCAGTAAGGCCCACACCGTGGGACTGCTGAGAGGTCTTCGGAGTCCATGCCCCCTTTCGCCACCACTCTTCAAACACACCTCCTGGCACACTGATGGCTGAGGGATGAAGTCTCCTTGGCTCCAGAGGGTTCTTGGGGGCCAACTATTACTCCTGTTACCTCCAGTAA
Organism: Calotriton arnoldi; assembly: GCA_963921515.1. NCBI lineage: Eukaryota > Metazoa > Chordata > Amphibia > Caudata > Salamandridae > Calotriton > Calotriton arnoldi. Next base: position 327,975 of record CAWUFW010011074.1, read on the forward strand.
GGCCCACACAGTGGGATTGATGAGAGGTCTTCGGAGGCCATGCCCTCTTTCACCACCACTCTGCAAACACAGCTCCTGGCGCACTTCTGGCTGAGGGATGAAGTCTCCTTGGCTCCAGAGGGTTCTTGGGGGCCAACTATCACTCCTGTTACCTCTAGTAAGTCATACAGCGGGCTTGCTGAGAGGTCTCAGAGGCCACACTCCCTTTCTCCACTACTCTGCAAAAGCACCTCCTGGCGCTCTACTGGTTGGGGGAAGAAGTCCTCTTTAGTCCTGAGTCCCTCAGGAGGTCAGGGGACATCATCCCCCCACCAGCAGTGCACCGAGAGGTGCGTTTGCAGAGTGGTGGAGAAAGGGGGCGTGGCCTCCGATCACCTCTCAGCAATCTAGCTGTGTGGGACTTACTGGAGGTAACAGAAGGTCTTGTTGGCCCTTAAAGACCCTCAGCAGCTAAGACGACTTCATCCCCCAACCCGCAGCATGCCAGGTGACGCGATCGCAGAGTGGTGCATAAAGGGGGTGGGGCGTCTGGCATTGCGCTGGTAGCATTTTCTTTTTTTTTTTATTATAAAGGAAGGAGGGCTGTGTGGCCTCCCTTCTCTGGGCTGCATTTGACCCCGGAGACCCCATAACCCGTGGCCAAGCATTTTTAGAATGGGGAGGGTGGCCGCGCTGCCCGCCTCTCTGGGCTGATTATGACCCTGAGGACCCCATCCCCTGAGGCCCGGCATTTACAAATGAAGCCCTAGGGAGGTGGTGGTCCCTGGGGCTGCGGGGGGTCTGCGCAGCCTACCCACATTAATTTACAATAAAGACTGGGGAGGTGGTAGCCCCCAGGGCTGCGGGGGGGCGGTCCGTGCAGCCCCAGCACTTATTTGTATTAAAGCCCTAGGTGAGGAGGAGGCCCCCGGGGCTGCGGGGGTATCTGTCCTGGCCCCCTGCATTAATTTACAATGAAGCCCCAGGGAGGTGGTGGCCCCTGGGGCTGCGTGAGTCCGCGTAGCCCCCGCACTTATTTTCATTAAAGCCCCGGGGAGGTGGTGGTTCCCGGGGCATAATAAGCCCCAGTAGGAGAGGCATGTGCGCCCCCTTCTATAATTGCAAATGCTCCCGGTACCTGGCGCACCCAGGGGCTGATAATGAACAAAGTGCGGGAGCCCGCAGTTTGGTTTTTTGTTTGGCCCGATCCGCTGATACCGTCGAAAATGTGTTTAAAACATGTTTTTTTGGGCCCTGTGAGGTCCCAGTGGGGCTTCCCCCAGAGGCCTAGGGGGTTAGGGTGCTTCTACCCTGCCTTCCTTTTCTTTTTTTTACATTTTTTGTGGGACTCGGTTCAACCGAGTCCCAAGATGGCTGCCAACACTTCCTGGTTGAAGTGTTGGCTGCCAATCACATTTCAGTAAGGTTTAATTAGGTTGTTGGGCTCTCAGATATCTATTTTTTTTAACTTAAATATCTCTGAAACTACTGAACGGATTTCTACCAAAAAGCACGCTTTTTGGACCATCATCTAGATTTCTACCAAATTTAGTGTTATTCCGTTCAGCGGTTTGGGCTGTAGTCGTGTTCAAAAAATGAAAAATCTCCATAGACATAACATGGGGAAAATGTGTTTTGAGACCCCCATTTTTTTCTTGGCCCCTGCTTAACAGTTCAACCCGATACTTTCAACACAGTAGCTGAACGAAAAAGGGGAAGTTTCGTGAACATTTCGTGAAGATTCATCAAGCGGTGCCAAAGTTATTGGCAAAACAAAAAACACTTTTCTTACGGAAACTTTGGTCCTAACTATAACTACCTACTGGCGACCACCAGTAGGTAATAATATATATATTGAATGAATAACTATTTTACCATTTGGCATACTTACCATCCTGTGCTGAGACCTCACTGGCCTGGATTACACAGGCATAAGTCTAGAAACCAGCAGAAAGGAGGGCAAAGGAATCTGGAGAGTTGGCAATGTCATCCTCTCAAAGAACAGATGACCACCATTACTGCTGGGTATGTCAGATAGCCAGGCCAGCGCGCCAGGTCCTGGGTGGTTCAGCGGTACTGACAGACCTTATGAAAAGTATTGCCTCCTTTTTGTGCTTTTACTCTTAGTGACTCATTACGAGTACCCGAGTGCCGGTGGTGGTGATTCCCCACCCTGGCAATATTGATAATGGGGGTCCCTTTAAGTTTCAGGGGTGTGGAATTACAGGTGGGTTGAACCCTGAGAATCCTCTAAGAAAGGAGCAATTACCTTTGTCCACCACTCTGCAAACGCGTCTCCTGGCGCACGACTGGTTGGGGAATGAAGTCCTCTTGGATGGTGAGGGACCTTGGGGGCCATGAAGCCCTCCTGATACCAAGGTTAATCAGTAAATTCGGGTCTGATTCCTCCTCAGATTGCTCATTCTCCACTGCAGTTTGCCCCAGAGATTTCATCTGCCGCGGCTTACCCTGCAGTATCCAATGCAAAGCAAAAGAGTCCAAGACACAGTAATATTGCTGAGCGCGCGACCTCCCTTCGTTTTAATATAAATCCCCATTCTTACGGCCTGCCAAGAGAACGGAGAAAATTATAGTCCACAGCAGATTTTTATTGAAGTCCCTTCACCAATGTGGCATTTAAAATTTAAAACACATAAATATTTTACAAGGAAGGAGCTCATCGTGGTCCCTAAGAGCAAAGTTTCTATTGCATTTGAGACGAAATTCGCTCAAGATTTAGTGAAAAATGTTGGAAGACATCAATGTTTTGTATTCCATAATCCTTATATGAAGGGCACATTTTTTATCACACTCCGGTATATCACTGTTTCATAATTAAACAAGGTTTCAAATCACATACAGATTTTATACACATCAGAATATGTTACTGTTAGGTTTCAAAGCCACTCCGTGTCTAACAATGCATCCGGGTCAGGTGAACAGGCAAGTATGGGTCACCAGCGCCCGCACCCATGTCAGGAAAGAGGTAGTGGAAGTTGATGAAGTGATAGCTGCACTTTCACAACATGCTCTAGATTCACGTTTTGTGTTAGTGACACTTATAAGAAGGAATGTGAGTCCCTGCAGTGAAGCAGCCATGAACCAGCAGCGCAGCCTCCAGTCCCTTCCGCCCAGCATTCAAGTGATTGTCTTAATGGTTAGCCCACCCCTACCGCATCATTTGACCCTGTCTTGTACCAATCAAGTGATTGCATAAAGATGTTAGATTTGTTTGTGTATTTTATATTTTTTTGCATTATTAACAACATTCACTTTAGAATTTACTTGTACACACAGACATGGTGCTATTACATTTGAAACAAATTTGCAATGTTTTGTTAAAGTGTGTTTTTCTGGCGTATGTTAACTTGGCCTCAATTAGGCCTCAACGCCATCTTGACCAGAATGGATGTCTTCTGCTGTATGTTCACTGTTCATTATTTCTGCAGCCAAGCAGAGTCATGCTTGTTTATTTCCACTGACGTTGTTGCTGCTGTTCTCAAGGAATACTTTCCAACATAGACATAGTAATGTTGAATTTTCAAGGTCCTTCCGCTAGCTCACTGTTCCAGATTCATTCACAATAGTTTGTCCTGTGTCCTGTGTCCTGTATGTGTGTTTGTCTTTGAATGACATTAGCATAGAGAGGGCAGACTCAATATTTATGCAGTGCGATAGTGCTTAGAGACAAAATGATTTTTAATAGAACTGTGCTCTGATTTGCTAAAAGTGTCACTCTTTTGCTCAAACCGTGATGATTTTGCAGAAACAAATGATTTCCTATGCAAGAAAGCAGTATGCCACTTTTTTCTTCACTCTCTAAATCTGTTACATACTTAGGACCTTTTCTCCCGACATCTTTCTGATATCCTCTATTTGAATCCCTCACTTGTCATCTCTTTCCATTTCAGTGCTGTCTTTTCATCCCTTCCTACTTGCTTCCATCTTTGCCACTTCACCATCTCCTGCCCTCACCTACTCAACTGTAAGCACAGCATTTTCATTTCCTCCAGCTCTGTCCATTACAATTGGCACTTATGTGACCATTGATCTGAAAGCCCAGCAGAGAGGCCAAGGATTGGATGTGCGTGTAGTTTGCACACCCATGTGACTCATTGACCGGCACGGTGAGGAACTTGCACTGCCTTCAGCCTCAACTTCAGAGCTCTCAATAGAGTGCCATCATAAACACACACGCACAGCCTGAACGCACTCAGACACCTGGAGCCGTATTATACATAGTGCCCTTGGGGCACGTTTGCTTTGTGCTGCCCCGGGGTATTCTGGTACTACAGAAGGAGCCGCAGACACTTGTGCAGCCCCTTCTGTAATACTGCTACTGCTGGAGCCCATGTAGCGCCAGAGCTATCTTCAGAGGGTGGCCCCTCATTTGCATAGGGGCGTGGCCCCATGCAAATAAGGGAATTAGTTTGCCTCTATTCCTGCACACTATTATGGATGTGGGGGCAGGGGCAAACAGGCTCTCAAGAGGCACACTGACAGGCGCCACAAAAAAGGTAAGTCACTGTCATTGTGCCCCCTGAGGGCAGCCCTTAGTAGGGAAGAAAGGAAAGATTGGCCTGCAGTGACCCGGCTTTAAAGTGCAGGCTGGTTGCCGCCTGCACAAAGAAACATTTCACTGCGGGCAGTGCAAGTTTGCAGCTGTCCTTAGGGCTGCACATTAATTGTAATAGGGCGCACTATCCCTGTTTGTTCCCGGCACTCCTGTTTAAAGCTGCGTCGTGGCGCACACAGGGACATTGCGCCCTGTTGGTAATACAGGCTCTGGAGGAGACTCAGTTCAAAGTGTGCACTTTAAAAGAGCCATACATTACATGAAAGACAAAACTACAGAAACACAAAAAGCAAATACTCTTCAGGAATGCAGGAAGAAGAAAAACATGGGAAACGTAAACAGGGATTGCATCACTGGCATGGAATACCTTAAGGGTATTTTATAGTAATTTTTGAGAAACTGAAAAATGTTTTTGTCAGTAAAGATAAGGTCCTGAATAAACAGCCCAAGAGGGACCCGTTTCAAAGCTGTTTATCAACTACTGTTGGATCTGGGACCCTGCCAGACCCGCCCGACTTAAAGCCATGTCCATGGGCACGTCCGTATGTCTGACATGTCTCATCAACACGGGTGTTTGTAAAGTGCAGTGTCTTGGCCTCTTACTACTGACTGACACATTATCAGCAAGACAATGATGACTTTCAGGCTGGTGCGAGTCGGGGGAGGGGGGTGGGGGGGGTTTATAATCGGTTTTGGCTCTAGACACCCCCACATCACGGCCCACCCAGCTAAGTAAACTCGTGGGGTCCCCAGCGAAAAGATTGTAAATACATTTTGGGGTTGCTTAACTAAAGCAATTACTTATGAGTCGGGAAGGAGTAGTACAGACACTGCTTACCCTACTCCAAAATGCCTCTGTGAAGAGGCCTCTTCAACGACCAAAATATCGACCGTAGTTGAAGATATGGCTACCATAATGTCGACCTTTTTTACACACATAAATGCAGCCAGACTCGTCCCTACCTGCTGGAGAACTGGGCCAGATACTACTCTAGTCCAGCAGAACCTCTTGAAATGAGATATTCCTGCATTGTCGACATTTTGAAGTTCAATACATTTCGGTGTTTGTGTTTTTTGAGGGCTGGGGAGTACACCACGCCAGTTCAAAAATACCAAAATCTGTCTTGATTCGATATCGGTTTGTACCATAAACAGAATATGGATCCCTGGAGCAGGGGGCAGAGTTACATGTCTCTTTTCACATCTTGTTGGCCACTTTGCATCTGAGCAGTTGCTGCAATAACACTGCAACGTTTTTCGAGAAACTGTAACCAAGAGAGTCATGTAGAAAATAGTTCTGGGGAACACGGCCCTTTAGAAAAGTTTTCTATGGCAGTCAGTGGTCGAAGTGCATTAAAAACGTATGGGAGCTGTGTGCAAATAGGGCGGGGTGAGTGAGATTGGGGCTTAACTTTTTTCGGTCTTTCACCTTCAGGTATCTATATATAAAAAATGCACAGCTTAAATGAAAACATAAATGCAAGTTAAATTAATCAGTGGGAAATGCACTACCGTACATTACAAAACCTTTATTAGTTAATGCACTGGGGACTTCTGTGTCTGTAACCAGACAGCCACAGAATTTAGCCTGGTCGGTGCAGTGGAAAATAGTGACTTTTGTGCATTTAGTTCTACGAGGTCCCATTCTGTGACATAAAGCACTGTGAATATGTAAGTCATTATTTTAAACTTGCATTAGACACAGTAGAATATAGGCTGCTATATAATGCGCAAAACGTTTTAAGATAAAAAAGTGCTTCCAAAATATAGGGGCAGATTTACAAGCCCCCTGCGCCACCAGTACGTCACTTTTCGTGACGTACTGGTGGCGCAGGGGGCTCCTCGATATTTACAAGGAGAGGAAAAGCCACCATGCGTGACTTTTCCTCTCCTTGTAAATACCGTCCCTTCACACGCAGCACTTTGCGGTGAAGGGGCGTTCCATGGGTGTTGCTGTGGGTGTTCCCACGCAACACCCATGGAGCAAGACACATCTCCAGAATTACGAGAAATCGTAACTCTGGAGATGCGTCTGAAAGCTACGCCACCCTAGAGGTGGCGTAGCGAGAGCGCACCGAGGAGAAATGTTTTCATTTCTCCTCGTTTTTCCTCTTTCAATGCGTGCTGCATTCTGCAGCACGCATTGAAAGAGGAAAAGCCTGTACTGATTGTTTTTGTGCAGAAAGGTGCCCCTTCCTGCACAGAAACAATCTCCCCATGGCGCAGGCATCCTTGCACCATGGTGCAAGGGTGCCTGCGCCGGCGCTTGGCAGCTGTTTGTGCGCTAGCGCAGGGGAGAGCACAGGAATGCGACATATTCTTGTAAATATGTCGCATTCCTGTGCTCTGAAAGTGCCGCAGCGTGGCGCAGCCAAAGGGCTTGCAGCGCCACGCTGCGGCACTTTCTTGTAGATCTGCCCCATAGATTTTAGTAATACTCAGACTGTGCGTACTGCAATTATTTTTATAACTGCTCCTTAAAACACAGATTGGACACAATAGTAGGGGACCCCTTCACAGATAAGGACTGGATTAAAATTCATGAGGGGGTGAAGCAGGTGAGCTTGAACACTTGCTTTAAATTGAAACAATATAATTTTGTCCATCAGACATACCTTACCCCCAAAATGTTAACTAGGATCTACCCGGATCGCTCAGGGCAGTGCCCCAGATGTGGGGAGACGGAGGCCGACTTTATACATATGTCATGGTTCTGTTCGGATCTGTGCCCTTATTGGACTGAAGTCCTGGCTACGCTACAAGAGGCGACGGGCTGGGTGATACACCGAGAGATCCGTACGGTATTACTTGGTTTACTGCCCGACCGAAAAACAACAACCTCATCAGGAAATTCGTTCTCCTGGGATTGGTGTTGGCAAAGCGCCGTGTAGCTATATCATGGCTGAGCCACAGTCCACCTAGGGTATCGCAGTGGGTGCGGGATGTGAATGAATGGGCTACAGCTGAAGTGGTTCGAATGCAACAGATCAGACGGGATGAAAAACTAGAAGATGACCTACGGGCCTGGAGGGCAATGTTGAGGGACATGCAGACCGATCGCTCACCCACTGCTTCCCAGACTAACGACACAGGGACTGAACGGTCAGCAAGAAAATAAGTGACGATTATGAGTGGAAGGAGGGTACACAACCTAGAAATAAGAGCTGACACACAGGGATGGATAGAAGGAAGAAGGACGGACACCCAGACATGGAAGGTATAGTTAAGGGAGGGGGGGGGCAGTGTAGTTAAATAAAACAGGTCTTTGTCGTTTAAAAAGGCATTAGTCAAGGGAAGATGTCATGCAGGAGGAAGAGGCAGAGGAAGACAAGAATACGTGTAATACTGCTTTATGATGAATAGGCCAGTGTATGTAAACATCCTGGGGCAGATCTACAAGAAAGTGCCGCAGCGCGGCACCGCAAGCCCTTTGGCTGCACCACGCTGCGGCACTTCCGAAGCACAGGAATGCGACATATTTACAATGATATGTCGCATTCCTGTGCTCTCCCCTGCGCTGGCGCACAAACAGCTGCCATGCGCCGGCGCAGGCTTCCTTGGTGCAAGGATGCCTGCGTCGTGGGAAGATTGTTTTTGTGCAGGAAGGGGCCCCTTCCTGCACAAAAACAATCACTACAGGCATTTTCCTCTTTCAATGCGTGCTGTAGAATGCAGCACGCATTGAAAGAGGAAAAAACGAGGAGAAATGAAAACATTTCTCCTCGTTGCGCCTCGCTACGCCACCGTAGCATACTGACGCATTTCCAGGTTTACGAATCTTCGTAAATCTGGTAATGTGACTCGTTCCATGGGTGTCGCATGGGAACACCCACAGCAACACCCATGGAAGGTAAAATGCTGCGTGTAAAGAGGCCATATTTACAAGGACAGGAAAAGCCACGCAGGGTGGCTTTTCCTGTCCTTGTAAATCTGGGGCAGGGAAATGCGCTGTCAATGCGTCACAAAAAGTGACGTACTGGCAGCGCAAGGGGCTTGTAAATCTGCCCCCCTATGTTTGGTTTATTTTTCTCTTTCTCTTGGATAATTGATTCTACATGCAGTAAAGTGTCAGAAAATGTCTAAATTGTTGTACCCTCTATTCTTGTCTCAAATGCCAATAAAGATATTTTTTTTAAAAACTGCTCTTCAAAACACACACTTCACAGCTCAGCTGGTAAATCCCATGAAATGCCACTCAAGATGCTTCAATACCGTGTCATCAGGAAGCGTCAAGTGATTCCATTAATTAAAGCCCAGACTGGTTTCCAAGCTTCCTTTCCTTTTGCAGATTGGCCAGTTGCATACATTACATTCAGGGAAGTAGGCACCCTGGCAAGAGGGCTTGGTAGCTCTCTGCCTCTCCCTGGGTTCACAGCAGAGGAGACTCCCTGCCTTACACTCCAGCAGAGGAGAATCCCTGCCTTACACTCCAGCAGAGGAGAATCCCTGCCTTACACTCCAGCAGAGGAGAATCCCTGCCTTACACTCCAGCAGAGGAGACTCCCTGCCTTACACTCCAGCAGAGGAGAATCCCTGCCATACACTCCAGCTGAAGAGTTCCAGCTGTTGGAATTAATCGTCCCGGAATGGTTGCATTTTCATAAAAAGTAGGGGAGCTGTTTTTCTTAAATTAAAAAAGTATGGGCACGTCGTGCCCTTCAGATCCTGCCCACTTCGACCACTGAGTTGGCAGTTAATATTAAAAAATCGATTGAATCCCTTCTTAACACTTTAAACTCTGCACCAATCCTCTCCCACTGTGGCGTGCCGAACCACCCCTGACTTCACTGGAATGTGGATTGGTTCATTTGTGCCGACGTTGTGCGTAAATCACAAAGTTACGCCAAATGCGGGTATTTACGTTGACTCCGTGTGCTGTTTACCTCGGCGGTTTCCGCAGGTAGAAATTTCGCAGCCCTCTCTTACAATCAGTGCTTTAAATGGGCCGGTACTCACCGGTACGGAGTACCGGCACTTTTATATTTTCTCCCCTTGAGTACCGGGACCTTTCCTCGGGAAAGGAGAGTACCGGTACTCATAACGGCCCGGTTTTGATGCGGTTGGTGCTGCGCTCCATCCTTGGCAGGTCTTTCTGCACGGCCTACAATGGGTTAAAGCGCCTTTCAAACCAAGCTGAAGCCTGGGCTGCGCTGGTTCAAAAGCGCCAGCAGAGCAGCTCGCCTTCAGTAGAACACAGAGCTGCGTGTGCATCTCTGGAGTGAAAGGTCGAGTATCGCTGCAGGGTCCCTTTCAGAGGGGGTCTGAAAGTGACAAAAAAACCTGATTTGCGGAGCGTGGGCCACATTGTTCAGGGATACAGCTTGCTAGCATGCCCATTGTTTTAATCGCGCGCAAATCTTCGCCCATCAACAATTTAAATGAGGGATTTGCATGAAACAAAATCCCGGCCCTCTAGATTAAATGCATTCATGCTTTTAAAAAATAAAACTGCAGCACTAGTACTGATTCGTCAGTGTGCCATTTATTGGAAAACATAGCCCCGCCCCAAACTCCGCCCCCAATCCACTACTTTTTTTTTGTGAGTACCTGCACTTATTTTTTTCCATTTAAAGCACTGCTTACAATGTTTGTTGAACTTCATCGCTCTCAAACTTTTCCTTTCAAATGTGCCAAATGCCTGTAATATGATTCACGCTGAAGTCCAACTGGCGCCATCCACCAGAATTCTGCCAATGAAGCTGCGAGTCTCCGTGCCAGGCAGGGTCTGCCCACGCCACGTAAACACAAACCAGTCCAAGGTGGCACTTGCCGTTATGTCAGTGGTGGCGAGGCCACGCAGAGCCCTGGCTGCGGAGAGGCCTGTTTGTTTTGGCAGGTAGTGGTGCTGAGTCCAAAAGCAACACGCTGGCATCTAAAAGCTCTTGTCAGAGCAGCCCACTCTGCAGCTGGCATCATTAGAGCTCAGGGAGCGCGTAAAGCTTCGCAGCTGATGGCGCTCAAGGATGGAACCGGCCGGACGGCCATTTCGTTTGACCCATCATGCAGATGGCCATCTGGAAGGGGGGACAGAGCCAGAGAGAACTTTGTTGAAAGGGCCAAGAGGAGCTGGCAGGACTGCTCCACATGGTGGCAGTGCCAAGCGTAGGCCTGTCCGCATCTGAGCTTGGAAGCCGGTCTAGATCCTACCAGATGGCTGCGAAAGGGAACATAAGGGAATCCTTTGAAGGCATTCCAGGTGCTGCTTGTGGTGCATTGGGCGAGAACTTACGAGACCGTGATTGTCTTCCCACATGGAACCCCCTCTTCCACCTCTCGTAACACTTCCGGTCCAACCTCCAGACTGACCTGACCAGAACCAACGTCAAGACTCACCTGACCAGACCCAACCTCCAGACTGACATAACTAGAGCCAGCCTCCAGACTGACCGACCTAACCAAAACCAATCCCCAGACTGACATAACTAGAACCAACCTCCAGACTGAAATAACTAGAACCAATTCCAGACTCACCTGACCAGACCCAAGCTCCAGAATGACCGACCTAACCAGAACCCAACTCCAGACTGACATAACTAGAACCAACCTCCAGACTGACCTGACCAAAACCCACCTCCAGGCTCACCTGACCAGAACCAACCTCCAGACTCACCTGACCAGAACCAACCTCCAGACTCACATGACCAGAACCCACCTCCAGACTCACCTGACCAGAACCAACCTCCAGACTCACCTGACCAGACCCAAGCTCCAGAATGACCGACCTAACCAGAACCCAACTCCAGACTGACATAACTAGAACCAACCTCCAGACTGACCTGACCAAAACCCACCTCCAGACTCACCTGACCAGAACCAACCTCCAGACTCACCTGACCAGAACCAACCTCCAGACTCACATGACCAGAACCCACCTCCAGACTCACCTGACCAGAACCAACCTCCAGACTCACCTGACCAGAACAAACCTCCAGACTCACATGACCAGAACCCACCTCCAGACTCACCTGACCAGAACCAACCCCCAGACTCAACTGACCAGAACCAACCTCCAGACTCACCTGACCAGAACCCACCTCCAGACTCACCTGACCAGAACCAACCTCCAGACTCACCTGACCAGAACCAACCTCCAGACTCACATGACCAGAACCCACCTCCAGACTCACCTGACCAGAACCAACCCCCAGACTCACATGACCAGAACCAACCTCCAGACTCACATGACCACAGAACCAGCCTTCAGACTGGCCTGACCAGAACCAGCCCCCAGACTGACATGACCAGAACCAACCTCCAGACTGACATGAACAGAACCAACCTCCAGACTGACATGAACAGAACCAACCTCCAGACTCACATGACCAGAATCATCCTTCAGACTGAAATGACCAGAACCATTTGCTGGCCTGCCAAAGTAGCAGACATACCCTGTATTTATGTGTGAATGTTATTAAAGTTGCATAAATCCCACAACACATAGGGAAGCCTTGTAGTATCACGAGGCAAAAAAGTACTCTATTAGGATGGATTTTAGGTATTTATGAATGTTATCTAAGTCTACCTGTAAATTTATCATTTTCAGCTTCATATTGTAATACTGTTAAGGACATGTTATATGTGTGGTACGATCTGGCTTCATGTTGTTATCTAGTACAAACAATGATTTTGCACTGGTTTAATAACTACAAAGCATGTAAAGTGAACTGTAAAACAATAAGTGCAGGAGCTGTACATTTTTGTTGCTAGTCGACCCTGCAAGGTAGCACAATCCCAAGGCTGCAAAGTCTTTAATCCACGTCATGGCTCTTCCTCCCACCTCCTACACTGCCTGTCTCTCTATAACACCACTTATCTCCTTTCCACATGTTCTGCCTTTCTCCCTGTTGCTATCAGTCAACCTCTGATGATAAAAACACGCTGGCATCTAAAAGCTCTTGTCCCCGAAAACATTAATGCCGGCAGCCAGCACGTGTAGCCAGCGGCACAAATTAAGCACTGCTGAGCTCAGTCGAGCATTACTGACCAGGGCTCATTTATTGGGGTGAAATTAACCCTAACCTTCTCTGGATGCCAGAAGGTGGTGGGCACAGATTAGCCACTTACAGAACACCACACTGAGGAACCGTCTGACTTCTCAAATGCCAGGTACATCTCTTGCAGAATGCGGCATATTAACCCGAGGTCATGCCCCAAGGTGCCACCTGTATGTCACATTAGGCCATCACTAGGACAAGGCACATTGTACATCAACAACCATATTTTATAGATAATTTAGCATTTAGTTATAGCTTGGTGTAAGTGATAGCAGAAGCGATGCCGAATACTCCTCCTTCAGGAGTTATTTGAGTATCAGGCATGTGCCAAGATCTCTGCCGCCCCAGATATTACATCAGAGATGAGGGGTTTGTGAAAAAGGATGTAATGTGTGTTGTGAACTAAGTGCAAAAGACCCAGACAGACTCTGATTCATCACTAAAAATAGATCTTATATTTAGGTGGTAACTCGAATTCTATAAGTGTCAGTTCTTGCATCTATGTCTGATTCTTCTCTCTCTCTCTCTCTATATATAGATATATATAAAATATATATATTTTCTCTCTATCTTTTACTCTCTCCCTCTCTACCTCTCCTGCTTTCCCTCTTCCTCTATTTCTCTCTATCACAGTTTTTTTGGTATCCTTCTCTCTGTCTCTTTTTCCGCTTTGCATTCTTCTCACTTTTCTCTCTCTCTCTCTCTCTCTGTATATATATATATATATATTTTTCTGTTGGTCAGGAAGATGGTGAACATAGGCCCTGTGGTCAACCCTGACTGCTGATGGACGTAAGGAGCAACTATATTTATATATATATATATAGTTGCTCCTTACGTCCATCAGCAGTCAGGGTTGGCCATGGGCCTATGCTCACCATCTTTCTGAGCAACAGAGGCCCAGCCTGGGTTCCAGTCCTGCACCAAACCCGCAGTGCGCTCAACCCGTGCTACACGTGGACTTCAGCTGTGCACAGCGATTTTGGCCAAAGAGGCTTACCTGTGGTCTGGCTCCGCATCCAGGTCTTATGCCCAAATCATTGTGCAGCCACCTGCCCCCACCACTGAGCCCTTTCAGACATGCTCAGCCTGGATGGCCACAGGGCTTCAATCCATCCTCAGGGTCGGACTGGGACACAAAATAGGCACCAAATTAAAGTGGGCCCCATTAGTGAAGCAAATAGCTAAAAAGAGATATTATCAGGGAAATCAACTGTAAAAACTGGATCATCTGGCCATAAAGTCGGCCCAGACACTGATCTGTGAGACCAGCCCTTCGGGCACTGCCTGATTGCCCTGTAGGCCAATCCAACCCTGTCCTCCTGTGCACATGGGGATTAACAGCCGGTCCTGACCTGTGGCCAGCATCTGCACACAAACTATTTGTGCCCCCCACTACGATATTTGCCCCTGTGCAGGGGGTGGCTGCAGGATGTCTGCCTAGGCCTTGTGCTTAACCCAAACTGTAGGCAATCCTGCTACACCTCGCCTTCAGCAGACCTCAGCCGGGGTTGACCACAGTGTCTTACCGAAAGCCTGGCCCTTCACTCATCATGGTGTGAAGCAAACCTGCTTGTTCCTGGTCCTGTACCAGGCCCATGCCTTCAGACAAGCTGTGCTCAGCCTTTGGCCTTGTGCAGCATACTCTGAGTGGATGGTCTTCCCTGCAGCCAGGCCTTGCTCTGGCCCAATGCCAAAAAGCCACTATTCCATCAAACCAGCTGGCAATGCCCTTTGACCAAGAGCAGCAGGCTCTGGGAGCAGCCAGGTCTGCAGCCAGGCCCTAAGCTAGCCCATAAGCCTCTGAACCAGCTGTGCACGGCCCACTTGCCATGTGCTGTGGGATATGGGCTCAAAGCCTGGCCAGCTGCCTTGTCTTGCACCACCCTCTGAGCGAGCTGCTCATGACCTGCAACCATGCATGGTATCTGTGACCTGTTCAACAAACTGCAGGTCAGAGCACCAGGCAAAGCCCTTTCCTCCTCCTGCAACTCTGCACTCTATGATGAGCATCAGAGGTGCCCATGGAAGATCAGAGTCTGCTTATAGGGAAAGTGGGAAGGAGGAAATACAGCACAGAGAGTGTCCTGCACAGTGCAGCTCTAGCAGCATGTTCTCACTTTTAAAGATGCCTGTAAAGAGAAATATAAGCAGCTGCTATCATTGGTTCTTAAGCAAAGGGAGGCCACATATAATCCAGCAGGCCTCCAGCTCTGGACTAGCAAGGGACTGACCCAAAAGTCTTTAATGCAGTCAAATATTTGGCATTATCCAGACTGAGTTAATGACCAGTCCACCACTGCCGGACAAGATGGACCTGAGTGTTAGAAAGAAGAGAGCAAGAGGGTAAATAGACTGAGACTAGAACAGCCACTTGGAGGGAATGCAACAGACATATATTTAAACCCAATACACGAACAATAGAAGTGCTGCTGAAAGAAGGAAGGCAATCAAAAGAGATGAGAAGTGTGAGAAAGGGTGAACGCTGAAGGTATGTTGAATTGATGAACCCAAGACAAACTAGATGCGCATGGGCACAAGAAGAGGTTGTATGCCAGACTATCTTAAACAGAAATATTCTCTGGCATAAATATAGTTACAGATTTAGGGCCCTATCAAGCGGTTGCATCACTTTGGCACCATGCAATGTGGTGAAAAAGCGACGCAACCCCTAAGATGGAATATAGGCCTTTTTTTCGCATGCCATAACAACGCATGCCTTAACAACGACTGCGTTGTTATTTCGCATACCGTTACAACGCAAGTCGTAACAACGACTTGCTTTTAGGGGGCGCTGGATGTTGGAATAGTATAATTTACTATTCCAACTCCAGTCTGTGCGGACACTAGGGAAGTTGTTGGATTTTAAATCCAACACCTTCTTCCCCCTAACGCAAGTCGTTTTTCCGACTTGCGTTGTAACGGTATGCGAAATAACAACGCGGTTGTTGTAACGACCGCGTTGTTATAGCATGCGTTGTTATAGCATGCGTTGTTTAGCATGCAAAGTAAAGGCTGTTTACCCCTAAGGAATATAGGATGTGATTTATCAAGCCGCGCAAGGCCCCCTTGCTTTGCTCTGCATGGCTTGATCAATCTGGAGTAACACAAGGCAGCGCAAATCACTGCGTCGCGTTACTGTGCCCCAGGGAGACGCTGTGTGGGTGTTCCCACGAGACACCCATGATTTTGACACATTCCCGGATTTACCATTACTTGTAGGCCTGGGAAGGTGCCAAATGCAATGCTTTCCCAGGTGAGGCATAACCAGGGGAAATATCTTTGTTTCCCCTCGTTGCTTCATCATTCTGAAGCACCTATAGAAAGAGGAAAATGCCTCAGGGGATTGTTTTTGTTCAGGGAGGTGCCCCTTCATGCACAAATAAATCCTGCTTTTAATGCACCCTTGCAGCATGGTGCAAGGGTGCCCGCGTTTGCTCTAGGCAGCACATTGTGCGCCAGCACTGGGAAAAGACCGGAAAGTGCCGTACTGTGATAAATAAGGTGCATTCTGGCCTTTCCGTGTAAAGCAGTGTAGCAAGGTGCATGGCTGCAGTGCAATGCGTTACAGTTTCATAAATATGGCCCTTAGATTATAGCTGTAGATTTTCTATTGCTAGGAGAAATCATTTTGTAGAAGATATTTAGTAAACAAATTTTATGTCAGGCAATATTCTGAAAAGGGTGACTTGTACCATAACACAGAGGAACAATAACAAAGCTGGGGAAAACCTGGAGGTGAACTTTCAGTTGCCTTAAAAGTCAATAAAGAGCTAATTTTACAAGGATATGACTGGAAGTGACAACCATCAAAGAGGCGGCGTGAGTTAAAATAAAGAGAAGAATAAAACAAGCATAGGCAAAACCAAACTGACTACCATCCTTTTGGCTTTGACAATACTTGTTTTGTCACAGTAGTTGCACACATTTATTTTTGATAATAAACTGGGGCCTCACCAATATGAAAAACAAAGTAATAAACAAAATGAAAAAAAAACTTTTTGGCCTTGCCAAGCACACCTTGCTATAGGAGTCCCTAGTGATGAAGGCAGCTGCTTTGTGTGGAAATGCTATTTTTGAAAGAGTAGACTGCATCATTCATGGCTAAATTGGGCTGACCAAATGCTTTTGCATTATGTTGCTGCAGGCGTAATTTTTATACCACTGGGTCTGTATAGTTAGGACCATGTTTCGATAGTAATGCACTTTTTGTTTTCCTAATAAATTGGGTGCTGTTTGACGAACCTTCACAAAACCATCCCAAAAAAACATTCTTTCACCTCAGCTCCTAACAGGAAAGTTTCGGGGTGATCTGTCATGTCAAACGGGGGCTGAGAAAAAGGGAGATCAATCAGCATTTGCAAAGTGCAGCTAATCACCCGACCGGGTATCCAGGTGCTTGCAGGTCCCGAAGGCTCGTTCAAACAGCCAGGTATTGAGGGCTCTTCGGAATTCCAGAAGTGAGGTGGTGGTCCGGAATTGCGGGGGGGCTGCCAAAAAAAATGGAGGAAAAGCAAGGAGAAAGATGTGAGAATGAAGGAAAAGTAAGGAGAAGGCACAAAAAGAAATGGGGGGGGAAAAAGCAGGAGAAAGCAATGAGAACAAGGAAAAAGCAAGGAGAAGGCATTAAAAAAATGGGAAAAAGCAAGAAGAAAACAGGAGAAGGAGCGAAGCAGCAGCACTGGGAGAGCTGGGCCTGGGACCTGGGACAGCTAGTCCTTGTCCCGGAAAGCATGCTTTTTATGATGTGGTGTAAATCCATTCAGTAGTTTTTGTGATATTAAGGCTCAAAAACTTTGTATATTTCACACTACAGAAGATCAGCAGAGTCGACAGATCACGAGATGAGATTTGATTGGCTGCTACCACATCAACAACTATTTGGTGACTTGCGACTTAGTCCCTAGTGCTGTAAAATAAACATCAAAAAAAGATATAATGGGGCAGGGTAGGGATACCCTGTCTATATTTGTAAAGATTTTACCACAAATTTGTGGTGGATCTGCAGATCCACAGTAAAATGTAAAAAAATAAAGTGCGGGCTCCTGCGCTTTGAAAAAAATAACCCCTCCCCCCAGGGAGGGCATGGGCCCAGGAGAGTGGCATGTTTGTTTATTTTGGGGAGGGGACATGCAACCCTTCCCCGTGCCTCTATGAGGCCCCAGGGACCCCATCCATTGGGGCCAATCTTTTGAAGGGGGGGTGGGAGCATGGCCCCCATCCCCAAGTCTCTATGAGGGCTTGGGGACCCCATCCTCCTGGGCCAACTCTCAGGGGCGTAACACAGGCCCCCGCAGCCCCCGCGGTGTGGGGGGGCCCCCGCACAGTACTTTCGCCCGAGAGTTTCTGCTAAAGATCGGCGCGGGGGCCCCTCCATGCATCTTGCAAGGGGGCCCCCTCAAATTTCGTTACACCACTGCCAACTCTATAATAAAGGGAGGAGAGCCTGTGGCTCCCTTCCCAGGGCCTTTAGGAGGCCCCGGGTACCCCATCCCACGGGGCCTGTAATTGAAAATGGGGAGGGGGCATGCAGCCCCCTCACAGCCAGTCTAACGTCCCGGAGACCCCATCTACAGGGCCAGCTCAGGGACATCTTTTCCCCTCCAGAGAGCGTGGGCAGGGAAAGTGTATTGTCCCCCCACCCAGCGGGAGCAGAAAGCTTCTCCCATCAGGAGGGAGCACAAAACATTTTCCCTACCCGCGTTCTCGTGCAGGGAAAACACAGAATTGCTAGAGCCTGGTGGGAGCAAAAAAACAGGTGCTCCCGCTGGGTAGGAGCAGTGCTGGCTCCCACATCACCATGGATACGTGCAGACAGTGGAGCCGGTGGGGCTGTGGGGACATACCTTTTTAAATGACCAAAACCACCAGAATTCACCAGTTACAGTTAGCTAAAGTAACTATTACTCATGTCCTACAGTACCTATAAGTCACGCCTCCACTATGTACAGTGTTGTCATGAATTATAAGTTAGGTAATTAGCAGTGAATGGCAAAGGGGAGCTTAATAGTTACTTTAGAGCATGGACTACAGTTACTTGAGATAATTGGCATTTTAGCCTAACTATAATGTCTCTTTAACCATCGTTTTTTTCAATTAATTTATAAGGTTTCTTTTAAATACCTAACTATATCTGTTACTTTAACCTTTGTTTTTTTCAGTGAATTTCTATGTTTATTTTAAAGGAAAGAAAGATATCTATTGTCATGTGTGGCATAAGGTGGGACGCATGGCCTTGCCACCCCAGCGCCTATGGCTGGCTACATTATGTAACAATATAAAAGGTGTCATTTTAAGTAAGGCAGACCTTCTGGCTTTGTGAGAGGCTAAAAAAATAATAATAATTGTGGCAGGGCCTTTTGGCTTTATCAAGGGGTCAGCACAGTAACATATGAAGCTGACCTATTGGCTTTGTCAAAAAGTCACTAATAACCATAATCAAATGTATATTTCATTAACTCACGCATTGAAATGCTTAATAAAAGTGATTGTGACAAAATGTTTTCAGTAAAGCTCTTTAATAAAAACATTAACGTGTTTGAGTTTTAAAAAACTTTATGCCACGAAGGGGTGGATTTACAAACACTTTGTGCTGGATTTGCATCACAAAAGTGAAGCAAACCAGCACAAAATGTCTCTGTAGATATGGCGCTCTCCTTCTCTCTCCCTGACACCTTTGTAAATCTGGCCCGATGTGTCACCATAAAACCAAGCGCTAGAGGTCTCTGCACTCCAGCTGAAGAGCATACAGCTCCAGTTCAGGGTGCTTAAAAAAACATGTGGTACACTCTCCTGGGTCATGGATTCAATGCCGGAGCAGTCAATAATAAATGAGTGGCTTCTGAAGCTCATTTATTAATCATTTAAAAAAAATATATTTTGGTTGTTCTGGTGCCCACCCAGGACACTTACATCTTTAATTTTCATTCGGGGCCACGGGGTGCACATACCCTGCACCCTCATGGGTGACAAGAAGCACTCTACAAATCTGATTCATTGATTGTATCTTTTTTGTGTTTATTTCCAGGCCAGGGGAATCATTCCTCAAGTCCTAAATTAACTGCTGCCACATATTTGTTGATCAGAACTTATCTCAAGATTTGTTGACTCCGCGGATCCTCAGCGGCATGAAATATCTATATTATTTAGCTAAATTTCTCTAAAACTACTAAACGGATTTACACCAAATCACAGCATGCTCTCTAAACCAAGATCTAACTTTCTGCCCACGCTGTAGTAATTCTGTTTAGCCGTTTTGGCTGTAGCTGTGTCTAATTTTCCAATGGAAATATGAATGGGGAAAAGATGTTTTGGGACCCCCCCCTTTTTTCTCAGCCCCCGTTCGATGGATCACATCAAAACTTTCCAGTTAGGAGCTGAGGTGGAAGAACATTTTTTGGGGAAAAGTTTGTGAAATTTCGTCAACCGGCATCGAACTTATAAGCAAACCCAAAAATGCTTTACCTATGGAATTTATGGAATTGTGGTCCTAACTATGGCTACCCAGTACTATCTATCTATCTATCTATCTATCTATCTATCTATCTATCTATCTATCTATCTATCTATCTATCTATCTATCTATCTATCTATATATATATTTAGCAAAATCAAAAGGGCTTGGCTAATATTCAGAACATGTGAGGGGAAGATAAATAAAGAGAGGAAGGAAGTATAGCTGACAAAGGATGGAGGACAGAAAAGAAGAGATTCTCAGCCTTGAATGTGTTCGGATTAGGGGTGAGTGAAGTTATAACTACTCCCGTGAGGTCAGGGAAAGTTTTCCAACTTTGTGGACTTCTCCCGTTGCTCCAAGTCAATGCAGCTGAATATCGTGCCCAGTAATGGTATTGCCGATACTTGTTAAAAGAGGCAGATTTGCAATTTGAAAAGGAATGTATAAGTACCAGCTGCACACTCATCCAGAATCCCAAAATTGGAACAAATGTCTACTATTTTCAGCTGAAAAAGGTGACGAAGCACGTCAGATACCTTATAACATCCAGGAATATGGAGCACCTGAGGTAGGTATTTGGCAGGGAAAGACGCTGTTGCCAGAGATGGCTTATAAATACTCAAACTCTCAATTAGTGGCCAAGTA
Source organism: Calotriton arnoldi (assembly GCA_963921515.1). Taxonomy (NCBI): domain Eukaryota; kingdom Metazoa; phylum Chordata; class Amphibia; order Caudata; family Salamandridae; genus Calotriton; species Calotriton arnoldi. The sequence continues at coordinate 348,625 of CAWUFW010011074.1, forward strand.
AAAATAAAAATAAGTAGTTTCCTAAAAATGAGTAGTGGAAGGATGGAAGCAAGCCAATCAGAGAGGTGGTAAAGAGAATATGCTCGATGGAAGGGACAACCATAAGATGGACAAGGAAAGCCATCAAATAAGAAACAAGCAAATGAGAGTGACAATAAAGCCACCCAATCATAAGCAATGGGCGGGCTGCAAGCCCCTGTGAGCTCTTGGTAAGTGCACAATATGTGTTTTGCAACTGCCCTGTCTGGTAAGATCGACATAAAACGATAAATTGCGCTTATGTGGTAATATTTCCTGCTGGTAACAAATAAGGTAAATCCCTGAAAAATAGAAAGAAATACCTAAAACAATGGGCGAGTTCCAGGTGTAGTCATCTGTGAAGTGCGAAAAAAGGCCCAGTCAATCATCTGTTTGCTTCTTTATGGACACGCTTTGTTACATCTTTTTGTGACATCTTGCGGGCCCGTTCATACAACAACCGCACCCCGTGCTGCTAGTTAGCGGGAAGTGCTGAAAAACATCTTCCAGGTCCAGCCTGAAGCCTGGAAAGGATTTATGAGTAGGAATCTCACAGAAGGCATACATCAGAAAGGAAGGTTTCACAGGGCTCCTTAAAGTAGAAGAACATGCAATATCTGGTCTTTTAAACCTAGTCCTATAGAATCTGATTGAAATAGGTGGCCGAGTGGAACTATAGCCTCAAAATTACCCTCATACGGTCTCCAAGGCTACACTAATGAAAAAACCAACACAGATAATGATTGTTCTGTCTTGAAAATTTTAGATTGATGGGAAGGACAGACTTCCAAATCAAGGAATATTGAGTAAACTGGGCCATGCTGTAAGAACACCAGAATAACAGGAGTGAGTCTTCCACATTAGAACAGCCAAAACAATGAGGTGTAAGCCAACAACTCTTTAATTAAGAAGATCCAGTTTACACAGAACAGACTCTGGGGTGAGCCTCAATGGGAGGTGAGAGACATCGTGGACCATATTTACAAGACCCTAACACCACTGGAGCATCACTTTTTTTGACACTCTGGTGGCGCAGTGTGCTGGCCCATATTCAGAAGGCCACGCAAACCCACCCTACGTGGCTTTTCATGGCCTTGTAAATACGGCCCCTTTTCATGCATCACTTTACGTGAAAGGGGTGTGCAATGGGTGTTGCTGTGGGCATTCCACCACAACACCCATTGCTTTTTGATGATTCCCCAGATTTACAAGGAAGTGTAAATCTGAGGCAGTGCAAAAAAACTAACGCCATTGAAAAGCAGGCGTTAGAGTGGCGCAATGAGGAGAAATAGTTTTATTTCTCCTCGTTTTTTGCTCTTTCTATGTGTGCTGCATTCTGCACCACACATAGAAAGAGCAAATCACCTTTAATGATTGTTTATATGTAGTAAGGTGTCCCTTACTGCACATAAACAATCATCCCTTCAACGCAGGCATCCTTGAAACCTGGTGCAAGGGTGTCTGCGTTGGCGCTAGCTAGCTTTTTTAGTTCCGGTCCATGGGAAAACACAGGGGTGTGCAGTATTCTTTTTTAAATGATGCAGCGTGGCGCTGCTAAATTGCTTGCAGAACCACGCTGCATCATTTCTTTGTACATATGCCCCTCTGTTTCAAAGTTATGGAAACACACCGCCTGAAACCAGCATCACAACTGTGAAATTATCTCAGAACAAAGGCCGCATTCTTAAGCAAGACTTGCATTTTGCATTCAAACATACTAGACTGCGCACCAAAAGCAGCCACAGGAAAAAATGTTCAAACCAGCCCGCTCCCTTCCTCCTCTCTCATGTCCCTCCTTTTCTTTCTCTTTCTCTCTCTCCCTCTCCCTCTCTCCCGCTCTCTTTCTTCCCCTCCTCCTCTCTCTCCCTCTCACCTCCACGTCTACTGTAATTTCTTGTAGAAGCTGGAGGAAGCGGCAGAGGTGCCAGCAGCGTCCCTCACACTAAAAACCGGCTTCCAAAGGCCAGGGCGTAGCTTAGTCAGTGAGATTTGTGGGGTATGAATTGCAAATTTCCCAACTAAAAACAGTATGCCAAAGGGTGGAGGGATGACCAAGATTTGAGTTACACCTTCCCCATGAGGAACAGGTTCAATACTTATTTGCATTAGGTGGGCCTCTATCTAAGATCCTTAAAAAAAATAGTTAAAACATTTTAGTCAAAGAAAGATGAGCAAAACCAACAAAGGCATAGAAGACCTGACTCGGGGCCCCCAGACCCAACTATCAAGCCAAGAATTCATTTTTTGGGGGGAGGTGGGGTCCCACCCCAAATACCTCCCTGAAGCTACGCCCTTGCCAAAGACACTAGCCAGGTGGAAAAAAGGACATACCAAGCCTATGAGCTGAAGAAAGGCTACGGTGGGTGGTGTATTTCAGCTCCATCTTCAGTACCAATGGAAGGTTTCCCATGCTCACCCCTTGTTGCAATTAGGCTAGGAGCCCTCAGAGGAGACCAGAGAGCCACAAGGAAAGTCAGAATTTGAGGGCCCAGGATGTGATGGACAAACACTGTGAGGCAGATGGCCAAGTGCATTTAATGTCAATATTCTAGTGTGCACAGATGTGCATGTACATCGGGCATGCTCTTGCACAACCGATTGATACAATTTTTCTGATCTTACATTTGGACATTTTGGTTCAGATGTATCAAGGGTTTACCGGTCGCAAACGGGCCGATTCCCAGAATCAGCCCGTTTGCGGATGGTAAAAAGCCTTTGTGATGTATCAACCCAAAAGGCATTCGCACAATTGGTAATCTCAATTTTTGTGATTACCTATTTTGCTAATGTAGTTAGGGAATCGCAATTTGCGATTCCCTAAATGCAATGCAAGAAGCATTCTCAGAATGCAACTTTGCTTTAAGGAATCGCAAATTACCACCAACTTCAAGTTGGTGGTAATTTGCAAATCCTTAGAAAAATGCACAAAATTGCATTTTTCTAAGTGCCATGTGGCGCATACACATGCCCTTAGAGCATGTGTGTGCACCACATGTGCACACTTACCGTTTTTGGGGGTGCATCAGGGGGGCCTTATGACCCCCAGGCACCCTTGCAATTGCATTCGCAATTTGCGATTACCTATTTGGTAATTCCAAATTGCGAATGCCTTCCCATTCATTCCTATGGGCCTCTAGGCCTCTAGGCCCATAGGAATGAATGGGAATGCATTTCTTAATAGCGAATCGCAATTTGTGATTCGCTATTAAGGAATTGGGATTCGCTATTAAGGAATATGTGTGAATCGCTATTTTTTTTGCAAAACCTACATACATTGCATTTTGCGATTCTAAAATAGCAAATCGCTAAAATTCGCTACTTTAGAATCGCAAAATGCAATGTTGATACATCTGGCCCTAAGTCAATAATTTGCTTCCATTGCACGCATATTTTTTAAAATAAAGTTGGGCTGGGAAAACATCTGTCCTTCAGAGTTATTATTAACTACATGTATTTTGATCACTATTCTGGTACACGTTTTTGTATGGTGGATCCTAACAAATATTGAGCTCACCACAGGCAAATCGTAACATTGGCAAACTAGAACAAATCTGATTTAATATGCAGAAGCATTTATGTACACTGACAGAACACCGTTCAGAGGGCCACGGGGCAAGCACAGGTTGCTGGGCCCAACCGTGAGGGCTGAGACCTTTAAATCCTGATGCCCCGGGGCCCGCCCTACTATGGTTCCTTAGCAACTGGACCAAGTACCATTTAGCATTTGACTCTCAGTGCTAGAATAGGTTGAGCAGTTCAAGGCTCTTCGAGGGGGAGGTAGGTGTGAGTCATACATAGACGTAAGACTTGAAGTACAAACAGTAACCACAATAAGTTGATTGTCCAGCCAGATACTTGCTTTTATGAAAAAAGTAGTATTTTAATATAAGCACACAAAGCAAAGATGCAACACATTGAATAATATCCACAGTCTCATAAGGTTGGCGCACTAGCATCATCCTAGGCAATGTCTCTGAGTCCCTCTGTCCCTTCTAGTGAGGCTGGTTATTCCCCATTCAATACAGGAATTCACTTTCAGATACAGCCCACGCAACAAGGTCTAAGTTTGGTCTTAAGAGTCAACTTCAGCAGCGCTATGCGCAAAATTTGTGCAATACCCTAACGGGAATGCCAGACTCAAAGGGCCCGATTCACAAAAGTAATCTGAGACAAAATCCAAACTTTACGACTTTCGGTATTCACAGAGGGCATTTAGGAGTAGTAAAGTTAGGATTTTGTCTCAGTTAAACTTAAGTTTTGGTCTTAAGTGAAACTTAAGACCAAAACTTAAGTTTAACTGAGACAAAATCCTAACTTTACGACTTTCGGTATTCACAAAGGGCATTTAGGAGTAGTAAAGTTAGGATTTTGTCTCAGTTAAACTTAAGTTTTGATCTTAAATTAAACTTAAGACCAAAACTTAAGACCAAAACTTTGTCTCAGTTAAACCTAAGTTTTGGTCTTAAGTTAAACTTAAGACCAAAACTTAAGTTTAACTGAGACAAAATCCTAACTTTACTACTCCTAAGTGTGGTTTGTGAATACCGAAAGGCGTAAAGTTAGGATTTTGTCTCAGATTACTATTGCGAATCGGGCCCAAACAGTCTTACTCAACTTGATGGGAGATGGCACACCTGGGCTGCCGATTTCACCTGCACAAGGGCGACAACCCTAATTTTACAGTGGCCTCTCTTGGCTTACTGGGGTTGCTGACTTCTTCTGCACAAGGACAATGACCCTAATTTCACATTGGCCCTAATTTCACATTGGCCCCCTCATACACAGGAGCCACCGACTACTCCTCACAAGGTGGGACAACTCTAATTTGACAGTGGCCCCCTCCTTGCACACAGGAGGTGCTAACTTCTCTGCACAAAGCGACATCCCCTATTTCAGGGTGGCTACCTCCTGGCACACAGGATCCTCGATTTCTTCTGTACAATGGTCACAACCGGACTAGACGTGTTGTGCTTCGCAGGATCCCTACTGGGCCTCGCTCCCTCTAGGTGCTCTCCTCATCCTCAGAGGGTCCTCTGTTCTTGGCTTGATATTGTGTCCCACGATATTTTTGTTTTCGATATTCTGTCGAAATACCATAAAAGTGCAGGTACTCACTATCCCAGAGTACCTGTGTGGTACTGAGAAGTGCCTGTACTCCCCCATTAAAAGTATTACACCCCTGCAGAGCAGTGCAGGTAAGCTCCCTTTAAAATTTCAAAAGTGCAAGTCCTCAGTACCTGTGAGTACCTACCCATTTAAAGCACTGTTTGTAGGCCTTTGCAGTGCTTAATTTGAGCCAGTGCTTTCCGGTGCTCAGCACCGGCACCTAATCCTCAGCACCGGCGCTTATAGCACCAGTTAAGGACACACTCATTTGGAAGGCACGTGATTTTCCCCAGAATCACAGGATGTTGAGCCACGTCGAGACTCGAACCCGGTTCCCCAGCTCCGAAATTGGCAGCTCTAGCCATTAGGCCAAGTCCTCTCTGGAATAATAAGTGCCGGGGCTCTAGTCAGGAGGCAGTTTGCACCAGTCCATTTCTCCTGTTAGCGCTGCCTCCTGAGGAGAGCCCCAGCACTTTTTATTTTACAAATTAACCACCTGGCCTTTGTCTTGATTTGATGCCATCTTGCATCCTCTTGTCTGTGGGCAGAAAGACCGCGTCACCGGTGCCTTTATATTCTGTAAAGACAACGACAGTGAGTTTTGGGTCTTTTGTTTCTCTTCTCTTGATTTGTAGAGGTTGAGAGATAGGCTTGATGATCCGTCTGCTCAGGCTTCCCTCTCATCCTTAAATATCGCAGGTGGGCTTGGATGGTATTTTACTAATTCGCTACTTGTAATACTGTACCTGGAAGTGTGAGCTCTTACATCATGCTCTGGGTTGGTGTGCAAATGCTTAAAGACTATTGGGCATACATATCATGCTTTCACGCAGCGCAATGCAGCAAGCCACCTTGCTGCTCTGCATGAAAGGGAAAGCGCAGGAATGGGCCGTATATAATTACTATTATTTATTTGAAAAGTTTTATACAGTGTGAATTTGACCCATCAGGGTATCAGAGCGCTGTACATAGATGCAGACAAGATAAGCAGGTAAAGGTATAAATACTAAACATATAAGTAGTTCAGCAAACAAAATGCGAAAAAAAGAACAGCCCACAGCATAGTAGAACAGGGTCAAGACTGATTTACATAGGGCTGGGTCTAAACTGGAATGGCATGGGGAGCAAAACAAGCATTGGCATAGCCAATAGGTCGCGCTTTTGGGACCTTATAAGTATTTAGATATGCAGCACAATATCCTTGGTGCAACAACATCAACCGTTGCAGGGCTCAACACTTATAAGGTCCCAAAGGCGAGACCTATTGGCTATGCCAATGCTTGTTTAATCTTCACTTTGCGACAGCTTTAGCTGTTTTGCCAGACTTTTGTTCTCCAAATAAATTCTACATAATATACATGCATAGAGGATCAGCAGGCTTTATTTATTGGTCTGTTGAAATGTCATTCACATTTTTTTGTTTTCAACCACCACAGCGTACAGCACGGGACAATGCATCAGCCTACTTTACCCGTTGGCGCCCTTGACTTTGAGTGACTGCAAAATGCTTGTGCACAACGTACACCTCGCTTAAAATAGTTCCTTCCTCTGTAGTGACAAAGCTTTTCAAAGTGTGTTTATTAGTATTTTATCTTTAACAAAGATTTTTGCCTGCACTTCACAGGGTGATTTATTTTCTGTCTCTTTTTAAAGATGGTGCTATAAAATAAAATAAGTACTTAAAATAATTCCACTAGACAATTTCTGTAGCGGTTTTCAAGGCAATGGGCCATTTCAAACTGTTGATTTGGTGTTTTGGTGTTTTGGTGTTTTCAGGAAAACCCAAAATCACAGGGTATGTCAGAAATGCTCTTTCTCCAGCAGCAGACAGGATTTTGTCATGCATTTGTTTTTACCCTATTACCCTATTAAGAATATATCTTCTTACCCAGAAAACACCAGCATGCTGCAGCGTGCTCTGTTTTTGTGCCATGAGGCGGCATGACCCAGGTTGCTGTATTGGTCTGGGATTAGGGAACATGTGTGATTGGTTTCGTCTGGGACACAGTTGCCCAAGCATGGGAGAACAGACAGAAGTAAGTGTAGCTACCAGTGCTTTACTTTCATCCTTCCCTACAGGGTTATTTGGGCAAGGAGGACTAGTCTCTTCTAAGTGTCCATGTATTATCCATAGCAGGAGAACTATTTTTCTTCCAGAACAATTGTGAACTTTCTTTTATGATGGTTAAAATAATCCGTTGGGAAAACTTGTGTCCACGTGAGGGACGCTGAACCAATCAGTAGGCTTTTTCCAGGGATCCATCCGTCAGCGACCAGCATAGTAGTGTGTCTCATCTAACCCTGGGCGTAGTTCGCGAAGTAGCGCTTCGCGAAGCTACGCAAAGTGAAGTTCGCACTACGCGAGCTTCGCGTAGCACTACGCGAACTGCGTAGTGCGTGTTCGCAATGATTACACAGTGCCGGATGCTTGTCCGCACTGTGCAATCATTGAAAACGGCATCTTGCACAGTGCGAGCTGTCTTTACTGCCGCTCGAGTAGATTTTTACTCGAGCGGCAGCTTCTCAACGCGGACTGGTAGTTTCTCATCGCGAGCGGTCGCGAGCATACGCGACCACTGGCAATGAGAAACCTGACCTCCCCGCGTTGAGAATCTCGCCGGGAGGTTTATTTTCCACGCTCGCGATCGGCAACTTGTGTTGCTGATCGCGAACGAGGAAAAGTCTCGCCGGGATGTCATTTGCTTGCTCGCGGTCGCCAACTTGACGTTGAGGACCGCGAGCAAGCAAAAAATGACCGCTGCACTACGCTACGCGTGTTTGCACTGTGCTACGTGCAATTCGCGTTGTGCGAAGTAGCGCAAACTTCGCAAACTACGCGAGCGTAGCGTAGTTTTCCGCCCAGGCCTAGTCTCATCACTATCCTAGTATATATACAGTTATAGGTACACTTCCCCCTTGCCTCCATCTTTCGGTTGGTTGGGCGTTCTTACCTGTAGTCTGAACCAATGAACACTCAGAGCAGCAACATGTGATGCTGTATGGTGGAAGGCCCTTTGCAAAACTGGACTGGTCACCTTTCTGTTGCTTATTGCTAGGTTTGGGTGTTAAACTGGTACTAATGAGGTGCAACCAATACCCAAACAGGGTTACCAAGCTTAAAAATGACGATGATAATGAAGCAATGCTAATACAAAATGTGCCACATCATACTCAACTCTGCAGCATCATTTTGCCCTCCTCTGCCGCATAGTTCTAGTGGTCCTGCCTATAGGCCAGTACCATTGTCACTGCTGCCAAGTATCACGCATTAGGCGTTAGACTAACGCATTTCAGTGTGGTACTCCGCATTACCGCACTGAAATGCATTGTCACGCATATGGATGGTGTCTGTTACTGAAACGCAGCCTGCCTAAAACCTAAGTGGGGCAGCTGGCAGTGCGCAGCCTATGGCGGGTGCGCTGCTCTACCAGGCTTGGGGCTCACAGCTGAGCTAAGGCTGCTCAGCGCTGGCAGGCTCACACTCCCTGCTAAGACTACGTTTGACTTGGCAGGACTGTGCTTCATTATTAATGTTCCCGCGGAATGGCTCTCACTTGTCAGTCTTATGTCACTGGGCCCAGTCAGACTGTGTGTTACACGTCGGCGCGCGGGGGACGTCACATCCTGCATGCTGGTGTGGGAGGCAGGAGGCTGAATTTGCGTGCCCGCAAACTAATGATAATCATGGCGCTCGCACCGGCCCGGGCCGCAGCTTGCTGTCAGCTGTGCTGCACCCTGCGGAATTCAGTTCTTAACGCAGCCGAGGGAGACGGAGAAGGAGTCAGTGACCCGGTTTGCAGCGGCCGCCAGGAGTGAGGACAGTTTGTTACTGGACGGGTCCCAGGGACAGCCTGGACTAGGACTCACATAGCAATTAGGATACGTGAGTGATATAATATATATGCACAAAATTCAACTTCAACATTTAATTTTATCCGCTTTCATTTTACCAGGTCATGGTGATAATGTTGCATAAGTAGTACTGCACCACAACAGTCAGCCGTTTGTTTTCTGAGTGCTAAATGTCAACACAGAATAAAGACTTCCTGCCAGCTTCATGCAATCATAGACTTACGCTGCTTACTTTGTGACGTAGTTTGAGCAAGGAAAGAATAGTCTACTCTGGACAATCCCCACTCCAGCTATCCGATTACGAACTGCTGAAATCAGATGGCTCCGCATTTTATTGGCTGACGATACGCACGGTGGTCCGGGGCCATGTTTGAATGGGAGTGTATTTTACAAACAGGGAAGGGGCACGAGGTCGGCATGTTGGTAGTGCTATAAAATGTGGCCCACAGAGATACAAATACCTGGAGTTTCCTGCTAAGCCTCAAAGTGTGCGATAACCCTATTGTCTTGCAAGTGTGATGTGGTTTCTGCATCATTTTTTGAATAATACCATTGTGGGTGGCGTGGTTTCTTCATTAGTGATCCGATAAAATAGTGACATGACTGCAAAAGATTGTCTTTAAAACTAAGAAAAGACTGGCAGTGCAATTTGTGTTTGTTTGCACTACCAAGGGGTCGATTCCGATTCGGGCCGGAAAAAGCACCGACCAACTCGGAGCCGGAATTTATTCCGACCGACACGTACCTGTGGCGCCCGACACGCCAAGTACGATGCAAGGCGTGCAAAATCTGACCGACACGTACTGAACCCAAGCCGAACGACCGAGCCGCACGGAAAACAGCAATCCGGCCGGAAAAACACGCGAATCGAACCGACCGACACGCACCCGGAACAAATCCAACCGAAACGTACACGCGAACTCCAAACCGCTAAGTACGATGCAAGGCGCGAAAACCACGACCGAGTCGAACGGAGGACAAGCCGTACGACCGACACGCATACAAAACCGAGCCGAAGTAACACAAAACACCGCGACCAACGCGTACGCAGCATAGAAAACTGCACGAACACAGCGTGAACGAAACGGAGAAGACCGTACGAGACAAATGCAGGGTCCGACTCGGTCACAAGAACGTTTCCAACATGCACAAAAAGTACTAAGGAAAAATACACAAAAAAAGGCCAAACAAGCAATTACAAAGCCAATAAATACTGGGGGTGGGGACAGAGAACAAAGACACACCCACAACTCCACCCATATAAAGGACACAAATCCCAACCATGATCCTTTGCAAATGCCATTCTACTGCCAGCACTCAACAGACAGCAACCACACACCCACAGCTCATCCCTCACACAAGCCACACACCATCAGCACACCAACAAATAGCTACCTCACATACACCCAGCAAAACACACACTCACACACCCTCACCTGCACACCAACACACACATCACTCACCATCACCACCCCTCACCATGCCCCCCAAGAAGAATCACAAGTTCCTAGATTGTGAATTGGAAGTCCTGGTAGACGAGATCCTCAGGGTAGAGCCACAGCTGTTTGGCACACTGGTCCAACAGACCCCCATCTCCCAGAAAACCAAGATGTGGGAGAGGATCATCAACAGGGTGAACGCACAATCACCATGTCTGCGCACAAAGACTGACATCCAGAACAGGTGGTATGACGTGCGCAGGAGGGTCCGGGAGCTGCTCAAGAAGGACTACCTCCTGAGCCAATACACCGGCAGTGGCCCTCCTGCCAAGCCAGTATACCTCAGGCCCTGGGAGGAGAAGGTGCGGGCCATCCTTCCGCCAGTGAGCGTCTATGGACTAGAGAACATCCCAGAGCCTGGTGAGTACACAACAAATGTACACAATATTCTGCCACAATACACACACACATCACTGTCAAGGGGAGAGTCAAACCATGCACTCATAGCAATTACACAGCAACCAGAACAGAATCATCCCAAAATGTGTATGTCAGTCAGATAAACACAACACATGCCATCTCAAAGTTACATTTAACCGTGTCATCACATGTACAAACACAACTACAACTACAGCTAGGCAGTGGCACAAATAGAACTAACAAACACATCCAGACATGTAGCCACCACTACAACACCAACACACAGTGAAGACCACTGAAAGGAAGGAATTCTGTGTATACTGGGCAAGTCAGTGTAGCCAATAGCATCATGGGAGTCGTAGTCACACATATTGCTCACCCCCACAACTGTCCCATCAACACCACCATGAACCATGCGCACATCACAGGGAGTGGAAAAGGACTCACAAGATGGGTGACACTGGCTACTGCTGTGGGGAGCACAAGGCCCTGCTGGCAACTGTGCAACAACCAACAGCAGGACACCACTGACTGACATCCTGAGAGACAACTTCCACTCCCTGCAATGGAAGCACGTTCCATGGTGGGATATCTGGCTGGCTGGGTGGGAAGGAGGACTCGCAGCACTGACCATAGTCACAAGCACCTCCCCTCACACACCCCCTCAACACAAACTCCACAGAACCCACCTGGGAGAATGCAATGCCTCACATCCTAACTCAAGATCCCACAAAGAACCTCCACCCTGGGCAATGTTGTGTGAAGCACAGGGACACTCTTGGGACTTTTAGCCAAACAACTGCCAGGACAACACTCCCAGCCATCCTGTCAGCACAGGCAGCCCACCCCACAGGGAAGCAGAGTCAAAAGGAAGGAAGCATGGGCATGCTGGGAAGGGGGTGGAGGCAACAGCATGATGGGAGTAGTAGGCACAGATATCGCTCAGCCTCACAACTGGCCCATCAACACCACCCTGAACCATGCTCACATCACAGGGAGTGGATAAGGACTCACAAGATGGCTGACACTGGCTACTGCTGTGGGGAGCACAAGGCCCTGCTGGCAACTGTGCACCAACAAACAGCACAACACCACTGACTGACATCCTGAGGGACAACTTCCACTCCCTGCAATGGAAGCACGTTCCATGGTGGGATATCTGGCTGGCTGGGTGGGAAGGAGGACTCGCAGCACTGACCATAGTCACAAGCACCTCCCCTCACACACCCCCTCAACACAAACTCCACAGAACCCACCTGGGAGAATGCAATGCCTCACATCCTAACTCAAGATCCCACAAAGAACCTCCACCCTGGGCAATGTTGTGTGAAGCACAGGGACACTCTTGGGACTTTTAGCCAAACAACTGCCAGGACAACACTCCCAGCCATCCTGTCAGCACAGGCAGCCCACCCCACAGGGAAGCAGAGTCAAAAGGAAGGAAGCATGGGCATGCTGGGAAGGGGGTGGAGGCAACAGCATGATGGGAGTAGTAGGCACAGATATCGCTCAGCCTCACAACTGGCCCATCAACACCACCCTGAACCATGCTCACATCACAGGGAGTGGATAAGGACTCACAAGATGGCTGACACTGGCTACTGCTGTGGGGAGCACAAGGCCCTGCTGGCAACTGTGCACCAACAAACAGCACAACACCACTGACTGACATCCTGAGGGACAACTTCCACTCCCTGCAATGGAAGCACGTTCCATGGTGGGATATCTGGCTGGCTGGGTGGGAAGGAGGACTCGCAGCACTGACCATAGTCACAAGCACCTCCCCTCACACACCCCCTCAACACAAACTCCACAGAACCCACCTGGGAGAATGCAATGCCTCACATCCTAACTCAAGATCCCACAAAGAACCTCCTCCCTGGGTAATGTAGTGTAAAGCACAGGGACACTCTTGGGACTTTTAGCCAAACAACTGCCAGGACAACACTCCCAGCCATCCTGTCAGCACAGGCAGCCCACCCCACAGGGAAGCAGAGTCAAAAGGAAGGAAGCATGGGCATGGTGGGAAGGGGGTGGAGGCAATAGCATGATGGGAGTAGTAGGCACAGATATCGCTCAGCCTCACAACTGGCCCATCAACACCACCCTGAACCATGCTCACATCACAGGGAGTGGATAAGGACTCACAAGATGGCTGACACTGGCTACTGCTGTGGGGAGCACAAGGCCCTGCTGGCAACTGTGCACCAACAAACAGCACAACACCACTGACTGACATCCTGAGGGACAACTTCCACTCCCTGCAATGGAAGCACGTTCCATGGTGGGATATCTGGCTGGCTGGGTGGGAAGGAGGACTCGCAGCACTGACCATAGTCACAAGCACCTCCCCTCACACACCCCCTCAACACAAACTCCACAGAACCCACCTGGGAGAATGCAATGCCTCACATCCTAACTCAAGATCCCACAAAGAACCTCCACCCTGGGTAATGTAGTGTGAAGCACAGGGACACTCTTGGGACTTTTAGCCAAACAACTGCCAGGACAACACTCCCAGCCATCCTGTCAGCACAGGCAGCCCACCCCACAGGGAAGCAGAGTCAAAAGGAAGGAAGCATGGGCATGCTGGGAAGGGGGTGGAGGCAATAGCATGATGGGAGTCGTAGGCACAGCTCTACATCCCCCACCACATGGCCCAGCAAGCTCACACTCACGCATGCACATCCCACAGAGAGTGGAAAGGCCCATCAAAGATGTCTGACACTGTTGCTGTGTCGTGGGGAGCACAAGGGCATGCTGGGAACTGCACACCAACCAACAGCAGGACACCACTGTCAGCCATCTTGCCATTGCTCTCACACCCACACACACTGAACTCCCCACAAAAGCAAGTAAGTATAGGAATGCTGGGAAGTGGGGTGGAGGCAATAGCATGATGGGAGTCATAGTCACAGACATAGCTCACCCCCACAACTGTCCCATCAACACCACCCTGAACCATGCTCACAACACAGGGAGTGGATAAGGACTGACAAGATGGCTGACACTGGCTACTGCTGTGGGGAGCACAAGGCCCTGCTGGCAACTGTGCAACAACCAACAGCAGGACACCACTGACTGACATCCTGAAAGACAACTTCCACTCCCTGCAATGCAAGCACAGTCCATGGTGGGATAACTGACTGGCTGGGTGGGAAGGAGGGCCGGCTGTCAACCAAATACAACCAATGCAGACCATGTTCACACCCCAACAAATACATAGAAATGCCCAAATAATGCAGGACAATGTGCTACAACAATATCAACCCCTGACTGTGATGACTTAGGACAATGCAATGTACAGGCCCGCACCCAGAGGCACAGTCACAACTGTCAGGTGTGTCAACCATTGATGCCTGCAGAAACATAACATACATTGTGTGTGTCTCCCAAAAACAGGTGATGATGGGGACACAGCAGCAGACGCTGAGGAGTCCCAGTCCCAGGCTCAAGAGGATGCGGAGCTCACTGGTGTCGTACAGCCTCTGCCCTCCTCGGACGAAGAAGACCAACCTGGCACATCCGGTGCAAGTCAACATGCAGCACCAGCAGGACCACCAGCTGCAGCACCAGCAGGACCACCAGCTGCACCCCCTGCACCCACCCCTCCAACGACTGTCACCACAAATACCATCCCTGCCGACATGGACAGAACAAGGAGCAACACCAGCACAGGGACCCTGGACCAACGTGGGGCCATGGACACCACCACCACCACCAACCCCCAAGGGGGACCAGGGTCATCTGTGCGTGCCACTGCACGCACTGCACATGTCGGCAGGGGTGGTGGGAGGGGTGGGAGACAGAGGTCGCTGCTTGCAGAGGTTGCTGGTGTGCATGATGACCCACAACTGGTACGCATAGCCGATGCGTACCAGTCCAGCACCGGAGATCTCAGCCAGGTAGTGGGGCTCCTCAGAGACATGAAACAGCAGCAGGCTGCCCATCATGCCCGCTTGGACTCACACATGTCCCGCGTGGAGTCCAAGTGGGACGCACTGCAAGAGATGACGGCGGTGCACAGGGACATTTTACAATGCCTCCGCCAGATGAACAACAACCAGTCTACACCTCCCTGTGTGCCAACAACATCTGGTGCTGAACAAACTGCAACTGCCACAGGGAGGGAGGATGACTCTGGCGGAGAGTCCCCTGCACCGCAGCAGCCTGTACTTGAGGGGCCCCCCCAAAGAAGAGGGGTCGTCCGAGGAGGGGCAAGTGAGAGGCCGATGGCCAAGTGCAACTCCCAGGAAGCCTGAACCTGTTCTGGATGTTCACCTTTGTGCACAAACTGTTCACCCTGTTGACGGCAACACAACTCCCACACATTACATGGGGAGTACAAGTTGGACCAATGTCTCAGACAACTGTGGCCCCGATACTGGGGATTTTGTCTACCAGGACTTTCAATTCACCTAGGAACTTCTGATTGCAAGATATATGTACAGCACTAACCATCCTATGCACTATTCACACAAATGTATCACAATAAACACACTAATACACCATACTTGCCTCTGTTGTGATTCCAACGT
This sequence comes from Calotriton arnoldi, assembly GCA_963921515.1. NCBI lineage: Eukaryota > Metazoa > Chordata > Amphibia > Caudata > Salamandridae > Calotriton > Calotriton arnoldi. The sequence continues at coordinate 363,998 of CAWUFW010011074.1, forward strand.
GGGTGCTGTCATGGGGATGATGAACTGCAAAATTACACTGTGTATGCGAACTGCAACAGCAAGTACAACACAGGCATGTGAGTAAAGGCAACGTGACACATATGAAGGAGACACACCACCAGGGCTACACAACACATACACACCTAGGCCATCTGACTCATTGCCTACACTGATGTTGCCTGGGAAGACGGTGCAATGCACAGACACCACACCTATTCCCAGTTGTAGTCAAGTAGCCCACAGGTGCAGTAAGCAAATGGCAGTCAAATGTGTGACCACAGACAACGCACATCACAAAGTGAAGCACAGGTTTATTACACAGTTGCAACATGTCGTAACCACTACAGATGCAAGGTAATCCCACCTGGCAGCGGGCACACAGTCAACAACTGTAGAAGGAAGGAAGTCCATGGGTGTTGCGCACATCACCTGTAGGGACACAACAGCTACCACCCTGGAAGTACAATCACGTCGTCGGTGGACACAGTTGACCAAACGAATCTGAAAGTACCCTGTGAAGGACAGAAATGACACACAGTCAAAAGCAATGGAGAACAGGACAGAACAGCAAAACTCATGCACAATACATGTTACAAGATACCCACCCAGAACCAAGTTAGCATGTCAACACTGTTGGGGAGTACAGACCACCTGTAAGCACACATCGCTACACACATCCAGTCAAGTAGCCCATGGACACACTCCAACAGCACCAGAGCACCACCTACACATATCATGCCAACTCACATCATTGACATGACACCTCAGGATACTCACATTCAGCTAAAGAAGTTGGTGATGAGCTGTGTGCGGACATCACCCTCATCATCATCATCATCACTGGCATCGTGGTCCAGGCCAGGATCCTCCACAGGTGGCGGATGTTGGTCATTGTCATCCTGGATGAGAGGCAACTCCTTCCGCACTGCCAGGTTGTGGAGCATGCAGCAGACGATGATAATCTTGCACACTTTCGCTGGGGCATATGGGAGGGACCCTCCTGTCTTGTCCAGGCAGCGGAAGCGGCTCTTCAGGAGACCAAATGTCCGCTCAATCACTCTCCTGGTCCGACCATGTGCCTCATTGTAGCGCATCTGGGCTGGTGTCACAGGGTTCCTGAGGGGTGTCAGCAACCACGGCATGTTGGGGTATCCCGAGTCACCTACGGACAGACAAGTGCACATTAGCTGACTTGGAAAAGTGGGCGGAATACTACAGATCAGATCACACACAATGGCACAAAGTCAGTACACACCGACAAGCCAGGCACGCTGGTTCTGCATCTGTGCCATCATCCTGGGGATGCGACTACTCCTCATCACAAAGGCATCGTGTGCTGAACCAGGGAAACGGGCACACACGTGTGTGATGGTCATATCTGCAAGACACACCACCAGTGCATTGACCGAGTGGTAGTGCTTGCGGTTACGGTAGGCCTGCTCCTGGGCCTGTGGTGGTACCAAAGCCACATGTGTCCCATCAATGGAGCCAATGACATGCGGCATCCTCCCCAGGGCATAGAAGTCACTCTTCACGTCAGTGAGTCGTTGCAGTCTAGGGAAATAGATGTACCGGTTCAGGAATAGCAACATTGCCTCCAAAACATCGCGGAGCACACGGCTCAACATGGTCTGTGACATCCCACCAGCAGTCGCCACAGTATGTTGGAAGGTACCGGTGGCAAAGAAGTGTAGGGCTGCCATCACCTTCACCTTGGGGGTCAGCGCTGTAGGATACAGCCGGCCAGGCTGCAAATGTGGGGCCAACTGCACTGCCAAATCCTCAATCAGCTGCCTGGTGAAGCGGTACCGTCGGATGCTGTCCCGTTCCACCATCGTTGCCAGGTCTGGGAATGGTCGATGGACAGCAGGAGCCCTGCAGTGCAGAGGAGAAGAAAGCAAGATTGTCAGTCACCCCACATATGCGGCATTGAACACACTCAATATCACAACATACATCATTATGAGGCACAACTACATGAAGTGTGCAGTTCCGTAAGGACATGTATGGTACATACATGGCCAACATCTGTCATCACGGTTCAACAAGTGGCATCAATAAGTCCCAGGTTGGCCCATTGGATATCATGAGGCCGTGTCACAGTTCCCATCTCCTGCTGCCGTGTCACAATCACCCCCCACAGTGACATGTGAGGACAGATGTGCCCCAGGCATCACAGCTCAACGACAGGTACATTCCCAGGGACCCTGTATTGCCACATGGACACTGGCATTACATGGAGTATCAGGTATACACCAGAGCAAAACAACCATTACCCCCACAGGTAGTGGTCCCACTTGCCACTGCAGGACAGACATGGACGTCTGTGACACACACACGCACAACATCAAAGTCCATGCACACACAACGTGGATGTGGAGACTGTCTCCCATTGTGCACATGAAATCAGAGACATTGTAAACACTACATGCACACAGACTGTGGAGGACCATCACTATTGTGCCACTGGGACACCCTGGCTCAAACATACCGTCCCACATGGGACTCACGGGGTATGTGACATGACATACACATACACCACCGTGAAATGTGACCATGGCACATGCACAGATATGAACAGTTGCACATCACAGTGGTCATGTACACGTAACACCCAGGATCCTGTCCCCATGAACACGTGCACAGCCTGGGGGTGGCTGCCCCCAGGTGACACCCACAGGACAACATGTACACCAACATACACACAATAGGAAATGCAGCCTTACATGCCTTATGATACAGTTTGGACAGGCTGTCGTGTTGTAGGTGTGCCCCTCACTCCCTGGGAGCTATCTGTGGCTGGCATATGTTCATCTGAGACAGGCATGGTGACATATGCCAGTCACTTGTACAGGGATGCGTTGAACAGCAATGGACCGATCGGTGCCCCCGGCCGGCCCATTGCATTCAATGTGTGCAGGTACGCGTTCTACCCCTGTACGCGTTGATCAGCAATGGACCGATCGGTGCCCCCGGCCGGCCCATTGCATTCAATGTGTGTAGGTACGCGTTGTACCCCTGTACGCGTTGTACCGCAATGGACCGATCGGTGCCCCCGGCCGGCCCATTGTATTCAATGTGTGCGGGTACGCGTTGTACCCCTGTACGCGTTGTACCGCAATGGACCGATCGGTGCCCCCGGCCGGCCCATTGCATTCAATGTGTGCGGGTACGCGTTGTACCCCTGTACGCGTTGTACCGCAATGGACCGATCGGTGCCCCCGGCCGGCCCATTGCATTCAATGTGTGCGGGTACGCGTTGTACCCCTGTACGCGTTGATCAGCAATGGACCGATCGGTGCCCCGGCCGGCCCATTGCATTCAATGTGTGCGGGTACGCGTTGTACCCCTGTACGCGTTGTACCGCAATGGACCGATCGGTGCCCCCGGCCGGCCCATTGCATTCAATGTGTGCGGGTACGCGTTGTACCCCTGTACGCTGTTGATCAGCAATGGACCGATCGGTGCCCCCGGCCGGCCCATTGCATTCAATGTGTGCGGGTACGCGTTGTACCCCTCTACGCGTTGTACCGCAATGGACCGATCGGTGCCCCCGGCCGGCCCATTGCATTCAATGTGTGTGGGTACGCGTTGTACCCCTGTACGCGTTGATCAGCAATGGACCGATCGGTGCGCACCCATTGACAATGGCCTAGCCTGGCAACGGACGCGTTTTCGAAATTCGAACAAGTCGGTTGCTGGAAATTCAGTTGGTCACCCACAACAATGTTGCAAAATCATGTATGTCATGAAATTGAAGATTTGAAGGATGCTGTGGGCAGGTATTGGTGCTGCTATTCCATGGATTGGCCAGATTCAGAAGATGCAAACGACTTGGACCTATCACTTTGGACACATGGGACAGTATCTGCTTCTCCAGCACAAAAAATATTGCTGGCTGTTCCCCTGAGAGCTCACGTGCCTGCACTACATGCTCCAGAACGACATCTGCCACTGCACTGCTGCTGTCTCTGCCCCCTCTGGACCCTGCAATGGCACGTACTGTGGAGAGAGCCCCAGCCTTCAGCCTTGAGGAGAACCAGGCCCTGCTGGGCAGCCTACTTCCACAGTACAGCAAGCTGTATGGGACACAAGGGGAGCAGGTGAGTGTTCTGTGCACTGCCTTTCTGAATGTGCATTTTGTCTGACTAGCAAGGCTGAAAGTCTGCACGCCACTGGCTAGCAGGCTCACTGAGTAGTTGTCACCCCCATAGTGTGTAGTGACATGCACTGGACAGGTATGGTGCAGTGACAGTGCATTTGAACAAGGTTTTACTTCCCATGCAATGATACCATGTAGTGACTTCTGGCAAACTGTCCATGGGCAGCGTTGCACTGCCTGTGTACATCATGTGCCCCTGTGATTGAGACATGTATATACAACTGTGTCATGCACGGATATGTTGCATGTGTAGTAATGGCCTTTTCACTTTGTCATCCTGACAGGTTAATGCCCATCGGAAGCAGGAGATCTGGAAGGACATCGTCCGGGCTGTCCGGTCCGTGGGGGTCTACAAGCGCCGGATCCGCAACTGCCAGAAGAGGTGGCAAGACCTTCGGGGCTGGACCCGGAGGATTGCACGGGTCCAGCTGAAGCTGTCGCCTCCTCGCAGGAGGGGCGGAACACGGACCCTGACCCCCACATGCTCCAGATCCTGGCGGTGGTGTTTCCAGACCTGGATGGGCAGCTGAAGGCCAGACAGCAGCAAGGAGGGGGTGAGTCAAAGACTGCACTGTGAACTCTGTATTACATGCTATGTGCCCTCCTCTGGCCTGGTTAAACTGCCACAGTACAGCAGTCATGTTGTCCAGGAGCCATGTCCCTCTATTGTGCACTGCCCACTCCTCATCTGATACCCAGGTGTGGCCCTTACATTCAGGGAATTGTGTCACTTGGGACTGTGTCCTTGCAGTTTGCTTCACTAAAGGTGGGGGACAGCATCTGTTTCCCTAACTCTGTTGTGGGCATCATGGGTGGGTCCATTGTTCACACAACGCCTGTGTTCGGACATGTAATCTGCGTGTTGCTTTGATATGTGGTCCACTTGCTGAGCTGAGCCACCACATGTGCCTGGGGTATGTGGCACACACCCATGCAGAGGGTGGGAACAATGTTTGGGCCCCAGGAGTGTGCAGATTACGTGTGTCACACATACATAGCCAGCTATCCACTGTCCAGGGCTCATCCCTCATTCATGTGGGGCAGGACAGTCATGCCTACTCCAGGCCATGCAATGCACTCTGTACTCCCACTCCCGTGTATCAGCTGACACATTGTGCGCAGTGATTTGACCCCTCAGGTGTCTGCCTCTGTGTCAGTGTGCTGTGGATTTGTTGCCAGGACTGCTGGGGTGTTTCTCGGTAGGGGCTCAGCATGCCACTGGAGATGTGACCATAGGAGACGATACTTGTGTGTCACATAGGTGTTTGATCAGCTGCCCGTGCAGACTGGGGTATGCGAATGTGAAGTTCAGGCAGCTGTTTCCCATTCACAGCAGATTGTGAGGGGCTCAGGTTCAGAGGGTAGTGTCACAGGTCTCCCATATGTCCAATCGGTATGACCTGGACAGATGAGGGTTAAGATGATGTGTTGTGTGGGGGATGTACATGTGCACTTGTGCAGCTCCAGGACTTGCATTCCCCATGACCTACTATTGTGACACAGTGCAGAGTGTTGTTGTCTGGCTGCCAAGTCATACATCACTGAGACAGTGATGTATGACTTAGCAGTCATGCCTCCGACATGGCATGTGTCTACTTATTGGTGATCCTGCAGGGGAGAGACATGTGCTACATGCACACCATTGTGGCGATGGCTATCAGGACATGGGTGCATCATGGTGTCTGTCGCTGGTATGCATCACATGCATTTCCTATTTGACTCTGGGCATCCCTTTCATCCGGAAACCTGTACTGACTCAGTGGCAAGAGTTGTGATGTGTGCATGTCCACATGCTACACCGTGTCCTCTGCACTGTCCAACTACTGTGTAGGTGGTGCATGTGTCCACACTGGGGTGTTGCTATCCAACAGACACCAGACAGATGGGTGCAAGGCCATGTGGGATGTGAGTGCCATGGTTGGCATCAGACTGACAATTGGCTTCTCCTGTTCAGTTAGGGCACTTTTAGCAATGTTCAACTAATGATGCCAGGGCTTGCTCTGTAATGTGCTGTGCTCACAGTGGTGTGTGCGTTTGGTGCAGGTGACTGATGTCTGTCTGTTTCCCCATTGTTTGCAGATACATCCACGGCCACGGAAGGGGACAGCTCCACGGACCAGGAGGAGCCGGAGAGCCAGACTGGGTCAGCAGCCGAGGAGTGGTCGGAGGGACCCAGTGGCACGGAGGGCGAGGGGAGCCACACCGAGGAGTCCTCAGCACCATCCACCTCAGCTGAGGACCAGAGCAACTCGGAGGATAACTCCCTTATGGAGGCGGGTGTCAGCAGCCACCACACCCCAGCTAGTGTTGCTGTCCCCGCCACCACCAGCACCACCACCGCCCTCCCATCGGCTCCCATTCCCCAGGTCCGTGGAGGCTCCCATGTTCGGGAGCGTGTCTTCTTTGGGCCAGGCACCGCACCCCCTGCCCCTGTGTCCCCTGCTGCCCTGAGTGAGGAGTCTGTGTACCTCCTTCGCCAGCTCCATGTAGGGCAGACAGCCATGCTGAGTGTCCTCCATGCGCACACCGCTCTGTTGACTCAGCTGGTGTCGTTCATGGAGGGGATCTCATCGGGCATGTCTGACCTACAGAGGGGCAATAGGTCCATGGACTCCTCCCTGACGGCAGCAGTGTCCCTCCTCAGACAGTCCCTCACCCCTCCTGCCTCTGCTCCATCCACACTCCCCAGCACCTTACCCGTCCCAAGCACACACACACCGGCACAGGCACACACCAGCACACACACGTCCAGCACACAGACACACACGCCACAAACAAAACGCACACGCACGCACAGTCAGGGGACTGAAACCAGACTCACAGGGGATGGGGCCCTGGAACACACACACGCATCCACGAGCACTGCGCAGTCCTCAGTTGCCTCTCCCTCCAAAGCACCCTCCCTTGCCTCACCTGCAACCCCAAAGACCCAGCGGCTCTTCCTCAGTGACCTCGGCCTCTTCCCCTCCGATCCAGCTGATACAGCATTCAGGGGGAAAAGGAAGCCCACCCACACGGAGCAGAGTGCCCCTCGCCCCCGCACACCCTCCCCCAGGCGCAGACAGACTGAGGCCCCCACCCGCAAGTCCCCCCGGAGTCGTAAGAGCAAGACCCCGCCGCCGCCCTGCAGCTCAGGCACCAGGTCTCCTTCCTCCATCCCTCAGGCCCCCACTCCACAGGTGCCCCCACCACACCCTGCCCCAGGTTCCCCCACCCACAGATATACCATCCCCAAGAGGATCCGGCCTTCTCCCCTGCCACTTGCTCTCCCGGCACCACACCCCCGCTGCGCTTGTCTGTGCCACTGATGTGGTGAGGGTGTCCTCCCCCTCTGTCCAGCCCACCTTGCCTGTTCCCCATTCTCCTCCCCTGGTGGTAGGCACTGCAGTGGAGTCCACTACCACCCTGTCTGACTTGGGCACTGCAGTGGCGGACCTGTCCACTCCATCTGCAGGGTCCACTGCAGTCGTGCCGGCACCCACAACATCTGAGTCATGCCCCCCAGTTGTGCCGGCACACACCATGTCAGACACCTCCACTGCAGTTGTCAGTGGCTCTCCAGCACCCACCACCCCTTCCCTGCTTCCTCCTGGTGAGCCCTGATCCTGTCCCTGCGGTGCCTGCCCTGCCCCCCCGGTTGCCCCTCTTAGTGGATTGTCCCTGGTTTTGTGCAGTGCAGGCATGCGTAGGGTGACATCTGCCACTGTCACCCTGTTTGGACTTTGACAATGGACTGGCCATTGGCCTTTGTGTTTTTTCTGGACTTTCAGTTTTCAATTCACACATATGCTGAATAAAGCAACTTTCTGTTCTCTAGTGCTTATGCTTCTGATGTACATGTTGTTGATGATGCTAACCATGCCCTTGCTGCAGTGATGGTGATATTTGGTCTCATGATAATGAAGTGTTACTGTGCAGGAAGTTGGAACCCATGTGGTCCAGGGGGAATGTGTCCTATCCTGTGGTGTATCCATGTCATCCATAGCAGCATTTGAGGGTGTCATGTGTTCAGTATTTGGCAATGGGATTTCCTACTTACATTAGCAAATTCACATCTGTGGCTTCCACCCCTGCACATCTGTTGTGCCTGCCATTGTTCAATTCGTCTACTTCCCTGACCGTGTGGCCATCTCCACTGGACATGCAGGTTTGGGCATCAATGGGGAAGGACTCATCTGTGTTGTCAGTGCAACATTGCTATACAAGTGTGTTGGATCTGTGCTGATGATTTCGTTGGCACTTCCATGACCAGGCTGATGTGACGGGAGCCTTCATTTGGTGCTAATTGTTGATTGTGTGACCAAGTGCTCAGCTGACATGATGGGGCCCTACTGAGGCAACATATGGCACAGCTTTCCTCACACAGGAGTGGAGTCCCCTCATGGCAGTGTGTACTCCTGTGACATTGCCTGCGCCCAAGATGTGTGTTGTATGAGCATGTCTGTGTGTTCACTTCCGTTTAGCTGTGCATGCTGTGATCCCTAGTGTTGTACCTGTTTGTGATGCTTGCTGAGTTGACCTATGTTCCCCCAAAGTCTTCTCCCTGGGTTCTCTGTGATGTGGGTGCATGGCACATTACTGGTCATCAGGGTGTCACCCATAGGTGTGTTTGCTGTCAGGGCTGAGTTTGTGTGCAGACGCAGATGGGTCACAGTCAGGTTTCCCCTTGGCACTTGTTGTTTGCCCCTGTCATGTGATTTCCAGTTTGTGTTATCTTTCAGTGATTGTGACACGTTGTGTGTGTGACTGCTGGCACTCCTCAGGGTCCGGGCTGCAATGTTGGTTGTTGTCTATGTGTGTTCTTTGTGGGTGACCTTGGCTTCTTCATTGGTGTGTGACTGTGGCTGGGATCCCATTGGTTGGTGTGGTATTGCCGTCATGTCCATGTACAGCGTAGTGTGCAGTGTGTCAGACATTCAGGAGTCTTGTTGAGTGGCCATGTGTGATGTGTTTCTGCACCTTGGTTCCCACCCACCACCCTGGAATAGTCATGGGTGCATGTGCAATGTCACCAGTGCATGTGTGCTTCACTGCTGCACATTGTTGGAGGTCGAGGGGTGTGGTGTTGAGTGTGTGCAGATGAGAGTTGTTGCCCGGCTAGGCCCCTGCCTCCATGTTGGCCTTGGCTTACTGGCCGTGCTGATTGATTTGTGCTTGTGTAGGTGTGATGGTAGTTTGTTGCTCAGGACACATGACTGTGGTTCACAGTGTGAACGACATTTAGCTTTGTCATCACAGTGGGATTGTAATGCAGCCCAGGGTCACCACATTGTGGGGGCCCTGGGGGTAGTGCTGTGGTGTGTCTGTGTCTTGCTGTGTCAGTTGCTGTTCCTACATGCCTGTGTGACATGTGTGATTTGCCGAATCCCTAAGCCCTATTCTATTAGCTAGCAATCCGCCTCTATCTCTTGACCCGAACGTCGATACGCTGGCCCTACATAATTGGATTGCAGCCGCAGTGGAGTCTGCGGCTCCAGCTAGAATTTCAAAATCTTTGAGGAAATCCCCCTCTGCCCCATGGTTTTCTGAATCACTTAGGGTTATGAAAAGCAAATGTAAGCGGTTGGAACGCCAATGGAGGTCAAATTATGACAATTCCGCAAAAATGATATATAAGATATCTCTGAAGGTTTTGCATAAACTCATGAAAGAGGCAAGAAGAGAGTACATTGCCAAGTGTATTGACTCTTCTGACAACCCAGGAAAGCTATCTTTAAAGTGGTCAACTCCTTCCTCAAACCCCGCGAGCTGATCATCGACGCTCAGCCGTCGCTGGCACTGTGTGAGAGAATTTCTACCTTTTTTAATGATAAAATCAGCAACGTCTATGAATCTTTTCTAGACATAACTACCACAATCCAATCTGACGTGGCAGTTAGGCACACACCCCTATCTCTCCTTTCTGACTTCGCCCCTATCACTCAGAAGGAAGCATTGGCTGCAATTCTGAATTGCAAGTCTGGCTCACCGGAAGATCCTTGCCCTCCCAAATTGTGGAAAGTGCTGGCTAATTCCACGAACGAGGTGCTGGTTAAGATCTGGAATGCCTCCTCTCCTCCGGCACCTTCCCTGATCTATGGAAGCATGCCACCCTACTCCCCCTAAAAAGAAAGCTAACATTGACTCAGGGGATCTGAATAATTACAGACCTATCTCGTTGCTGTCTGTCCCTGCCAAGATGCTGGAAAAGGCAGTGCAGCGACAATTGGCTAATTTCATTAAAAACAATAATATCCTGCACGACACCCAATCCGGCTTCCGAGCGGGGTTCAGCACTGAGACGGCGCTTCTTGAGGTAGCGGACTCAATCAGAATGTCACTGGACTCAGGAGCTTCAGCTATGCTGGTGCTCCTGGATCTCTCTGCTGCATTCGACACTGTAGACCACGCTATACTGTTGCAGCGTCTTCAGGATAGTGGAGTTAACGGCACAGCTCTGGCCTGGCTAAAGTCTTTTCTCCACCTGCGCACTCAAAGGGTGGCCTTACAACCACATCAGTCCACCCGCAAGCACTTATGGTGCGGAGTGCCTCAGGGGTCGGCTCTTAGCCCGCTCCTTTTTAATATATACCTGGCCCCTTTATTTACTTTGATAGCCAACTGGGGAGTGAAGGCGATTTCCTACGCCGACGACACCCAATTGGTTTTCCCATTTAATGATCAGACCGAAGATTCTTTTAAGTGCTTCAAAGGCTGTTTAAAAGACATCGCAGGATGGATGAATAATAACAAACTTAAATTGAATGCCAATAAGACTGAAGTGATGTTTTTGGCAAATCCAAGCCTCCAGTGGCAGTCCTTTGGTGGCCTGAGGAAATGGGCCCGGCACCGGTTCCTACGAGCTGTGCCAAAAATCTGGGCGTTAAATGGCAGGACGATCTGTCCTTCTCCGCCCAGATTCAGCAGGTTACAGCGGCCTGTTTCTGTCGTCTGAGAAACCTCAGGAAATTTTTACATCTGCTACCTGAGAGCTGCCGCAAGACCGTTATCCATGCCACAGTAACTGCCCGCTTGGACTATGCAAATGGCCTCTACACTGGCCTTCCGGCCTACCAAGTTAAGAAACTGCAAATGGTTCAAAATGCGGCGGCGAGACTTATCAAACATGTTCCTTTTCGGCAGCACATTTCTCCGTACATCAGAGAATTACACTGGCTCCCAGTAGCCATGCGTATTAAGTTCAAGGCCTTGACCCTTGCTTTTCGGGCAGTTCATGGATCCTGCCCTGCGTATTTAAAACAGAGGCTAGGTGTCTATAGGCAGCCACGTGTGCTGAGATCCTGCTCTCAGAACCTGCTATGCACCCCTCGAGTGAAAAAAACTCGGTTGGGTGCAAGATCTTTCATGTTTGGGGCATCAAGACTGTGGAATTCCCTCCCTAACTCCTTGCGTCAGCTATCGTCTGAAACCCAATTTAGGAAGGCTATCAAAACTTGGCTTTTTAATCTGGCTTAATTTCGTTGTTGATCATGTCGCCCCTCCGTGAGTCGCCTGTTGCTTTAGCGCCGGGACACCTCCTAGGAGGTAGCTGTTTGCGCTCTAGAAATGACAGTATTATTATTATTATTTGTGCTCCCTCTCATCTGACAATGCCTGCTTGCCCACATAGGGGATTTGGATCCATGAGTTACCTTTGTGTGGCACTGTATGCACATCTGTATGATTGGTATTCAGGTCTTCTCATGTGTTGTGTGGTTGCCTGGGGACACTGGCACCCCCCCTCACCTGTTGTGTATGATGTGCAGTGTGGGTCTGCCTGTTTGTGTTTGTGCATCTGCACCACTGCATTGGCATATCTTGGGTGTGCCATTGGCTGTATGTAGTTTGGTGGGTTTCCCCTGCTGTCCCTGGGACTCCTAGGTCATCGGTCAGCACAATGATCATGGTTTGTGTGTCCCATTGCTGCCATGGTTTGGTATCTGTTCACCTCACATCTACAGTCTCCACAGGGTATCTGCATTTGTGTGCCCATTGGTGCAAATATGTGGGTCTGCATTCTGATGGTCACTTCTGTCATTGTGTCATTGATGAATGTTGACAGTGTCAGCCCCCATGGGTGTTGTTTGTCTGCACATGGCCAAAGGTATGTGTTATTTGCACTGCAGTATTTGCCTCCCCCAATTTATGTTGCAATGGGACACATGCACTACTTTGCCACTGATGTGTTTTATGTTCTGTGACCAGGAATCATCCATGCAGTTTGGCAGTTGCAGCTTTTTCTTTGTCAACACTTACATTTTGGTCACTGTGATGATGGGGGTTTGGACCCCATTGCCACAATGTTCAAAATGTGCTTCAGCTATGGACCCCACACTTACATTTTGGTCACTGTGATGATGGGGGTGTGGACCCCATTGCCACAATGTTCAAAATGTGCTTCAGCTATGGGCCCCACACTTACATTTTGGTCACTGTGATGATGGGGGTTTGGACCCCATTGCCACAATGTTCAAAATGTGCTTCAGCTATGGGCCCGACACTTACATTTTGGTCACTGTGATGATGGGGGTTTGGACCCCATTGCCACAATGTTCAAAATGTGCTTCAGCTATAGACCCCACACTTACATTTTGGTCACTGTGATGATGGGGGTTTGGACCCCATTGCCACAATGGTCATGGCCTGCTTGCATTGTGGGGGACACACACATATATGTGTGGCACATGTGATAGGGGGTCACATTGTATGTTCAAAGTCATGTTCAGTGTTGTAGGCATTTGACACAGTCTACACACGCTTGTCATGGTGTTGGGGGGATGTCTTTTCTTGCATTCCCTAGGTTGTGGTGTGCTGGTTGTGTCATGCATTGTCCATCCTATGAGTGGGGGTGGTGTTGGTGGTAGGCATCCAGCCCCCATGGGTAGAGGTGGTAGTAGTGACAGGCATCCAGCCCCCTGGATAAGGGTGGTAGTAGTGGTAGGCATCTGGCACCCCCTGGCTAAGGGTGGTAGTAGTGGTAGGCATCCAGCCCCCCTGGGTAAGGGTGGTAGTAGTGGTAGGCATCTGGCACCCCTGGGTAAGGGTGGTAGTAGTGGTAGGCATCCAGCCCCCCTGGGTAAGAGTGGTAGTGGTGGTAGGCATCTGGCACCCCCTGGCTAAGGGTGGTAGTAGTGGTAGGCATCCAGCCCCCTGGCTTAGGGTGGTAGTAGTGGTAGGCATCTGGCACCCCCATGGCTAAGGGTGGTAGTAGTGGTAGGCATCCAGCCCCCCTGGGTAAGGGTGGTAGTGGTGGGAGGCATCCAGCCCCCCTGGGTAAGGGTGGTAGTAGTGGTAGGCATCTGGCACCCCCCTGGCTAAGGGTGGTAGTAGTGGTAGGCATCCAGCCCCCCCTGGGTAAGGGTGGTAGTAGTGGTAGGCATCCAGCCCCCCCTGGGTAAGGGTGGTAGTAGTGGTAGGCATCTGGCACCCCCCTGGCTACGGGTGGTAGTAGTGGTAGGCATCTAGCCCCCTGGCTAAGGGTGGTAGTAGTGGTAGGCATCTAGCCCCCTGGGTAAGGGTGGTAGTAGTGGTAGGCATCTGGCACCCCCATGGCTAAGGGTGGTAGTAGTGGTAGGCATCCAGCCCCCTGGGTAAGGGTGGTAGTAGTGGTAGGCATCCAGCCCCCCTGGGTAAGGGTGGTAGTAGTGGTAGGCATCTGGCACCCCCTGGCTACGGGTGGTAGTAGTGGTAGGCATCCAGCCCCCTGGCTAAGGTGGTAGTAGTGGTAGGCATCCAGCCCCCTGGCTAAGGGTGGTAGTAGTGGTAGGCATCCAGCCCCCTGGGTAAGGGTGGTAGTAGTGGTAGGCATCCAGCCCCCTGGCTTAGGGTGGTAGTAGTGGTAGGCATCCAGCCCCCTGGCTTAGGGTGGTAGTAGTGGTAGGCATCCAGCCCCCTGGCTTAGGGTGGTAGTAGTGGTAGGCATCTGGCACCCCCATGACTAAGGGTGGTAGTAGTGGTAGGCATCCAGCCCCCTGGCTTAGGGTGGTAGTAGTGGTAGGCATCCAGCCCCCTGGCTTAGGGTGGTAGTAGTGGTAGGCATCCAGCCCCCTGGCTTAGGGTGGTAGTAGTGGTAGGCATCTGGCACCCCTGGGTAAGGGTGGTAGTAGTGGTAGGCATCCAGCCCCCTGGCTTAGGGTGGTAGTAGTGGTAGGCATCTGGCACCCCCATGGTTAAGGGTGGTAGTAGTGGTAGGCATCCAGCCCCCTGGGTAAGGGTGGTAGTAGTGGTAGGCATCCAGCCCCCCCTGGGTAAGGGTGGTAGTAGTGGTAGGCATCTGGCACCCCCATGGCTAAGGGTGGTAATAGTGGTAGGCATCCAGCCCCCCTGGGTAAGGGTGGTAGTAGTGGTAGGCATCCAGCCCCCCCTGGGTAAGGGTGGTAGTGGTGGTGGGCATCTGGCACCCCCATGGCTAAGGGTGGTAGTAGTGGTAGGCATCCAGCCCGCCCTGGGTAAGGGTGGTAGTAGTGGTAGGCATCTGGCACCCCCATGGCTAAGGGTGGTAGTAGTGGTAGGCATCCAGCCCCCTGGGTAAGGGTGGTAGTAGTGGTAGGCATCTGGCACCCCTGGGTAAGGGTGGTAGTAGTGGTAGGCATCCAGCCCCCTGGGTAAGGGTGGTAGTGGTGGTGGGCATCTGGCACCCCCATGGCTAAGGGTGGTAGTAGTGGTAGGCATCCAGCCCCCCTGGGTAAGGGTGGTAGTAGTGGTAGGCATCTGGCACCCCCATGGCTAAGGGTGGTAGTAGTGGTAGGCATCCAGCCCCCCTGGGTAAGGGTGGTAGTAGTGGTAGGCATCTGGCACCCCTGGGTAAGGGTGGTAGGAGTGGTAGGCATCCAGCCCCCTGGGTAAGGGTGGTAGTGGTGGTAGGCATCTGGCACCCCCTGGCTAAGGGTGGTAGTAGTGGTAGGCATCCAGCCCCCTGGCTTAGGGTGGTAGTAGTGGTAGGCATCTGGCACCCCCATGGCTAAGGGTGGTAGTAGTGGTAGGCATCCATCCCCCCTGGGTAAGGGTGGTAGTAGTGGTAGGCATCTGGCACCCCCATGGCTAAGGGTGGTAGTGGTGGTAGGCATCCAGCCCCCTGGCTTAGGGTGGTAGTAGTGGTAGGCATCTGGCACCCCCATGGCTAAGGGTGGTAGTAGTGGTAGGCATCCAGCCCCCCTGGGTAAGGGTGGTAGTAGTGGTAGGCATCCAGCCCCCTGGGTAAGGGTGGTAGTAGTGGTAGGCATCTGGCACCCCCATGGCTAAGGGTGGTAGTAGTGGTAGGCATCCAGCCCCCTGGGTAAGGGTGGTAGTGGTGGTGGGCATCTGGCACCCCCTGGCTAAGGGTGGTAGTGGTGGTTGGCATCCGGCCCCCCTGGGTAGGGGTGGTGGTGCGCATTCAGGCCCCTGTGTGCATATGTGGCATTGGTGATGGGCATCCCGCCCCTATGGTGCTGCTGTTGCTGGTGTAAGTAAATTCTTCATTCCTCTGTGTGTGTGTGATGTGTCGTGTACGTGTTGTATGTGTTTTGTGGTTGTTGTCTGACTTACCTTCTGCGCCGTACGCGTCCGTGCCTGTTCCGGTAGTAAATGTAGAATATTGGTATGATCGGGACGAAGGGATTCATGGTTGGTTCGTGTCGTTCGTCTTTCTCGTTGCTTCGCGTCGTCCTCGTCGATTCGCGTCGTCCTCGTCGCTGGCGTGTTCGCCTCGTAGCCGTGGATCGTGTTGTGGCGCGAATCGGAGCTTATGTGCGCCTCTCCCGGATGCTTTGACATGCCGTGCGTAGTGACGGGTTCGGCGCGTACGGAAAGCGCATCGTACTTGTTCGGCCGGACGGGGCTGCATTTTGGCTTCCGTGCGACTCGATTCTGCGTTTCCGGATTCGCCTCGGTCGGAGAACAGGACCTGGATTGGGTGAGTACGACTCGGCCGGATTCTGTGCTGTTGTGCGCATCGTACTTACTCGTTCGGTATGCTTTACGGATCGGTCGGGAAACAGGCATTCGCATGGCTTTTTTCCCGACCGAATGGTATTGGGTGCGCCTCCGACCGAGATCGGAATCGGCCCCCAAGTGTTTAGAGTAAAACACTGTCAAGTTTTGCGCTGGTGTTTCCCAGCATTCTTTTTTTACCTTATTGCATTAGCAACCGATTATGACTGTGACTGAGTGACGGCATAATCTCCTAGTTGCACTTGCTATGCTAAAAATGTCCTTTTTGGGCTAGCTCAAGTCATGAATGAACACATCAACGAGAACATCAGCAGTGCCTGCCTGCCCTCTCTTACTGAGACCTGCAGCCACGCAGTCTGTCTCTGGTTAGTGCGGTGCCCTTCCTTCCGTTTTTGGTGCTTTGCAGATATGTTTTAAGATCTTCCTAGAATTTCTCGTTGCTCAAATTGGAGTAATTTCTGATATTTATAGTTTCCCTCGTCTTCACTGCTTGATTTTGCCCGGGAGAAAGTGTCACTCATAGTCATTGAAATGTCACTCATAATTACTCTTAAATTATGAAAATGTTACACATAGCAATCTGAAACCTTGACAGCTATGCATTGTTCATTGATTCTGTCTTAGAGCGAAACACTGCGCGCTGTAAAAATATTTCCCGGAGAACATGTCCAGCTCCCCGCTGATACGCGTTGAGAGATTATTTCTGAAAAGCCTGGTACGCGCACGATCTACATTTTCCGTGCAGCGCCCTCCTGTCACCTGCTCTGTCTCGTGTGCAAGAGACCCCTGTCAGTTCGTGGCGCACCTGTAAATAAGGTCGAGCTGTGCGGCGTCAGCCGGAGGGCCGTGATTGGCTCACATTGGCTGCTGCCCTGGCCGTGTTTACTCAAAGACACACGAGAACGTCTCGTGGACGCCGGCCCCGCAGGACTCTCTTCCGCATGGTGCCCATGTGACAGCAGCGCGTGCCTGGTGGTTTACAGCAGCGTCTGCCTGCTGCTGGGTTTCAAGGTCCGTGAGGTTTCGGAGTGTTCAAGTGTTTACAAGACAAAGTTCGGTTTCAGTTTTATTTTTAGTTTATTTCAGTTTTATTTTTAGTTTATCTCGATTACAGTCAGTGTTTGCAATGGATGTAAAAAAAAAACTGCAGGCAATCACCACCACAGAGTACCGGTTTGCTAGTGAAGAGTGCTAGTCCTCGTCCGTGAAAAGTATTGCACCCCTGCTGAAAAGTGTTGCTACCTCTCTTCCTTTCAAATTAAATAAGCGCAGAGCAGTATCTAACATTACACGCATTACAACATTGGAATTTGAAATCATCAAAAGCAGTCGTGCACACACAAACAGCTGCTTTTCATTCTTTTCCACTATAATCGCAAATCATCACTTGTGCACGCTGTGGGAGCAGATGTTCTGACGGCCCTGTTGAGAAGGTCTTGCACAACATGTATTCCGGACACCAAGCACAACGGAGCAGAAGACGGAAGAAGTGTGTTCGGCCTGGCACTTACTGTTGCACTGGCCTTTCGGGCACTGCCAGATGGGCCAGCTTGAAATAGCGAGTGCAGGTTTGGTTTTCATGGGAGCTGGTGATAGTCCGGACAAAAAAATGCTTAAGGTAACGAGCGAGCGCGGCAGCCTGCAGAGCTGACCAGACGCTCGTGCGTCATGGCCTTTGCCTTCGATTACACGCACGGCAGGCATGTGTTTCCAATTATCGCGCCCGCGTCTGGGCACGATAATGGGAAACAGATGTCGGCCCTGCGCGCGTAACCGCAGGAAAAAGGCCATGACGCACGAGCGTCTGGTCAGCTTTTGAAACTCCCTAACTAAGTCTCGCAGAGCAACGCTTGCGCGCTACTCGAGGCTCGACCTAAAAATGATGGATTTAGGCCCAGATCTCAGTACTGGGGTGAATGTATGACATTGTTCAGCATTCTGTCCATCAATTGATTTTTTTTGCTACCTCATATTAGCATCATCGCATTGACCAGATGGCAGTCGAAAACCGAGCTCTGTACAAGCTGTTGATTCTTGTCTTCAAATTCATAAACAGCTCCTCCCCAAATTACCTCTCTGAGAGCCTCTGCCGCTTCGTCCTTTCTCAGCCGATCAGACCTCCTGGTTGCAAACAAGCTTCCGTATGAGGCCTCAAAATGTTCGTCCTTTAATCCTCTGGGCCAGCTCCATTGGAGCCTCTTTTCTCTGGGTTGCAGTTCCCCCACCGCTTCCCATGTTCAAGACCACCCTCAAAGAACACCTCCTCCTGCATGATCTGCAAGGACAACTAACTACGCAGTGAGCCGCTGCCTCTTCAGACCCCACCACTGCAAACATGGACGAAGAATAATATATCTAATGCCATCTGCCATATTTACCATTAGTTCTGAACCTTATTCGCTCAAAACCAATGTATAAAGAAGAAATACATGAATGAATGAATGAATGAATGATTGAATGAATGAAGGAAGGAATGAATGAATGAAGTGATGTTCTAAAGACGCCTGTGTTCAAAGCGCTGATCAGCAAATTGAAGGTGTCCGATAACTGATATACAACCTATTCATATTGTCAGACCAACTGGGATGCGTGGCCAATCCATGTCTCTGGCCCAAAAGCCGTGCCTAGGAACTGAAAGAGGCTTTTCCAGATGTCTTCCTTGGTCCACATGGATTTCCTGTGGGGCCGTCCCCCGAACGCCCCGTTGCCAGCGATGCTGCCCCCAAGCCCCATCTGTCTGGTATGTGTAGCACCTCTGCACCGTTCGAGAGGCTCGTTTCATACATTCTGCATTATCAGGAGCCAGGGAGAAGGGCTGGCAGTGGGGACAAAGGATGACATTATGCAAATACAATGATCTTTGAGAAATGAAAGCCGGATCCTGGGGGACGTCAGACAATTTCTTGTCACTGCTCTCCCAGGCCCGAGCTTGTAAGACCCCTTGTCTGCTCGGATGAAGCTGGTAACAGATTAGATTATTTCCAGAGCGGTGCTCCGAAGCATTTACGGCCAATCTCGAAACGCAGGACAGAGCTGCTCCCTCCAGGGCCTTGAATAACACACACTTTCCTGCTTTCATTTCGGGAGGACTGGAACAAAATGGCGGCCGGGACCGTGGGCAGCTGGCTGGAACAGGTGCGGCAGGAAATTACCCGCCTCCTCGGAGAGATGTCACTTCTTTTATAGCCCTTCTATGCGATCTGCCGACACCGCGCCAAGGGGAAGCCACGTGCCATCATCTGGGCAGGAACTGTCAGAGATCTGAAGGGCATGTGCCAAAAAAGCAGAATAAAACCTAGCACAGCACGCAAATGCCTGCAACGAAGATTCTGCTCAAATGGTGTCCAAATGTAATGCTGCTGTAGGGGAAGGAAGTGAGGGAAAGGGGAAAAAAAACAAGAACACTGACAAAACTATTCAACCAAATTTTGAAATCAATGTCAAAATGTTTCTGGATTTGCAGTACCAATAAAAGTATCCATGAACCGTTAGTTTCAACCTTCTCCAGGGCCAGTGCTTTAAATGGGCCGGTACTGTCCTGTACGGAGTACCGGCACTTTTTTATTTTGAGGAAGAGTACCGGCACTTCTCAAGAGAAATGCAATACCTTTAATTGGAGAGTACTAGCACTTCTCAGAAACAAGCAGGTGCTCTGGTACTGTCCAGGGCTTTAAATGGGATGAAAAAACGGGGGGGGGGGGAGGGAGGGGAGTCTCTGAAAGGGGCGTGGGAAACCTGGTAGAGGGGCGTGGCCCACACATTTAGGGGCAAAGACTAACTCATGATAACTAGAATCGTGTGTTTAAGAAATTCATAAATTTGCATTAAGCAAATGGTAATAAAATAACAAAAACGTATATTTATTTACCATAAACAATAAAATCAACAAAGCATATCCAAATCTACTAATATAAATTAAGATAACTTTATGGTTAACTGGCAGCCGTGCTGAGGTGCCTGTTCTCTCTGATCAGAACTAAACCATTAGTGGAATGGATTGTGCTCTAATTATAAGGATCTCTATTCTCTGAGTCTGTATTTGCCTTTTTTCGCTTTAACTGGGCGGATCCCTAGAACTGCAGCAGCACTTTTCCTAAAAGTAATGAAAGTGCATTAAAATGCACAGGGCTCTCCAAAATAGCACTCTCAGATTGAAGACGGAATCTAGTCCGGTCCCTGACAAGTGCCGCCCGTGGCTCATCTTCTTCCGTGCGGTGTCTGCCCAGGGATGATTCTAGTTCGGTTGTAAACACCACCCCATCCAGCAGAAAATGTGAGGTTCACAGGATATCACACGGGGCAGCTGCAGGGGGCTCCGAAGTTACTCTAGCCACATTGCTCGAACTGAGTAGAGAAAGGTGGCATGGCTGCTCCTATAGTGCCCTGGGCGAAAAGAAATGTGCCGCCTGTAGTGTCGCCCCTGTGACGCAACAGGTACGGCACGGGACGAACCACTGGGAAGGCCGGTCAGAGGGAACTACATGTAAACCCCCCCCCACTGACCTGGCCTGTAATGTAGTGATCGGGAGTCACTTGGGAGCGCCAACAAAGAGGAGGAGCCTGGGCGGATGTGACGTCAGGGACGCACAGTAGCCGGGACTCTGCAAACACCAGCACTGTGTCCTTGCTTAATTGTAGATGCGCCACGGTCGCTGTGACCCCCTGTGCAGCGCGCCATAATTCCCGGTGTGTCAGATGCTGAGTTTGCGTCCCCGACACAACACTGGCGACGAGGGTGTGGGCGGAACACCACCACACCTGCTCCGTGGTGGCCGTGAGTGCGGAGTGAACGCACGCGGTGCTCGTGCCAAGGAGCACGAATGAGAGCGGTGGGGCCACGCAGCTCTAGACCAGCCTTGTAACATGCTCCGGTGAAGCCAAGGAGTGCTACAGGACACTTAGCCTCAGGGCTGCCCAGATACAAGGGACATATCATCAGCACCATTGTGCTGGAAAGCCAGAGCAGCAGTAAGTGACAGCCCCACATGTGCCAGACCCCACTGAGACAGGAAGCCTTGTCCACACGGGAGTGTACATCAGCCCCACCATCGGCTCAGGGTCCACTGACATCAGCCCACAGCAGGGGCTGCCACTAGCATCCCAGGGGTTGGGGACCTGCACAGCGGTCAGCGGCGTGAGCACCTGGCCGCCCACAATCCTCTGGCACATAACCATGCAGCGGAATGCCGGAGAGGGTACACCATCCACGTTGCAGCACGTCCCGCCGCCACTGTGAGTGGGCACAGGAGGGGTATCATGGCCACAATACCGCCCATCGAGCCGTTCCTTGTAGAGGGGCCGCCCTTTGCCCAAGCACCCAGATGGAAAGAATGGGTGGAGCGAATTCTCCTGTTTTTCGAGGCCACTAAGGTGGATAATGACCAGAAGAGGGCCATGCTCCAGCATCTGGGGGGGAAAGACATTTACAGCTTCGCTAAGTCGATAAACGAAGC
The DNA here is from genome assembly GCA_963921515.1 of Calotriton arnoldi. Classification (NCBI taxonomy): domain Eukaryota; kingdom Metazoa; phylum Chordata; class Amphibia; order Caudata; family Salamandridae; genus Calotriton; species Calotriton arnoldi. Next base: position 385,523 of record CAWUFW010011074.1, read on the forward strand.
GGCCCCCAAGACGCATCTCACCCTAATTGCCGCCCTTTCAGCGCACTTCGAGCCCATGGCGAACCATGACTACGAACGTTTTGGTTTTCGCCAAGCGCACCAACAAGCGAACAAGTCCATTGATGCGTTCCATGCTCACCTTAAGGATTTAGCAAGCATGTGCAGATTTCACAATGAAGGGGAGGAGATAAGGGGACAAATAATACAAGGATGCGACTCCGCCAAATTTCGAGAGAGAATACTAGAAGAGTCGGGGAAGCCACTGGCCGACATCCTAACCCTAGGGCGGACGAAGGAACTATCACGGCCGGGGCAGCCCACATGGAGGCAGCCCTACAAACCCCAGTAAAGATGGAACCGGTCAATGTGGTTGTGACCCGCCCAGTGACCAAGCCAAGCAGGAAGGACAACGCAAATGCCCGGAGGTGTGGGTACTGTGGAGGAAGCCCTCATGGGCCGTCCGAATGCCCAGCACGCAGGAAGAGATGCATGGGATGTGGGAAAATGAATCATTTTGAGCGAGTGTGTCGATCCCGGAAGAGTCGTGGATCCCGGCCCACCGTCAACATGATCCCTGAAGCACGGAGCGGGAACAGTGATATGGATGATGACGAAGGAGAAGAGCACATTGTTCACTCAGCATATATGATAGGCGCAGCCACCCAGGCATCACGCCGACTCCCACAATGTCAGGTGCGAGTCGGAGACCAAGACACCACGGCTGTCGTGGACACTGGAGCAACCATCAATATCATGTCCGCGGAAGTGTATGAGACGCTGAAGCAAGCTCCATCTCTGAATGCCGCAACCATTAAAGTCTTTGCGTATGGCCAAGATCAGCCGCTGGTGATGCCGGGAAAGTTCAAAACAACCCTGTCGTACGGCTCCAACTCCAAACGGTCACAAATATACGTTGCTGAGGATGGGCATGGCATGCTGCTAGGATGCCGGGCAGCGGAAGAACTGGGAATTGTAACTTTTGCCTTCGGAATTCACCAGGAAACGGTTCAGCACATTCTAGCCGAATTCCCGGCAGTCTTTGAGGGGATCGGGCGACTGAAGGGGAAAGAAGTACATCTACACATAGACCCCACAGTACAGCCGGTAGCCCTACGCCATAGATGCATCGCCTTCCACCTGAGGCCATTGGTCAAAAAAGAACTGGCTAAACTGGAGGCTGCCGGAATCATTGAGAAGGTGACGGGACCAACACCGTGGGTGTCCCCCATCGTCGTCACCCGCAAGCCGAAGCAGCCTGGGGAGGTGTGGATCTGTGTTGATTTGAGACTGCATAACGCTGCCATAAAAAGGGAAAGACATCTCACTCCCACGATAGACAATCTTATTGGGGAGCTGAGTGGAGCATGCTGGTTCTCGAAGCTCGATCTCCGATCCGGATACCATCAACTAGTGCTGGACGAAGAGTCACAATACATCACCACCTTTTCCACCCATGTGGGAACGAGGAGGTACACCCGCACGAGTTTTGGGCTGTCAAGCGTGGCGGAGGTGTTTCAAAACATCATTTGAGAGCTGTTGATGGACCTCCCTGGAGTAGTGAACGTCAGTGATGACATTCTTATCTATGCTAGAACTATCGCGGAGCATAACACAAGGTTGACCAAAGTACTCCAGAGAATTCAAGAGATCGGCCTCACCCTTCACCGCAAATGTGAGTTCCTCAAACTACAACTCCAATTCTTTGGATATGTCTTCTCGGCCTCGGGTGTCAACCCGGACCCTGACAAGGTACGAGACATAAAAATGGCACCTGCTTCCACCACTGTCACCGAAGTGAGGAGCTTCCTGGGCATGGTCAACTACTGTGAATGCTGCAGTTGCAGGAATACAACTGCCGCGTGGAATACCATCCTGGGGCACTGTATCAAGCAGACTACCTGTTGCGCCACCCACGGGCGGCAACACCGGAGGAAGAGGCTGAAGCGGAGGACACGGAGGAATACGTTCGATGCATGACAGCCAGGTCATGCCCAATTCCATTGTCTATGGAGGTGCTGGGGGAAGAAACACGCTGCGATGAGTGTCTCCAACGAGCAATACAAATCATGAAGCACGGTCGCTGGTAGAACGCCAAGAAGGAATGGACTGTGCTCACCCTGGAGGCGAGACGGATCATGGAGAGCTTGTATCATGTCCGACAGGAGCTGAATGAAGACTCCACGCGGTGCCTTCTCAGAGGCCATCACTTAGTCATCCCTACTGCCCTGGCAACTCGAGTCATCCAACTCGCACACGCTGGACATCAAGGGATGGTAAAAACCAAGAGTCGACTGAGAACCAAAGTGTGGTTCTCTCTGATGGATGAAAAGGTAGAGGAGGCAGTGAGATCCTGTCAGTGGTGCCAGGCCACCGGGGAAGTCAGCCAGCCGGCTCCTTTAATAACGGAACCCCGACCGCGCCGTCCTTGGTCATGTGTCAGCCTGGACTTCGGGAGTCTCCCGGACGGGAGGTACACCTTTGTACTAATTGACGATCACTCGAAGTATCCTGAGTTAGAAATAGTCTCGTCATTAAGTGCGGGTGATATCATCCCCAAGCTGGAGAAAGTGATGGCCACTCACGGGCTGATCCAGGAACTGAGAACTGACAATGGTCCTCCTTTCCAAGGACAAGAGATGGCGAACTATCTCTCCTCCCTCGGCATTACACACAAGAAAATCACGCCAAGGTGGCCTCAAGCTAATGGCGAGGCCGAGAGGTTCATGCGTACTTTAAACAAAGTTATCCGCATTGCCCATGAACGCCACCAATCCCTGGAATTGGCGATCTTTTCATTTCTTCGAGTCTACCGTCAAACGCCACACTCCACGATGGGGAGAGCTCCGGGGCATCTGTCCATGGGACAAGTGGTCGCTGATTCCATCCCGCATCACCCTCTGTGGCGGCCGGAGGCACTGGATGAGAACAAGATTCAGGCCCGCCGGCAACTTCGAAATGATCAGGCCAGTTGACGACGGGGAGCCCGGCCTTCTGATCTTAAAGTGGGCGACCCTGAACTCCTGCAGAATCGCAACACTGGTTGCAAATTTAGACTGCCGTATGAAAGAGAACCCTGGGTCATCACCCACCAGAGAGGCACGAGGATCACCACGCAGCGAGGTCGTGAGACTGTCACCAGGAATGTGTCATTTTTCAAGAGATTCCACCCTTCAAGGGAGGCGCCTAGAGACTTGGCGGTGGCTGGACCCGCTATAGAGGACACCCGAGACCCGGAGGAGAGGGGGGTTCGGAACCGGACTCACCTGTGACTGTTGCTCCTGTGCCTGAACCTCCTTTGACCAGTCTGGGTTCCACAGGAAGTTCCACTGTGGCGCCCTCCAGCAGCGTGCCAGAGTCTCTTGCCTGCACCTGGTACAGCCTGAGAAGGAACCCCGAGCCATCCTGTAGACTGAGAGAACATTTCATGTAAGACCATTCCAGTTGTTTTCAGAATGAGTGCGTCGCTCACAGGCTCGAGTTTGATTTGTAGTCTTGAAATATTATTGTGTGCGTATGTTGGGCAGTCGGGTTGGTTTTTCACTGTTTGTTGTATGCTCTAGCAATTATTGCATTTTTGAAATCTGTTTGGGGAGGAATGTAGTGTCGCCCCTGTGACGCAGCAGGTGCAACACGGGACGAACCACTGGGAAGGCCGGTCAGAGGGAACTACATGTAAACCCCCCCCTGACCTGGCATGTAATGTAGTGATCGGGAGTCACGTGGGAGCGCCAATAAAGAGGAGCCTGGGCGGATGTGACGTCAGGGACGCACATTAGTCGGGACTCCGCAAACACCAACACTGGGTCCGTCCTTAATTGTAAATGCGCCATGGTCGCTGTGACCCCATGTGCAGCGAACCATAATTCCCGGGGTGTCGGACGCTAAGTTCGCGTCCGCGACACAACACCGCCCTCACTACTGTTGGTGAAGGAAAAAAAATGAGGCAGCATTCCCTTTTCACCCATCAGCCCTTCCCTGGCTACATGAAGGCGGTGACTTGCCTCTGCACACGCATCTCCGCACCTCCCCCAGCTCATCTTAATCACCCACAACTTACCTCCCTCAGACTGTTTCCAAGTTGGATGTTGGGGAGAAGGGGTGTTGATGTGTGGAGGCAGGGGGTGAGAGGTGGATGGGAGGGCAAGGTAGGGAGCTAATAGGGTGCTAAAAAGCAGCGACTGCAGCACGATAATACCGATTTAAAGTACTTCAAATGGAATCAATCGAGCCAAGGTAGGGGACTTTGCTGTTAGAAGACAGGTCTTTTCTCCCCTCTGATGACTGGCACTCTGGGCCTGGGCCCAGCTCGCCCATGCCAAAAGCTGGCCCTGCTGCCCGGGATGCCCTTTAAACATCAAATGAGGTTAATGTTACATGTGGCTCACGTAGTGCTGCGTGAGCAATGTTTGTTAGGCCTGCCCTACAGTTTTCTTTGCCAGGACCGGGCATAAAAAGGCCAGGGCATCGAAACAGAGCCTGACAGGGACTCGTTTTGATGCCCCCTTTTTAAAACTGCTGGTGCTCAGCATCGGCAGGACCCGGCCCACTTAAAGCCCTGACCTTCTCATTTTGAAAGACCTACTCCTTTGCGGGGCTTTTGCCCCAAATTCCGACTATTTAGGAAAAAGGGAAGCTTTTCTGGTGACTTTGCAATTGTTGGAAGTCTAGTCTAAAGACTGTCGCGAGTTAGACGTGACTGACATATGCCTGACTCTTTCCTAACACCAAATGACCACAAAAAGCAGTCAATTACCTTTCTGCACTTGGCGAATATTTAATGCAGCAAGTATCAGCGAGATGACCTCAAGAGGAAAATATTATTTAAGTCCATGAAAGTGGCTCTCCAGGGCAAAAATTTTAAGTGCAAGCGCACGAATAGTTAATTCTTTTGCCAATGCTACATTGCATATATTTGGGAATAGAGCAAAACATGGTACACATGGAAAATGGCATCTCAAATTTGGTAAAAAGATGGAGATGTAAGGATCTGAGGACAACTTTAGTTTGTGTTTCTTAAAGTCCGAGAAATACTGTTGTTTCAGCAAAGTTATTTGTTAAAGTCCTGAACCAACAAGCCTCTTTCCAGGCTAACTACAAGGTTCTTAGGGGCCAAACACTTCACACACAGACCACAACACTCTGGAACACACTCCCAACCAACATGTCATGAGTGACGTAGTATGTAAGGTCATAAGCTGATCATGATGGGTGCACCAATTTTAATTAGTCACTAAAATATAACTGGTGTGTTTGAGTGTTTTTAGATTTTTAATGTTAGCTCGTGCCTCATTTCAATGCCTAAATATACCGCCACTTTAGCCGTTGTTATTTTCTTTGAAATTCAGTTTAACATTTATTCTTAGCCTGATTATTGCAAGTAGTATCCCAATCGGGAAAAACGTGCACTCATGAGCTGAAGACTGAGGTGAGCAGTTTTACAAAATAAACGTTTTGCACACAGCATAACCGGAGTATGCGTTTTTCTCATTTGGGATACTAAATTCAATTTTGACTTACGACAGCTCTGTTGATACAGTGCGCCACCTGTACGAGGGCCTGGAATTCAGGAACAGTATGGGGAACGGTATATATATATATATAAATAATATGTGTGTGTGTGTGTGTATATAAAAACCGAAGGACAAACCGAAGGACGCATCAGAGCATAACCGACGAACGCTGTGCTCGGCCCGGGTTTTAGCCTGGGACATCTACATACATGCCAACAGAACCGAGTCTCGTTCCTAAAGTTGCCTCTGCTTCAATATATGCCAATGGGGAAAATACATTCCCATGATTTTTTTCAAAATCTCCCTCATGACATTTTAAAATGTTGGCATGTACTCATCTATCAATCAATCAATCTGCATTTGCAAATCGCGACACTGTCACCCCTAGGGGAATCTGGGCGCTGTCCTTTGTCTCCTATGTATGGCGGCAGCGCCCGGGAAGCCCGTTGGTATCTGCTGTGGTGGCCGCCGTTTTCCCCTGTCCGGCGATGCGGACCTCCCTTGCTGAGTGATTGCGGCGGAAGTGAGCAGCGAAGATAAATTGGGAATTCCGGGAGAGCAAGAGGCGGATTGACTTCGCGGCTGTTGGCGCCCGCGCGAAGCCTCGTGACCACTGCCAGCAGGACTCTCGGTTCGCCAGTACGAGCGCCCCCCTTGCTACGCAGAGGTCAGCCTGGGGGGCAAAACGCACCTAATCAAAGCATGGGGGCCTGGGGGGCTGAGATGTGTAGCGGAGGCGACCTGATAAGATCTGCCTGATCTCAACATGGCGCCCAGGCGAGACTTGCCTGACCTTGACATGGCGCCCGCTGCTCAGAAGAGAAGCAGCATGCAGGAATGAATGCTTACTGCCCCGCTGGAAGTCTTCCTTTAGGAGTGCTCTGAGAGGCTGGCTAACGGCGAGCGGGAGCCTTGATATCTTCACCATTAACAGTTTCGGCCCACTCCAACTAGTGTCCTTCTCCCTGTAAGCAAAGGGCTATCTCCATCACGGGAGAATTAATGATCCCCGGCCGCGCCTGACTCCAACATGGCGCCCATGCTGCTGTAGCTACAGGAGGGACAGTGGTGGCCCACTCCAAATGATGATCTACCTCCTTCACCACCAGGGAAGCTCCTGATTGCCCATAAACCCAATCCTGGGAACTGGCTTGTCTCCAACAACAAGGGGCATGAGCATCACTCTGCGCCCGACCCCAAATGGCTGCCACTGATCCCATCTAGTTCAAGGAGAAGTCTCGTGGCTGAGGCTGTGGGCCACTCACATGTATCTGGACTCTTGATTTTCGGTCACCTCCTGATCATCTCTCTAACTCTGGCGGAGCCCGAACCGCATGGCCGAATCCCGGTGGAGCTGCACCGACAGCTATGGGGGAGACTGGCTCTGGCACACCGCTTTGGCCGTCACCTACCCAGCCGGACCTCGGAGATATGTCTCGTCTTTTTTCCGCTGCTGTCTCCTTCCAATTGGTCTCCCAGCTCCCCCTGTTCTTTTTGAATCTTGATACTCATCCGGCAGAGCCCGAACCGCATGGCCGATTCACGGTGGAGCTGCACCGACAGCTATAGGGGAGATTGGCCCTGGCACACCGCTTTGGCCGACACCTACCCAGCCGGACTTTGGACATATGTCTCGCCTTTTTCTCCGCCGCTGTCTCCTTCCAATGGACTCCCAGCTCCCCCAGTTCTTTTTGAATCTTGATACTCGTCCGGCGGAGCCCGAACCGCATGGCCGATTCCCAGTGGAGCTGCACCGACAGCTATAGGGGAGATTGGCCCTGGCACACCGCTTTGGCCGTCACCTACCCAGCCGGACTTCGGACATTTGTCTCACCTTTTTCCCCGCCGCTGTCTCCTTCCAATTGGTCTCCCAGCTCCCCCTGTTCTTTTTGAATCTTGAAACTCGTCCGGCGGAGCCCGAACCGCATGGCTGATTCCCGATGGAGCTGCACTGACAGCTATAGGGGACATTGGCCCTGGCGCACCGCTTTGGCCGTCACCTACCCAGCCGGACTTCGGACATATGTCTCGCCTTTTTCTCCGCCGCTATCTCCTTCCAATGGACTCCCAGCTCCCCCTGTTCTTTTTGAATCCTGACACTCGTCTTGCCAATAACTCCTCTATTGAATTTGTAATTTTTCTGTAATTAATGTGAAATTTCTGTAACTGGTAACACGCTGTTTCCTTATGTAAAGCGCTCTGATACCTCCGGGTCTAGCTAGCGCTATATAAAACTCTAAATAAATAAATAAATATATGTATATATATATATGTATATTTCAACACAATCCTTCTGAACAGAGGGACAAACGGGTCGCACTGCCGTAGCTTTTTGCAATTTTTATTTTCTTTTTCTTTACATCCTCATTTGCAAGGCTATAGGCGAGACGATCAACGCGTTTCGGTATCTACAAATACCTTGCTCACGATCAACTGACCGCTTGTCACCGCCTAATACATATATTCAAACAGTTGATACCTCATTTCCTGTTTGGTGATGCAAGCGCCCCATTGCATTCTGGGAGATGTAGTTTTTATATATTGTATATACATTTTAGATACATTTTCAAAAAAACTTGTGACCATGCTTATAAAATAAGTATTCAAACTAAATTAAATGCCATAAATCATATTTCTTATTCACACAGAATCATTAATGTCCCTCACATGTTTCAACATATTTCTCGTTATGGTACCCAGTCACTCCTATTTTATCCCTCTGGTGGGACTTCTTATTTGTTTCTCCCAACATTTTTGACCACATTTAGTTGGTACAGTACCCCACAACAAAGATTTACATCCCTCCAATGGGACAAGAATACACCTATTCCATTTGGGACTTAAACTAGTCTGTGTTCTCTGATTTTAGAAATATTCTTAATTATTGGCATTTATGAACATTTTGTAAGTTGTCACTCGTTTTGTTACATACAGGGGAAGTTATATTATGCATTATCATAGATGAATATATAGTTCCTCTGATTGGTTAAGGCCATACGGTGTTAATGTTCGCAGATTTAAAATGTGGCGTGACTCCTTCTGTCGCAAGAGTCTTTCTCTATTCCCACCATGTTCTTTCTTGGCAACAGTTTCAATTCCATAGAATTTAAGTTGTTTCCAGTCACTTTGATGGTACTGCTCCATGTGCTTGGCCACGGCATTTGTTCTGTCCTGATGTATAGTGGCTCGCACATGTTCCATTATTCTTTTTTTTAATTCACAGACAGTGCTACCCACATACCTCAATGGGCATGTGCATTCCACCACATAAACCACATATTGTGTCTTACATGTGATTAATTCCCGGATCTCCCAAATTTTATTGTTTGCCATATTAACTTCTTTTGTTTGTTTTGCAATGTGACATGCCTTGCAGGCATGACATTTTAAAAAACCTTTTGTTTTCAACCAAGATTCCTCTTTTTTCTTTCCTTTAAAATGACTGTGAATTAGGTGATCCTTTAAGTTCTTAGCTCTCCTGTAGGTTATCGTTGGATGTTGTCCCACTATTTTACTCACAGTATCATCTAACTGTAGTATTTTCCAATTACGTCTTAAAATTTTAGCAATTTCCTTACTTTCATATGAGAAATCCGTTATCAATCTAATCGGTTCTTGATCCATTTTTAGTTCTTTCTGTTTTTGGACCAAACATTCCTCTCTTGATTTTTCATTTGTTTGCTCCCAACATTTTTTGATTATGCCTGTATTGTATTTTCTTCTTTTAAATCTTTCTGAAGTTGCAGCACTATGTTTCTGCCATTCTTTTTCCTCACTGCATATTCTCCGGATTCTGAGGAATTCCCCATATGGGATGCTGGAGATTAGTGACTGTTGATGAAAACTCGTTGCTTCCAGGGTGGCATTTGTTGCTGTACTTTTTCGATGCAACGTCGTGTGTATCTGATTCTCCTTAATGTAAATCTCTGTATCCAAGAATACTATTCGATCTTTGTTTATTTCAAAACTGAATTTTAAATTTGTGATACTGTTATTTATAATTTCAAAGTATTCCTGAAATTCTTCCGTACTGCCATCCCAGAAAATGAGTAAATCATCAATGAATCGTGTCCAACTGATGATTTTATTCAATACATGATCATTTTTTATTTTCCACGCCACTTCTTTCTCCCACCATCCCATTGCCAGACAGGCATAACTGGGACTAAAAGAGAATCCCATGGCTGTCCCATTGTTTTGACGATATACTTCGTCACCAAATACAAATATATTTTTTGTTAGGCAAATTGAGATCATATCCAAGAGCATCTGATTATGGTCACCGAATTGTATGTTTCTCTCTTGTAAGAAGAAATTGCATGCATTCAAGCCCATGTCATTCCCCATGTTAGTATAAAGGGATATGACATCCATTGTTACTAGCTGGTACGAGTCTTGCCATGGCGTGTTTTGTAATAACCTCAGTAGGTCACTGGTGTCCTGTATATAAGAGTTAAGTTGTGTCACATATGGGTTTAGAAAGTGGTCAATGTAGTTTGCCACTGGCTCCAGAAGCGAGCCCTTTGCCGACAGAATTGGTCGTCCTGGTGGCATCTTTTGATCTTTATGTAATTTCGGAAGAAAGTAAATCGTTGCTGTTACTGGGTGAGTTACTGTCAAGTACTTCCGTTCTTCGTCATCTATCAAACCCCTGGTCATCCATTCTGAGAGTTTCTCATCCAACATTTCTTTGATTTCCACTGTTGGATTCCTTTTTAGTTTTTCATAGTACTTGGTGTTTCTCAATTGGCGGTGTGCCTCCGTGATATATGCCGTTCGTTCCAATATCACCACATTTCCGCCTTTGTCGGCTACTTTGATTTCAATCTGATTATCTGTTGTTAATTTTGCCAATGCTTCCCTTTCCGACTTTGTTAGATTATCTTTATATTTTGCACCTTTCAATTTATAAAGATCTTGTGTAACTACCTCTTGAAATAGGTCTATCTTGTTGCCTGGTGCTAGCTGTGGATAGAATTTTGATTTCGATTTTTACCACTCAAGCCTGCTCCTTCCTGTGGACACGCAACTTGCAGGGGGATCTCCTCACCTTCTTCTGCATTTAGATTCAATAGTGTCATGAAATCATCTGTGTCCCCGACCGATAAAGAAGATGCTGGTTCCTTTTCTTTTGTATTTTTAGTTCTTCCTTGCTTTTCCGTGAAAAACTTTGCTAATTTAATTTTCCGAATGTATAGGTATAAATCTATCCTCACTTGGGCTAGATTCATTCTTTTGGTTGGACAGAAATTTATGCCTTTTTTCAATAGCTTTATTTCAGGTTCACCACTTGAAGTTCATCCATTAATGATTCTTCTTCTGGCGCATGCTCCGAGTCTCCGTTCCTATTTTTTCTTTGTTCCCACTTGTACTTGCGCCTTTTTCCCCTTCTTTTTCGTTTCGGTATCTGTGCACCAATATATAATGTGTGTGTGTGTGTGTATATGTATATATATATACATATATATATATACATATATACACACACACACACACATATATATATATTGTAAAGTTGGGGAGGATTTAAGCGACTGAGATGATGGAAAGGCTGGGTTAACAGATATGGAAGGGGATACGGTACTGATGCAGACGTTTCTAGTTATTTTTAGCTCCTTTAAAAATATATTATGCCTCAAATTACTAAAAACTCCTACATCCCCTGCATTAACATCTCAATGCAAATTTACTTCTGCCTGCTTTTCAGGAAAGGATTTAATTTCAACAGCTCCTATTCCAACAAAATGGTGTTCAGGAGTGCCTGACTTTTATCTTGAATGCAAAATGTTAGCACTCTAGTTGTTCATTAGAACTCTGTGGTGACGTTACAGTTGATTATAATGGTGTTAACTGACAGACTGCTGCTGGTGAGGAAGAACCACTTAACTTTCTAGAGCGCTAACCACAATTTCTATAAGAAAAAGAAATCCCTGATTTATTCATTTATTGCAGTATCTGCTCTAGGAAGTTCCTTTCAGTTTACAGTTTTGATTACATTAAGATGGCGTTTAGGTTCATCACACTTTTATCACAAATACAGACTGTTAGCACTCTCGTTGCTCATTAGATCTCTGTAGTATTGCCGCAGTTAATTACTAGGAAGTTAACTAACAGACTAGTGCTGGTGTTGAAAGTGCATGTTTCTCTCTGCATTTCAGAATGTTTTACTGACAATAAAGAGGAACATATTTGAGAACTCATAGAAAATGTGTAATGATTTGAGCTTTCTAGAGCACTAACCATAATTTCTGTGACAAAAATTACCCCCCTCATTTTGCTCCTTTACTGCAGTCTCCTCTGCAGGAAATGCCAACATTTTACAGCTTTGATTCCATCAAAATGACATTCATATGTGCCACACTTTTGTCATAAATGCAGAATGTTAGCACTCTGGTTGCTCATTAGAGGTGGTTAAGCTGCAGTTGATCACCAGGGAGTTAACTGACAGACTGCTGGTGGTGCTGAAAGTACATGTTTCAGTCAGCATGTCAGAATGTTTTACGGACATGAATGTGAAAGATATTTGAGAAATTCAAAAACTAATGAGTCTTCACTTAGCTTTCTATAGCACTAATCATACTTTCTATGACAAAATGAACCATCTCCTTTCCCAAATTTGTAAAAGAAATCCTTTAAATTTTACAGGTTTGATTTCTTCAAGATGGTGTTTCAGTGCGCCACTCGTCTGTCATGAATACAGAATGTTAGTGCTTTCATTGTTCATTAAAACACTATGGAGAAGCTGCAGTCGGACACTGGGGAATCCACTGACAGGCTGCTGCTGCTGCTATACATGCTTTCCTCAGACTATCAGACTTCCTTCTCAGATTGCTGTGGAAGATAGTGCAAACTTATAGAAATGTGCTTTCATTGTCAGCCTCTGGAGCAGTTTCGATAACTTCTAAGAAAAAATCATGACGGAAAACATATTTCTCTCAAATATGTCAAACATGGTTAATCAAATTCCAGCAGAAGGTCAGCAATTTTCCACAGGGCAAAATCATCTGAGAACACTGCAGGGTTCCTAAAATGAGTATATCACCAACAACAACTAATTTCTATTGTGTCTAAAATCTGTTATTATCCTTCCAATGTGTTATTTTTTGTGACCCTCAAAGTCTGGCTTTCACTATAATGCATTTCAATGACTCCATGACCTTAAGTCTGGTAATGGTTACCACAACATTTTGTTCATGTTGTGTTCAGCCAATCAAGCGGGTGTCAGGGAGTGCTCACTCTGCTCCCTTATATTTTATTTGTAATCCATTTTCAGGAGCCTGGGACCATGTCCGTGAGTTGTATAGTAGCTGCCACCACATATAGTACATGCTGTGGCTAGCCAATCAGGATTGACTAGCTCCCTTCCTCAGTTTGTAGAGGTTTCTCCTCTAGCAAAACACGAGGAAGAAGTTCCAAACAGGCTGGCTGAAAAAATGTTCTGCTGCCAATCGTCTACTGGTTCGCTTCCATACAGAAACACACTTTCTCCAGGACCGTGGGCACTTAGGGGCATATTAACAATGCGGCGATAAAAAATTATCGCCGCTTTTGCGGCCGTTTTGGGCCGAAAAGCGGCGATAATTATATCGCCTTATCAGCAAAGACACGCTATCGCGTGTTTTGCTGATTTTGCTCCCGTTTCCAGCACGCCTAACTTCGCATCGCTAATGAGATGCAAAGTAGGCGTGTCTGTGGAAACAACATGGGTAAATATCGCGAAGGCAGCTTCGCAATATTTACAATGCGGGGAAGCGATTATTTTAATCGCGTTAAGTATGCCTTAACGCAGGAATTTAACGTCTGTTAAATTCCTGACTAAGGCATACCTAACATGGGAGGTGGAGTCATGTGATACGACCACAGGGTCGTATCATCAAGTATATCGTTGTTTTACATGGAACATCGCTGGAAAACCAGCGATGTTCCATGGAAAAGGGCGCTATCGCTGGAATATACATCGCCATGGCGCTAAACGTTGTTAATACAACGCTAGTCTGGCGAAATATTCCAGCGATAGAAAAAAATGCGGTATACAAGGTCAGCGATAATTATCGCTGCCTGTTGCAAATATGCCCCTTAGCGATTATGACCAGCTGGCCAGGACCTTGGCTCTTTTGTCCAAGTGGGTCTGGAAGAAGGTTTCTTCCCATGCCACTGGACAGTCTTAGAGATCCAGGATAAAGCCGGAGGAAACATTTCATCTACGGTGGTCTTTTGAGAACATGGGAATTCCACTATCGGGCAGCAAGGGGGTCTTCTTCTGTTGTTGTAGCAATTTTCAAAAGGTAAACAGCTTTGATTGACAGAAACTCCCAAGCAAGTTAAATTAAAGTTATTGCAGTTTCCCCGTTGTATTTTCAACCGTGTGACCCAGTTTCTGTTTTTGAAAGGTGCTTTATGGTAAAAGCTATCCTATCAATCCAATACATCATCATAGTGCCACAGGCCACCCGCGAGGATCTTAAGGCGGGTCCTAGAATCCGTGGCAGCCCCAGGCTTCCCAAGCCCCTCGCCATCTTTATTCAAACCCTGCTCAAAGCAGGCTTCATCCTTCCGCTGTCGTGGACCCCAGGCTGGGAAGAACTCTGCTGTCTCCGGAAGATGCTTCCTGTATGAAGTGAGCATGGATTGTAGCTACTTTTGATTGGAAGACGTGGCTTGGGGGTAGGGCAAGGTAATTGCTGAAGCCAATTGGACTACAAGCCTTTGATGCTGAGCAAGTAGCCATAGTACTGCAGGGAAAATAAGGTACACACTGTGCCAATTGTGTGGGATACATAGGGGGCTTTGCAACGAGAAGGCATTAAGGTCTTTTGCTAATGCTAAATACTATTTGGACTGGCAATCTGACCCTTATACAACATTTGTATGGAATGTAGATGATCAAAACCCAATATTTCCAGGTATTTTGTTTTACTTGTTTATCTACGTGCTAAATCCGACGTTTATAGCATTTTACTAACAACTGATTTATCTGCAAGTTAAAATACAGACTGTTGCAACCTGCACAAAACATGTTTTACACGAGTTATCTGTTTAAATGTAAATCAGGAAATCTTCCATTAAGCCGACATCTACTTTTTAGCTTTATAAAGCTGCGCAAAAACGTTATGCAAATTTACATCTGACTTACAAAACTGTCCAATCAACCCACTCAATCAGAAAAAAAAAGAATTTAATTTCATATACTTACAGCCCTTGCTTATTTTAGATGGAAATGGGGGAAATTCCTCTTTCGAGCTCGCATCTCAAAGTTCAAACTTTGCGTAGCCATGCCAAGCCTATGAGCCAACTTTCAGTTTACAAACCGAATGTCAAAACATGATCAAAGACAAAATACATATATATTTTTATATTTAGGACAGAACACCTGTTACTGGAGGTTGTTTATCTGAACAGGACCCATAGAGTTCGAAAATCAAAAGGATGCATTTCCTTCAAAGTCCCAACTTTTCTCCCAAGTGTTTGGCGTTGAATATCTTTCCCAAGCCACCTGTAATCTTCTCCCCGCCACCCCTCTTTTCCTTCTGTTTCTGCCATTCTGTTGTGTCCATTATTTGAGTGTGTTGTAAAAAAAGAATCTAATTAACATAAATATAGCAACATAAGAGAACACCATAACACTAGAGCACAATATATCATCACAAAAAACAAGACTGGTTTGAAATAGGCTCTTTAGTCTTCCTTAGCACCCGTGGAATTTCTACTCTTATCCCTCCCACCTCTCTATCTGTCTTAAGCGCCGGGACACTCCCGTTGGGGGTAGCCGTGCGCTCTATAAGCTACATAAATAAATAAATAAATATGAATGGAAATAGCTTCAAAGCCACCTCGTCGCTGCCCACTAATCAGTCTGAGCCACTGAAGAAGAGGAGTGGCCACATCACTGGCATTTGCACTGTGTGTGAACTGTGCACTGTGAAGATGGAAGTCTCACAATCACCGAGCCACGCCCACTGACTAGTTGAATTATTCAGATATCAAAACATGAAAGGATATTCTAGAGACTACTTGATCAGCTTGACAGTTTTAACACATCAAACGCATTTAGGGCCCTCTGCTCAATGGACGACAAGAAACTCTCCATTTCTCATGATGGTTGAGACCCTCCACTGTCAAACTGGTGTGGCAGAGATGACACTTAGTGGCAACAAGATCCTCCACTGTCAAACTGACACAGAAGAGGAGAACACATGTGTCAACAAGACCCTCCACTGTCAAACGGGCACGGAAGCGATGATACTTGTGGCAACAAGACTCTACTCTGTTAAACTGGCGAGGAAGAGATGAAACTTGTGGCAACAAGAACCTCCTCTGTCAATCGGGCATGGAAGAGATGACACTTGTGGCAACAAGCCCCTCCTCTGTCAAACGGGCACAGAAGAGGAGAACACATGTGTCAACAAGACTCTCCACTGTCAAACGGGCACGGAAGAGATGATACTTGTGGCAACAAGACTCTGCTCTCTTAAACTGGCGAGGAAGAGATGAAACTTGTGGCAACAAGAACCTCCTCTGTCAATCGGGCACAGAAGAGATGACACTTGTGGCAACAAGACCCTCTCTGTCAAACTGGCGTGGAAGAGATGACGCTTGTGGCAACAAGACCCTCCTCTGTCAAACTGGTGTGAAAAAGATCTCTTGTGGCAACAAGATCCTTCACTGTCAAATTGGCCCAGAAGTGATGACACTTGTGGCAACAAGACCCTCCACTGTCAAACTGGTGAGGAAGAGAAGACACTTGTGGCAACAAGACTCTACTCTGTTAAATTGGTGTGGAAGAGATGACACTTGTGGCAACAAGAGCCTCCACTGTCAAACTGGCACGGAAGAGATGTCACTTGTGGCAATAAGACCCTCCACTGTCAAACTGGTGAGGAAGAGAAGACACTTGTGGCAACAAGAGCCTCCACTGTCAAACTGGCATGAAAGAGATGTCACTTGTGGCAATAAGACCCTCCTCTGTCAAACTGGCGTGAAAAAGATGACTCTTGTGGCAACAAGATCTTCCACTGTCAAATTGGCCCAGAAGTGATGACACTTGTGGCAACAAGACCCTCCACTGTCAAACTGGTGAGGAAGAGAAAACACTTGGTGCAACAAGAGCCTCCACTGTCAAAGTGGCATGGAAGAGATGACACTTGTGGCACCAAGACCCTCCACTGTCAAACGGGCACAGAAGAGATGACAGTTGTGGCAACAAGACTCTACTCTGTCAAACTGGCTTGGAAGAGATGACACTTGTGGCAACAAGAACCTCCTCTGTCAATCGGGCGCGGAAGAGATGACACTTGTGGCAACAAGCCCCTCCTCTGTCAAACGGGCACAGAAGAGATGGCACTTGTGGCAATAAGACCCTTCACTGTCAAACTGGCGCGGAAGAGATGACACTTATGGCACGAAGACCCTCCTCTGTCAAACTGGCGTCGAAGAGATGACACTTAGTGGCAACAAGATCCTCCACTGTCAAACTGACACAGAAGAGGAGAAGACATGTGTTCAACAAGACCCTCCACTGTCAAAAGGGGCACGGAAGAGATGACAGATGTGGCAACAAGACTCTACTCTGTTAAACTGGCGAGGAAGAGATGAAACTTGTGGCAACAAGAACCTCCTCTGTCAATCGGGCGCGGAAGAGATGACACTTGTGGCAACAAGCCCCTCCTCTGTCAAACTGGCGTGGAAGAGATGACACTTGTGGCAACAAGACCCTCCTCTGTCAAACTGGCGTGAAAAAGATGACTCTTGTGGCAACAAGATCCTCCACTGTCAAATTGGCCCAGAAGTGATGACACTTGTGGGAACAAGACCCTCCACTGTCAAACGGGCACGGAAGAGATGACACTGTGGCAACAAGAGCCTCCACGGTCAAAGTGGCATGGAAGAGATGTCACTTGTGGCAACAAGAGTGTCCACTGTCAAAGTGGCATGGAAGAGATGACACTGGTGGCAACAAGAGTGTCCACTGGGAAAGTGGCATGGAAGAGATGACCCTTGTGGCAACAAGACCCTCCTCTCTCAAAATGGCACGGAAGAGATGATACTTTTGTCAACAAGACCCTCCGCTGTCAAACTGATGTGGAAGAAATGACACTTGTGGCAACAAGACTCTACTCTGTCAAACTGGCTTGGAAGAGATGACACTTGTGGCAACAAGCCCCTCCTCTGTCAAACAGGCACAGAAGAGATGACACTTTTAAAGACAAGGAGATGATGGAGGGAGCGCTGAAACTTTTCAGACACTCACCCCCAGTCACAGATCTGGGTTGAATCCATCATCGTTCTTTAGCTCACTTCACCATCCCAGTTCAGACACAGCTATATGCAAATCAGTCTTGACCCTGTGCCTCATGGGAACAGTCCAGCCCGAACTGCCAAGCCATGTCTTCCCTAGACCGAAAAAAAGCATCCTGGGACCGGTTTCGGGCTAACAGCCCTCATCAGACAGGCTAGCTTGAATCCAGTGGCAAAGTGAGCAAGGGACCCACGTCTGAGCATACCCTGCCAACTTAGGGCGAACAAAGCAAACACAAGGAGAAGATGGACGGAGCGCTGAAACTTTTCAGACACTCAACCGCAGTCACAGATCTGGGTTGAATCCATCATCGTTCTTTAGCTCACTTCGCCACCCCAGTTCAGACACAGCTATATGCAAATCAGTCTTGACCCTGTGCCTCATGGAAACAGTCCATCTCAAACTGCCAAGCCATGTCGTCCCTGGACCGGAATTAAGCATCCTGGGACCGGTTTCGGGCTAACAGCCCTCATCAGACAGGCTAGCTTGAATCCAGTGGCAAAGTCAGCAAGGGACCCACGTCTGGGCATGGATGCTTGTTTCCGGTCCAGGGAAGACATGGCTTGGCAGTTCGGGCTGGACTGTTCCCATGAGGCACAGGGTCAAGATTGATTTGCATAAAGCAGTGTCTGAACTGGGGTGGCGAAGTGAGCTAAAGAACGATGATGGATTCAACCCAGATCTGTGACTGGGGTGAGTGTCTGAAAAGTTTCAGCACTCCGTCCATCATCTCCTTGTGTTTGCTTTGTTCGCCTTAAGTTGGCAGGGTCTGCCCAGACTTGGGTCCCTTGCTCACTTTGCCACTGGATTCAAGCTAGCCTGGCTGATGAGGGCTGTTAGCCCGAAACCGGTCCCAGGATGCTTGTTTCCGGTCCAGGGAAGACATGGCTTGGCAGTTCGGGCTGGACTGTTCCCATGAGGCACAGGGTCAAGACTGATTTGCATATTGCTGTGTCTGAACTGGGCTGTCAAAATGAGCTAAAGAACGATGATGGATTCAACCCAGATCTGTGACTGGGGGTGAGTGTCTGAAAAGTTTCAGCGCTCCGTCCATCATCTCCTTGTGTTTGAAATGACACTTGTGGCAACAAGACCCTCCTCTGTCAAACTGGCGTGAAAAAGATGACTCTTGTGGCAACAAGATCCTCCACTGTCAAATTGGCCCAGAAGTGATGACACTTGTGGGAACAAGATCCTCCACTGTGAAACTGGTATGGAAGAGATGACACTTGTGGCAAGAAGACCCTCCTCTGCCAAAGTGACACAGAAGAGGAGAACACATGTGTCAACAAGACCCTCCACTGTCAAACGGGCATGGAAGAGATGACACTTGTGGTAACAAGACTCTACTCTGTTGAACTGGCGAGGAAGAGATGAAACTTGTGGCAACAAGAACCTACTTCTGTCAATCGGGTGCGGAAGAGATGACATTTGTGGCAACAAGCCCCTCCTCTGCCAAAGTGACACAGAAGAGGAGAACACATGTGTCAACAAGACCCTCCACTGTCAAACTGGCATGGAAGAGATGACATTTGTGGCAACAAGACCCTCCTCTACCAAAGTGACACAGAAGAGGAGAACACATGTGTCAACAAGACCCTCCACTGTCAAACTGGTATGGAAGAGATGACACTTGTGGCAACAAGCCCCTCCTCTGTCAAACGGGCACAGAACAGATGACACTTGTGGCAACAAGACCCTTCTCTGTCAAACTGGCGTGGAAGAGATGACACTTGTGGCGACAAGACCCTCCTCTGTCAAACTTGCGTGAAAAAGATGACTCTTGTGACAACAAGATCCTTCACTGTCAAATTGGCCCAGAGCTGATGACACTTGTGGGAACAAGACCCTCCACTGTGAAACTGGTATGGAAGAGATGACACTTGTGGCAACAAGACCCTCCACTGTCAAACTGGCGTGGATGAGATGACACTTGTGGCAACAAGACCCTCCACTGTCAAACGGGCACGGAAGAGATGACACTTGTGGCAACAAGACTCTACTCTGTCAAACTGGCGTGGAAGAGATGACACTTGTGGCAACAAGACCCCCCACTGTCAAACTGGCGTGGATGAGATGACACTTGTGGCAACAAGACTCTATTCTGTCCAACTGACGTGGAAGAGATGGCACTTGTGGCAACAAGACCATCCACTGGTAAACTAGCATGGAAGAGATGACACTTGTGGCAACAAGACTCTACTCTGTCAAACTGGCACAGAAGAGGAGAACACATGTGTCAACAAGACCCTACACTGTCAAACGGGCATGGAAGAGATGACACGTGTGGCAACAAGACTCTAGTCTGTTAAACTGGCGAGGAAGAGATGAAACTTGTGGCAACAAGAACCTCCTCTGTCAATCAGGCGCGGAAGAGATGACACTTGTGGCAATAAGACCCTCCACTGTCAAACTGGCGTGGAAGAGATGACACTTGTGGCAACAAGACCCTCCACTGTCAAACGGGCACGGAAGAGATGACACTTGTGGCAACAAGACTCTACTCTGTCAAACTGGCTTGGAAGAGATGACACTTGTGGCAACAAGAACCTCCTCTGTCAATTGGGCGCGGAAGAGATGACACTTCTGGCAACAAGCCCCTCCTCTGTCAGACGGGTACAGAAGAGATGACATTTGTGGCAACAAGACCCTCCTCTGTCAAACTGGCGTGGAAGAGATGACACTAGTGGCAACAAGACCCTCCTCTGTCAAACTGGCTTGAAAAAGATGACTCTAGTGGAAACAAGATCCTCCACTGTCAAATTGGCCCAGAAGTGATGACACTTGTGGGAACAAGACCCTCCACTGTGAAACTGGTATGGAAGAGATGACACTTAGTGGCAACAAGACCCTCCTCTGCCACACTGACACAGAAGAGGAGAACACCTGTGTCAACAAGACCCTCCACTGTCAAACGGGCACGGAAGAGATGACACTTGTGGCAACAAGACTCTACTCTGTTAAACTGGCGAGGAAGAGATGAAACTTGTGGCAACAAGAACCTCCTCTGTCAATCGGGCGCGGAAGAGATGACACTTGTGGCAACAAGCCCCTCCTCTGTCAAACGGGCAGAGAAGAGATGACACTTGTGGCAACAACAGCCTCCTCTGTCAAACTGGCATGGAAGAGATGACACTTGTGGCAACAAGACCCTCCTCTGTCAAACTGGTGTGAAAAAGATGACTCTTGTGGCAACAAGATCTTCCACTGTCAAATTGGCCCAGAAGTGATGACACTTGTGGCAACAAGACCCTACACTGTCAAACTGGTGAGGAAGAGAAGACACTTGTGGCAACAAGAGCCTCCACTGTCAAAGTGGCATGGAAGAGATGTCACTTGTGGCAATAAGACCCTCCACTGTCAAACTGGCGTGGAAGAGATGACACTTGTGGCAACAAGACCCTCCACTGTCAAACGGGCACGTAAGAGATGACACTTGTGGCAACAAGACTCTACTCTGTGAAACTGGCTTGGAAGAGATGACACTTGTGGCAACAAGTGCAAAAAGAACAATTGATGGACAGAATGCAGAACAATGTCATACATTCACCCCAGTACAGAGATCTGGGCCTAAATCCATCGTTTTTTTGCTCACCATGCCATTCCAGTTTGGACCCAGCCATATGCAAATCAGTCTTGACCCTGCGCCCAATGGGAACAGTCCAGCCCAAACTGCCAGGCCAGGCTCTCCCTGGACTGGAAACAAGCATCCTAGGACCGGTTTCGGGCTTTCAGCCCTCATCAGCCAGGATAGCTTGACTCCAGTGGCACGGAGAGCACGGGACCCACGTCTGGGCATACCCGTCCCACTCGGGGTGACAAATGCAAAAAGAACAATTGATGGACAGAATGCAGAACAATGTCATACATTCACCCCAGTACAGAGATCTGGGACTAAATCCATCGTTTTTTTGATCACCATGCCATTCCAGTTTGGACCCAGCCATATGCAAATCAGTCTTGACCCTGCGCCCAATGGGAACAGTCCAGCCCGAACTGCCAGGCCAGGTCCTCCCTGGACTGGAAACAAGCATCCTAGGACCGGTTTCTGGCTATCCGCCCTCATCAGCCAGGATAGCTTGACTCCAGTGGCATGGAGAGCACGGGACCCACGTCTGGGCATACCCGTCCCACTCGGGGTGACAAATGCAAAAAGAACAATTGATGGACAGAATGCAGAACAATGTCATACATTCACCCCAGTACAGAGATCTGGGCCTAAATCCATCGTTTTTTGCTCACTATGCCATTCCAGTTTGGACCCAGCCATATGCAAATCAGTCTTGACCCTGCGTCCAATGGGAACAGTCCAGCCCGAACTGCCAGGCCAGGTCCTCCCTGGACTGGAAACAAGCATCCTAGGACCGGTTTCGGGCTTTCAGCCCTCATCAGCCAGGATAGCTTGACTCCAGTGGCATGGAGAGCACGGGACCCACGTCTGGGCATACCCGTCCCACTCGGGTGACAAATACAAAAAGAACAATTGATGGACAGAATGCAGAACAATGTCATACATTCACCCCAGTACAGAGATCTGGGCCTAAATCCATCGTTTTTTGCTCACCATGCCATTCCAGTTTGGACCCAGCCATATGCAAATCAGTCTTGACCCTGCGCCCAATGGGAACAGTCCAGCCCGAACTGCCAGGTCAGGTCCTCCCTGGAGTGGAAACAAGCATCCTAGAACCGGTTTCGGGCTTTCAGCCCTCATCAGCCAGGATAGCTTGACTCCAGTGCCATGGAGAGCACGGGACCAACGTCTGGGCATACCCGTCCCACTCGGGGTGACAAATGCAAAAAGAACAATTGATGGACAGAATGCAGAACAATGTCATACATTCACCCCAGTACAGAGATCTGGGCCTAAATCCATCGTTTTTTTGCTCACCATGCCATTCCAGTTTGGAGCCAGCCATATGCAAATCAGTCTTGACCCTGCGCCCAATGGGAACAGTCCAGCCCGAACTGCCAGGCCAGGTCCTCCCTGGACTGAAAACAAGCATCCTAGGACCGGTTTCGGGCTTTCAGCCCTCATCAGCCAGGATAGCTTGACTCCAGTGGCATGGAGAGCACGGGAACCACGTCTGGGCATACCCGTCCCACTCGGGGTGACAAATGCAAAAAGAACAATTGATGGACAGAATGCAGAACAATGTCATACATTCACCGCAGTACAGAGATCTGGGCCCAAATCCATCGTTTTTTTGCTCACCCTACTCTGGCAAACTGGCGTGGAAGAGATTACACTAGTGGCAACAAGACCCTCCTCTGTCAAACAGGCGTGAAAAAGATGACTCTAGTGGCAACAAGATCCTTCACTGTCAAATTGGCCCAGAAGTGATGACACTTGTGGGAACAAGACCCTCCACTGTGAAACTTTTATGGAAGAGATGACACTTGTGGCAACAAGACCCTCCTCTGTCAAACAGGCACGGAAGAGATGTCACTTGTGGCAATAAGACCCTCCACTGTCAAAGTGGCATGGAAGATATGACACTTGTGGCAACAAGAGCCTCCACTGTCAAAGTGGCATGGAAGATATGACACTTGTGGCAACAAGAGCCTCCACTGTCAAAGTGGCATGGAAGATATGACACTTGTGGCAACAAGAGTGTCCACTGTCAAAGTGGCATTGAAGAGATGACACTTGTTGCAACAAGAGTGTCCACTGTCAAAGTGGCATGGTAGAGATGTCACTTGTGGCAATAAAACCCTCCACTGTCAAAGTGGCGTGGAAGAGATTACACTTGTGGCAACAAGACCCTCCACTGTCAAACTGGCGTGGAAGAGATGACACTTGTGGCGACAAGACCCTCCTCTGTCAAACTTGCGTGAAAAAGATGACTCTTGTGACAACAAGATCCTTCATTGTCAAATTGGCCCAGAGCTGATGACACTTGTGGGAACAAGACCCTCCACTGTGAAACTGGTATGGAAGAGATGACACTTGTGGCAACAAGACCCTCCTCTGTCAAACTGGCACGGAAGAGATGTCACTTGTGGCAATAAGACCCTCCACTGTCAAACTGGCGTGGATGAGATGACACTTGTGGCAACAAGACCCTCCACTGTCAAACGGGCACGGAAGAGATGACACTTGTGGCAACAAGACTCTACTCTGTCAAACTAACGTGGAAGAGATGACACTTGTGGCAACAAGACCCCCCACTGTCAAACTGGCATGGATGAGATGACACTTGTGGCAACAAGACTCTATTCTGTCCAACTGACGTGGAAGAGATGCCACTTGTGGCAACAAGACCATCCACTGGTAAACTAGCATGGAAGAGATGACACTTGTGGCAACAAGACTCTACTCTGTCAAACTGGCACAGAAGAGGAGAACACATGTGTCAACAAGACCCTACACTGTCAAACGGGCATGGAAGAGATGACACGTGTGGCAACAAGACTCTAGTCTGTTAAACTGGCGTGGAAGAGATGAAACTTGTGGCAACAAGAACCTCCTCTGTCAATCAGGCGCGGAAGAGATGACACTTGTGGCAATAAGACCCTCCACTGTCAAACGGGCATGGAAGAGATGACACTTGTGGCAACAAGAACCTCCTCTGTCAATCGGGCGCGGAAGAGATGACACTTCTGGCAACAAGCCCCTCCTCTGTCAGACGGGTACAGAAGAGATGACATTTGTGGCAACAAGACCCTCCTCTGTCAAACTGGCGTGGAAGAGATGACACTAGTGGCAACAAGACCCTCCACTGTCAAACGGGCACGGAAGAGATGACACTTGTGGCAACAAGACTCTACTCTGTCAAACTGGCTTGGAAGAGATGACACTTGTGGCAACAAGAACCTCCTCTGTCAATCGGGCGCGGAAGAGATGACACTTCTGGCAACAAGCCCCTCCTCTGTCAGACAGGGTACAGAAGAGATGACATTTGTGGCAACAAGACCCTCCTCTGTCAAACTGGCGTGGAAGAGATGACACTAGTGGCAACAAGACCCTCCTCTGTCAAACTGGCTTGAAAAAGATGACTCTAGTGGAAACAAGATCCTCCACTGTCAAATTGGCCCAGAAGTGATGACACTTGTGGGAACAAGACCCTCCACTGTGAAACTGGTATGGAAGAGATGACACTTAGTGGCAACAAGACCCTCCTCTGCCACACTGACACAGAAGAGGAGAACACCTGTGTCAACAAGACCCTCCACTGTCAAACGGGCATGGAAGAGATGACACTTGTGGCAACAAGACTCTACTCTGTTAAACTGGCGAGGAAGAGATGAAACTTGTGGCAACAAGAACCTCCTCTGTCAATCGGGCGCGGAAGAGATGACACTTGTGGCAACAAGCCCCTCCTCTGTCAAACGGGCAGAGAAGAGATGACACTTGTGGCAACAACAGCCTCCTCTGTCAAACTGGCATGGAAGAGATGACACTTGTGGCAACAAGACCCTCCTCTGTCAAACTGGTGTGAAAAAGATGACTCTTGTGGCAACAAGATCTTCCACTGTCAAATTGGCCCAGAAGTGATGACACTTGTGGCAACAAGACCCTACACTGTCAAACTGGTGAGGAAGAGAAGACACTTGTGGCAACAAGAGCCTCCACTGTCAAAGTGGCATGGAAGAGATGTCACTTGTGGCAATAAGACCCTCCACTGTCAAACTGGCGTGGAAGAGATGACACTTGTGGCAACAAGACCCTCCACTGTCAAACGGGCACGTAAGAGATGACACTTGTGGCAACAAGACTCTACTCTGTGAAACTGGCTTGGAAGAGATGACACTTGTGCAACAAGTGCAAAAAGAACAATTGATGGACAGAATGCAGAACAATGTCATACATTCACCCCAGTACAGAGATCTGGGCCTAAATCCATCGTTTTTTTGCTCACCATGCCATTCCAGTTTGGACCCAGCCATATGCAAATCAGTCTTGACCCTGCGCCCAATGGGAACAGTCCAGCCCGAACTGCCAGGCCAGGCTCTCCCTGGACTGGAAACAAGCATCCTAGGACCGGTTTCGGGCTTTCAGCCCTCATCAGCCAGGATAGCTTGACTCCAGTGGCATGGAGAGCACGGGACCCACGTCTGGGCATACCCGTCCCACTCAGGGTGACAAATGCAAAAAGAACAATTGATGGACAGAATGCAGGACAATGTCATACATTCACCCCAGTACAGAGATCTGGGCCTAAATCCATCGTTTTTTTGCTCACCATGCCATTCCAGTTTGGACCCAGCCATATGCAAATCAGTCTTGACCCTGCGCCCAATGGGAACAGTCCAGCCCGAACTGCCAGGCCAGGTCCTCCCTGGACTGGAAACAAGCATCCTAGGACCGGTTTCTGGCTATCCGCCCTCATCAGCCAGGATAGCTTGAATCCAGTGGCATGGAGAGCACGGGACCCACGTCTGGGCATACCCGTCCCACTCGGGTGACAAATGCAAAAAGAACAATTGATGGACAGAATGCAGAACAATGTCATACATTCACCCCAGTACAGAGATCTGGGCCTAAATCCATCGTTTTTTGCTCACCATGCCATTCCAGTTTGGACCCAGCCATATGCAAATCAGTCTTGACCCTGCGTCCAATGGGAACAGTCCAGCCCGAACTGCCAGGCCAGGTCCTCCCTGGACTGGAAACAAGCATCCTAGGACCGGTTTTGGGCTTTCAGCCCTCATCAGCCAGGATAGCTTGACTCCAGTGGCATGGAGAGCACGGGACCCACGTCTGGGCATACCCGTCCCACTCGGGGTGACAAATGCAAAAAGAACAATTGATGGACAGAATGCAGAACAATGTCATACATTCACCCCAGTACAGAGATCTGGGCCTAAATCCATCGTTTTTTTGCTCACCATGCCATTCCAGTTTGGACCCAGCCATATGCAAATCAGTCTTGACCCTGCGTCCAATGGGAACAGTCCAGCCCGAACTGCCAGGCCAGGTCCTCCCTGGACTGGAAACAAGCATCCTAGGACCGGTTTCGGGCTTTCAGCCCTCATCAGCCAGGATAGCTTGACTCCAGTGGCATGGAGAGCACAGGACCCACGTCTGGTCATACCCGTCCCACTCGGGGTGACAAATGCAAAAAGAACAATTGATGGACAGAATGCAGAACAATGTCATACATTCACCCCAGTACAGAGATCTGGGCCTAAATCCATCGTGTTTTTGCTCACCATGCCATTCCAGTTTGGACCCAGCCATATGCAAATCAGTCTTGACCCTGCGCCCAATGGGAACAGTCCAGCCCGAACTGCCAGGCCAGGTCCTCCCTGGACTGGAAACAAGCATCCTAGGACCGGTTTCGGGCTTTCAGCCCTCATCAGCCAGGATAGCTTGACTCCAGTGGCATGGAGAGCACGGGACCCACGTCTGGGCATACCCGTCCCACTCGGGGTGACAAATGCAAAAAGAACAATTGATGGACAGAATGCAGAACAATGTCATACATTCACCCCAGTACAGAGATCTGGGCCTAATTCCATCGTTTTTTTGCTCACCATGCCATTCCAGTTTGGAGCCAGCCATATGCAAATCAGTCTTGACCCTGCGCCCAATGGGAACAGTCCAGCCCGAACTGCCAGGCCAGGTCCTCCCTGGACTGGAAACAAGCATCCTAGGACCGGTTTCGGGCTTTCAGCCCTCATCAGCCAGGATAGCTTGACTCCAGTGGCATGGAGAGCACGGGACCCACGTCTGGGCATACCCGTCCCACTCGGGGTGACAAATGCAAAAAGAACAATTGATGGACAGAATGCAGAACAATGTCATACATTCACCCCAGTACAGAGATCTGGGCCCAAATCCATCGTTTTTTTGCTCACCCTACTCTGGCAAACTGGCGTGGAAGAGATTACACTAGTGGCAACAAGACCCTCCTCTGTCAAACAGGCGTGAAAAAGATGACTCTAGTGGCAACAAGATCCTTCACTGTCAAATTGGCCCAGAAGTGATGACACTTGTGGGAACAAGACCCTCCACTGTGAAACTTTTATGGAAGAGATGACACTTGTGGCAACAAGACCCTCCTCTGTCAAACAGGCACGGAAGAGATGTCACTTGTGGCAATAAGACCCTCCACTGTCAAAGTGGCATGGAAGAGATGACACTTGTGGCAACAAGAGTGTCCACTGTCAAAGTGGCGTGGAAGAGATGACACTTGTGGCAACAAGAGCCTCCACTGTCAAAGTGGCATGGAAGAGATGACACTTGTGGCAACAAGAGTGTCCACTGTCAAAGTGGCATTGAAGAGATGACACTTGTTGCAACAAGAGTGTCCACTGTCAAAGTGGCATGGTAGAGATGTCACTTGTGGCAATAAGACCCTCCACTGTCAAATTGGCGTGGAAGAGATGACACTTGTGGCAACAAGACCCTCCTCTGTCAAACTGGTGTGGAAGAGAGGACACTAGTGGCAACAAGACCCTCCTCTGTCAAACTGGCGTGAAAAAGATGACTCTAGTGGTAACAAGATCCTCCACTGTCAAATTGGCCCAGAAGTGATGACACTTGTGGGAACAAGACCCTCCACTCTGAAACTGGTATGGAAGAGATGACACTTGTGGCAACAAGACCCTCCTCTGTCAAACAGGCACGGAAGAGATGTCACTTGTGGCAATAAAACCCTCCACTGTCAAAGTGGCGTGGAAGAGATGACACTTGTGGCAACAAGAGCCTCCACTGTCAAACAGGCACGGAAGAGATGACACTTGTGGCAACAAGACTCTACTCTGTCAAACTGGCGTGGAAGAGATGACACTTGTAGCAACAAGAGCCTCCACTGTCAAAGTGGCATGGAAGAGATGTCACTTGTGGCAATAAGACCCTCCACTGTCAAACTGGCGTGGAAGAGATGACACTTGTGGCAACAAGACTCTACTCTGTCAAACTGGCTTGGAAGAGATGACACTTGTGGCAACAAGAACCTCCTCTGTCAATCGGGCGCGGAAGAGATGACACTTGTGGCAACAAGCCCCTCCTCTGTCTAACGGGCACAGAAGAGATGACATTTGTGGCAACAAAACCCTCCTCTGTCAAACTGGCGTGGAAGAGATGACACTAGTGGCAACAAGACCCTCCTCTGTCAAACTGGCGTGAAAAAGATGACTCTAGTGGCAACAAGATCCTCCACTGTCAAATGGTCCAGAGGTGATGACACTTGTGGGAACAAGACCCTCCACTGTGAAACTGGTATGGAAGAGATGACACTTGTGGCAACAAGACCCTCCTCTGTCAAACAGGCACGGAAGAGATGTCACTTGTGGCAATAAAACCCTCCACTGTCAAACTGGCGTGGAAGAGATGACACTTGTGGCAACAAGACCCTCCACTGTCAAATGGGCATGGAAGAGATGACACTTGTGGCAACAAGACTCTACTCTGTCAAACTGGCGTGGAAGAGATGACACTTGTGGCAACAAGAGTCTCCACTGTCAAAGTGGCATGGAAGAGATGACACTTGTGGCAACAAGAGTGTCCACTGTCAAAGTGGCATGGAAGAGATGTCACTTGTGGCAATAAGACCTTCCACTGTGAAAGTGGCATGGAAGAGATGACACTCTTGGCAACAAGACCCTCCACTATCAAACTGGCGTGGAAGAGATGACACTTGTGGCAACAAGACCCTCCGCTATCAAACAGGCATGGAAGAGATGTCACTTGTGGCAATAAGATCCTCCTCTGTCAAAATAGCACGGAAGAGATGATACTTTTGTCAACAAGACCCTCCGCTGTCAAAGTGATGTGGAAAAAATGACACTTGTGGCAACAAGAGTCTACTCTGTCAAACTGGAGCAAAAGAGATGGCATTTATGCCAACAAGACCCTGCTCTGTCAAACTGGCACAAAATGATGGCATTTGTGGCAACAAGACTCTCTGCTGTTAAACTGGCATAGAAGAGAAAGCACTTGTGGCACCATGAGTCTCCACTGTCAAACTGGTGGCGAAGAGATGGCACTTGTGGTAACAAGACCCTCAGCTGTCAAACTGGCTTGGAAGAGATGATAGTTATGTCAACAAGACCATCCGCTGTCAAGCTGGCATGGAAGAGATGGCACTTGTGGCAACAGGACTCTCTGATTTTAAACTAGCGTGGAAGAGATGACACTTGTGGCACCATGACCCTCCTCTGTCAAACTGGCACGGAAAAGATAACTCTTGTGGCAACAGGATCCTCCTCTGTCAAAATGGCACGGAAGAGATGATACTTTTGTCAACAAGACCCTCTGTTGTCAAACCGGTGTGGAAGAAATGACACTTGTGGCAACAAGACCCTCCTCTGTCAAACTGGCACAAAAAAAGATTGCATTTGTGGCAACAAGACTCTGTGTTAAACTGGCATAGAAGAAAAGGCATTTGTGGCACCATGAGTCTCCACTGTCAAACTGGTGGCGAAGAGATGACACTTGTGGCAACAAGACCCTCAGCTGTCAAACTGGCATGGAAGAGAAGACACTTGTGGCAATAAGAGGCTCCACTATCAAAGTGGCATGGAAGAGATAACACTTGTGGTAACAAGATCTTACGCTGTCAAATTGGCCCAGAAGAGATGACACTTGTGGGAACAAGACCCTCCACTTTGAAACTGGTACGGAAGAGATAGCACTTGTGGCAACAAGACCCTCCTCTGTCAAACTGGCATGAAAGAGAAGACACCTGTGGCAATAGGTTCTCTGCTGTCAAACTGGCATGGAAGAGATGACACTAGTGGCAACAAGACCCTCCTCTGTCAAACTGGCGTGGAAGAGATGACACTTGTGGCAACAAGAGCCTCCACTGTCAAAGTGGCATGGAAGAGATGACACTTGTGGCAACAAGAGTGTCCACTGTCAAAGTGGCATTGAAGAGATGACACTTGTTGCAACAAGAGTGTCCACTGTCAAAGTGGCATGGTAGAGATGTCACTTGTGGCAATAAGACCCTCCACTGTCAAATTGGCGTGGAAGAGATGACACTTGTGGCAACAAGACCCTCCTCTGTCAAACTGGTGTGGAAGAGAGGACACTAGTGGCAACAAGACCCTCCTCTGTCAAACTGGCGTGAAAAAGATGACTCTAGTGGCAACAAGATCCTCCACTGTCAAATTGGCCCAGAAGTGATGACACTTGTGGGAACAAGACCCTCCACTGTGAAACTGGTATGGAAGAGATGACACTTGTGGCAACAAGACCCTCCTCTGTCAAACAGGCACGGAGGAGATGTCACTTGTGGCAATAAAACCCTCCACTGTCAAACTGGCGTGGAAGAGATGACACTTGTGGCAACAAGACCCTCCACTGTCAAATGGGCACGGAAGAGATGACACTTGTGGCAACAAGACTCTACTCTGTCAAACTGGCGTGGAAGAGATGACACTTGTGGCAACAAGAGCCTCCACTGTCAAAGTGGCATGGAAGAGATGACACTTGTGGCAACAAGAGTGTCCACTGTCAAAGTGGCATGGAAGAGATGTCACTTGTGGCAATAAGACCTTCCACTGTGAAAGTGGCATGGAAGAGATGACACTCTTGGCAACAAGACCCTCCACTATCAAACTGGCGTGGAAGAGATGACACTTGTGGCAACAAGACCCTCCGCTATCAAACAGGCATGGAAGAGATGTCACTTGTGGCAATAAGATCCTCCTCTGTCAAAATAGCACGGAAGAGATGATACTTTTGTCAACAAGACCCTCCGCTGTCAAAGTGATGTGGAAAAAATGACACTTGTGGCAACAAGAGTCTACTCTGTCAAACTGGAGCAAAAGAGATGGCATTTATGCCAACAAGACCCTGCTCTGTCAAACTGGCACAAAAAATGATGGCATTTGTGGCAACAAGACTCTCTGCTATTAAACTGGCATAGAAGAGAAAGCACTTGTGGCACCATGAGTCTCCACTGTCAAACTGGTGGTGAAGAGATGGCACTTGTGGTAACAAGACCCTCAGCTGTCAAACTGGCTTGGAAGAGATGATAGTTATGTCAACAAGACCATCCGCTGTCAAGCTGGCATGGAAGAGATGGCACTTGTGGCAACAGGACTCTCTGCTTTTAAACTAGCGTGGAAGAGATGACACTTGTGGCACCATGACCCTCCTCTGTCAAACTGGCACGGAAAAGATAACTCTTGTGGCAACAAGATCCTCAGCTGTCAAACTGACATGGAAGAGAAGACACTTGTGGCAATAAGAGGCTCCACTATCAAAGTGGCATGGAAGAGATAACACTTGTGGTAACAAGATCTTACGCTGTCAAATTGGCCCAGAAGGGATGACACTTGTGGGAACAAGACCCTCCACTTTGAAACTGGTACGGAAGAGATAGCACTTGTGGCAACAAGACCCTCCTCTGTCAAACTGGCATGAAAGAGAAGACACCTGTGGCAATAGGTTCTCTGCTGTCAAACTGGCATGGAAGAGATGACGCTTGTGGCAACAAGACCATCCACTGACAAACTGGCGCGGAAGAAAAGACATTTGTGGCATCAATACTCTCCACTGTCAATCTGGCACAGGAGAGATGAGACTTGTGTCACCAAGACCCTCCACTTTCAAACTGGTGCAGAAGAGATGGCACTTGTGACCACTTCTTTCATTGCCGCAGCCTGGCCCAAACTACCACATTTGTCACATTTCTTTTCCTCGCCCTTGTTTCTATCCCCCCTCCCCCCCACCCCCCGCCACCAGCACATCCCACCCCATGTCCTCTTCTCTTTCTTGCACCTTCTGAACTTCACGCTGAAGGGTGTTGTTTTTATTCTTGTTAAAAAACGTTGTTAGGATCTTGTTCTTTTCATAGCAATGCGCTTTTTAATTTGCCAATAAATCGATGTATTTGAGTGAAACATTTATCAATACCGAGTCTCTAAAAGCCAAATGAAGTACGTTTTGATCTAGAAGGAAATGTGCTGGAAAGGAACCTTTGAGGCAGAGTTGTGTAACCCAGAAGTTATGAAGTCAGCCAACACGGGTCAGTTGAAAATATAGCAAGGAATCTGGGCAGTGTTACTGATTACTGCAGTTAGAGAACAGAGAATTGCTGATAGACCTGTGAGGAATGGCTCGGATTCCTGCACTAATTCTCCATTTCTCAGGCCCAGCATGGTGACACCTGAAATACCATGGCATTAGCACATCCTACAATTGCTGACACCCTGATATCGGTAATCTCAGGAAAGGGTATACTAGAGCACACCTCAGAATATTCAGTAGGGATTTACCGGAGGAAGTTCAAAGTAGGGGAGGGCGAAATATTAAGTTCCGCCTGCAGAATTGGTGGAATTTTGCTGACTCCGCGTTACTCTTGTAATTGTGGAGTTCTGGCCAAATTCCTACAATCAGCATCTGGCGGATTTTTTTCCCGCACGTGGCTCCGGAATGGTAAGTTGGCGAGCGAGATGTGGCGTCCCCTAGCACATTTTCTGGTTGCTAGGAGGACATGTGGCGAGATTTTTCTAACATGGGCAGTCGCAGGGGGTCACGCCCAGTCGTGGTCAGAAGGCTGCCGCGCGAGTAGAAAATCTACTCCAGCGGCATGAAAATCAACTTGAGTACGCGCCTTCTGGCACGCTGCGTTGTGCCGTTTGTGCTGATTTTTCAGCATGGAATGCGCTCCCGGTGCTAAATGACAGCACGAGCAATGCAACATGCCTATTTCCTCCACCCATTGGGGGAACTCCATTGAATCTCGCAGAGTTTTCTTGTAACTCCGCAGAGTCAAATTCCGCAAGTACCACCCACCCTAGTTCAAAGACCCTACAAGCCCTTCTAAGCTCGAGATTATTGTATCTTCCTCTTTCCGGTGCCTTGTAGGACACCAGCTTACCTTTTAGTGTTTTCAGAAGCTGAATCTCCACGGATGGTGCTCTTCCACCAGGTCACTCGACATCCTTGTTCACATTATCTGAGATCACAAGCTTCTGCAGGGGATCATGCAGTCTTAACTCTGTAAGTTGGTGTAACCAATGTTTACCAACATCTCATGAAGCGCCAAACACAGCATCAGTGACGGCCAACTGAATATTCCCCCTTGTGTGACTTCACACGCGACTTATGTGGACACTGCTGTTGGCACATGCGGGTTGGGCAGGAGCTATATAGCTGGCAGCCTTTGAACAGGATAGAAAGAGTGAAAAGGGAGGTTGCCGGGTTTGGCAAGAGTGAAGGGAAAGGGTGGTGCCAGCATGACAACATTGATTCTGACTGCCTGGACCTCTTTTGTCTGAAGGGGGTACACTTGTTTCACTTGGGACAGAATTATATTTGATGAAGATGGTGAAGAAGATGCTTCAGCTTGTGAAAGTCTTGGATGAAAGATGAGGCAAAAATAATACCATCCTGGTGGATGGGGGGGATTGTGGTGCAAAACAGAGCCCCGAGAAATGATACAATTGGAAATTTAGATTAAAGGTAATTAAACTTTTCGTTTTTTATGAGGCGAGAAGGAGTTGAGACATAGGAGCCCTGAACCAATGAGATGGGAGGCTGGCCAGAGGACCGGGAGGCCCAGGGAGGGAAAACCAGTGGAGGGGGGATGCAAGGAGCAAGGAACGAGGCCAGAAAATGATGAGGCCAGAAGGCATTTGAGAGTAGGGGTGAAGTATAAATGTACATATACCAGGAACAGGGTTTTCATTCGAGCGAATGGCAAAAGAACTGGGATGCAGTGACGTATAGGTCTAAAATGAGGCATCCTGTGTCATCATTAAGAGGTGGTAGTCCCCGGGGTCACACCAAAGGGGTGACGTCACCGCAGTGTCGAAGTTATGGTGCAGCGAGGAAGTAAAGGTCTTGAAGTAAAGGGGGACAGCCCGCATCTACTTATATTAGGAGCGCCTAGAGGTGGCTTAGGTCAAAGTGGGCACTTTACAGAAACACGAGTTTATTCAAGACTCAGCCACATTTAAGATTTCCAGACGATCCAGCATTGTTGCCTCCCCCACCCGACCCCCCCCCCCCTCCCTCCCCTGGACCTTCATGTAATTAACAGATCTTTGTGGGGGAATGACAAGGTGAGCTGGACCCTTCTCCAAGAAGAGATGACTGCTAGATTACTACACACGGTGGGGGGAGCTGGGGGCAGGGGGGGGGGGGGGGAAGAATGCTAAAGCCGTTTATCTTCTAATTAATCCGGCTGCCTTATCTGCCCGGGCCTGACATTTCTGCTTTCATAAAGTTCACACACTCTGGAGCATATCTGCAAAGCAGCAGGTTTCTGAAGAACTGGTGCGGGCTCTCCCACAGCACAAGGTGGAGGGTAGATTTCAAACACCTCCGGGTCATGGAGGGGTGGGGGCGAGGGCGTGCAGCGGGCATCAATACTGTGGAGAGAGAGGTGGGGCCCCGAGCGTGAGTTGACTCAGAGAAGGAGGCGATAGAGAAGGCAACGACAGGTAGAGAAAGAGAGGTAGAGAAAGGGAGGTAGAGAAAGAGAGGTAGAGAAAGAGAGGTAGAGAAAGAGAGGTAGAGAAAGAGAGGTAGAGAAAGGGAGGTAGAGAAAGAGAGGTAGAGAAAGGGAGGTAGAGAAAGAGAGGTAGAGAAAGGGAGGCAGCCAGAAAGGAGCATTAGTGAGATGGGTGATGGAGGGAGAAGAGAGGCAGAAAGAGGGAAGGCGGAGAGGTGCGTTAGCGAGCAAATGGTGGAGTAAACTGAGAATCTTCACTGTGAGAGAGACAAGCGGGGTATAGAGAGATGAGGTACTGAGAGAAATGTTGAGGCACAGCGAGAAATGAAGTAGAAAAAGCAGAGTGGTAAAGAGAAAGGTGAGGTATAGGGCGATGGAGAAAGGTACAGAGAAGAGGTCACGAGAGATGAGGACTTGGGAGAGGGGAGTAGATGGAGGAGCGATACAGGGATATGAGGAGGTGAAATGGAAACCGAGCAGCGAGGTGCAATCAGAGGGTGAGGCACAGAGGTTGAGACTGGGAGTAGAGAGGTAAAAATGCAGATGTAGGCGATAAAGAGGAAAATAAAATCCTGGGGTTCAAGTAGAAAGAGGTGGGTAAGAGAGGCAGACAGAGCTGAGGTAGAGAGAGTATTGATAGAACGATAGGAGCAAACACATGAAGATGTGGCGATAGGTGGGGAGGGACAGAGACGCAGGCCAAGAGAGGGGTGTGGTAGATGAGGTAAGGTGAAGTAGGACAAAGATATCTGAGGTAGGGAAAAAGAAGTTGCAGGAGGTAGGGAAAGGGGAAATTAGTAGTCAGAGAGAGGAGTCTATAGGGAAGTGAGGGGGCGAGGACGGCTGGGGTTTGGTGATTTTGTGGCAGAAAGAGATGACATGCAACAAGATAGGGAGGTAGATAGAGAGGTGGAGTTGAAAAGGATGAGATAGTAAGCGAGGAGGGATGGGAGAGAGGGAGAGAGACAAGGTAGAAAGTGGGACCTAAGAGTAAGAAACAGGGTAGTAGAAGGGTAG
Source organism: Calotriton arnoldi (assembly GCA_963921515.1). NCBI lineage: Eukaryota > Metazoa > Chordata > Amphibia > Caudata > Salamandridae > Calotriton > Calotriton arnoldi. The sequence goes on from CAWUFW010011074.1 coordinate 421,702, forward strand.
AGGGAGCGAGGGAGAAGTGGAGAAGTGTGGCTCAATGGTTAGAGCGGCAGACCCTGATGCAGAGATCTGGCCCGGGACCAGGGTTCAATTCCCGCCTCGGCGGGTCTTGGGCTCAATTTCCTCGGACCTGATAATTCTCGCCTCGGTGCCTATTCTAATCATGGGTCCCACTCTGCAACTCTGGGCAATAGCTTGCTTAATCTCCACAACGGCCCCAACAGCGCTGGGATGCCTGGCTTCACCCTGGGGGTGCCCAGGAGTGGACATTTCACAGGGAAAAGCCAGGAAGGGTTCCACAGCAGTATGCGTACAGTGCCAGGACACCCCTTTGGGGGTATAAGTGCGCTTTACAAGTACAAATTTCATTTCATTTCATTTCATTTCAGGGAGATGATAGAGTGAAGATAGGTGAGGTATAGCCAGGTCTGGTGGATTAGTACACCAGGTTGAAGCTGGGCATGGTGGCTTAGTGAACTAAGGCGTCCACTGTAGGGGCCTCTGTTTGGCCTCATGGCCACAGGTTCAAATCTTGCCTGGTCCACTCAGCCTTTCATCCTTCTGAGGTCAATAAAATGAGTACCATTGAGGGGCATATTTACAATAAAGTGGCAAAGCGTGTCATTAAGCCAAGACGGCTAACGGCACGCTTCATCGCTATAGAAACGCAGGGCTGCACCATATGTACTAGAATATGGTACAGTCCTGCATTTCCCCCTTCACTGGTGCTAACTTTAGGTGCCTAGCACCAACGCAGGCACCCTTGCACCATAGTGCAAGAGCGTTTGTGTTGAGGGTAAGATTATTTATGTGCAGGAAGGTCCCCCTTCCTGCACATAAACAATCTTAAAATGCCAATTTGTAACTTCTATGTGTGCTGCCTAATAGAGCACACATAGACGTTGCAAAACGGCATTTTTTAAAAAGGATTGTTTATGTGCACGAAAGGAGACCTCCTGCACATAAACAGTCAGAGGCAATTTGCTGTTTCTATGTGTGCTGCCCAAGGCAGCTCACATGGAAACAGCAAAAATGACGAGAAATAAAGCATTTCTCCTCGTTTCGTCTGTTTAAGACCAGGTTTTCCCGGGTCTTAATTTTTGGCGCTGCCTCCTATTTACGCTGCCCTTGTAAATAGGGGGCAGCATCAAAATCAATAGGTGTTGCGGTGGAACACCTACCACAACACCCATTGCCCTCCCCTTTCACGCTAAACACAGCGTGAAAGGGTGCCTTATTTAAGTGGCTTAACGCTGCCTTGTAAATATGGCGAGGACCCAATCGCCATCACTGAAAGTGAAGTTGTGGTGGCGATAGGAGCTTGTAAATATGCCCCTGAGTTGGGTAACAATAAACATCTGTTATTCAGCACCAAGATACCCTTCTGGGTGACCGTATACTTTACAAATACACATTTTATGTTATAGAAAGAGAGGTAGATAGAATGGTAAAGAGCAGAGAATCATAGGGGTTATGCCTTCCAATCACGCCTTGGAGCAAAGAAAGTGCTCAGCAAATGCCATTTTGTGAAGTTTCATGCACAGTTCTTTATCGGCTAATTCTCAGCACATCTTTGTTTTATTGCTGAGTGTGGGTACGAACCAGCAATACCTGAGAAGTGCACCTCGTTGCAATCCATCACTGAGTCATTAAACCACTACAATAAAACACAGTTCTTCGAAAAGGCCCCAACTTACCTCTGATAGATTTTGAACAGAAATGTGCTTTACGATTCCCTGAGCACTGTTATAGAAAAGGCATTAAATGTCAGCTAAGCAACTTTAAATTTCAGTCTGCCTCCACCTTCCTTTCAGAGGCAGGTGGGGATTCCAGTTTTCAAACTTATAATGTCTATTTGTTTTCAGGTAAAAAAAAAAAAAAACTTTACAAGTGAGTACAGTGATGCTGCAATAATTTCCAGAGTGGGATGCTGCCATCAATGTTGCATCACTGAAGTAGCAGGGATTGTGAAAAATGCAAGCGACCCTCAAGAATAACTATTGCTAATGAGCCACACCCATTCAGCAGGAATCGTCACACAAGAATGACTATTGCTATAAGCCACACCCATTCAGCAGGAAGCATCACGCAAACATAACTATAGCTAATGAGCAACACCCATTCAGCAGGAAGCATCACACAATAATGACTATAGCTAATTAGCCACACAAATTGAGCAGGAAGCGTCTTTCAAGAATGACTATAGCTAATGAGCCACACCCATTCAGCAGGAAGCGTCACTCAAGAATGACTATAGCTAATGAGTCACACCCATTCAGCAGAAAGCGTCACGCAAGAATAACTATAGCTAGTGAGCAACACCCATTCAGCGGGAAGCATCACACAAGAATGACTATAGCTAATTAGCCACACAAATTTAGCAGGAAGCGTCACTCAAGAATGACTATAACTAATGAGCCAAACCCATTCAGCAGGAAGCGTCACTCAAGAATGACTATAGCTAATGAGCCAAACCCATTCAGCAGGAAGCGTCACTCAAGAATGACTATAGCTAATGAGCCACACCCATTCAGCAGGATGCGTCACTCAAACATAACTATAGCTAATGAGCCACACCCATTCAGCTGGAAGCGTCACACCAGATTAACTATAGGTAATGAGCTACATTCATCAGCAGGAAGCGTCACACAAGAATGACTATAGCTAATGAGCCACACCCATTCAGCAGGAAGCGCCACACAAACATAACTATAGCTAATGAGCCACACCCATTCAGCAGGAAGCGTCACACAAGAATAACTATAGCTAATGAGCCACACCCATTCAGCTGGCAGCGTGACGCAAGAATAAGTATAGCTAATGAGCCACACCCATTCAGCTGGCAGCGTCACGCAAGAATAACTATAGCTAATGAGCCACACCCATTCAGCAGGAAGGCCACACAAACATAACTATAGCTAATGAGCCACACCCATTCAGCAGGAAGCGTCACACAAGAATAACTATAGCTAAAGAGCCACACCCATTCAGCTGGCAGCGTGGCACAAGAATAACTATAGCTAATGAGCCACACTCATTCAGCTGGCAGCGTCAGGCAAGAATAACTATAGCTAATGAGCCACACCCATTCAGAAGGAAGCGTCACTCAAGAATAATTATAGCTAATGAGCCACACCCATTCAGCAGGCAGAGTCACTGAAGAATGACTATAGCTAAAGAGCCACACCTATTCAGCTGGCAGCATCACGCAAGAATAACTATAGGTAATGAGCCACACCCATTCAGCAGGAAGAGTCACACAAGAATAACTATAGCTAATGAGCCACACCCATTCAGCAGGCAGAGTCACTGAAGAATGACTATAGCTAAAGAGCCACACCCATTCAGCAGGAAGCGTCATACAAGAATAACTATAGCTAATGAGCCACACCCATTCAGCAGGAAGCGTCACACAAGAATGACTATAGCTAATGAGCCACACCCATTCAGCAGGAAGCATCACACAAGAATGACTATAGCTAATGAGCCGCATCCATTCAGCAGGAAACATCACACAAGAATGACTATAGCTAAGGAGCCGCACCCATTCAGCAGGAAGCGTCACACAAGAATGACTATAGCTAATGAGCCACACCCATTCAGCAGGAAGCATCACATAAGAATAACTATCGCTAATGAGCCACACCCATTCAGAAAGAAGCGTCACACAAGAAAGACTACAGCTAATAAGCCACACCCATTCACTGAGAGAGTGGTAAGGGTATGTAGTGCATTTTAAAACAATGTCAGATCTGTTACTTGTACAAACGGCACATTTTTTACTGAAATGGCCACAAAATTTGCACTGACATACAGTTTAACTGATAAAATAACAGTGCACAGACGATAATGTGTGAAATCAAGTTGCTACAAATATTTACTGTTTGCACATCACCAAGAGCTGCCCGTTAATACAAAGAGCCTCCGCACTGGTGGCAGAGGCTCCTCCCTCGTGGCAAAGGCTCCTCACTCATAGCAGAGGCTCCGCACTCGTGGCAGAGTCTCCTCCCTTGTGACAGGATCTCCGCAATGAGAAACCACAGTGCGGAGATCCCGTCACAAGTGCAGAGATCCTCGCATGACTGCGGTGCCTCTGCCACGAGTCTGGAGGCTCTTTGTGAACCTGTCCACAAGTGCCTGATTTGTTTTGATCCTAATGAAATCTTTACCACCACACTACAGATTCACAAAATGTGTGCTTCATTTGTGCTTTCCTAACTTCTAATATAATTTGAAATATTTGCACAGTACATTTACAGGTATTTCAATTTTGTGTTGTGTTAGAAAAAACAGACACAGCCTTTTCTTTCACCCTCCCTGTACCTCAGCAAGATTCTCACATAGTTCACCTTACAAAATGCTCTAACTTGACATTAACGAACAAAAGTAAACATTAGTCTCCAAGTTAAAAGAGTAAGCAGCAATTTGTCAGAAGGCAAGACATAGCCTGACATTTGACCTCTGTATTTAAACCAACCATGACTGTGAGAAGATAAAAACAAAATTTACAGTCATCTTTATTTTTCATTCACCATCTGAACTCCAGACAGTTTATTTTGGGAGTGCTGCAGTACCCCCTCCCCCACCACTCACGCATACTTCCAGTGCCTATGAATGTGTACACATTAAAATCATTCAAATACAGTGTATATAGTATTATAATTACTTATCAGTAATTTTCATTACTCTGACTCTCTCTTCCTAGTCTCTGTAGGTATAGCTGATGAGGAAGGGGCACTCCAAACCCCGGCACCACGTTGCTAACTAGTAAAATGTCCACGGCTATATTGTGTCGATTGTAGGAATCTGACTTATTTCACTTTTTAACAATATACTGTATTCTGAGCACCCTGCCCATCCCCTCACCCTGTTAAGAATGGGACACAAATGCAGCATTACCCCTCATCCTCAAATGATATCTAAGTTCAACCAATTGAAGAGGAGGTAAGATTGGGATGGGCTATGCCTTGGTAGCGGGTAGAATGATGCACCATCCAAATGTAATGTAATCTACTGAACCCATCGTCAATAGCACATACAGCAGATAAGTTCTGCTGCTGTGCTTACTGTCATACCAAAAATGTAATTCCTCCACCGTAACATCCAAACAGTAATGTTAAATCCAGGTGGTGCATCTGATCTCTGTCTGTGAAGCCACCATGTCCTGGGTAGATTTGCCTTGCGCAGACCAGGGGAGGCATATGTCCTTCTGTTGACAAGTGAAGGCAGTCACTATGCTGATCCTACTAGTAAGAATGGATGTATAGGTCTTGAGGCTTAATCAATGCCACATTGATTACCCAGACTGCCACGTTGCCACTAAACGGTTGCACCACTGAGAATACCTCCAGGAAAAGAAGCCGTTTCACAGGATCTAATGCGGGGCTGGGGCAATAAGATTGGGAAACAACATTCTGTTCTTTATGGAAACTGGAAATTACCTTTGGAATGAAGGCTTAGGCAAGATATTATCTTTTCCGAAGCAATCCTTATATAGGAAGACTTATGCGGCAATGCTCCAAATTTGATTAATTTGATTAATTTTTCCCTTAGCCTCAGTCCCTTCAAGAGGTTCTCTGAAGGCCCTCAGTACTTTCCACTGGACCCCAGGGTTCACCTAATGTCAAACACCTCAGGGAGAAAAAAAACCCAGATCAACTCCACAATGTGTGGAAGAGATCATTTGTCCACTCCACAATGTGAATGAAGAGATCATTTGTCCTCTCCACAATGTGTGGAAGAGATCATTTGTCCACTCCACAATGTGTGGAAGAGATCATTTGTCCACTCCACAATGTGTGAAAGTGATTACCTGTCCACTCCACAATGTGTGGAAGTGATCATTTGTCCACTCCACAATGTGCAGAAGAGATCATTTGTCCACTCCACAATGTGTGGAAGAGATCACTTGTCCACTCCACAATGTATGGAAGAGATCATTTGTCCACTACACAATGTGTGAGAGAGATTACCTGTCCACTCCACAATGTGTGGAAGAGATTACCTATCCACTCCACAATGTGTGGAAGAGATCATTTGTCCATTCTGCAATGTGCAGAAGAGATCATTTGTCCACTCCACAATGTGTGGAAGAGATCATTTGTCCACTCCACAATGTGTGGAAGAGATCATTTGTCCTCTCCACAATGTGTGAAAGTGATTACCTGTCCACTCCACAATGTGTGGAAGTGATCATTTGTCCACTCCACAATGTGTGGAAGAGATCTTTTGTCCACTACACAATGTGTGGGAGAGATTACCTGTCCACTCCACAATGTGTGGAAGAGATTACCAATCTGCATGGCGCACATAAGGAGTAACCATGGCAAACACACGTACACACGCAGAAATGCGGCGCATACACAGTGGTACTTAATATCTAGGAGTGTGACGAGAGGTGCTCAAAGAGCATTCGGACACCAGAGTTAATCACATGTGTCCGTTGAGGTAAAAACGGTCCCACTATGGGTGTGCTGGTACTCCATGGGAAGTGGAACCCGTGAAAATGTGACCGAAAGTGAGCAAAGCCCCACTTACCTTGGGGTGAGTTTTCTACTACATATACGGTGCCCTTTGGTCACTTTGGGTCACGTTTTCACGGTTGCTCCTTATGTGCGCCATGCAGATTGATGACAACGCCTATGACGCAAGTTCTCATTGTCAAGCTGGAATACTGTATGAAGGTAATTCTGGTCATCCCAGTCACTTTTGCAACCACAGCTATAAAAACCACTGTGAGTACTACCGAGTTAAAATTTAAGCTATGCTACTACCTCAAACACTGGCTGTGAGCGTACGAATAATAATACAATATGAGTACCTGGTGCACCGTATAGCCACTATCGCATATGCTGGAATTTCACCTAGCCCCAGACGACTTGTCATTATTAGCATAACAATTGTTCTTAGCAATATCTAAGTTAGACCTTGGTTTTCTTGTTTTTATCTTTCCCTCCCCTAGGTCTTCCTCCTTGGGGTCAATTGACCCGGGGCACTCAACTGCATCTGGTTACTAGCCAACTTCACGAATCACCGAACCAGTATTGCGGTAGTGCTAGAGTTCTATCGAATCACTTTTTGGTCCTGATGAAGTGCCACCAGACCCGTTAGGGGATATTTTGGCATGAAACATGTCGACCCTATGCACCACACTAGCCCTATAGGATCATTACATCCAACTGGGGCTCACTAGTTTTAGTTAGGCTAGTGCTCCCTGGGAATAAACACATTAGTTAGGGTTGCCCTAGACCTATTTTAACCTTCACACTCATTGCACTACCTAGCCCACACACCCGCACTCACCCTACGGCTTCATCAACAAAAAGATCTCTGCCAAAGAGCCCCTTCGCGGGTGCCTGTCGGGCATTGCAGCACCGGCCCGACGAGGAGCAGGCCCAATGATGAAGCATGACATCCTTCGGGGTGTGTGAGGGCACTTTTTAGAAAGACCTGCCTTTCCCCTGCACCCTTAGGAACTGCATACCCTCGTGTCTCTCAATACTGCCCTGGAGCATGTGTGCAGGACCTGCTTAAAAATAGCTCCTGGTTCCTTTTGTTTAAGATGATCATGGTATTGTGACTATCTTGCAAGACCCACACTCGTCCTTTTCTTCATGCAGCTCATCTCTCTCCCTTGGAAATAACCATGAATTTCAGACAGTATTCTGCACTTCCCTACAGCACCAATAACAAATGGCATGAAATGCATGATAGGTGTTATATCTGCATGCGAACATCACCTGTTAGTAACTTACAACAGTGCATTTTGTTGTATGCACCACATAAAATGTTATGAATTATAATATTTGCTTTAGTGTTGCTCAAACATTATAGGATGACCTCAGTATTAGATGGCTCCTCGTAAAGGCTCAGAAGACCAAAAGATAGCGTGGGCAGAGTCTGCTGTGTCCTGCCTTTGTTCACTTGGACAGGGACAGCTCTGCATCAAGCGGATGTTGTGTCACTGATGTGACGAGAATGTCTTTCAAATGCTGATGCAAAGCATGGCATGGGGAATGCTTGGCACAGCGGTGGTTTTAATGCCAGCTGTTTCAGAAAGAGATGCCAGCTGGGCAAGTGTGCAGTCATTGATGGGCTCACCTCTGACAGCTGGCTGCCTCTGAAAGGCCTTTCACTTCAGGCTGGCATGTGATAGAATTAAAATAATACTGAATTCGCTTAACAACCTCACCAGTGATTTCAACTTTTCGATGGTCACCACTTCCGGTGGTCAGCATGTCTTCAGAACAAATTATGAAACTAGGTTGCCTTTAAGCGCACCCCTGTGCCCAGGGGAGCAGTGATGTAACTGTAGCACTCAGAACCTGAGACATAAGAATGAATCCACTCAGTGAACCAAGGATTCACACACAAAGCACAGATGTGAAGGATTCACTGCATTGGGCCAGCCAGGGGAACATCTTCTATTGTGCATCGACTTCTGAATTGGACTCGTGACACCATTTCTCTTTCAGAGACATGACCAAGGTAGACCTTTTGGTGCCCATGCCATAACTCAAAGTAGCACTATAGCATCCTCATGCACAAGAGATCATGACCCTTCTAACCATCCAGCTTTCTACAAAATAACAGACTCCACCCACCTTCCACTCTGTCAGCACCCCCTGACGCATTTCTTATTCTCTATCTGTACCCTTATTATGTCCTCAATATTCACACTCTCTCCTACTTTTTAAGAGATTGCGATACTGATACATCTATTGTTTACTATTGTCAATGTTTAACATGCTACCATAGGACACTTGTCTGTCAAATCTATGTGCTGCGCCTACAAGCTGGCACCCTGGCATTTGATCTGCAGTGCACATTTTAATATTTAAACACATTAGGGAGGACTTGGCCAAGGACTAGCTGAGCACTGGTCTTCCTTTGTTCTTCAAGAGGCTGGGCTGGAAGGCACGTGGCAGGATGTGGGAGATGTGGGAGAAAAGATGCAGCTCACACTGCCTGGAGTAGGGCCTAACTTTCTTAACTATTTAATGTCATGGGCTCTGGGAAATAGTTTGTGCTGCAAAGCACCTTCAAAGAGTGGGAAGTGCATACAACTGTAATAAAGGTAGAAGTGGGAAGTGAGATTTGGTGAATTACTCTGAAGAAATCTTCAAACAGAACCCAGGGCCTGATTCACAAAGGTAAACTTACACTTTTGTGAAAGTTTACGATTGTTTGATATTCACAAAAGGATTTATGAGTAGTATCCTTACTAGTGTGGAGTCTCCACACATAAAAAGCCTACCTTTTTATATGTGGAGATTTTGTACTCATGAAAGTTCCGCCACTGCCCGGGACACCATTTGTTTCCCTACCCACGGGCGTGGGCAGGGAAAAGTAATGTTCTACCACTGGGTGGTGGCACAAAGCTGATCCTGACTGGAGGGAGAACAAAACTTTTCCCTGCCCATGGTCTCATACAGGGAAAATAGCTTGAATTGCTCCCGACCTGCAGGCGCAAAAGAAAACTGCTTTCAAGAGGTAGGAGCACTGCTGGCTCCACTGCACCGATGGGTGCAAGCAGGTGACCCAGTGGGGCTGTTGGGTCCCTGGCCCTCCCACCACAGCCTTCAATGTCGGACCAGCTGTGGGGTGCCCCGGTGGGCTTAAGGGACCCTCAATTAATAAAAAACTAAAGAAAATATGTGGCTGGTGCCTGCAGGAGAAGGGAGCCTGCATGGCCACCGTGGCCCTATGCTTCTACATTTTTTTAAGGCAAAGTAATATTTTATTACCATATGTAAAGCCAACCCCCTTCCACGCATGGCCTTTGGCTGTGCACGACGGAGGTTTGGCCGCTAGGGGAGGGGCGTTTGATTCTGGCCTGTGTGTTGAGGACTCCTTGAGGGCAATGTTGTGGACTTACGGCAACACATCTCACAGCATTAAAGATGTAACGCCATTTATGGCATTGAGTGGAAGGACAGTTTGTGACAAGCTTTCTTCTAGGTGTCTGTGCAGAGTCAGTGGAAATGTAAGAATGCTGTCAGGAGGTGAGCATGGTAAGATTCTTTGCTGATGGCAAAGAACATTTTGAGGAGCCAGGCGAAAAGCAAGAATAGGTATGATGTCATCAAAGGAACCTAAAGCAGAATGTGGGTAGTTGGCGGGCTGGTGTGCATCAAGTTCCCTGAGACCGAGGTCAAGCAGGGTCATCTAAAGTATGGTCCTGCTCACAGAGTAGGGATAGAACTGCAGATAGTTGCGCTGTGATATTGGTGAATGGGCAGTGGTGAAACTGCGACAGAGTAGTAAAGTGGGAGATTCTGATAATGCTGTTTCGATGAAAAATAGTCCCGCACAGGATAGTGAAAAGGATGAAGTCGGCACAAGTGACAGTCCCGTATAAATGCCTGAGAGGCTGGTTTGTCAATGAGAGAAACATGTTTTTTCCAAGTTTAGAAACTTTATTTTGTCTTAAATAAATGCCCATCCAGTCTAATCTGGTTGTATATATGTTGTGGGTTTGGGCTTGTACTGATAATTTTGGTCTCTTTTGTTACACTTAGTACTTTTATGTCATGCTTTCTGTTTTTTCGTTTTTTTTATTCTCTCATTTTCAAGTCACGTGGTTTCACCTGTTGCTAGTTTTCTTGGGTTGATCTTTATTTGCTCTGTTCAGGAAAAGGGAGTTGCATTCTGTTCTCTTTTAGCTCAGCACGTGGCTGGCCATTCCAGAGGCCACGTCACATGTAAGTCGGGAATTCTGGGATGGTGAAGTGCAAGGAAGCATTGGTAGTTTGCTGTTGGACTGGCCGGTCATGGCATCTCGCCCGCTGTAGCCCCATTTACCACATGTCCAATAAACCTACCTGCGTTATTCTTGACCATGTCTTTGTTCGGACATTAGAGTTTTGTTATTAAATGATAAGATCCCATGGACACAGTTTGACCACTGAATGACCTCACGTGGTTTCTTTATTGTTTCCATTTGTTGACAACCTGACTCCTTGAATGTTACTTATAATTAGGGCTCCCGGTTTTATGGTATTTATTTTTTTAACATTTCCGTCTGTATTTATCCATATTTATTTTTTGGTCATTTTATCTGTATTTATCCACATTTATTTTTGTAGCAAGAAAAAAAAGACACTAAAGCTAGTATTTTTCCACATTTATTTAAATTGACATGCACACATGCATTAGATCGTTTTGCTGTTTTTTTTTAATTGGAGCCTATGCTAAGTGCACTTTACATATTGGGAGCGAACCTGCCTTCCTTTGAGAGTGCAGGCTAATTCCTTCCTACCCTGAGGAGGCATGCCGCCCTCACACCCCAGATCGTTCCACCCCTATGCCCCCACTGATAGAAAGCATGTTCTCCTGCCTGGTGGCTGATTGGCGAGGGAAGCCCTCCCCATCACTACCCAGAGAAGTGAAACCTCTCTAGCGCCTAGGGCCTATGGAGACAAGAGCAACCTGTAGTATAAGGTCGAACAAGATCCGGAGATCATATGCAACAACCTACTATTACCACAAAGAAGCACGCAAAAAGTTTTCCCTGCTGTGTATTACAAGTATGGAACACGGTTCCGGGTACTTTAGGATGTGTTACTGAACTCATTGGTTTTAGGAAGCCTGTATAGGATATGTCATTTTAGGAGTTCTTTCCCTGAACTCTGTTGCCATTGTTTTTGTCTTAAACGTTATGTAAGGTCCACGAATGGGGGCAGTAATGCCGCTATCTCTTCTCCAGCCGCAGTGTCTTCTTGCACAGTTGCACTCCGTGAGAGAGGGCTTCGTGATGTGGAGGCCAGGGCACTGCTCCGGTCCTCGTGGGGTAATATCAGCACACAGCCAGAGTGCAAGTCAGTCAGGGCTGTGTGCACATCTCGGAGCTGCAACCACGCCACTCACACACCACAACCCCCATTACCCCACAACGTAAGCACCAATCTCTCCATACTCATGTGCCTCCGCCTGAAAACGCCATCCCAACTACATTTAAAAAAACAACAAAAAAACAAGAGTACTGTTAATTTTAAATATATTTCTGCACCCGATGTGGGCCTAGCTCTTGGCACACAAAGTTAGGCCTCTGTTCTCAACACCGCAATTCAAGTGCGTCTCTCCACCCTACTACGGTAGGAAGATCACATTACTCCTGACACTTAATGTGCTCCTTTTTGATCCGGTCAGTGCCAGCTAATAGTTGTTGGAGGCACGTCTGCCCCCCTGCCCTGCCACATCAACCTCCTTCCCCCTCCCATACAAAAAACAAAAGGTTGCTGGGCCTGCAGCCGATGTCCTGGGGTGTTTTCACACCTCTTAATGGACATCGGCTGCTTGCACTGCTCGAACAATTTACCTTGCCTGACAACCGCTGTGAGTGGGTGCTGGAGGGTCTCTGCAGACACGGCGCTCTCAGCTGCAATTGTTCCGCAGTTTCCGATTTCTTTTGGCAGCCCCTGTGCACCTCTGACTCGGATTTTATAGAGGAGCACAGAGGTGGCAGGAGCATTTGTTTTGCAAGTATTTTTCCGTTTCTATATATAAATACAGACAAAAACCAAAAAGGTTTCTGTCTGTATTTATATGTAAAAATCCGTTTAAACGGAAAACCGGGAGCCTTACTTATAATTGATACGCATACATGTTTTAACTACATGTTACAGGATGATAATATAGTATCTCACAAGCCCACAATCACAACAAGCACAGATGACTGTCGGATTTTGTCAATATTAAACTTGACCCTCTCATTTCCCAACCCTTTCCATATGTTGTCCATGCCATCATCTTATGAGAGCCCAAAATGTGATTAGAACCAAAACCCCAACAAAATAGTTGTGCACATATTAGCCTCAGTCGATGACCTATTAAATATGGCGCCCACATTGCGAACACATACTTTGAGCTATGATGTACTCCAATAATACGGTGATGTGAGACGCCAGTTGTTCTTGCCACCTAGGATGTGACCTGCTCCACTCTGAATTGGGAGTTGGAGGAACGACAATTTAAGTTCCATGCAGGTCTGGTACCTTGGAGGAGCACCATAGAGGCCCCAAGCAGGTCTGGTATCTTGGAGGAGCAGCATAGAGGCCCCAAGCAGGTCTGGTACCCTGGAGGAGCACCATAGAGGCCCCAAGCAGGTCTAGTATCTTGGAGGAGCACCATAGAGGCCCCAAGCAGGTCTGGTATCTTGGAGGAGCAGCATAGAGGCCCCAAGCAGGTCTGGTACCCTGGAGGAGCACCATAGAGGCCCCAAGCAGGTCTGGTATCTTGGAGGAGCACCATAGAGGCTCCAAGCAGGTCTGGTACCTTGACGACATGAGTATTCTAGATGCATCATGGACTTCCTTTTTCTCTGCTACTCTTTTGTTACTATTTATATGTGCCTACCATATTATGTCTAACTACAGGGAAGACGACCCCTCCATCCTCTAGAACCTAAACCCTTTACCAACAGGGTAAGAAAAAGCCATATATTTCTTTTAATTGTGTTCACTAAACGCTGAGATTTTTCTTTAAAAAAGACTCATGACTGATGTGGTTTGCTGTGTTGGTTTGCACATGACTGGCTGTGTGTGGCACATTTCATATAGTTGATATAGTGCCTTATCTCTTGATCTTATTATTTCTTATCATATTTTTATGCAGAATAATAAAAAGATGATGCCAAATGAGTAAATCTCTTTTTTGTTTCTTCATTTCATTTATTGAGTTCATTTACACTTCATTTTCCTCCATATCAGAGAAACTTTGGGATAAAATAGGGATTAGAGTTCTAAGGTCTATTTCAGGTCTGCCTGAAAGCTCAGATTTGCAATTGGGTTAGGGACGCATAGATCAGAGTGGGCAGGAGCAGGGTTTGTGAGGATTCCAGACACAAGAAGAGTCATAGTTTTTCTACTGGATATTTTCTTTAGAGAAGGTTATTCCAAAGAGAGTGTTTCAGACAATGGAGTGCAGTTAATGTGGAAATGGGTTAAAGCAATTTTTCGAACAGGCAGGCACCAGGCACAACACGTGCACCCTCAATCATCCACATGGTAATGGGATGGTAGAGAGGGCTAACAGATTGGTGGATGCCCATATCAGATGGACAGTGGTTGTGGTGCACCTTAGATTAGATGCTAACAGAAAAATGTTTTGGGCATACTGTATCACTCCATGTAACATTATGTCACAATTTGTGACTCGCAAAACAGAAAGTACTAATGTGTCTCAGGCACATTTAGCGATTCCTAATGGGGTCATCAATATTCATGAGGCAGGTCGCAATTTGCCACCCATTGGGAATGGGCTACAATCACAGGGATGGTGGCCTGCTGGGGACAGCAGACCACCATGTCTGTGTTTGCTTTCTAAATAAAGTAACTTTTTTTTCCAAATGCAGCCCGTTTTCCTTAAAAAAATGAAAAGTTTCCTTTTCATTTTTAAGGGCAGGCAGCGGTCTGTGGGACCACTGCCTGCTATTAAAAAATATTTTCACATACATTCACAAAGACGAAGGGGTCCCTTGGGGACCCCTTCCTGTTTTCGACCGCCTTACCACCTACTTTAAGTAGGTGGTAAACTGAGATTGCTTTGCAACCACATTTGCGGTTGCAGAAAAAAAATCGAACAATCCCCTGCGACCCGCTATTAGGAAGGGACACCCTTGGCACACCCCTTTCTAATAGTGACTCGGTAATAGCTTACTGACTCGCAAAATAGGGTTTGTCCATGCTACAACCCTTTTCAGTGGTCCCAAATGGCCAGATTTTCCATTTGCAACCTCTAAAAACGGTCATTCATCTGGCCTAAAATTTCCTGGCCATCAAATATTGACAGAACTGGCTTGCCCACATTTTGCACTAGTATGATGGATGGGCCACCCCAGAACTTCACTGCTGCAATATTAAGTATACTTTAAAGTAATTGGTGGTCATCTGTAAATACTACTGTGAGATCATGGCCATATGCAATATGTATTTCAAAGGAATAAGTTATCAAGATCAAAGCAATCATCTTAAGTAATTAACATCAATAGTGCAGTGTGCACTTGAGGTAGTGCAACGTATAGGATATAGGATTAAATGACAAAAAAAATAATAGTAAAAAAAAAAAAAAAGTTGGAGTATAACCATAAAGTAAAATTATATTCAAACTATTACAAAGCTGTGGGACATGACAATACAATGACCAAAGTAATGATCAAATAATACAGCGTGAAAATTGGGGGAAAAAAAGGACAACCAATTATTAAGCTTGGGTGGAGTTCACATAGCAGCGCTACGTGGAACTCCACAAAGCGGTAAAAAACTACACCACGCTACGCGGAGTTTCGCGAGTGGGCGGAGTTGCTTGTCCCGCCCGTTTGCATGACATTTCTGCCGTGCGGCAACATGGATTGCGTGTTCGGGGGAAATATTGCGCGAACTGCACCACGTGGTCACGCATGGGCATGGCCATCTTGTTTTCTTCTCTGTTATGGTGCTGGGGACTACTTTTCAACCCTCCTTAAATCTTTTCAATCCTTCTTTCCCAAAACTTTTTCTGATCTTTTTTATTTATCTTTCCCTCCGTCTTCTTAAGTGTATATTTTGCGTTTTTTCTCTACTTTTTGTGTTTGTTTTTGTGAGTTTTGTACAGTTTTTCTCTATTATGTGCTTCCTAATTTTATTTACTTCCTTCCTTCTTCTCCCTTAATTTTTTTTTACCTTCTACATTTTCTTTTCCGCCCTACCCCAGCATAATGGCAGAGACCCGTGCCACTAAAAAGGCGGCAAAGAAAAGACACCTTCCTTGCGGAAGGTGGCTCCCGGAAAGGGTGCAGCCCAGGGCCTTGTTTTCAGAGGTGGAGGTGGCGGCTCTATTTTTTATTGTGCAGCGCCACCTCCCCTCCACCCTGGCAGCAGGCGACAGGCCTGGGTCCGGGTACAGGATCCAGGAGCGCCAGCAGCGGTGGGCGAGGGTGGACCGGGCAGTGTATCGCTAATCTGGGGTCCGGTGTATCCACAATCAGCTGATGCACCGGTGGTCAGACATCCTGGACGGAGACCAGGACCTGCTGGACCTGCTCGGTGTTGAGGTCGCTGGGCTTGGTGAGTAGCTAATTATTATTATTATTACTTGTGTGTTCTATGTTATTGCTAATATTTTCTCCCCAAATAGCAAGCATGCTGCTCACATGCAGGTAAGTTACGTTTACAAATCTTATATTATGTGATCGTTATTCTAGATAGGTGCTCGGCACTACCTAATCGTACTTGTTTGCAACTTTGCACTAGCTTCGGCTGATTATGTAAGAACTTAAGTTAAGTAATGCAGAATAGAGAGAGACTCCTTTCCTTTGTCCTGTCACTAAGATGGTGGTAGTTAGCATTAATAATTTAGCGACGCACGTTCTCTCACTTCAGTTCTTAGAACCTTTTTGTAGCTCGTACAGTGACAAGCAACCAACCAATTTGGTGTATGCATGCGCCCATCTATGCATTTAAACTAAATACAAAATGCAGACTTAGTGAATTGGCCGGTCAAAGGGGGTTGAGAATAATTGCGAATGAAATCGGAAATTAGAGGCAAATATCATTAATTTCAATTTATTCCAAAATCTTTGGAATAGGCGGGCTAGGTAGGTTTAGGAAATGTGGAATCTATAGTACGGTCCGCGATACTAGTCTACTACTAGTCGGTGTGATTTAGGAAAGTTCAATGTTATTGCAATTGCCGTTTCCAGTCCAAAACTTTTTTGGGAGAGATTGTTTATTTACCACAAATTATTTCTTGTCTCTTTAATTATGTTTTACATCAGCATCCAGGGGCAAGAGGTCGTCCAAGGCAGGTGAAGGAGCTGGAGGTGCCTCCCAGGAAGAACGCTCCTCGGCCGATGGCTATGTTGGCCCCAGTAAGTCTTCCTGTTGTTAATATATTTCCCTAACTTTTACTGCTCCTTAATTTGAACTATTTTCTACCTGTTTCCTAATTTAATTTTTTCCCCAAATCCTCTTTTATCTATCCATTTCAAAAATCTTGTTATGCCTGCATTATCCTATTTACTAAGTTATTTTATATATAGCAGCAGTTGATGGTGAACTGATTACTGTGCACCATGGCTGGAAAGAAGTATGAGGAGGAGGAGGACAGCACCATTACATTTGCCACCCAAGAAGACTTTATATCCGATTGTCCGGCCAGTTGGCCACTCTTATTTCTTTTCAAAAACTCAGATTCACCATTAGCTCTAGCCACTCAGTTCAGTCCTTTACAGGTTGTCTTTTTGAGACTGAGGCTTTTCAAAAATTGCCACCAACAAAAACAAAATGCCCACCCGGATATTTTATAATTTTTGATAGGACATACTGTGACTGTACCCGAATTGCTAGTGATGTGTGTGGTGTATGTATTTTCAATTTTGCTACAGAAAACAATAAATAGGGGGAGGTGCATATGGCATCTAAAAAATGTTTAATGTTTTTTCTAGCCGCACTGGCCCCCAGTGCCGGGGCCAGCGGGGACTGCGGCGCCATCCAGGGAGAAAATGTGGCAGCTGCAGGGGGTGAGCCAGCGGCAGTGGCGGGCGGTGGTAAGTCATATTGATTGCTTATTGACAATTTATATACTCGCTGCAAGGGTGTACATTGTACTGTTGACAGTGAGACTAAGTTGTGACCAGTTGAAGACACCCCTCTTTACTTAGCCATAGCATATATACAGTGGGAGTTGAGTAACTAATGGTGGCCTCTTCTATCTTCAACTCAGCAGAGAAAGTTTCATGAAGAAGAGTCAGACCTTGATGGGTTGATGGGAAAGAAGGAGGAAGGACAGGTGAAATGTAATATGACTGGCAGAGAAGGATGCGTGGGTGAAAGGATGCATATAGGTGGCTGATAGGATGCATGCATGGGTGGGTGGGTGGGTGAGGGTTGGGTGATAGGTGAAAGAAGTGATGCCTGCCAGCGTGGGTGAAAGTGTATGGGTGAAAGGAATCCTCTGGGCGGTTTGATGGGTCAAAGCAAAGACGCATGGGTGATTAAAAATAATGACAAATATATGTTGGTGAAAGGTTTGTTGAGAATGATAGCCATGTTTGGATGGATGAGTTGTACTAGTATTTATAGTGAAGACTGGATGAAGAGAATGTAAAACTTAAACAGTGACTGAGTAGCAAAGCCAAGATGAAGAATAAAAATAATGCTAGAGGAAAAATGCAGTGAAAAATGGAAAAATCCCTGGGAAGAAGAGTAAACAAGGAATGCTGTTTTTATCAAGATTTTTGATTCAAAGATTTGAGAGAGGTTGTATTTCAGATTATAGCTTGACTCACAGTAATTTTCAAGCACAACAAATATTATGTACCCTTACCCACCAATCATCATCAATCGCCTCCCTCCGAGGCCCACTCCCTACCCACGGTATTTCGCCAGTGTCAGTCATGGGTGGCATATCGGCTGCATGGCTACAATAGTAGTACCTCACATCGTGCCATATATCATTCATATATTAGTAACTATTCATCTGCCTTGTTGTAGTCAGGGTGACAGTGAAAGTGAGCATTTGATTTGACAGAGCATGGCAATGATATCAAAAGAGATAATTGTGTGGTACAGCAGCCCCACCTGCAAACAGTAGCAAAGTATAATGCAACTCTAGTATGTCTGTCTAGGGCGCAAGCTGAGCTGGCATGCCTAAATTAATTTAGCTAAACGAGAGAGAAGAAGAATACTTATATACTCCATAGTGCTTAATGCCTGGAAATGTAATCACACCAAAATTAAATGGGCCGAGGAATCGAGGATACCAGCAAATGTTATGTACTGCTAGTGCTACTGTGCCACTATATAATTTTATGTGTTACTGTTTTGCTAAGAGTATTGGTTGCAATTTGTCTTTTTTCTTTCTTGATATAGCTACTCCTGCCAATCCACCACCATCCTCACAACCCAACAGGCAGGAGATAGCAGCCAGGACCCGGCAAAGGAAGCTGGAGGCCATCAGGGCTGAATATCAGCAGAGGAGGAGGCGGGGGTAGCAGCTGCAGCCTCCAATGCCCTGGGCCCCAGCCAGGCCCCAGTGCCTCCGGTGCTACAGCGCCATGGTCAGGCAGCCACCCGTAGCCATTCATCAACCACTATAGACTCTACAGAGACTTTCAGTGCTGCATGCTCCTGAGGGTGACCCGCCTGGAAGCCAGGATAGAGCAGCGGTTTGACTGATTGGAGAGGAAACTCCTAGCCCACCGCTAGGTCTCTCTTGCCCCTTTTTTAATCTTTTTTTTGGTGGGTGGGACTTGTTGGGGAGAGGATGGGAATGTGGGAGTTGGGGAAATCTTGGGGTTTTTGGCATATTTATTTATGAACATTTGTTTGGACAATTATTTGGGCTTTCTTTACTTTGGACATTGGTGGTGTTAGGGAGAGGGGTGGGCCAAGTGCTGTGGGTTTTCTAGTTTATTTGTTAGGGAAGTAAATTTTTTATGGTTTTACATATGATTTCAATTTTTTTTGGAAGGTTACTCGTTTACATCGCACTATTTCCGTTGCCGCTGGCCCGCAGCCAGTTTTTAAAATCTGCCGATAGTGTTACACACCAATAATTATGCGGTACCCTCACTTGTCCTACTACTCTCTCCTCCTAGTCTCTGCAGTCTGCAACTATATTATCCCCTAAAGACTCGGATGGGGTGTGGGTGTGTGAATTTCCATAGTATATATAGATTATAGATTATTGCAGCTCAACAATGAATCCCCCACAGTTCTTCTCTTACCTGTGATTAGGCAAAGCGATGGCTGCATGGGTTCACAAGGTACCATGGTGGTGGTAGTAGACAGCAGCAGCATGCTAGCGGACTAGTCGAATACTAGAGAAAGCACCAGATTCAGAAGCGAGGTTCCACTTTCTCCTAGCCGAACTCAGACTGTAGGATTGAGGAATATTCATTGCAGGGAATTAATTAAATTGAAATAAAAAGTTACTGAGTTAATGCCTTTTTATATGCAAGGTTTGCAAAACAAATGAGATAGTCACCAGAGGGAGAATAGAGTACGACTAGTAGTACACAAGAAGAAGTCTGCCAAACGAGAAAACATGATAAGCAATGCTAAAGTAAAATAAATAATCAGAATGGTGGGCTAGTACAAGTTACAAATTAAAGTCTACTCGAGCTATGAAGTGGACAAGCGTAACCTTTAGTGCTGGAAGGATGATGATGTTGACAATTATGCTCCTCTGAAAAAAAATTGAATATCGAATACTGTGCATGGGTGGGCAATATAATATATGTAATATTGCCAGTGTGGGCTATAATTAGAGCAGAAGAAGATCCTCGCCCTGCCTTGAGTTGGTGTTGCTTTCACCACATCCCCACCAAGTGTGTGATCGATTAATGGTGTAAATTTAATTTAGCCACACCTCAATAAATCACACAGCCCAGGAGAAGAGGGCTAGGGGTTCAATAAATGGATGAGAAGGGGGATTTGAGGGAAAGGTTTGACAAAGACAAACGCTGCACAAGGACAACATTCATCTTGGCAGCTGACCACCATAAATCTGTTATGGGAGGAAAAGGAAGTGCATGCATGATGATGAGTACTAGTACAGGTAAACCAAATCAAATTGTCCATCTGCCCTTTAGAGAGACCCAAGTTACATTATGTTCTGTAACTGTTGTACCGAGCTTTGAAAGATATCAAATAAAACTAAAACATCTGTAGGAGTTAAGTAAACAAACATAAACAACACACACTGTTGTAATGATTGAAGAGAAAACATGATTCTGTATTGCCATATTGGGAGTTGCATCTCTGCATTCCTCTTGGACTGTCCGTCAATCTTGGGTGCCTGGCAGATGCGGTTCGGTAAGGTAAGTGTGAGTATGTTACATTGTTTTTCCAGTATGGCGCAGGGTAAAGGCCAGGGCCTGTAGATTGAAAAGCAAAAATGATATTGAAGAGGCAACGAGAAAAGTTAAACTGCATAAGGAGGAGGAGTGCAACAAGAAGAGAAGACTCAGAGGCATCATGGTTAAATGTCTGATTCCAGCAGTTACCTCAACAACAGGCCCCTGCACCCAACCACCACTTTGCTTCTAATTAAATGACAAATTGGAGCCAGACAGCAGTGAGCACACACACACACACACAGCAACATAGCATTTTCCCAATCAAGTAAAAAATCAACGCACCGCTGTCAGTCACACCACTCACCATCACCACTACACAGACTTGTGTTGGTCTGGTTGTTTACCTTTAGACCACTTCAAAGTCACCGTCATCCAAATCAGTTGCTTTCAGTGAATTTGAAAACTTCCATCTTCTTCTGGTGGCAGTTCTGGAAGTAGTCACGCTTATGCCCACGCCCTGAGTCATTCCATCATCTCTGATCCTCCTGAGTCTGACCCCGAGTATGGTGTCCAACTCCGTACCAACAGTGTCCCAAGTCCCGACTCAAAATGCAATAGATCGGCCTGTAGTAGTACAATTTTGTTATTGAACAAAATGAAGGGAAAGATTGACTTGAGTCACTTTTTGTGTAGACTAGATTTGTGTTTGCAAATTTTGAATCTAAAGGACTGGTTGGGTCTGAGTCTTTGAGGAGCATAAAGCATAAAACACTAATAAACAAAGCAGTGTGGACTGTGTGGAGTGGAGTTGGCCCTGGTGCAGGAATCTCGCTATCCTATCTTTCAAAGGGGAAGGAAAAAAATAACCTTCAGGGGAAAATGTTAAATTATTGATCAGCCGTCGGTAGGCCACCAACATAGTGAATCTCAAATTCACTACTAACACATTAAGCGTAACAAACAAACACCCAGTCTCACACTGCCTGCCAGCACATGAATCATCTCACCTCTTCTCAGTCTCAACACACATGATGATGACATATCACAAGTTCAAATCACAACAAACAACAATCACTCAGCGTGCAATGCATGCCAGCATTTACTTGTTTTTCCAGTGTACTCACCATGATCGATTGGTGATACATTGCAGAATGCAGATCCTCCATTTGTTCACGAAGCAGAGAATTGCCAGTGTAAATCGAATTATAAATGTCACGTGTGGGGCAGTCCCTCTAGGGTAGGAAAGCATAGATAGTCACGGCCCAGGGTTGGAGGCAGGCACACATTTGTTTGTACTGTCCGCCCAATGTCTGGCTTTAGGGAAATGGCTTTGGAGGGCGAGTCGGGACTTCTTCACTGACTGCACACAGTTGCAAATCCAATCCGGCAATAAAAATGTGTCTAAGAGTAAGTCGGTGGGGATGAATTGGTAAGCAAAGCAGTCAGAGTCTCAGACACACACAAATAATAAAGTAAATAATGTTCCCTAGCTATATATATTTGTTTGGGGGGCGTCAAAGAAAGAAAGCCTAGTAGTCAGGGAAGTAGAGCTCATCCTAAAACTCTGGTGGTTCACCCAGAAGTAGGTCATCTAACACACTACTTCCAAGTTCCATGACCTGAGTCTCTGTCATCTTCCTCCTGTGGTACTTCAGGTATGGTGTAATCCGGTGGTATAAAGTGCTGATTCCTTTTGATCATGGTTAATCTCTCCACGTTTTGGGGCGAGAGACTGGTCCTTCTCACTGTGACAACGGCCATAGCAGCACTGAAATCATGCTCAGCGGAGACACTGGGGACAGGGCAAGCCAAATCGTTTATTGCCAGACTGCTGAGCACTGGCTGTTGGCGCCTCTTCCCATACCAATACACCAATGGGTTTTGATCAAGGTAGACCTCTGTTACGTCATCCAGAGAGGCCTGGACCATTCGCACAATGTTCATTGCTGGTGCTCCACTTTGCTTGACCTCTTTTGCCGTCGCCTCTGCACTGGACTTAAGCCCTGCCAGTAGAAACCACTCAGTTGCAGATTTGGGGGCTGATGCTCCTGGTCTTGGTGTTGTTGATGATGTTCTTGTCATTAGTTTTGGCTGCTGTGAACCAACAGCACTGCCCTCAGGCACTGAACTTGAAGGCTGGCCCACCAGACATGTGCCCTGGACTAGTGGGCCTCTATTTCCCTGCTGTTCTTTTTCAAGCTCACTGCCTTCCTCTGCTATCCATGTTTTGTATTTTCTAACATCCCCATCTGAAAAAGGAATGAAAGTGGCCGGTAATGGTTTGCACCGTGGATCAAGAATTATGGTACAGATGTAATGTTTGGAGGACACAATGTCTCTTTGCACCCTTGTATTAGCAGACAAGCGAAGGATTAGGCTCTCCACCAAGTCATGCACATCTTTTTTTTCCTCCACACCTGCGTACATTGCAGACACCTCCCTTAGCTGTTTCTGTAGCATGTGCAACGATGAGATAGCTTGGCCCATGGTACTGTCCTCTTTGCTGACTTCCTATGTGAACACCTCAAAAGGAAGCAGCATCTCTGTCAGTCATTTGACTAGGCCCCATAGGTCCATCTCATTGGTCATGCCTTTTACAGTTGCATCCCCTCTTTGCATGACATATTCAATGCTAGGTCTGTACTGCTCAAACAGGCCTTCAAGCATATAATAAATGGAGTTCCAGCATTTTGGCACCTCCTGTATGAATGCTTTAACAGGCATTCTATTATCATGCTGAATGACCCTCAGCTGTTTCTGGGCTTTAAATGAATGGCCGAAATGAGTGCAGATTCTTCTGCAGGTGGACAGTAAGTTGCTTACTTGGTCTTCCCTTTTTTAGAAAGTCCTGTACAATGATGTTGATGCAGTGCGCCAAACAAAGGACCCTGAAAAACCACCATCGGCCATGGCCTTAACTATATTGCTGCCATTGTCCGTGGCAACAAATCCAATATTAAGCCCTCTTGGTTGCAGCCATTCAAAGACCTTGCTGTTAAAGTCTTCCAAAATGTTTGCAGCTGTATGGGATTTCTCCATTGCGAACATCGCCACTGTCGCCTGCTTCCGAGCAGCATTAAAAATCTCAGCAGTGTCAACACCTGCAGATATTTTTTCTCTAGCCCCACAAAAGAGATCCAGTGTGCAGTGATGCACATGTAAACAGTCGCTTGGCAACTGGCCCACATGTCTGTTGTCAGGTGGAAAGCACTCTGCTGCAAAGCTTGTCCAAGCAATTCCAGCACGTCGTGATTTCGTGCTGGAACAGCAACTCTGGCAAAATTGGACCGGCTAGGAACCTTCCATTCCGGGCAGATGGCTGCCACAAATTCAAGAAAACACACCCCTTAAACCAAAGAAAAAGGAAGGAGGTCCAGCGCTAACATTTTAGCCAGCTTTGTGATGTACAAACGTGCCATTGGGTGGTTGCATTCATACTGCCCCTCTAGGCTATACATGGCAGGAATAGTAGCCTGAATTTTTTTCTTTCCTGATGCCACTGATGCAGGTGATTTCTTGAGAGCAGGTGTTAGTAGGCTCAATGTACTTTTCAGCGGGCGGTCACTGTCCTCTGTTGCCTTGGTGTCTCAAACTGAGTCTTGTGCCATTGCGATGTTGCTGATGTGGGCAATACTACTGCACTGCTGGGGAGAGGGCTGCTTTGCATAATGAAGATGTCTTCCTCTTCTTCTCCTTCCACCGTGATCGGATCAGATTTAGATTCCCTGCTCAGCCGGCTTTCACCCCCTTCTCCAACAACACTTGCAGTTTTTAGGCTGCTTAGATGTGCCTCCCAATGGATCATATGGTGCTTTCTCAAATGGGTTATTTGGCCTCCAGTACCATTAAATACACTTTCTCCACAAAGAGAGCACATGGCAATGTTTGCCTCCTTCTGGCTAACCAAAAAGAAATCTCAAACTGGGGAGCTCAACTTTCTGATGCTGGTGCCACTGCTAATGTCGGATGAACTGGCAGTAGGTGGGCATTTTGACGTTTGACTCTCAGCAGTACCTACCTCTACTGAGGTGGTTGTGAATATAGGTCACTGCCAGGACTTTCAAATATGGAAGCTGGCATGATTAGATCTGTTGTGCCACTGCCACATCCCCCCGGGAAGTTGGGATAGGGTAACATCGGTCTCCATTGGGGCTGGACTAACATCCATGATGACTGGTTCGTTGTCATCCTCCTCTTCTACATCTGCCTCCATAACTCTAAGGCTTTCTGGAACCTTCCTTTTCCCTAGCCTCATCTGAGTCGTCTCGGGCGTGTCTCACTCTCAGACTGAGGTGGGATCCAAGTGGTGTCTAGATCATCAGAAAGGGGGCTTGAAGAAGAAGATGATGCACCACTAACCCTCCTTTTTCTAGCTGTAGATCTGGAAGGCAATGGATCTTCTGGAGCAGATTGCTCTACATCCTCAGCATGAAGTTCAATCTTTTGAACTTCTCCTATTACCGGAGGAACTACTATTGGCGGTTGTGGCTGGTCTTCTTGTTGTTGTCCATTTCTCTGAGTTTCCTGCAACTATTGGTTACTACTTTGCGATAGAGATAAGTCAATGTCAACATCACTGCTCGTCGGCATTGCCGTGATTAAACTGGCTGCCTCTGTGACAGATATGGGCTTGGGCCTAGATTGGGGTGGGTACACTGATTTGGGTGTGCTGCTCCCAGCTTGTTCCCCAGAGGCCGGTGCGGCAGGCACAGTTTTTTGTTTTCCAAAAAACATCTGAGACGACATACCAGTGGTGGTGGTAAGCTCCTTCTTCTTCTCACTGGCCACTTTCTTGGTAGCAGTTTTAGCACCTTTCTTTGGGACCATCTTGAAGCTGTTAGTTAGCAATGGCACTTAGCTTCACAAGTTGAAGAGATGTCTGATGATGTGTGGGTCACTCACGCGTCACGCTCACGCCATGCACAGGCCTTCTTTCTGGCAGTACTGTGGGTGATGTTACATCTTTTTGTCTCTTGTTATTGTCTTGTCGTGCACCTAAAAGAAAAGAAGCAAGAAGGACATCAGAGAAACGTGGAATTGTTGCTGTTCAATTAGTAGCACAAACAAAAAAAATATCATTTAGTGTGGTCAGTCACAGCTGTTACTCCCTTAATTAACAATACATTGTATATCTACACATTCGTAAAATGGAAAACCACACCAACATATACTTTCATGTTGACTGACCACTCAGGAAGAATAAGAGAGAGTAAAAACAAGAACAACAACATACAGATGAAACTGTTTGCTTTATGTCGGCATGTTATGTCACGTCACTCACATGTGATGTGGCACTGAGGGAGGTGCACCTGACAAATGACAATGGAAGGAATAATCCCTAGACAATGAATGCTGTTGTGCACCTATAGCAGGCATGGGGTTGATGTTGCAAGATATAGTGAGATATGGTATAAACAAAAAAACCAATTGTTTTTAAATTAGACGAAACATTTTTAAAAATTGAAAAAATAATTTACCAATTACTTAAAAAAATTGAAAAATTAAAATAATTAAACATAAGTAAAGTTATCCTAAAAGATATAATAATAAGTTATTATTAAACTGCTTTCTCATTGCTCAACCAACCATGCAGCCTATCGCAAAAAGGGCTGAATTTGGTTGGACGCACAAAATGACTGCCAACCAGTGCCACATTGTCATCAAAAACAACACTGAAAAGGAAGGCATTCATTGGGAACAAGGAGAAGACATGCAGGCCTATAAGTAAAGCACACTGTCTGGATCCATAAAATGGCTGCTACCCACATGGTTACACAACAAGAGGCAGGAGGCCTAGAACAAAGAAAGCATGCAGGCCTATGGCAAAAGCACACTAGATAACTACACAAAATGGCCACCAGCCACATGGTCACCCAACATCATCAACCAGCAAGAAGTCATGGCCATTGGCCAGTAGGCCACAACTAAGCAGACATGCAGGCCTATGGCAAAAGCACACTGGCTGCATACACAAAATGGCCACCAGCCACATGGTCACACACTCACAACAAGAAGCAGAAAGCCTAGAAAACAAAGAAAGCATGCAAGCCTGTGGCAAAAGCAGCACACTGGCTACCTACACAAAATGGCTGCCAGCCACATGGTCACACAACAAGAAGCAGGAGGCCTAGAACAAAGAACGCTTGCAGGCCTATTGAAAAAGCACACTGGCTGCCTACACAAAATGGCCACCAGCCACATGGTCACAACAAGAAGCTGGAGGCCTAGAACAAAGAACGCATGCAGGCCTATGGCAAAAGCACACTGGTTGTATACACAAAATGGCCGCCAGCTACATGGTCACAACAAGAAGCAGGAGGCCTAGAACAAAAAATGTTTACAGGCCTATTGAAAAAGCACACTGGCTGCCTACACATAGCCACCAGCCACATGGTCACACAACAAGAAGCAGGAGCCTAGAACAAAGAACGCTTGCAGGCCTATTGAAAAAGCACAATGGTTGCCTACACAAAATGGCCACCAGCCACGTGGTCACACAACAAGAAGCTGGAGGCCTAGAACAAAGAACGCATGCAGGCCTATGGCAAAAGCACACTGGCTGCCTACACAAAATGGCCACCAGCCACATGGTCACTCACAAGTCACAAGCAATAACAAGAGGTAGGAGGCCTGTAAAACAAACAGAACATGCAGGCCTAGGGACAGTCCACTGACTATACAAAATGGCCCCTGGCCAGTGGCCACATGGCATCTGGAACAAAGGCAAATGTTGGCCTATGGTAAATAAACAAACACACACACTGGCCAGATAAAGGAGGCATGGTAAAACAGAGAAAACATCATTAATTCAGCAATGCCAAAAACGAAAATTATTGGGCTAAAAAAAATGTTTACAAGACACATCCTTCAAAGGCATTACCCCACCTAGTCCTAAACACTGTTACATTAAAAAAAACATGAAATACCACAAAAAAGCACATTTTGTATTTCAATTCAAATCCATCCATGGCCTAAATGCTGTAAACACCACAGAAACTGTTGTTTCAAGCACCCATGACTAGCAGTCGGCCTGCTGACTGGATGGCCAATGGCAGACTAGGCCACTTAGTGAATTCAATCAAAATTGAAAATGTATTAAAAAACATGTAGAAAATGTAGTAAACTGTGAAACATTTTTCCTTTACAAAAGAAGAAAAATGAAATGGAAAGAAATCACTAGGCCCCTACTGAAACAACAGGCCACCTACCACAATACATTTTAAAAATCTATTAAAAGTACAAATAAATCCAGGTGCATGGCCCCAATCAAACAAACAACACCAGCTTTTCAACTTACTTGTGAAATCTCAAATTAAAAGTACTTAAATCCAATGGGATATGTAGCAGACACAAACAGTGATCTTTCCAGCTCCAAACCCAAATGAAACGTGACCAGAGACGGACAAAGCACTGGGAGGAGCCTGCTTGACAGGAACAGGAAGCTGGAGACTCTGGGGCACTTCCTTCCAGTTGAAAAAAAAGTATAAAAAAAACAAAAAAAGACTCTTCGCACAAAAAAACACCACCAAATGTCAATTCGCAGAGGTTTTTAACTCCAAATCGTCAGTTCAGGAAGATTTTGATGCTACTCGAGGAGAGAATATTCCCCAGATTGCAGCCGCTGTAGATCCTGCATGATCAGGATCGCGTACAGCAGAAAAAATCAGCTGGAAGTTTCTGGCGTGCCCGAATGACGTGTTGGCGACCGCAAAATCTCGCGGGAGCATGCGACCGGCTAGCAAATCTCGTGGCGCCCGTGAACGGTCCTAAATCCTAAAAATCTCATAGCCAATCGCGAGCGTCCGGCAAGTTGCTCCCGCGCGAAATGACATTTCGAGCGCGCGGGCCAAAAAAAAACTCCGCTCTGTTGCGGTGTTTGGAGTTTAACGGTAACTCTGCGTTCTCCGCGGAAAGCAAAGTTGCCGAATTCCGCAAATTCCTTTTACTTGGGCGTACCAATTATGTGTTGACTAATTTGGCAAAACAGACAGGATTTATATCACACATTCTCTGTCCTGTTGATAAAGAAATTGATCTGCCAATTTTCCTTGCTTATGAAATGGAACTGTATGATGAAATTGTGGATCATGTAATGTCGACAATATGTTAAAAGGAGCATAACACCTGGATTATGCCACAGAAGATTACATGTAAACGTTCAGTTTTATTTCAGTTACAATGGTGGAAGGACTATGCACAGGCATTTTAAGAGACAATCCCCGCATATTGGACTCTATGGTCTGGTTGAAGGCCTGGAATCCGAAACACATCAGCCATTAGCTTTGCACTTCTGCAGTTTAAAAAAAATGTATGAACTCCAAAAATTATTACTGATGAAACAGGGAAATAAAGAGATTTTGGTACCACACGCTTTGTAGTACAGTCTGTTCCCTGAACTCCAGCTGATACAATAACAGAGGAAATTATTTGCTATATATTTTTTACGTCAAGTTTTTGTTGCTTTGTACAATTTTATATATATATATATATATTCATTGACAAAAACCAT
Organism: Calotriton arnoldi; assembly: GCA_963921515.1. NCBI lineage: Eukaryota > Metazoa > Chordata > Amphibia > Caudata > Salamandridae > Calotriton > Calotriton arnoldi. The sequence continues at coordinate 450,987 of CAWUFW010011074.1, forward strand.
AGGTTTCAAGGATGTTACAGTTAGTAATTAGCATTTAAAAAAACCTTTGAAATTCACTGAAAAAACCATAGGTTTCAGGGACGTTATAGTTAGTTGGGCATTTCACTCGTATAAAACCAGAGAAATTCAGCTGTTATAGTTAGTTGAGCTAACTATAACTCGCGCCCCCGCAATGCACTGCTGATGATGTCACATATTGCATCACGCATGACATAGTAAGTGACATCACTGATGACATCTCAAATGACATCACTGATGACATCACTGATGACATCATCCGCTTAATATCTGATGTAACTCCTCACACCCTAATATAACCTTTCATACACCCACTCTGAAATACAGACTACCATTCTCGAAACCATAGACACACCAATACCAGTTGGTACATACCCACTCGCTGATTCATAGGTCTACACACATCCACTCACTCACCGATACAGTCACTCATACACAGAGTCACTCATCAATACAACCTCTGATATATGCACTTATACACCCATACAGACACTCACATACTGCCACTCATCCGCAGAGATACTCACACACCTAGTCAGTCACCCAAAGACTCAATCAAACTGCCATTTACTCACCAATACAGTTATACACAAACCACCTCACTTATTTATACAGATACTAACACATACTTACTCTCTTATACAATCACTGACACAAGCACACACTCATCCATACAGCCACTCTCACAATCACTCACTCTGACATACAGGACCCCCATATTCTATTTTCTGTATGCCCTGGGGAGGTGGTGGTCCCCGGGGCAGTGTGGGGGGGGGCAGGAGCCCCCCCACACTTACTTTTAATTTATGTTGCCCCGGGGAGGTGGCGGTCCCCGGGGCTGCGGGGGGCACGACCCCCGCATTTAAACATTGAATCCCCGGGGAGGTGGCAGTCCACGGGGCTTGGGGGGCCCGTGGGCCCCCCACCCAAAATTTTAAAATGCCCCGGGGAGGTGGTGGTCCCCGGGGCAGCATGGGGGGGAGGAGCCCCCCCACACTATTCTTTTATCATTTAAGCCCCGGGGAGGTGGCGGTCCCCGGGGCTGCGAGGGCCCACGCGGCCTACGCTAATATTAATAACATTGCCCCAGGGACCTGGCCCACCCGGGGGTTTATTAAAACAAAGCACGGGACACCACACTTCGTTTTTTTAATTTTTTCGGCGGGATTCACGTATGGTACGCAAATCCCGCCCGAAAAAAAAAATCCCCTGACCAGGCCTAGCGGGTGAGGGTGTTTCTACCCTGCCCCCTTTTCTTTTTTATTAAACCATTTTCTTCCCTTTTTTCTTGTGACTCGGTTTTACCGAGTCACTAGTTGGCTGCCAACACTTCTTGGTTTGGAGTGTTGACAGCCAATCAGAATGAAGCTCATGCTCGGGAGGGTTCGCGGATCCACCGCAGTCAATAGATATCAATATTTTTTATTTTTTTTAATTCCTCAGGAACTACTGAACGGATTTACACCATTTAGCAGTTCCGGCTGTAGCCTGTTCCAAAACTTCCTATGGAAATTAACATGGAGAAAACGCATTTTGGGACCCCCCTTTTTTCTCGGCCCCCGCTTGACGAATCACCCTGAACCTTTTAAGACAGGAGCTGACCGGAGTGCCCCATTCATTTTGAAAATTTCGCGAACATTCGTCAAACGGCACCAAAGATATTGGCAAATCAAAAAACGCATTTCCTATGGAAACTAGGTCCTACCGCCAGTAGGTAATATATATATATATATATATATATATTATCTACTGGCGGTCGCCAGTAGATAGTTATAGTTAAAACCTATTATCCATAGGAAATCCGCGACATTCTATTTGAAATAACGTTGGCGCTGGTTGACGAATCTTCGCGAAAGTTTCCAACTTGTTGGGGCGCTCCGGTCCGCTCCTATCCTGAAAGTCTCGGGTGATACGTCAAGCAGGGGCCGAGAAAAGGGGGTCCCAAAACGCGTTTTCCCCATTCATTTTTCCATAGGAACCTTTAGTCGCAGCTACAGCCCGAACTGCTGAACGGAATTACACCAAATTTGGCAAAGAGGTAGCCCTTGGTTCAGTGTCGTGCCTTTTGCTTAAATGGTGTAAATCCGTTCAGTAGTTCCTGAGAAAATCAAAAGTAAAGTCACATATATATCTGGGCGGAGCCTAACCACACATGTCATCGTGAGATCTGATTGGCTGTCAGCACTTCATCCTGGAATTGCTGGCAGCCATCTTGGGACCAATATAAATGATAGTACCTCATTGAAATGCATTGTAGTGAATAGAAGATTTTGAGGGTCACCAAAAGGAGAACTATAAAGGGTTATAACAGGCTTTAGTTACATTAGAATGTATTTGTTGATGGTACCATACTAATTTTAGGAATTGTGGTGTATTCTAAGGTGATTTTACCATGTGAAAAACCTTCTGCTGGGATATCATGAATCATGTTTGAGAGAACACTATTTTCTCATGCTTGTCCCATGGAGGTTTGGAAGGTGCTCCAGAAGCTAAAATGAGAGCATATTTTCTGTAAATTCACATTATCTTTCTCACTCATGTGAGAATGAAGTCTGACATTCTCAGTAAAACATGTACATCCAACAATGCCAGAGACTGTCAGTTGATTCTATGGCAGGACCGGAGGCTCCGATTATGCTTCTCATTTCTTTGCTTTTATTACACAGCAGCCAATAAAAACCACTTTTTTATTCATGAAACTACAAATCCCATGAGCACTAGGTGCCCTACAACCATAGAGAGTACCCTATATAAGGGCTCGCCGAGGAAGTCACCTCCTCTTTCTTTGCTGCTCCGCAGCCAGTTAAGTGCCTCTTCCCTTACTATTTTATGGATAGTGTATGGGTTGTTAAGGTTTGTGCTTGGAAGGGCGCGAGTGCGCAGTTATTCTGCCTTTACTGTATATTTACCGGTTTCAATACTGATATTTGGCATCGTATTGCTGAACTGTTGTTGTTTTCCCTGACAGACTTGTGGGCGCTCCGGTGAGCGAGCGCGCGTTTTCGCTGTTTCTGGGAGCGCGAGAGCCTCCCTCTGCCGGGCGCTAGGTACCCGTTGCAGACTTCAGGTGGAGAGGGAGTGCAGGGCGAGGACCGCGCGTCGCTCGATCGCGCGAGTCCTCTTTTCATTTAGACGGAGGGGCTGGACCGCGCATGCGCGGCGGCCATCTTGGATGTTTCCGACGCTGCAATTGATGCGGTCGGAGCGGGAGATTTCCCGTGTTTGAATTCTAAAGTGCTGTACCTCCGTGTTTGCCCTGCTGACGCCCGACGCTGTGAGAGGCGGACGGCTGTATAAACTGCATAGGCATTGCCTAGAGAGGTTGGCAAGCCTCCCTCCACCACAAAACTTTGTAGGTTTTAACCTTTGCTTGCCTGGGGTTCCTCTCCCCCTGATCCCCACATCTGTGGCCAGATACTCCTCCTAGTGCCATAATCTACTGCCAGGCACTGCGGTCCATCCATTATGGCCGACTTCTTCTACGAGGAAGAATACTGTGAGGAGGAGCCGTCCGGCTCCTTGGAATATGACCTCGTTGAGGCTTTGGACGCCGGAGTGCAGCACTCCGTGAATACAGCACTCGTCAAGGCCATTGCGCCTCTCAAGCGCCACTTGAATAAGTATGCCATGCAGCAGGGGTGGATTCCTGCAACTGGCGCTAAACCTCCTACTGGGAACAAGGTGAGGGCTAATCCCCACACGGATGACTTCGCCCGGCTAGCAAAAGCTCTGGCGAACGACCACGCATATACTGCGGTACAGGAGATCTCTGAATCCGTTCAGGAGGAGACTGGGGATTCCTCATCGGATAAACCATCTGAGGACGAAGAAGCTCCCAAACCGGCAAAAAGGCCAGAAAGGAGCGACACATTGAGGTACCCACCCAACCTAAAGTCCTGACTTTTGACCCGGCGGACATTGTCCACCCGAATTCCACCGCATGGCTTCCGTCGCAGGAAGTGGCGGAGTACGTACAGTCCAACCTTCGTCGTCCCTTCGACAAGGATGTTAGGGCCCGGCTGCGGTCGGAGTGCCCAAGACCGGAATTGGCGGCTAAAGTGGCGGACACGCCAGAAGTGGATCCTACCATGATAACATACTTAAAGAAGTACGCTAAGGATCCCAAGAAGGGCATTGACCGCGCCTGGCGGTCATGCCAAGACAAAATGCTAGACTTAGCCGGCCCGCTTACCAAAATCCTGGAGCTGGGGTATCGCGCAAAAGAGTCCAGATCCATGATTGACCCGGATGATCTCATCGAATGGGCTCAGAGGGCGGTGTGCCAGTTGGGCAACGCCAATTGCGCCATATCAAGTGAGCGTAGACGCTCGATCCTCCTTAAATTAGATCCGAAGCTGGCGGAATTGTCCTCCTCGGAGGCGGGTCCTGTGGCCCAAGGCCTCCTTTTTGGCCAGCCATTTTTAAAAGAACTAACAAAATTTGTAGCCACCTTCAGTGGTTTAGACAAGGCGCAGGAATCATTAAAGCGTGCCTTCCGCCCGGTTTTCGCCAGGGCCGGACGAAACCGGGGGCGGTCGTTCGGCCGTGGATATCATCAGGGCGCCCGCGGGGACAACAGCACCAGCGAGGGGTTACCAGGAACATAACGCAGGAAACTCCTCCTTCTACCCCTCTCGGCGCGGCAGGAATCGCTTCCGCAGAGGCCGTGGTGGTGGCTATCAGGGAACCCAGCAAAGTACAGGAAATACAGGTGAGTCTCATTCTGTGTTCAGAAGTGGTGCTGGGGGTCGCATTCAGTTTTTCCTTCCGGCTTGGCAAGCCATCTCTCAGGATGCTTGGGTTTTGGAGACAGTGCAGGGATACAAACTGGAATTGTACGGCACTCCCTCCCAGGTTTCCTTTCCCCGTCCCATTCTTTTTTCCCTTCAAGAGCAAGATTTCATTACAACAGAAGTCTTCGCCCTTCTTCAAAAAGGGGCTATTGTGGTCTCGCAAGCCCACCCTCGAGGTTTCCTCAGTACGGTTTTCCTAGTGGAAAAGAAAGGGGGCGGGTCCAGATTGGTCCTCAATCTGAAAGAGTTCAATGGGTGGATCACCTACCGACATTTCAAAATGGAGGGTATCCACTTGTTACGGGACCTCCTTCAAGAACAAGATTGGATGGTACGGCTCGATTTAAAAGACGCCTATCTGTCAGTTCCCATTTATGCTCCACATCGCAGGTTTCTTCAATTTCTCTGGCAGGGCGTCTGCTACGAATACAAGGTCCTTCCCTTCGGACTTTCATCAGCACCTTGGTGCTTCACGAAACTCCTACGTCCAGTCATGGAGTCGTTGCGGGCTCGAGGGGTTCGCTTGATAGTCTACTTAGACGACATCATTATCATGGCCCGTTGCCCTCGTCTGGTACTCAGGCACCTAGAGTGGGCAATAAACTTACTTCAGAGCCTGGGTTTCTTGATAAACCCTCAGAAGTCCATTTTGTCCCCCACGCAATCTATAGAATTCCTGGGGTTTCAGGTCGACTCTCGGAGCTGCCAGCTTCTCCTTCCCGCGCAAAAGATCAGGACAATCAAGAAAGAATTGAGATTGGTTGTCAACAGGCAGACTGTCTCTTTGAGGACAGTGGCCCGTGTTGTGGGTCTGTTAGCCTCCTCGATCCAGGCCATATTTCCGGGACCTCTACATTATCGAGCGCTCCAGCGCCTAAAGATCCACCATCTCCGCAAAGGCCTCGGATATACAGAACTGATTCCTCTTTCCGAGGAGGCGAGGTGGGAGATGGCTTGGTGGTTGGATCACATGGAGTCATGGAATGGCAGAGCCATATTTGGAGCGAGTCCCGAGATAGTGATCGAATCGGACGCCAGCCGCTGGGGCTGGGGAGCCCGCTGCGGTCCGATTTCGACAGGAGGGCGGTGGTCTCCGGAAGAACTCTCGTTGCACATCAACTGCCTGGAACTCCTGGCAGGCTCGTTTGCAATACGCAGTCTTTCTCCCCGGAAGACGGATTTCTGCATCCTTTTGCGGATGGACAACGTATCGGCAGTCCGATACGTGAACAAGCTAGGGGGACGAGATCAAGGATTCTTGCGGAGATTGCCAAGGATTTTTGGCACTATTGCCTACACAACAGGATTTCAGTGGTGGCGGAATATCTCCCGGGGCGCAACAACGAGGTGGCGGATTGGCACTCTCGCTACCTCCGCGATTACAGCGATTGGAGGCTTCATCCTCGTATTTTTCGCTTCCTGAATCAGACATGGGGTCCGTGTCAGTTGGACTTGTTCGCATCTCGCCTGAACAAACAACTTCCAACATTTTTCAGTTGGCGTCCAGATCCGGAGGCGTTGGCCTCAGATGCGTTTCTGCAGGTTTGGCCTCCCGACCTTTGTTATGCCTTCCCGCCTTTTGTGATGATACCCAGGGTATTAACGCAGGTCAGACGTCAGAAGTCAGAGCTCCTTCTGGTCACTCCGTTTTGGAGAGCACAAGCTTGGTTCCCAGTAGTTCTGGAGATGTCTTGTGCGGTACCAATTTTACTTCCGCAGAAATGGAACCTGTTGCTGGACCCTCACAAGCAACCCCATCCTTTAGTCTTAGCAGGACAACTCCCGCTGGTAGCATGGCGGGTTTCAGGGATAAATGGGAGATCCCGGGCCTTTCGGGAGACGCTACCGCGTTCATTAAGCAGGCTTGGTCAGATAATACCCACAAACGATATTCATCAGCATGGAGCAAATGGTGTAGCTGGTGTGTTCAACGGGATACCGATCCCACTACGGCAAATGTCTCCATGATCATGAATTACTTGGCTTCACTGGCCTCATCAGGTCTCGCGTACAGAACGGTTAACACCTTCAGATCTGCAATTTCAGCAGGACATGGTCAGATTGATGGCAGACCCGTGGGAGAGCATCCCTTGGTCTGCAAGTTGTTAAGAGGGATTCGGATGGTCAACATTCCATGTCCAAAATATTCAGTCCTGTGGGACGTCACAATGGTTCTACGATATTTAGAGTCCTGGCCGGCTAACAAATATCTATCACGCAAACAAATTTCGGCAAAGTTGGCCATGCTGTTATGTTTGGTCTCTTGCAGGAGAGTGTCCGATATCAGGGCCTTGGATTTGGCGGGTCGCCATTTCTCTCCAGAAGGGGTTACTTTCAATATTTCCAGGCGTACTAAGAGTAATACCACCTCGGTTTCATATCCTTGTTTTCCGCATAACCCAAAATTATGTGTGGTGCAGTGTCTTAAAGCGTATGAGGTAAGTACGGCTGAATTTCGTGCTAATATGCAAGGTCAACTGTTTATTGCGCTACAAAAACCGTTTCACCCAGTGACCCCAGCCACTTTAGCTCGTTGGGTCCGGTGGCTCATGAGTGAGGCAGGTATTGATGTTTCTAAGTTTGGGGCCCACTCTGTTCGAGGAGCTATGGCCTCTAAGTCTCATGCGTTGGGAGTAACACTTGCCGATATAATGACGGCAGCTGATTGGTCGACTGAGTCCACCTTTAAAACTTTTTATTATAAACCGATTGTGGATGTGGCATCAGTAGTGGTGGCTAAGCTTTGAACAAGCATAATCGGAGCCTCCGGTCCTGCCATAGAATTAAAAATTTGCGAACAGTCGTGACAAGAATTTTCAATTCTATTAAGGACACGGAGGCGAGGATTATCCCACCCAAGTCTATACGATATATATTTAATCATATGTCATGCACTGCACTGTGATGTTCTACTTACTCATAAGTTATGCTTAACAGTTTTACTGTCAATGTTATTGGATCATATTATTGACTTGTTTCCCACCCTGATTAATTGATATTCCTTCATATATGGGACAATTCTTGGATGAACGTTATTACTGGAGTTTTCTCTTTGTTTTCAGATAACTCTGACAAGTAAGGATTTATACCTTCGCCTTCCTGGGTGTGTTGGAGTGCTCTTCCTCCTTGTTGGATACGGCGTCAGTTACCCGTTGGATCAAGACGCGGAGTTCTTCCTCCTCGAGATCTGGAATGTCCCGGTTGGACCTTGGAACATTGTTTACCGTATGGATGTTTTCCGTTAAAGACTGTGTTCAAAACAGAATGGTTGTCTCATGAAGTTGAGCTTAACGTTTCTACTGGATCATGCAAAGAAAGAGGAGGTGACTTCCTCGGCGAGCCCTTATATAGGGTACTCTCTATGGTTGTAGGGCACCTAGTGCTCATGGGATTTGTAGTTTCATGAATAAAAAAGTGGTTTTTATTGGCTGCTGTGTAATAAAAGCAAAGAAATGAGAAGCATAATCCTCGCCTCCGTGTCCTTAATAGAATAGAAAATTCTTGTCACGACTGTTCGCAAATTTTTAATTCCTTTGTGTTCTACTGCAGCTTCCCAGAGTGTTCTAAAGAACAACTAGAGCGCTAACAGCCTTACTTATGACAAAAGTATGGCACACCTGAAGCCATCTTGATTGGAATAAACTGGTAACACTTAAACAATTTAATTTAAAAAGGAACAAAATGATGGGGTTCATTTTGTCATAGAAATTATGGTTAGTGCTGTAGAAAGAAAAATTAGGACATGTTTCAAGTGTGATCTCAAATATCTTCCTGTTATATTTCAACAGGAGCAGCCTGTCAGTTGATGCCTTTGTGTTCTACTGCAGCTTCCCAGAGTGTTCTAAAGAACAACTAGAGCGCTAACAGTCTTACTTATGACAAAAGTATGGCACACCTGAAGCCATCTTGATTGGAATAAACTGGTAACACTTAAAACATTTAATTTAAAAAGGAACAAAATGAGGGGGTTCATTTTGCCATAGAAATTATGGTTAGTGCTGTAGAAAGAAAAATTAGGACATATTTCAAGTGTGATCTCAAATATCTTCCTGTTATATTTCAACAGGAGCAGCCTGCCAGTTGATGCCTTTGTGTTCTACTGCAGCTTCCCAGAGTGTTCTAAAGAACAACTAGAGTGCTAACAGCCTTACTTATGACAAAAGTATGGCACACCTGAAGCCATCTTGATTGGAATAAACCGGTAACACTTAAAACATTTAATTTAAAAAGGAACAAAATGAGGGGTTCTTTTTGAAATAGAAATTATGGTTAGTGCTGTAGAAAGAAAAATTAGGGCATGTTTTAAGTGAGATCTCAAATCCTTTTCTATTTCATTAGAAAATTCTGACATGCAGACTGAAACAATCACTTTCAATACCAGCAGTAGACTTCCAGTTAACTCCTTGGTGAGCAGTAGCTTTACTACAGTGATCTAATGAACAACTAGAGTGCTAACATTCTGAATTTATGGCAAATGTGTGACACATCTGAATGCCTTCTTGATGGAATCAAAGTAAAAACTGAAAGCATTTCCTACTGAGGAGACTGCAGTAAATGAGGAAATTAGGAAACTTCATAACAAAGAAGTCTTCCAAGATGGCCACCAGTGAAAAAAGAGCCCAAATGTAGCACAAATATTACCCAGATGTAGCCCACATGTAGCCCAATGACAAAAGTGTGCAAAACACTTTTTATTTTTGTTTTTTGCAGTTTTATGTAGTGCAGACTGGTCAGGTATTGGAGCATTGCATCTTAAAACATGACCCCCTACACTACAAAAACACTACTGCACTACATTAAACCCTAAAACACTACCCCCAGCACGACCCCTACACTACACAAGCACCACTGCACTATCCTAAACCCTAAAACACTACCCCCAGCACGACCCCCTACACTACCCAAACACCACTGCACTAACCTAAATCCTAAAACACTACCACCAGCACGACCCCCTACACTACCCAAACACCACTGCACTACCCTAAAACATGACCCCCTACACTACACAAACACCACTGCACTACCCTAAACCCTAAAACACTACCCCCAGCACGACCCCCTACACTGCCCGAACACCACTGCACTGCCCTAAACCCTGAAACACCAGCCCCTGCATGACCCCCTACACTGCCCGAACACCACTGCACTGCCCTAAACCCTGAAACACCACCCCTAGCACGACCCCCTACACTCCCCGAACACCACTGCACTGCCCTAAACCCTGAAACACCACCCCCTTCACGACCCCCTACACTGCCCGAACACCACTGCACTGCCCTAAACCCTGAAACACCACCCCCAACATGACCCCCTACACTGCCCGAACACCACTGCCCTGCCCTAAACCCTGAAACACTACCCCCAGCAAGACCCCTACACTGCCCGAACACCACTGCACTGCCCTAAACCCTGAAACATCACCCCCAGCAAGACCCCTACACTGCCCGAACACCACTGACCTAAACCCTGAAACACCACCCCCAGCACGACCCCCTATACTGCCCGAACACAACTGCACTGCCCTAAACCCTAAAACACTACCCCCAGCATGACCCCCTACACTGCCCGAACACCACTGCTCTGCCCAAAACCCTGAAACACCAGCCCCAGCACGACCCCCTACACTGCCCGAACACCACTGCACTGCCCTAAACCTTGAAACACCAGCCCCTGCACGACCCCCTACACTGCCCGAACACCACTGCACTACCCTAAACCCTGAAACATCACCCCCAGCACGACCCCCTACACTGCCCGAGCACCACTGCACTGCCCTAAACCCTGAAACACCAGCCCCAGCACGACCGCCTACACTGCCCGAACACCACTGCACTGCCCTAAACCCTGAAACACCAGCCCCAGCACGACCGCCTACACTGCCCGAACACCACTGCACTGCCCTAAACCCTGAAACACCAGCCCCAGCACGACCCCCTCCACTGCCCGAACACCACTGCACTGCCCTAAACCGTGAAACACCAGCCTCAGCACGACCCCCTACACTGCCTGAACACCACTGCACTGCCCTGAACCCTGAAACACCAGCCCCAGCACAACACCCTACACTGCCCGAACACCACTGCACTGCCCTAAACCCTGAAACACCACCCTGTGCATGACCCCCTACACTGCCCGAACACCAGTGCACTGCCCTAAACCCTGAAACACCATCCCCAGCGCGACCCCCTACACTGCCCGAACACCACTGTACTGCCCTAAACCCTGAAACACCACCCTCTGCACAACCCCTACACTGCTCGAACACTACTGCACTGCCCTAAACCCAGAAACACCATCCCCAGCACGACCCCCTATACTGCACGAACACCACTGCACTGCCCTAAACCCTGAAACACTACCCCCAGCAAGACCCCCTACACTGCCCGAACACCACTGCACTGCCCTAAACCCTGAAACATCACCCCCAGCAAGACCCCCTACACTGCCCGAACACCACTGCCCTAAACCCTGAAACATCACCCCCAGCAAGACCCCCTACACTGCCCGAACACCACTGCACTGCCCTAAACCCTGAAACACCAGCCCCAGCACGACCCCCTACACTGCCCGAACACCACTGCACTACCCTGAAACACCACCCCTGCACGACCCCTACACTGCCCGAACACCACTGTACTGCCCTAAACCCTGAAACCCCACCCCCAGCATGACCCCCTACACTGCCAGAACACCACTGCACTGCCCTAAACCCTGAAACACCACCCCTGCACGACATCCTACACTGCCCGAACACTACTGCACTGCCCTAAACCCTGAAACACCACCCCCAGCACGACCCCTACACTGCACGAACACCACTGCACCGCCCTAAACCCTGAAACACTACCCCCAGCAAGACCCCTACACTGCCCGAACACCACTGCACTGCCCTAAACCCTGAAACATCACCCCCAGCAAGACCCCCTACACTGCCCGAACACCATTGCCCTAAACCCTGAAACACCACCCCCAGCAAGACCCCCTACACTGCCCGAACACCACTGCACTGCTCTAAACCCTGAAACTCCACCCCCAGCACGACCCCCTACACTGCCCGAACACCACTGCTCTGCCCAAAACCCTGAAACACCAGCCCCAGCACGACCCCCTACACTGCCCGCACACCACTGCACTGCCCTAAACCCTGAAACACCAGCCCCAGCACAACCCCGTACACTGCCCGAACACCACTGCACTGCCCTAAACCCTGAAACACCAGCCCCAGCACGACCGCCTACACTGCCCGAAAACTACTGCACTGCCCTAAACCCTGAAACACAACCCCAGCAAGACTACCTACACTGGCCGAACACCACTGCACTGCCCTAAACCCTGAAACACCACCCCCTGCACGACCCCCTACACTGCCCAAACACTACTGCACTGCCCTAAACCCTGAAACACCACCCCTCAGCACGACTCCCTACACTGCCCGAACACCACTGCACTGCCCTAAACCCTGAAACACCACCCCAGCACGACCCCCAACACTGCCCGAACACCACTGCACTGCCCTAAACCCTCAAACACCAGCCCCAGCATGACCCCCTACAATGCCCGAACACCACTGCACTACCCTAAACCCTGAAACACCAGCCCCAGCAAGACCCCTACACTGCCCGAACACCACTGCACTGCCCTAAACCCTGAAACACCAGCCCCAGCAAGACCTCCTACAATGCCCAAACACCACTGCACTGCCCTAAACCCTGAAACACCACCCCCAGCACGACCCCCTACACTGCCCTAACACCACTGCACTGCCATAAACCCTGAAACATCACCCCCAGCACAACCCCCTACACTGCCTGAGCACCATTGCTCTGCCCTAAACCCTGAAACACTAGCCCCAGCACGACCCCCTACACTGCCCGAACATCACTGCACTGCCCTAAACCCTGAAACACCACCCCCAGCACGACCCCCTACACTGCCCGAACACCACTACACTGCCCTAAAGCCTGAAACACCAGCCCCAGCAAGACCCCCTACACTGCCCGAACACCACTGCACTGCCCTAAACCCTGAAACACCACCCCCTGCACGACCCCCTACACTGCCCGAACACCACTGCACTGCCCTAAACCCTGAAACACCACCCCTGCACCACCCCCTACACTGACCGAACACCAGTGCACTGCCCTACACCCTGAAACACCACCCCCTGCACCGCCCCTACACTGCCCGAACACCACTGCACTGCCCTAAACCCTGAAACACCACCCCCTGCACCACCCCTACACTGCCCGAACACCAGTGCACTGCCCTAAACCCTGAAACACCACCCCCTGCACCGCCCCCTACACTGCCCGAACACCACTGCACTGCCCTAAACCCTGAAACACCACCCCAGCACGACCCCGAACACCACTGCCCTGCCCTAAACCCTCAAACACCAGCCCCAGCATGACCCCCTACAATGCCCGAACACCACTGCACTACCCTAAACCCTGACACACCAGCCCCAGCAAGACCCCTACACTGCCCGAACACCACTGCACTGCCCTAAACCCTGAAACACCAGCCCCAGCAAGACCTCCTACAATGCCCAAACACCACTGCACTGCCCTAAACCCTGAAACACCACCCCCAGCACGACCCCTACACTGCCCTAACACCACTGCACTGCCATAAACCCTGAAACATCACCCCCAGCACAACCCCCTACACTGCCTGAGCACCATTGCTCTGCCCTAAACCCTGAAACACTAGCCCCAGCACCGCCCCTACACTGCCCGAACACCACTGCACTGCCCTAAACCCTGAAACACCACCCCCAGCATGACCCCTTTACTGCTCGAACACCACTGCACTGCCCTAAACCCTGAAACACCACCCCCAGCATGACCCCCTACACTGCCCGAACACCACTGCCCTAAACCCTGAAACACCACCCCTGCACGACCCCTACACTGCCCGAACACCACTGCACTGCCCTAAACCCTGAAACACCAACCCCTGCACGACCCCCTACACTGCCCGAACACCACTGCACTGCCCTAAACCCTGAAACACCACCCCAAGACGACCCCCTACACTGCCCGAACACCACTGCACTGCCCTAAACCCTAAAACACCACCCCCAGCATGACCCCTACACTGCCCGGACACCACTGCACTGCCCTAAACCCTAGAACACTACCCCCAGCATGACCCCCTACACTGCCCGAACACCACTGCACTACCCTAAACCCTAAAATACTCCCCCAGCACGACCCCCTACACTACCCGAACACGACTGCACTGCCCTAAACCCTAAAACACTCCCCCAGCATGACCCCTACACTGCCCAAACACTACTGCACTGCCCTAAACCCTGAAACACCACCCCTCAGCACGACACCCTACACTGCCCGAACACCACTGCACTGCCCTAAACCCTGAAACACCACCCCAGCACGACCCCCTACACTGCCCGAACACCACTGCACTAAACCCTGAAACACCACCCCTGCACGACCCCCTACACTGCCGGAACACCACTGCACTGCCCTAAACCCTGAAACACCACCCCAGCACGACCCCCTTTACTGCTCGAACACCACTCCACTGCCCCAAACCCTGAAACACCACCCCCAGCATGACCCCCTACACTGCCCGAACACCACTGCCCTAAACCCTGAAACACCACACCAGCACGACCCCTACACTGCCCGAACACCACTGCACTGCCCTAAACCCTGAAACACCACCCCTGCACGACCCCCTACACTGCCCGAACACCACTGCACTGCCCTAAACCCTGAAACACCACCCCCAGCACGACCCCCTACACTGCCCGAACACCACTGCACTGCCCTAAACCCTAGAACACTACCCCCAGCACGACCCCCTACACTACCCGAACACCACTGCACTACCCTAAACCCTAAAATACTCCCCCAGCACGACCCCCTACACTACCCGAACACGACTGCACTGCCCTAAACCCTAAAACACTCCCCCAGCACGACCCCTACACTACCCGAACACCACTGCACTGCCCTAAACCCTAAAACACTCCCCCAGCACGACCCCCTACACTACCTAAACACCACTGCACTGCCCTAAACCCTAAAACACTACCCCGCATGACCCCCTACCCTACCCAAATACCAATGCACTACCCTAATCCCTAAAACACTACCCCCGCACAACCCCTACACTACCCAAAGACCACTGCACTACCCTAAACTCTAAAACAATACCCCCGCATGACTCCCTACACTACCCAAAGACCACTGCACTACCCTAAACCCTAAAACACGACCTCCTACACTACACAAACACCACTGCACTACCCTAAACCCTAAAAACTACCCCAGCACGAACCCCTACACTACCCAAACACCACTGCACTACCCTAAACCATAAAACACTACCCCCAGCAGTACCCCCTACACTACCCAAACACCACTGCACTACCCTAAACCCTAAAACACTACCCCCAGCAGTACCCCTACACTACCCAAACACCATTGCACTACCCTAAACCCTAAAACACTACCCCCAGCAGTATCCCCTACACTACCCAAACACCACTGCACTACCCTAAACCCTAAAACACTAACCCCCAGCACGACCCCCTACACTACCCAAACACCACTGTACTACCCTAAACCCTAAAACACTCCCCCAGCACGACTCCCTACACTACCCAAACACCACTGCACTACCCTAAACCCTAAATCTACCCCCAGCATGAGCCCCTACACTACACAAACACCACTGCACTACCCTAAACCCTAAAACACTACCCCAGCACGACCCTCTTCACTACCTAAACACAACTGCACAATTTGTTACAGGCGTTGCAACGCAGGCCTGTGGTGCTTACTGGAAGTACCTGGTGGGCTAGTTGGGCCCCAGGGACTCTCAGGATTCAAGGTGACCTAATCCCCCAACTTAAAACGCGCCACAGGGTGCGTTTGCACAGTGGTGAAGGGAGGGGCGGGCCTCAGGTGACATGTGCGCAAACACGCCCTGTGGTGCGTTTTAAGTTGGGGAGTTAATTCCCTTTGAATCCTGGGGGCCAACTAGCCCACCAGGTACCTTCAGTAAGCACAACAGAGTTGCGTTGCAGAGAGGTGAAAAAGGTGCGTGGCCTCGGAACGCCTCTCTGCAACTCAGCTCTGTGGTCCTAACTGTAGGTACCTGGGGGCTAGTTGGGCCCCAGGGACCCTCAGGATTCAAGGGGACTTAATCCCGCAAGTTAAAACGCGCCACGGGCGCGTTTGCACACATGTCACCTCAGGCCCCCCTCCCTTCACCACTGTGCAAACGCGCACTGGCTCTGGTTAGTCAGAGTCAGTTACCACCAGTACCCGTCTGAAAAAGTTGTGGGCACAGGATGATTTTGCAATAAGGCCTCTTTCTGCTCCTCTGTTGGTTCTTTCTGCACATCTTTTGCTTCTTTCTGTGCGTTTTTTCTTCTTTCTTCACATGTCCTACCTCTGTAGGCATAGTTACAAACTAGCATTTAAAAAACCTTTGAAATTCACTTAAAAAATCATAGGTTTCAGGCACGTTATAGTTAGAAATTAGCATTTAAAAAACCTTTGAAATTCACTGAAAAAAACGTAGGTTTCAGACATGTTATAGTTAGGAATTAGCATTTAAAAAACCTTTGAAATTCACTGAAAAAACCATAGGTTTCAGACACGTTATAGTTAGAAATTAGCATTTAAAAAACCTTTGAAATTCACTGAAAAAACCATAGGTTTCAGGCACGTTATAGTTAGAAATTAGCATTTAAAAAACCTTAGAAATTCACTGAAAAAACCATAAGGTTTTAGGGACAGTTATAGTTAGTTGGACATTGCACTCGTACAAAACCCGTGAAATTCCCCCGTTATAGTTAGTTCAGGTAACTATAACTCGCGCCCCATAATGCACTGCTGATGACGTCACATATTACATCACTCATGACATGGTCAGTGACATCACTGATGACATCTCAAATGACATCACTGATGACATGACTGATGACATCATCCATGTGAGAATTTAATGCATCTTCTCACACCCTAATATAAGTTTTGATACACCCACTCTAAATTACAAACTGCCATTCTCAAAACCATACACACTCCAATACCAATAAGTACATACCCACTCACTGATTCTTAGGTCTACACACACACATCTACTCACTCACCCGTACAGTCACTCATACTTACAGTCACTCAGTACAGGACTATCATATGCACTCATACACCTATATAAACACTCACACTCACACAACGCAACTCATCCATAGAGGTACTCACACACCTAGTCAGTCATGCAAATAATTAATCACACTCCAATTTACTCACCTATACAGTTATACACACCAGCTCACTTACTCATAAAAATACTAGCACATTCTTATGCTCCTATGCAATCACTGATGCAAGCACACACTCATCCATATAGCCACTCTCACAATCACACACTCTCACTTATAGCCATTTATATACTCCAACACACATATATACTGCCTTTCACATATGTAGTTACTCACACATGTACCACTGAGATATACATTAAATCACTAACACACCCATACACACACTCACCCACCCATACAGTCCATCACAGACGCACTCTTGAAACCATGCACCCAGTGAATCACCCAATCACACATCTATGCACAGAGTCACACACACCCCACCCACACAAACACTGAGGCACCCATACAGATACTCAGAGAACCAATCCATAACCCATATAGACACTCATTTAGCTAGTCAGAAACCCATGCAGTTGCTTACACAACAACAGACAGACGGATACAGACATTCACACAGTTTAGTCACTCACCCATGCATCCAGTAAGATACGTTTAATCACTCACTTATAGACTCAGTCACGCACCTACTAAATCATCCATTCAGGCGCTTCTACACCCACTCATTCTTCAATACGCCTTTCCCTATATATATTAAACATATTTAAACTTTACAGAAACACACAGTCACTGGATGATGTCATCAGTGATGTCATCAGTGATGTCATCAGTGATGTCATTTGAGATGTCATCAGTGATGTCATCAGTGATGTCACTGACCATGTCATGAGTGATGTAATATGTGACGTCATCAGCAGTGCATTGCGGGGCGCGAGTTATAGTTACCTGAACTAACTATAACGGGGGAATTTCACGGGTTTTGTACGAGTGCAATGTCCAACTAACTATAACTGTCCCTAAAACCTTATGGTTTTTCAGTGAATTTCTAAGGTTTTTTAAATGCTAATTTCTAACTATAACGTGCCTGAAACCTATGGTTTTTTCAGTGAATTTCAAAGGTTTTTAAATGCTAATTTCTAACTATAACGTGTCTGAAACCTATGGTTTTTTCAGTGAATTTCAAAGGTTTTTTAAATGCTAATTCCTAACTATAACATGTCTGAAACCTACGGTTTTTTCAGTGAATATATATATATACACAAACCAAGTTTGTCCACGAGTTTGAAGACGCACTCACAGGCAGGTAATATGTGTAATGAGGCTAAAAAACGACATTTGGCACATAAGTTCCTTTCTTTAGCCTAACGCGTTTCAGACCTTCCTTGGTCACAGGCAGAAATACAGCTATGCACAAACACTCCTGCAGCACCTCCTATTAGCATGTTAATTAGCAGTATTACCCTCTAGTGGGCCTCCCAAGTGAATTTTAAACTTTACAGAGCATGCTGGGATTCGTAGTGCTAGCAGTTTTTTTATTTCCTTTAGTAGGTGTGCACTGTCATATAAAATCATTTCCATAATTCATAGCCCTCCAGTGGGCATTTCAGTGTCATTTGTCAAATAAAATGTGCTCACCCTGCCGTTCTGCAGCTCGACTACAAACAATTCAGAGTCAATGCAGACCCACCTTTCAGTTGCAGTGGTGGTGCTGTCTGTACGACAGGACTGCCACTTTAAACATCCAAATCAAGGAGGCCCACTAGAGGGCAATAACGCTAATTAACATGCTACTCAAAACTCAAAGCAGCGCTATGAGCTGCCTTGCTTTACTTTGCATTTACTAAACTATGTAAAGGAATGCAAAGTGACTTTGTGTGGCTTAGTAAATGCCTAAAAGGATTTTCTTTGTGGGTGACACAAAAGTTAGCAACCACGACGCAAAACCTGAGGAAATCTGCCCCCACATGGCAAAACATGATAAAGCAAAGACTATATATATATATATATATATATATATATATACATATATATATATATATATACACACAATTAGAAAAAGCAGAAAAATGTGGAGTAAAAAATATATGTGAGGAGCAAAGACTTGCATTTTAAAGGCAGCCATAATTATTTTAAATGAAACTGCGGAGTAAAGACTTGAGGAGGAAAGTTGGCAGAGTAAAGGTATGTGGACTAACCTCTGATATTCCCATCACAAGTGTGACGCATATCCCGCCCACCGTATTACAAATGCATTATATTTTAATATGGTGGATGGGATATCCGTCTCATTTGTGATGGAATACCCTTCCAGAAAACTAAAAAAAAAAACTAAATCTGTATAACTGCTGTTAATGGCTTCGGGACTCTGCTGCTAATGATAAGAAGCTTTGTTATTACTCCTGCTAACGCTGTGGGGCTTTGCGGCTAATGCTGTGGGACTTTGCGGCTAATGCTGTGGGACTCTGCTGCCAACGCAGTGGGACTTTGCGGCTAACTCTGTGGGAGTTGGCTGTTAATGCTGTGGGACTTTATAGAACTGTGTTACTAAAACTGTATCACTCCTAATGATGCTTTGGGACCTTGCTCTTAATGTTATGAAAGTTTGTTGCTTAAGCTGTATTTATTTTGGGACTTTGCTGCTGACTCTGTGGGACTTCCTCTTCATGAAGTGTGACTTTTCTCCTAATGCTATGGGACTTTGTGCCTAAAAATATGTGACCTAGCATCTAACAATATGGGACTTTCCTGACAAAGTTTCCTGCAAAATTTCTGTGACTGCTGCAGTGCTAATCGTATAAAATTTTCTAGATGACACTATAGAACTTTGCTCTTAAACTGTAAGAAACTATGTTTCTGTTGCAGCACCCCGCAACTTTTTGCCTGGATTTGATGCAACTGTGATTGAAGTGTGCTGGATCCCTGCTAACCAGTTTCCCAGTACCCAGTGATTAATTTGTAAAAAAATTAGTTTCGGGGCTCTAGTCAGGAGCAGCTTGCACTATCCCATTTCTCCTGTTAGCACCACCTAAAATAGAACAAACTACTGACCATGAAAGTGGGGAGAGGATGTGGCGTAATGGTCAGAGCTGCCAACTTCTGAGCTAGTGGACCAGGTACGAGTCTCGTCGTCGGCTCAACATGCTCTGATTTTGTGCAAATCACCAAATCTCCCCATGCCTGCCATAAATGAACGTGTCCTTAACTGGTGCTCATGAAAAGTGCCGGTGTTGATGATTAAGTACCGGTGCTGAGCACTGGAAACCACAGGCTCATATTAAAAACTGTATCTATTGCTTCCACAATTGGTACCACTTTGGCTCACAAAAGAGGAGTGGTCCTGCAGTCAAGCAACCTACAAAACCTAGGGAGGACTGCCTGCCTGTGACAAAGACCTAGATCTCCCGAGAACAGCAGACCTGTTAAAAAAGCAACCAACTTAAAAGTAAAGTCTCTGTGACTTGCAGAACCGCAAAGTCTGCCCTTGTTTCCACCTCTGCACCCAGCGCCTCTGTCCCGAGTCCAAGTGGCCCACCGGTCCCAGCAAGATTCCCCTGTACTCAAGAGCCCGAGTCTACCATGAGCTGACCCCTCCTGGACTCCTCAACATCGCCTGCAGCCTCTGCAAGGGGACCTCCTCAACTGCGACCTGCTCTGGTAAGCTGTTTCTGACACCAAAAGACACCCCTGCACCCGTACGCCCTGGACCTTGGTGAAGAGGATCAAAGGTGTCCCCAGGCCCCCCGCATCGCAACTTAGTTCTCCAGCTCTTTGTTTCCTACGATCGGCCTCCAGGGCTGAGCCTGCAGCCCATTTCCAATTTGGCCTTTCTCCATTGCTTTGCATTGGCCACCTGACTCTGTGTTGGCACCCTGCACCTGGCCGCCCCTGTGCCGCTGCTGGTGTCCTGTTGGTGCTGAGCTGAACCTTGCCCAATACTGACCTTAACTCCTGAAGACGGGTCTTGTAAGTCAATGTCACCTATTTGTATGCTGAATGTTTTCTTCCTCCCATAGGTTAACATTGCGAAGTCTGAAAATTGCAATTTCCACTTTTTACATTAAAAAGTATTTCTATTGCAAAACGTATTTACCTAAGTCAAAGTTCTGTGGTTCTGCAAAATAAATATAACCAAGTATTATTTTGATAAATTGGTCTTGGATTTATTAATTGAGTGTGTGTCTCATTTATTGCCACTGTGAGTACAACAAATACTTAACACTACCCTCTGATAAGCCTAACTGCTCGCCCAAACTACCACAAAAGAGAGCATTAGTATTATCTACTTTAGCCTCTGTAAATCCTCTGGGGATCCACTTTACTATCTGCACACTATACCTCAGTTTGTTATAGTATATAGAGAGCCAGCTTCCCACATAAACCTATGGGAATTGTCTGCTAACATGATAAGACTTTTCTCCTAAAGCTAAGGGACTTTGATGAGAAAGCAACCGGACTCCGTTCTTAACACTATTGAGTGTTTGCTCCTAGTGCTATGGAACTTTGATGTAAACGTTTTTGGACTTTCTCCTAATTCTATGGGACTTTGCTGCTGAAGATATTGAACTTCTGTATTAGCACTCTTTGATTTTGCTGCTATCACAATGGAACTTTTGTCTCAATACTTTGGGATTTTGCTGCAACTCTGGGTCTGCTTTAAGGTGTGGAGTACAGGTACTCAGTTGCAGTTGCGATGTAGTACCATCTCCACCAAACTCTAAATTTGGCCCGCTATGGGAATTCGCTCCTACTGTCATGACATTCTGCCTTAAGACTCCATCAAGACTCAAAATGAATCAGTATATAATATGCACATCTGAACCAACAGTACATTTTGATTCCTTGATCCCCTGTTCTTTAATCTTCCCATTTTGTCCTTCTTGTTTCCCTGTTCTTTTGCCTTCTTCACCACTCCCCCTTCCTTGGCCTGAACTGCCCCCTCTTACTCAATCACAACCAATCAGAAACAAATAGTGTTCAGGGTGCTGCAACAAAAAGGACCAGTTTATTTCCTTTGATTTTCTCTCCAAATGTAGCAATAACGGCAAGGTTAATAAAGGTGTTGACACATCCCCGAGTCTAATTACTTTCTCGCCGCCAGCAGCATTTCCTGGGAGACCAGGCTCCGAAGCTGTGATATGCGTCTGATTCCGTGTTTGTGTTTATTGATTGAAAAAGAATGCAAATGATTCAAGCTCTGAGCCTCTCACGGATGGAGATTTCAATGTGAAGCGGGCTTAGAAGAACTCATTAATATACTGACTTGAGGCAGTAAACAGCCCCAGGCCCTGTGCTCTGACCTGCGCACACATCTCAGCACCATGTGGGAAGCAGGCTTCTTCCTGGCTGGCACCAAGGGCCTGGTGACTACTGTCCCCGTTTTAGTGCAATTACAGTGTTTACTCACAACAGTTCCAAATTCCCTCTACCCAGGTTTATATGTGTGTGTGTGCTGCTGACACGTGACGGAATAAAATTTGGAATGTTGATTTGTCTCCTGAGTGAGTGCCTTACCATTATTGTGTGTGTGTATATATATATATATATCTATATATATATATATATATATATTATCTACTGGCGGTCGCCAGTAGATAGTTATAGTTAGGACCTATTTTCCATAGGAAATCCGCAACATTCTATTTGAAATAACTTTGGCGCCGGTTGACGAATCTTCGCGAAATTTTCAAACTTGTTGGGGCGCTCCGGTCCGCTCCAATCCTGAAAGTCTCGGGGTGATTTGTCAAGCCGGGGCCGAGAAAAAAGGGGGGTCCCAAAACGCGTTTTCCCCATGCAATTTTCCATAGGAACCTTTAGTCGCAGCTACAGCCCGAACTGCTGAACGGAATTACACCAAATTTGGCAAATAGGTAGCCCTTGGTTCAGTGTCGTGCTTTTTGCTTAAATGGTGTAAATCCGTTCAGTAGTTCCTGAGAAAATCAAAAGTAAAGTCACATATATATCTATGGCCGAGTAGGGTCCGCGTACCCTCCCGATCACGAGCTGCATGCTAATTGGCTGTCAAGTGGCTGTCAACACTCCAAATCAGGAAGTGTTGGCAGCCATTTTATGCCTCGGTAGAACCGAGGCACAGAAACAAGTGCGCAAAACGCATAAAGGGGGCAGGGTAGAAACACCCTGACCCCCTAGGTCTACTGAGGGGGTCCCACAAGGACCCCCTGGGCAGAAAAAATCTTTTTTTTTTTTTTTTAAATCGGCGGGGGGCGCTTAGGGTGCGCGGATCCCGCCGAGAAAAGAAAAAGAAACAAGTGCACAAAACGCACAAAGGGGGCAGGGTAGAAACACCCTGACCCCCTAGGTCTGCTCAGGGGGTCCCACAAGGACCCCCTGGGCAGAAAAAAGCATTTAAAAAAAAAAAAATCGGCGGGATGCGCTTAGGGTGCCGCTCTCCGCCCTCCCGCAGCCCCGGGGACCGCCACCCCCCGGGGCTTCTTTTTTTAATTTTTAATAACCTGTGTGGGGGGGCTCCAGCCCCCCCTCACGCCCCGGGGATCGCCACCTCCCCGGGGCACTTCAAAAATAAATTTGGGGGTCCGTTTCGGACCCCCGAAGCCCCGGGGACCACCACCTCCCCGGGGCTGTGCAATTGAAGGGAGGGGGGCCGCGTGGCCCCCCTCCTAGAGCCTGTGGTGGCCCTGGGGACCACCACGCCCCAGGGCCGGCTCCTGCAGTGTCCCGGGGTGCCTACCAACTTAAAACGCGCCACAGGGCGTGTTTTCAGACATGTCACCTCAGGCCCCACCCCCTTCCTTCACCATTGTGCAAATATTCCTCTAAAATCAGCCGAACTACGAATTCCGATTTACTCACCTGTTATCAGGAGAGACCTCAGTGCTGCATCTTTGAGCCCAGTACTGATCCTGAAAAGTAATTCTAACCGTACTTACCAGTAACTTGAATTTCCTTCCATAGGCTACCATTGACTGGTTTCACTTGGAAATTCTTCTAAGTGTGGAGTTTTGGAACTTTATAATATTCCTCTAAAATCAGCCGAACTACGAATTCCGATTTACTCACCTGTTATCAGGAGAGAACCCAGTGCTGCATCTTTTAGCCCAGCACTGACCCTGAAAAGTAATTCTAACCGTACTTACCAGTAACTTGTATTTCCTACCATAGGAATCCATTGTCTGGGTTTCAGCAGAAAAGTTTGTGTCGATTTTCACAAACTACAAATATTCCTTAAAAATCGCCTGTATGACTTAAACGCATTCTTTCAATTGTTTACAGGAGATGCACCAGTGCTGGATCCAGGATCCACCACTGAGTAAGAAAAAGTAACGATAACACAACTTACCTGCTAAGTGAATTTCCTCCCATAGGATAACATTGGTGATTCTATGTGAAAAAGTTTGTGTCAACTTTTAAAATACAATAATATTCCTTAAAAATCACTACTGTAACCAAAACGCTTTTACTCAACTGTTTACAGGAGATGTCCCAGGACTGAATCTAGGATCCAGTCCTGTGGTTAGAAAAGTAATCCATAAAGTAACTAATTGCATTTAACTAGAAATTCACATTGAGCTCAATGTTGCATTGTGTTTTAAATTGTGTTACCCATTGCAACAACTGTAACTACTGTACTTAAAAGTCTATTGCCTATTTGCAAAGTATTTAAACTAAAGTAATTCATTCTGAGAAAGTATATTTTGTAATGTAATGTATAATGTAATTACAATGTAATTTAAAAAATAAAAATGTAGTAAATCAGTATCAAAAAAATAAATATAACAATTAATACATTTAAAAATTGTCATTTACAAAACCTTTGAAATTCACTTAAAAAACCATAGGTTTCAGACATGTTATAGTTAGGAATTAGCATTTAAAAAACCTTTGAAATTCACTGAAAAAACCATAGGTTTCAGGCACGTTATAGTTAGAAATTAGCATTTAAAAAACCTTACAAATTCACTGAAAAAACCATAGGTTTTAGGGACAGTTATAGTTAGTTGGACATTGCACTCGTACAAAACCCGTGAAATTCCCCGTTATAGTTAGTTCAGCGAACTATAACTCGCGCCCCCGCAATGCACTGCTGATGACGTCACATATTACATCACTCATGACATGGTCAGTGACATCACTGATGACATCACTGATGAAATCTCAAATGACTTTTCAATACAAAGTTGCGTGCAACGTGAAAAACGTGCTCTACAAAAAACAAATAACAGACTTTACAAAGAGCATTGCTCGCGGTGTAAACAAATCGGCCATTTTGTAATGATAATATATTGCATTGCATTTAGCAATCACCATTGGGAATATGCACCTACATTTAGATAGATCCACAATAATAGAACCGTCTTGTCACTCATTAATCATGGTAATTTATAAATAGGCTATCATTGCCATAAGACAATATATCTAAATACAATGCTAAATACAGATTTCATATGCCTATACCAAGGACATCAAGTCAGATAATACTTGCCCGCATGTCGTAAACACAAATAACATAACATATATATAAAAAATATTGTGTTAAATGACGTTCCCACAAGTTCAGAAATTTAAGAGAATTAAGATTATATAATTCATACGGACAAATACTTTGTCGGTAGGCAATAACCGGTGTACAAAAATATTCGTGGGATAAACAATTACCCCAGACAGTATTATAGTCACAAAGCCAATAATGCCCAAGTGGGCAATTACCCTAGGTATTACAGGGACTTGAATAACCACCTAAACAATACACTTTTCACTGAAAAAAAACAAAGGTTACAGTGACTTTATAGTTAGGCTCAGATTTCACTCATACAAAACCAGTGAAATTCAGCAGTTACAGTTACCTGAGCTAACGATAACCTACGCCCTCCGCAATGTGCTGCTTATGACCTCACATATTACATCACTAATGACATGATCAGGTACATCACTGATGACATCATCCATTGATTGTGAGTGTTTTCTAAATGTTTTTGTGTTAAACGTATATACTAGGGTATGGCATCATCCATTCATTGTGAGTGTTTTCTAAATGTTTTTGTGTGTTAAACGTATATACTAGGGTACCACAAATGTTACATTGGTATACTTTGTCTACTGCTAACGAATGATTCCTTTTTTCACATAGTTTTTGTGAGTTCATGTGTGACTGTGTGTATCCGTCCGTGAGTGGGTGTCTGAGTGATTAAAAATGTGTGTGAGTGGGTGTGTCAGTGGCTGTACGGGCATATAAGTGGGTGTCTGAGTAGCTGTGTGGGTGACTTAGTGGTTGTGTGAGTGGCTGTATTGATGAGTGAGTGGGTGTGTCAGTGGCTGTATGGATTGGTGAGTGAGCGGCTGTTTGGGTGGGTGAGTGGGTCTGTCAGTGATGTCAGAATGACTGCATGAGTGAGTGACTGGGTGTGTAAGTGGTCATATGGGTGAGTCAGTGAGTGTTTGGTTAAGTGAGTTGGTGTGTGAGTGGCTGTAAGGAGGAGTGAGTGTCTGTGGGATTGGCTGTATGGGTGAGTGAGTGGCTGTGTGAGATGGTTGTATGGGTATGTGGATGGGTGTATAAGTGGTTGTGTGGGTGTGTGAGTGAGTGTGTGAGTGGTTGTATGGATGATTGAATGGCACTGTTGAGAAGCTCTATGGGTGAGTGAGTGGGTGTGTGAGTGGCTGTATAGGTTAATATTTGGTATGTCAGTAGCTGTATGGGTGAGTGTGTGGCTGTATGGGTGAGTGACTGGTTATATGGTCAGGCTCTATGAGTGAGTGAGTGGGTGTGTGAGTAGCTCTATGGATAAGTGAGTGGTTGTGTAACAGGCACACCATGCGCCCCCCCTGTGTGTATGCACCACCTTTCCTGCACAGCATGGACTTCACAGTTCATGCCGTGCAGGAACAGGCTTTGATGTTCCAACTGCGGAGCCTTTTTGAAAGACACCACTGTGGGAATGCCAAGGGACCGCCCGGCAGACCAGGAGAAAACTCCTACTTTGGCGGGTGGCCGGCGGTCGAGTTTGCTGGTGCGGGAGTGGGGTGGTGGCGTGCCGCCCCACTCCTGCACTGCCAAACTCGTAATCAGGCCCTAAGTGTGTGAGTGAGTGCATGAGTGTCTCAGTGGGTGTATGAGTATCTGAGTAGGTTTGTAAGTGGGTGTGAGAGAGTATGAGTGGGGCTGTATGTGGGCATATGAGTGTCTGAGTGGGTCTGTGAGTGGCTGTGTGAGACTCTGATAGGGTTGGGTGGTAAAGTCCACTCTGTTGGCGGACTTTGCAGAGTTTTGCTACTTTGTGCTCTTCTTGGAACGCAGAGTTCGGCAAAAACTCTGCCAACTGCCGGCGGAGCGGGGTTTACCGGCATGCTCATCCCTAGACTTCATCCCCCACCCAGGAGTGCAGCAGGAGGCCCTTTTCAAGAGTGGTTGAGAAAAGGGGGCGGGTCTCCAGCATGGTCTGAGCAATCCCTCTGTGGGGGGACTTACTTGTCGCAACAATAGGGGTTGTTGGCCCCCAACGACCCTCGGCAGCCAAGGTGACTTCATCCCCCAACTAGTAGTGCACCAGGAGGCTCCTTTGCAGAGTGGTTGAGAAGGGGGGCGGGCCTCCGACTAGGTCTCTGCAATTCCACTGTGGGGGATTTACATGTGGCAGCAATAGATGTTTTAGGGCCCCAAAGTCCCTGAGCAGCCAAGGGGACATCATCCCCCAACCAGTAGTGTGCCAGGAGGCCCCTTGCAGAGTGGTTGGGAAAGGGGGTGGGGCCTCTGACGAGGTCTGAGCAATCCCGCTGTGGGGGACTTACTTGTGGGTGTTATGTCCGCGCGGTCACCCATTAATCTTCCTTTAGCCCCAGAAAGGTGGTGGTCAATGACCTCCCTGTGTCCCCCTACTTTTTTTTTTTTAAATGCCCCGCGTATTCAAAACAAGCGCGGAGTCCAAGCTTGTTTTTTGGGTTTTTTCTGCAGCAGATTGGCAGGTCTGTTGCGTATCTGCCATGACGCGTTTCGGCCAAGCCTGGCCTTGATCACATGACGAGCTGCGGAAATTGCAATGTTATTTAAAGTGACACCGTGCTTGTTACCGCTATAAACATGAAAAAAAGACTTTGAAAGTTGAATATATTAGCTGTAAACACAACACTGAATTATCACAATATATTGGTCACAATTCTATTTTCTTTTTCAAAGGAGAGACACTCTTATTGAATCAAATTATTGCAAAGAAACGTCGTATATAAATAATTATGAGGAAACAACACATATATTAACCCCTTCGATGCTCATGACGGAATGGTTCCGTCATGAGCATCGGTGCCCCTGTGCTCATGACGGAACCATTCCGTCATGAGGCCAGGGCACGAAATCCCTCTGCTGCAGACAGCAGAGGGATTTCTATTTCACCCCTGTGACCTTGGGAGCTGGGGAAGAGCTTCCCCAGCTCCCGAGGCCCCCTCCCTGGTTTCGGTGCCATGAGGATCAGCGCGCACGTCGCGCTGTCCTCATTGCACAGAAACCGAAACTGAAATGAGCCTTGATGGGGGCATTAGCCCCCAATCTGCCCCGCCGGGGGGGGGGGCAAAAAGCCCACTAGACGCCAGGGATTTTTTTAGGGCAAATTTGAATTAGGGTGGGGGCTCCCAAAACGGGCATGCCCATGCCCCCACCCCCTCCCCCGCAAAAATAACAGCCTTCCTGCCCCCCTGGGGGGCAGATGGGGCAGTAGCCCCCAATCTGTCCCCCCGGGGGGCAAGAAGCCCACTAGACGCCAGGGATTTTTTGGGGCAAATTTTAATTAGTGTGGGGGCTGCCCAAAACGGGCATGCCAATGCCCCCACCCCCACCCGCAACAAGTACAGCCTTTCTGCCCCCCCTGGGGGGAAGATGGGGCAGTAGCCCCCAATCTGCCCCCCCCCGGGGGGACAAAAAGCCCACTAGACGCCAACGATTACTCTGGCTTTTTTATGTGTGGGGGTGGGGGCTGCCCAGAATACCCCTACCCCCCAAAAAAATAGCCACAGTGTTTCTGCCCCCCTTGGGGGCATATCGGGGCAACCCCACCCCCCGAAATCCCCCCCAGGGCGGCAGAAAGCCGACTAGGCACGGATTTGTTTTTAGCAATATGCCTTCCTGTGGATTTTGGGCCCTAGCGCAACCGGCACATAGGGAAACCTAGCAAACCTGTACATTTTTGAAAACTAGACACCCAGGGGAATCCAGGATGGGGTGACTTGACTGGCTCTCACCAGGTTCTGTTACCCAGAATCCCTTGCAAACCGCAAAATGTGTATAAAAAAACACATTTTCCTCTCATTTCTCGTGAGGGACATCTAGTAACGACTAGTTGAACTGCAGCTCTTTGTAGAATTATTTTGATATTGGACACTATAATATTCACTGCCCACTGCTAATCTCGTCCCATAATGCTTTGCAGGGCCTTTGGTTGGGATTGTATTTTTGCCCATAACTGTGCTTGGGGTGGTCCTAGGAGGAAGGGACCACCATTGAATCATTCACATGATATGCTTTTTGTGTTCAAGGCATCTGCTTGGTCCTCTCCCTAGGTTAGGGGGGACTCCAAAATCATCACCTCTCTCATTGCTTGAAATTTTATTGTCAAAGTTCATTTTTGTGAATTGGTTATGTGCTTCTTAGCATAGAAAATTGCTTTATCAAAGCATTTGAAGGTGTTTATTATCCTGCTGCTACGCTACGTCAATTAGCACAGTTATTCACTCTGCTACGTGCAATTTGCGTAGTGCGTAGTAGCACAAACTTTGCATGCTCCTTGAGCGTAGCAAAGTGTTATGCCCAGGGTTACTTTATAGAAATGTGTGGGTTTGCTAGGTTTCCCTAGGTGCCGGCAGAGCTAGGGTTAAAAAACTACAGCTGGGCACTTTGCAAAAAAAGGGTCATTTTTCACTGTGAAAATGTGGTGTGTCCACGTTGCATTTTGCGCTGTTTCCTATCGCGGGCATGAGGCCTACCCACACAAGTGAGGTACCATTTTTCTTGGAAGACTTTGGGGAACGCGGGGTGGGTGGAATTTTGTGGATCCACGCAGTTTCCAGAACTTTCCACCACAGAAAAGTGAGGACAATGTGTTTTTTTTGACAATTTGTTAGGTTTGCAAGGGATTCTGGGTACCAGAACCTGGTGAGAGCCAGTTAAGTCAACCCATCCTGGATTCCCCTGGGTGTCTAGTTTTCAAAAATGTATAGGTTTGCTAGGTTTCCCTAGGTGCCGGCAGAGCTAGGGTTCAAAAACTACAGCTTGGCACTTTGCAAAAAAAGGGTAATTTTTCACTGTGAAAATGTGGTGTGTCCACGTTGCGTTTTGTGCTGTTTCCTGTCGCGGGCACTAGCCCTACCCACACAAGTGAGGTACCATTTTTCTCGGAAGACTTTGGGGAACGTGGGGTGGGTGGAATTTTGTGGATCCTCGCAGATTCCAGAACTTTCCACCGCAGAAAAGTGAGGAAAATATGTTTTTTTTGACAATTTTTTAGGTTTGAAAGGGATTCTGGGTACCAGAACCTGGTGAGAGCCAGTCAAGTCACCCCATCTTGGATTCCCCTGCGTGTCTAGTTTTCAAAAATGTATAGGTTTGCTAGGTTTCCCTAGGTGCCGGCAGAGCAAGGGTTCAAAAACTACAGCTAGGCACTTTGCAAAAAAAGGGTCACTTTTTCACTGTGAAAATGTGGTGTGTCCACGTTGCGTTTTGCGCTGTTTCCTGTCGCGGGCACTAGGCCTACGCACACAAGTGAGGTATCATTTTTCTCAGAAGACTTTGGGGAACGCGGGCTGGGTGGAATTTTGTGGATCCACGCAGATTCCAGAACTTTCCACCACAGAAAAGTGAGGAAAATGTGTTTTTTTTGGACAATTTTTTAGGTTTGCAAGGGATTCTGGGTACCAGAACCTGGTGAGAGCCAGTCAAGTCACCCCATCCTGGATTCCCCTGGGTGTCTAGTTTTCAAAAATGTATAGGTTTGCTAGGTTTCCCTAGGTGCCGGCAGAGCTAGGGTTCAAAAACTACAGCTTGGCACTTTGCAAAAAAAGGGTCATTTTTCACTGTGAAAATGTGGTGTGTCCACGTTGCGTTTTGCGCTGTTTCCTGTCGTGGGCACTAGGCCTACCCACACAAGTGAGGTACCATTTTTTTCGGAAGACTTTGGGGAACGCGGGGTGGGTGGAATTTTGTACATCCACGCAGATTCCAGAACTTTCCACCACAGAAAAATAAGGAAAATGTGGTTTTTTTGACAAGTTTTTAGGTTTGCAAGGAATTCTGGGTACCAGAACCTGGTGAGAGCCAGTCAAGTCTCCCCATCCTGGATTCCCCTGGGTGTCTAGTTTTCAAAAATGTATAGGTTTGCTAGGTTTCCCTAGGTGCCGGCAGAGCTAGGGTTCAAAAACTATAGCTAGGCAGTTTGCAAAAAAAGGGTCATTTTTCACTGTGAAAATGTGGTGTGTCCACGTTGTGTTTTGGGCCGTTTCCTGTCGCGGGCACTGGCCTACCCACACAAGTGGGGTACTGTTTTTCTCGAAAGACTTTGGGGAACACGGGGTGGGTGGAATTTTGTGGATCCACGCAGATTCCAGAACTTTCCACCACAGAAAAGTGAGGAAAATGTGTTTTTTTTGACAATTTTTTAGGTTTGCAAGGGATTCTGGGTAACAGAACCAGGTGAGAGCCAGTCAAGTCACCCCATCCTGGATTCTCCTGGGTGTCTAGTTTTCAAAAATGTATAGTTTTGCTAGGTTTCCCTAGGTGCCGGCAGAGCTAGGGTTCAAAAACTACAGCTAGGCACTTTGCAAAAAAAGGGTCATTTTTCACTGTGAAAATGTGGTGTGTCCACGTTGCGTTTTGGGCCGTTTCCTGTCGTGGGCACTAGGCCTACCCACACAAGTGAGGTACCATTTTTATCGGGAGACTTAGGGTAACACAAAATTGTAGAGCAACTGTTATTATCTATTGACTTTTGATGCATTTCTGCCTTCCAAATGAAAGACAATGTGTAAAAAGAAGTCATTTTGAAAAATGTCCTCTAATTCTCATGCTAGTATGGGTACTCCCAATTTCGGAAATGTGCAAATATCTACTGTTTCTAAACTCTATATTTTGTTCCCATTTCAGAAATACATAGGCGTCTTTCATACCGATTGTTCCATGTATAAATTTTCCCAGAATAATTGCTATATACCCGGGACATAATAAAAAACCATTGCAAGACGCTGCTCAGTTATTGGCTCTGGGTTCCTTGGGTTCTTGGTGAACCTACAAGTCCTATATATCACCACAACCAGAAAGGTCCAGCGGATGTAACGGTATATTTCTTTCAAATAGCTGTTATAATTAGAAGAAGTTACAGGTGAAAACGTTGACACAAATGACTGTTTTTTTCAACTAAATTTCAATTTTTCCTATATTTAACTGTTTGTTTCTATAAAGAAAACTTGAAGGATCTACACAAATGACCCCTTGCTGAATTCAGAATTTTGTCTACTTTTCAGAAATGTATGGCTTTCCAGGATCCATTATTGCTTTCATACCCATTTCTATCATTAACTGGAAGGAGGTTGAAAGCACAAAAAATAGCAAAAAAAGGCTATGTCCCAGAAAAATGCCAACACTGTGTTCAAAGTTTTGGTTTTCTGACAAAAGTCTGCTTGTACCTGAAAGCTGGGAAGATGGTGATTTCAGCCCCACAACCCCATTTTTGATGCCATTTGCAGGGGAAAAATCAGATGCTTTCATCTGTAGCCCTTTTTTTGCATTTTTCCCAAAAAAAACAAAATTTAGCTGTATTTTGGCTAATTTATGGGTCCCCTCCAGGGGAATCCACAAACCCTGGGTACCTTTAGAATCCCCATAATGTTGGAAAAAAAGGACGCAAATTTGGCACGGATACCTTATGTGGTCAAAAAGTTACAGGGGCCTAAGCGCGAACTACCCCAAATAGCCAAAAAAAGGCTTAGCACAGGAGGGGAAAAGGCCTAGCAGCGAAGGGGTTAAGGAAGTTAATGAAATCTTCTTGCTAAAAACAATGTAGATAACAACAACACCCATCCATGCATGCAAAATTAAGCATTTGTGCAAAATAGGCATGAGTAGTGTATTCACTGAAGGCTCTAAACCGAACATCTTTCAGATCTTAGTGCCTGCTAATACACTTGTTCAAATTCCGCATATTAAGTGCATAGTGCCTTTATACATTCTACTTGGGTACCTTTTATTATTCTGTTGTTTATAATCTGACCATACTTATTCATTCCTAATTTTATGTGTTTTTCTTAATAACTATAAAGTTTATTTAATTTATCAAATAATGCTTTCTGTGAAAGCTCAGTCCTTCGATAAGTCCTTCGATAAACTGAATATATGTGACCAATATCCTGCATCAGTAATGCCCTCGTGGGCGGAGTTGTACAGCTAAGTTTATACTCACTAAAGTGACTAAGTGCTAAATGGTGCAAACTATATACTATTAAAAAAAGAAAATATTTGTTAATGAAATGTGCTGCTGCATATTCAGATGAAGAGTTT
This sequence comes from Calotriton arnoldi, assembly GCA_963921515.1. Lineage (NCBI taxonomy): Eukaryota > Metazoa > Chordata > Amphibia > Caudata > Salamandridae > Calotriton > Calotriton arnoldi. The sequence goes on from CAWUFW010011074.1 coordinate 484,456, forward strand.
CTAAAAACCGTGTTATTTATTGATTTAAATGTAAAAGATTTATAATGGGTTTATTAGCTTGGAAGATATATATATCACGGCCAGTAGCGTGACAAGAGGCCCCGCTCTGCAAGTTGGCTGGAGATTTGCTGTCTCCTGCTTTTGTAACGCTTTTTCTTTACCCGAGGGATCGGGTCTTCTCCAGCATGCCTCAGCGAGTAGAGGATACAAGGGCTGCTGCTCAATGCAGCTCGTGATTACACGAGGGGTTTCCTTCATTGTAATTGAAGCCCACAGCCCGGTGGACACTAACTCTAAGAGGTTTGAGCGCAAGGGGACCCGAGGAAGCTCTTGTTTGCACACGGCGACCAGGACACTTACATTCAGTCACCCGTGTTTCTCCTGCTTGGCACCAGTGAAAAGGATGTTTGTCATCGAATCCAGCTCCGCGCAACCTCCACCCAGGCAAGATGAACTCTGGGAGATGTAGTGTGTATCATATTGCATCGTGAGGGGCGAGCACATGACCAGGAGTACTGAGTGCTTCCACCAATTGGAGGATGGCAGGATTATTTTAAACACGGGTGGGGCAGCATCCTGGTACAACAGCGGCACCTGAGGAAGGCTATTCTAGCCGAAATGTATTATGCCTGACAGCTGTTTAAATAAAGGACTTCCAAAGAGTATTTCCCCGTGTGGCTTCTTTCCTTTTCGGCAATGGAGAGGTTTGTTTGCATATTTTTCACGCTGGCCAGTAGCGTGACAAGAGGCCCCGCTCTGCAAGTTGGCTGGAGATTTGCTGGCTCCTGCGTTTGTAACGCTTTTTCTTTACCCGAGGGATCGGGTCTTCTCCAGCACGCCTCAGCGAGTAGAGGATACAAGGGCTGCTGCTCAATGCAGCTCGTGATTACACGAGGGGTTTCCTTCATTGTAATTGAAGCCCACAGCCCGGTGGACACTAACTCTAAGAGGTTTGAGCATAAGGGGACCCGAGGAAGCTCTTGTTTGCACACGGCGACCAGGACACTTACATTCAGTCACCCGTGTTTCTCCTGCTTGGCACCAGTGAAAAGGATGTTTGTCATCGAATCCAGCTCCGCGCAACCTCCGCCCGGGCAAGATGAACTCTGGGAGATGTAGTGTGTATCATATTGCATCGTGAGGGGCGAGCACATGACCAGGAGTACTGAGTGCTTCCACCAATTGGAGGATGGCAGGATTATTTTAAACACGGGTGGGGCAGCATCCTGGTACAACAGCGGCACCTGAGGAAGGCTATTCTAGCCGAAATGCATCGTGCCTGACAGCGGTTTAAATAAAGGACTTCCGAAGAGTATTTCCCCGTGTGGCCTCTTTCCTTTTCGGCAATGGAGAGGTTTGTTTGCATATATAAATATATATATATATATAATATATATATATATATATATATATATATATATATATATATATATATATATATATATATATATATATATATATATGAATACAAAGTCCTGAATTACCTCTTCTGGTAACACACAAACAGGTACGGACCACAGATGTGGAAATTCAAATAACGTGCTTTATTGCAGTTTTCAGCATGACGCGTTTCGGCCGCGTTACCACAGCCTTGATCACATATATATATTGAACTTGGCCCTTTTTGGCTAAAGTTCCTTAAACGTTTTGCCTTCCTCCTAGACCTTTTTCTGACATAATGTTGCCGACTTAGATGTTTTGGGCACTTTGCCACTGCTGATCAGTGTCAAAGTGCAGGTGCTCCCTGTATAAAGTGTTATGGTAATTGGTTGTCCATAATTGGTATGTTTGCCTTACTAGTGAAGTCCCTAGTAAAATGCACTATGTGTGCCAGGGCTGGTAATGCAAATGCTACTAGTGGGCCTGCAGCACTAATTGTGCCACCCACACAAGTAGCCCTAAAGAGAGATCTCAGGCCTGCCACTGCAGAGCCTGCGCGCAGTTTGTTAACTGCCTTGTTGTCCAGACAAGTGCACCCACTTGCCAGGCCTTACCTTCCCTTTTTATGCACATCAGACACCCCTATAGTAGGCCAAGGTACCCCCCTGGGCAGGGTGCAGTGTATGTGAAAGGTAGGACATGTACTGAGGTGTGTTCTATGTCCTGACAGTGAAGTACTGCCAAATTCGTTTTTTACTGTTGCAAGGCCATCTTGCCCATAGGACAGAATGGGGAATGCTGTGTCCCATGTTTCCAGCATATCTTCCCATAGGCATAAGATGTAGAGATGGAGTTTTGTGTGCCTGAACTCAGAATTTAATAACACATCTTTTTATATAGATGGTTTTTGAATTGTGTGTTTAGAAACCACGCTTTCAGAAGTGGCTGGTTTCTTGTCTTAAACCATCCTGTGTGCCTCTGCCGGGTTGTATATTGCCTGCCTGGGTTTAGACGTGACAGGGTCTGGGAAGTGTCCTGACCCCAGGGAGGAGTAGGTGAGACAGCAACAGGCTGGCCTGCATTTGATGTGAGGGGGAGGAGTAGCCCCCTGGATGTGAAGAGGGCTGTGTTGCTGCCACAAAAGGATGGCTCCACCTCCTGCTGAGCGTCTGGGCCCCAGACCCTGACTATCAAAGGAGGAGGGTGTGTACTGGCAGGAAGACACCTAGGTCTGGTTTTGGACCGAGGTAAGAGCCCCCTGAACACAAAGACTTCAAAGGCATTTAGGGGTATAAATGTAAGAGCTGAAACCCCTGAACTCAAGACTGAAATCCATATTGAAAAAGGATTGAACCTACTTGGTGCTCAAGAGGAACCTCTGCCAAAGAAGAACAGCTGAAGAGACTGAAGAGAAGGACTGCCCTTGCTGTGTGTTCTGGGGCTGGCCTGCAGTTTTCTGGTTTGACTAAGGAGAGGACCAGGGACTTTGCTGTGTGCTGTGTCCCCCTGCTTGTGAGGACTTTGCTGTGTGCTGTGTCCTGAAGTAGCATGTCTCCAAGGGCCCGAGGGGACTGGTCCCCTGTTGTGGAAACTCAGGAACACAAAAGTTTCCAACCGTGTCTCAGCGACGCTGTGTGCGTGGTGCTCTTGCACGCCTGAGACTGCCGTGTGGTCCGTGGTACTGTTTACGAGGTGCCCCGTGATCGCATGCCCCCGCAGCGTGAAACATCGTCCACGCTGCTGCCTTGCTGTTGTGGCCCGAAACGTCATCGTACCTGAGGCTGTGAGGAAGGATCACCACCGCCGGCCCGAGCCACAACGTGCCAAAGGATTGTGTGAAACTAAGAACTGTGTCTCAGCGACGCTGTGTGCGTGGTGCTCTTGCACGCCTGAGACTGCCATGTGGTCCGTGGTACTGTTTACAAGGTGCCCCGGGATCGCAGCGCCCCCGCAGCGTGAAACATCGTCCACGCTGCTGTATTGCTGTTTGTGGCCTGAGCCGTCATCGTAACTGAGGCTGTGAGTAAGGATCACCGCTGCCGGCCCGAGCCGCAACGTGCTAAAGGATTTCTTGAAGCTAAGGAAGCTACAAGGTGAAAGGGATCGTGATCGTTGTTCGTCGAAAAGAATCTGCCCAAGATCATCAACGACGGAGAAGGCCGCGCCGTAACCTGTCCGGCCACAGCGTCGCCTAGCAACAGAGCCGCAACGTGATCGGGATCGCCCAGCGGGACGTCCGACGAGCGGGGAGAGAGAGAGAGCGAGGCAGCACACCCCCCCAGGTAAGGCTTGCAAGCGTGTGTGGCCTGGGGAGGCGTGCAGGAGGAGTACATGAGTGCTCCGAGCTCTCTCCTGCTGTACCTCGTTAGACGCGCTGAGTCCACGAGCTGCCCGGACCTGTAAGCCTATGACCGTTGTCTCTGCTGTTGGGGCCTAGTGGTGCCCGAGTTGACCGCGCAGATTGCATCACAAACCGCATTATTATTGCATTACGAACTGCCTGATTCTTGCATTACGAACCGCATTATTATTGCATTACGAACTGCCTGATTCTTGCATCACGAACCGCATTATTATTGCATTACGAACTGCCTGATTCTTGCATTACGAATCGCATTATTATTGCATTACGAACTGCCTGATTCTTGCATTAAGGACTGTCCTAGTATTACATTACGAGCTGCATTACGAACTGCATAGCATTGCATTAGGACTGCATTAGAGATCGTAAATTGCTCATTAATACCGCAAGAACCTACAATTGATTGCTGGCCTAATAACCGGCCAAGTGAATTATTACGAATACGCATATGTTGGTTTTCTATCGTTTGGTCTCCTCGTATTCCTTTTTTATAAAGATGCTGCTATTTTATGAAACCAGTGTGGTGTCCATTTGTGGTGTTATCACTGTGTTACTGGGAGTGTGGTTGCAAATACTTTACACATTGCATTGGAGATAAGCCTGGCTGCTCGTGCCAAGCTACCAGGGGATGAGCAGGGGTTATCTAAGGGTGTGTCCCTCCTTACCCTGACTAGAAGCAAGGGTCCCTATTTGGACTAAGGTACATACCTCAGCCAACTAGAGACCCCCAGTTCTAACAATATATATATATATATATATATATATATATATATATAAATATATATATATATATTTCAAAAGTCTCCGCTGACACGGATACGATGTTGATCCAAAAACGGACACAGACCCAAATTCAGTGCAGGTTAGTTTTTATTCCTCACTCGTCGCCATTACGCGTTTCGGCTCCGGAGAGCCTTGATCACATGACAGGGGTAAGATTGGAAAGATATGTATATATATATGTGTGTATATATATATGTTACTATACCAGTGCATTTTTTGTGTTGCTGATAACTTTAGGCCGGGTCAACAAATCTCCCCAAAACTTCCCAATTAATTTTTCAATAGGAACTTTAGACACAGCTACAGTTCAAACTACTGAACAGATTAACATATATTTGTCAGAAAGCTAGATCTTGGTCCAGAAAGAGTGCTTTTTGTGTTTTATGGTAAATCCGTTCAGTAGTTTTGGAGAAATTAAGGTTAACAAAATAGTATAGATCACGCTTCAAAGGGGATGGGGTCCCCTGGGCCTATTGAGGCTTCACGAAGATGGATGCACACATCCTCCCCTTAATAAATATGTTTTTACCCCAAGGGATGGGGTACTATATACTCCCATCTGCTTTGCAAGAGTTATGAGTAGGATATAGTCTCTTACCACACCCTACTATGCACATCCATTATCAGGGAGAGGGGTGTTAGCAGGAAGCACAGTCCCGGGACAGAGAATACTATGCACAAATGTAATCAAAGATGTCTCAGCGGAGAGGCCAGTCTTTCTCCCCACACCCTACTACGCACACCCGTCATCTGAGAGAAAGGTCTAGAAGGAGAGACTGGTCTATGTACACACCCTCCTAAGCACAGCCATCATCTGAGACAGAGGACTGACAGAAGAGGCCAGCCCATGTATACACTCTACTGTACACAGCCATCATCTGAGACAGAGGTGTGACAGAAGAGGCTAGTCCAGGCACATACCCTACTATGCACACTCGTCATCTGAGACAGAGGTCTCACTGTAGAGGACAGTCTTTCTCCAAACAGCCTACTACACACACCTGTCATCTGACAGAGAGGTCTGGAAGGAGAGGGTAGTCCGCGTACACACACCCTAATACGTACACCTGTCATCTGAGAGAGAGGACTTAGTGGAGAGGCAGTCTCTCTCTATACACCCTACTTCGCAAACCCATCATCTAAGAGAGAGGTCTGGAAGGAGAGAACAATCCATGTACACACCTTACTACGCACTCTCATTATCTGAGAAAGAGGTGTGAAAACAGAAGGCAATCAATGCAGACAACCTACTGCGCACAAATCTCATGTAAGAGAGAGGTCTGAGGGAAGAGGCCAGTCTCTCCACACACCCTTCTATGCACACCCATCATCCAAGAGAGAGGTCTCAGTGGAGAGGCCAGTCCCTCCATACACACTACTATGTACAAGTCATCTGAGACAAAGTTCTGTGTGGAGAGGCCAGTCTCTCCCAACACCCAACTACACACACCTGTCAGAGATAGCTCTCAGTGGCGAGGATACTCCATCCCACGTACTATTACCCTACAATTTTGTAGCAATTTCGCGAGACTATCACAATAGTAGCTCGCAAGCTTCAGGGAGTGGAGCTTGCTGCATGGACACGTGAGATCTCGTGAGAGGCTAGTGAGACCTGAGGGAAAATGACTGAGCCTGCTACGAAGTGTTTTACTATCCCGCGAGACTCTTGCAAGACCCGCATGGAAAATTACCGGGCCTACCATGAGGTGTTTTACATTCTGCAAGAGTATCGCAAGATCGTAGGGGGGGATTATAAAAAATGGCCAAGGCTCAACCAATAGTTACCATTTTTATTACAGGGTTGGGGAAATGCTCTGATGTGATTGGGTGCAGTACCAGAGATAGTTCACATTGTTCTTGGTGATTTGTAGGAGAAGGAAGCCTGTTGGAGTTGTGCTGAACAGAACTTACTGAATTTGGAACTGAGACAGACTGGTTTATTCAGCTGCATATAAGAAACTGCTCTAAGTTCAGGTAATTAAAAATGTACTTTGTGCACTTTGTTGAGAAGTGTCAGTAAGCGCACTACTGTTGGTAAACTTATTCTATACATGGTTTAGTGAGCGAAAAGCTGTTTGTAGAGGTGCATGTTTTTTAATATAGGCTTTGAGAGGTAAAAGTTAGAATGTAGAAAGATATCACCAAGCATTGGACGTTGTATTAAAAAATGGAATGTTCAATCTGGGTGTAGTTGTAAGTAAAAGAGACAGTGTTTCTGAAATTATAACACAAGACCTAGGGGGATATTCTCAAGAACGTGCGATAATCAAAAAAGGCTAACGCACGTTTTCATATCGCCGTCTATCGCGGGAAAATAACTCCGTGTCAACGTCGTATTGTCAACACGGCAGTAACATGCGATAGTCTCCCGATAACGCGTCAAATGTCCGCGATACAACTACTGTGACGTCGATAAAAAAGGAAACCCGAACGTGAAAAAAGTTGCAATGGGCCCAACCGCGATAGAAAAATCGGCGGCAAGCAGCGCCAGGCTTGCAATTCCCACGTCAGGCGGGAAAAATCACTACAAAAGCAGAAAAAAAAACACAAACAAAAACAAAACAACTGCGAAGCACAATGGAGGTAGCCGGAGCAGGAACAGAGGACGAGCAAAACCCCACAAGCCCCCCGGAGGACCTGGCTGGGGACCTCGGGGTCAGGGAAGGGCAAGGAGAAGAAGAAGAGGAAGACGCGGTTCAGTCCGCAGGAAAACAGGATCCTGATTACGGAGGTGATAGAACACCATCAACAATTGTTCGTCACCTCCACTGTGTCATTGGCAACAAAAAATGGAACATGGTAGTCCATCATGGACAAGGTGAATGCAGTCTGAGTGCTGAGGAGGACAATGGACGAGGTCAAGAGGCGCTGGAATGATGTGAAGCGCAAAACCAAGCAGAAACTCGCCAACAACCAGAAGGCAGCAATGCAGACTGGAAGTGGGAGTCTAGCGCCACAGGAGGAGCTGGACGAGATGGAGGAAATGGTCTCCACAGTCATCAGTGGGGAGACGGTGGCAGGAGTTGGGGGACCGGACACTGCTCAACATGACCTGACACAACAGCAACAGGGTGAGTAACGACCAGGGACTGGGGAGACGGGGGGAGATGGGCACAATGGCACACATGCACAATTAAGCATAGCACAGTGCACACCCACGACTACTCTGGAGCATGTCCCTGATCCCCTTGGCACACTGCAGCACACCCAGAAACTGCAAGTAGGCCCCCGTCGACTATGTGCCCAGAGAGGGCCCTCCCCACACATCACTAATCTCACAACAAACCCATGCACAAGTACAAACACACATCCGTAATGTTGTCGAAATGTCCACTGTCCCGCATCAAATAGGCAGCTCCTCCCAAACAGTCACAATGTACGTTGTCATGCAGTTTGTATGTAAACCTGTACAATGCGTCAACATACATGTGAAAACAATGTTAAACTGCATCTCCCCTTTACATTGCAGAGGGTGAATCAACACCTCCTGCCGAGCAGAGGGTACACCTCTTCACTGATGATGAAGAGGACCTCCCCTCCATCGACACCGACGCCTTCCAACGGCTCATGGACAGCTTCGGCACCCCACCTCCAGGAGCATGGCTGCCCAGCTGGATCAAGGAAACCCCACCCCCTGCACAGACCACACAGCAGGAAGCACCCACCACCACGGCTGGCTCCCAGGACCCCCACGAACAACACATGGCCTTCCAACGCCGTGTGTTAGAGGGCCAGGAGAAGATGGCTGATCAGGTGCGGGTGGGGTTCGACCTCATGGCAGCAAAACTAGATGCCATCCATGGGTGTCTATGTCCCATCAGGGACCACTTACAGTCCCTAACGGACACCCACAGTCCGCTCCATGGTCTCCAATGAGCCTTGGCTGACATCGCTGGAGTCCTGACTCGGAGACAAGGGCACCTGCCTGGTCAGAGTGGCTCCAGCGATTTCAGCCGGGAGATGGGACACACGCGGAGGCTCATGGACGAAATGGTGCGGATGGAGGAGGAAAGGATGGCTGCCACGGCTGCACATCAGCGAGATGTAGCTGGGATCTGCCATGCCCTGCAGATCCTCATCATGGCATTGCTGCCACCAGGCCTGGCGCAGATGAATGCTTCTGCTGCTTCGACATCCACATCTCTGCTCCCTGATGTGTCAGTGCCTCACAGTGCGGCAGCCAATCCACCTCCGGCACCTGATGTGTCACTGCCACACAGTGCGGCAGCCAATCCACCTCCGGCCCCTGATGTGTCAGTGCCACACAGTGCTGCAGAGAAAACACCACCAGCCACATGTGAGGCTCATGAGACATCAGAGGACGAAGATGCAGATGAATCTGCCTTACTGGTAGTAAGGAAGCGGTAGCATTCATCTCCGCCATATGGCCTGTTTCTGCTTGGTTCTGCCCTCTGCATCATCACCCTCCATAGTCCCCCGATGCACTCTGCGACACTCACCTTGGACCTCGACATGGACTGCCATATTCTGTTTGGTCACCAATGACACAGCTATCAGACTGCAGACTGAACTCTTCCTCTTCCAATGTACTTGTCATTCCCTGAGGGACTCTGGCTGGCCCTCCACGGGCCAACAATGTAAAGTGGGGTTTGCATGGCCCTGTACTGCTCCAGCCACAACACTCCACTGAATGTGCATTAAACAATCAAATTCACACGGATGTGTCATGTCTATGATCATTCAAGTATGGAAGTATGGATGAATGTAGGGTCAGTGATTACCCCTTACGTCCATGTTGCACATGTTGTGGGACTTGAGTCACAGGGTGCAACATTACCGATTGCGGCCCGGGTTGCGCCGACACCACATCAGAGACACACGCATTAGTTACCTTCTTGTCCACCCCAGAACGGAACCACACCCAGAGCGCCGGGGTCATCGTTCACACCCCCACGCTGGACTGGCATACACCAGGCCAGCCCACTCCGCTTACGCTTACAGGGGGGGACGACAACGCTACATGTCCCAGGTCTTCCCTGTAGTGATCTGCTGATCACAGGTCTAGTTGTCAGCATGCCACAGCCACTCCCTGAGGGCTGGTTCACACCCACACCACACCCATCCAGCACATGCATCACAGGACATGTGACCCTGCCAATAGAAGGGGCCGGGCGCACGTGCCCGAGGCCATTTCCACTATCTAGCTGAGTGTGTCCGTGTGGTCATTATTTATGCATGAGGGCCTAGGGCCCTACCACATCACATTCCCCACAACCGGAGGTGACATGATGGCGTCCGCACGATGGGACCCAATCATAAAGGGCCCATGACTTGAGGTGCACAGAGTTGGTGGCATCTGAGGCACTTAGGCCGGCACGGGCCTACCGCCACGGGACGGTGACTTGAGGTGCACAGAGTTGGTGGCATCCGAGGCACTTAGGCCGGCACGGGCCTACCGCCACATGACTTGAGGTGCACAGAGTTGGTGGCATCCGAGGCACTTAGGCCGGCATGGGCCTACCGCCACGGGACGGTGACTTGAGGTGCACAGAGTTGGTGACATCCGAGGCACTTAGGCCGGCACGGGCCGACTGCCACGGGACGGTGACTTGAGGTGCACAGAGTTGGTGGCACCAGAGCTGAGCGGGTGTGCAGCCTGTGATGATGCATAGGCCTCGATACCCCGTCCTGGCAATCAAGATTCGATTTGAATTGTGATCCCAGCTGGACCGCAGTGTGCGCCGAGGGCAGCAGGCTGCACAGACATGACTCCGCGGCGCGGTGCTGCAGGGTGCGCTGGTGGCCTGTGGCGCGGAATCCAGCGATCGGCTGAGGAGGTTGCACCGGCACGTGGTGGGCCCTCCTGGAGACACGCCGGTGGCGGCAGGTGAGCATTGAGGCCTGGGTGCGCAGGGGCGGGCACACATCGCTGGTTGGCGGACTGGTCTGGGGACCAGGGCTGGGGTGCAGCAGGCGCACAGGATCGCGTAGGCACCACCGGTCACGGTGGCGCCCTCGTGGCTGGGTGGGGGGAGTGAAGGTGCAGGGGTATCAAGCTGATACAAACCGTGATGCTTACAGGTGTGAGCATTCCGGTTTGTCCAAGTGCTATACACTGTACCAGATTAGGTTTGTGACTATACGGACTCTTGACCATTGTCACCATTTGTCCAACAGGTTTCTGGATACTGACTTCCGGAGTATGGAATGGTTTTGGGGAGTTTCCGCTGCATATGCAGTTACTTGAATCCACACATTGCCCTGATGAAGTTCCCCGTTGGGCGTTGGCTGTGCTTTTCGTATTGTTTATTGTTGTATTTGTAGTAAAGGACTGTTTTTACACTACCGTTGACTGCTGGACTTCATGACCTGGGGGGGAGGGTCCGGGCGGTGGTTGCGGTGGGTGTTGTGGCCCTCTTGGGTCTCCAGGCTGCACGATATTGTCTCCATGGCATCTGTTGGTCTTCAGATGTGGCTCCAGGCTGGGCTCCCTTTCTACTGCAGTTTGTCGTCCTGCTTAACACCAGTAAAAGGCAGGTGTTAAATCTCTGCTGCTAACGCGCCTTATCGCCTGTTTTTGGATCGCATCGCAGATCTGGCTGGTCGTTGTGAATTTCGCGAAGTGGTGTTTTCGTATGTTTTTGCACGGGAACGCCTACTCTGCATATCATTGGCGTTAGTTGTCTCTCTCATCCGTGGCGATGTTTTTTGCGGCAGTTATCGCTGGAAAACTGGCGATGTGGTCAGTTTGCACCAGCTTGGGAATGGGGCGATAATTCTTTCGCCACTTTTGCTGCGCTAAAGTGCCGATAACTCGGCGATAAGTCCTTGAGAATATGCCCCCTAGTGTTTTTATGAACCTTCCTATACTCATATTTTTTCCCCATGAGATGTTTGAGTGTAGATATTACTATTTCTAGAGTAAAACAATGTGTTCACTGCTAGGAAAGGTGTGTCTAGAGGAATGTGTTACTTTATAAACTTTTATGGATCCAAAGAGCTTATTTACAAACCCCTTGCGCTACTGGTACGTCACTTTTTCCCATGTTAAAAGTGACGCACCGGCGGCGCCAGGGGCTTGTAAATAAGCCCCCAAGTGTGATGGCATGTTATAATTTAACTGTGAAAAAAATGCACTGGTTGAGGGTGTTGAATTCTTCAAGAGAAAGGAATATGAAGATAGTGGTACAGTACATATAATAATGTGATTGTGGTAGAAAAATGTAAAACAACTTTATAGTATATAGTGATGTATCACTGTTATAAGTTATTGATCAGTATGTAACTTTAATTGTTATGGTTCTCTTGTCTTTTTTAGGTGGAAATGGAAAACAGAAGTTTTGAAAAACAGAAGTATCATGTCACAAAATAAATGGAGGATAAAAAGGTGGGCGTAGTGGGCGTAGCGGGGCTACGCGGAGTGCCACGGAGACGGAACCAATCTCTGCACACTCCACGTAGCTCTGCGCCACCCGCCTCCCGCCCGCACTATTAAAACATTATAAATAAGAATTTAAAACACCTTACCTTATCGGCGGCGTCCCCGGGCTTCCCTCCTTCTCCATTGCGTCTTCTTCTGGAAAACTGCGCATGCGCGGGTGCCCTTGCATGCGCATTCCTCACGAGAAATGCGCATGCGCGGGCGCCCGCGCATGCGCAGTTTTGAAGAAGAAGTCGCAATGGAGAAGGAGGGATGCCCGGGGATGCCGCTGATAAGGTAAGGTGTTTTAAATTCTTATTTATAATGTTTTAATAGTGCGGGTGGGAGGCCAACTCCGCTCCGCCCCGAGTGTGCAGAGATTTTATGTGACTCTTTTGCCACCTTGCCAGCCAGAAAAAGACTTTTAAAGCAGATATTGTTTTGCAGGTTAAGGTGGCTAAAACAAAGGAAAAGAAGAGCCTTTTCAAGTAACATTTTGAACTGTATTTATTTGTATTTTTTTAAACATTTTTAACTTTTTTCGTATTTTGTTTTTAAAGGGATAGAACAAAAACAAGAAACGGAAGTAAAAATAACAACAACATCTCCTTCAAAACAAAGAGGAGAAAACTGTAGAAAAAAGTTTTAAAAAATAAAGCTACTGCCTAGTTGGATATTTATGATCCTGGAAAAAGCCTGTCCTGTGCAGCCCTGCTTATCTCAGAAGAGTAAATAATCTGCTTCATAAGCAGCAAAAAGGGCTTTCTTTGTTCAGATACGCCGTGTTGTAATCTGTGTGTGTAGTGAATACCTGGGCAGGCAAAGTGTCACCAGGTTGAAAGATGTGGATGCCCCTGAGGAGTTATCAAGCTCTACAGCACGGGCTAGCTCTGCCCGAGCAGGGTGATCAGGGTGCATTGCTCTCAAATGTCGCCACATCCCCGTGGTGCTCATTGAATATTGCTTGTTCCGTCTGCCCCTGCTGAACTCTTTTTTGCTTATGTTACAAATTACATATTTGGCAGACACTTTCTTCTCACCAGGCCTCATCTGAAAAAATTGCCAGACCAAGGACTCCCTGGGAGGTTGAGGTGGCTAACTTGCAGGAGCAGCAGTAGCGTTCTCATTTGAATCAGAGGATAACATTCCAATCACAGAAAATCAGCAAAGTCAGAGAGGTAGCTAAAAAGGTGTAATCATAGAAAAACCCAATAACCAAATGATGCAACAAGGAATTATCTTTCTTTGCTAAATTAAGACATCCATATGAAGCAATCACAATCCTTCCTTGTGGATGTCTTGTAAAACAGAAAACTTTCTTAATTTCTCAAATGCAACAATACATCAAACGTTTTTCTACTTTAAACAACACATCTCATGTCTTACTCTCTTCAGAACTGCAAAAATACACTGTTATGAACTTGATTCCAAATGTATGATCTTGTGAGCGGATCGCGAGAGCTGGACAGGAAGTACAGCCCCCTCATAGTCCACGTAAGGGATTGTGTGTTCGGTTCCCGTGATCCCCTCTTGAGAGCTGTATTTTGAAAACAAACTAATGAATATAAAATGCATGCTGTATTGACTTTATTATTAACCATTAGCATACAATAATAATTGACCAGGTGAAAAGGAAGACTGTACAACAGAGTAGAACAAATTGTATAACTCTGTGATATTGCGTGCCTCCCGTGAGAGCGATGACACATCTTAAAAATAGATGTACATAGTGAGAACACATAGTTTACAGTATGGAATAAAAACTGATCAATGTCTTTTTGAAATATAATTTAAAAGTTTATGTAGACATACAATGACTATAAAAACTATGCTGGGAATATTTCTGTATAAGTGAGTTACAAAAACTAAGAAGTTGAACATTCTCATCACAAAAATTGTTGGAATAGTTAGAGTCTATGTATTTTTGAATATATACATATATTTTTTAGAACCTAGAAATTCACTGAAAAAAACATTAAAGTAATGTTATAGTTAGGTGTAATAAAAATATGAGTTTTTGATCAAAATAACCTTAGAAATTTACTGGAAAAACCAAAAGTTAAAGTAACTTTATGGTTAGGTTAATTTCTCAGTGACTGCAACTTGCACCCCTGGCATCCACTGCTTATAACCTCAGGAAGGGGTGGGAGCACACTGCTTCACCTCCCAGCACAGTTCGCCCCTTAGCATTATGGTAAATGCAGTTCATGTTACATGCTTACTTGAATATTTCCTGGAGTATTCCACCAAAGTTGGTGCAGGTTAGTGCTGTTAATCTCTAGACACGTGTTTCTGGATATCATCCGTCATCAGTAGAGATAAAAACGAATTTAATCTGGGGTTGCTGAGCAGGCTGCCACAATCCTTTCAGGTCTCAGTACCTCTCACAGGCGCACAGGTGCATCTCCACAAGCTCGTCAGCTCAATGGCTCAAGGGAGCCTTTTCAAACAGGAAGGGGTGGGAGCACACTGCTTCACCTCCCAGCACAGTTCGCTGTGAGAAGTTGGCCTGGCAAATGCTGTCCACTAATTATAGTGGGCACCTTGCACCAGTCCAAACAACCCCTTATTGGAGATAGGTTAAAGACAACCTTATTGAAAGCTATCCTAGTGGTAGCTATGGAGAGCAGCCTTCAGGCTAAGTCTTGAAGAAATGTAAAGCAGCTTGTTTTACCAGTCTATAATCTCTTGAGTGACCAAATGAAAGAGCACCACACCAGGTATATATTCAAAATATATGTATTTATTGCTAAACACACCCCTCTAGTCTCTTTATGAGGCTAGAGTTCGAAGTACATAAGTTATAAGTTATCAAATCACAGTAATAGCACAAATACACGTTTGGGCCCTAGGGGCGTACCAAACCATATACCAATAAAGTGGTATGCGAACCACGACTGAACTAGACACTAGGCCTAGAGCCTCTAGAAGTGCTTGGACCACAAGGAACCACCCAAGGTAGTGACACAGGGGACCTACGGGAGACGCGTGCAGTGTAAATACACAACCGCGATACGCCGTTGACTTCTATGGAGAAAGTCGGGATCGGGAAATTATAGAAAAGGGACACTTAAAAGAGGACTAGGACAAAACCCTTTGAGATCTAGGACTTTGAAGAGTCTCTACCCACGAGAGCACCGGAGTACTCGTGTTACCTCACCCAGGGAAGCCGGGTGCATAGGTGCCTTTCGGGGTCGGGTTTCGTCGTCGATTCGAATGGCGATCTGCTGCAAAGTGCTGCTGGCGGCCAAGAGAAAAGTGTCCGGGTGGATCCAAGAGTGGATCGGAGTTCTGAAGAACCTGAAAGCAGAGGGGACAGAGTCTGGGTCACTAGCCAGTGACCAGGAAGGCGATGGACAGATGCCCACCGATGTCGAGTGCTTCAGGTGCGTTGACGGTCGTCTTGACTCTTCAGCCACGAGGTCCAGGAGGCATTGTCGGCAACCAGGAGCAGGATTCGGGCTGGTACACGATGTCTGTCGAGTGCTGAGGTGTCGGCGACCGGTTTGGACCCAACAAGCCTTGGCAACGGCAAGTCTTGGTGAAGATGTAGATCGTTGATGGTGCAGACCAGCAAGGTCTGTGGAACTCACCCAGCAAGGGTAAGTGAGGGCAGTCCTGGAGCAACCAGGATGCCAAGTAAGGAAAGGATTGGCCTTCGTTAAGGGCTACTAGCCAACGGGCTAGCGACCGCAAAGGAGCCTCGTGACGCCGCACGTGGAGCTGGCTTACAGGACACTCGTGGAGTGGGGGCCAGTGATCTTCGGTGCAGGTGGTGCTGGAGGCTAGGGCTACTCGGAGCCCAAAGCTCGACTTCTTGGGAGACCCAGAAGATGGTGCACTTGCAAGTGTGCTTGGTGTCCAGGGGTCACGGTCTCAAGTCACCCACGATAGCCACGGGCCTCAGCTTTGCTGGGGACTCAGGGTAGCCTCGGGGAAGTCTGAGAATCTACCTCTGGTGATGCGATGACTTCGGCGTCCGACGGGAGCTTCAGAAATGCGAACCGGACAGATGCTTCTTTGGTGCCTGCCAAGCAGGGGAGTCACTCCTTGACCCCAAGGGAGACTCTTCAGTCCTCTAATCTTGTCGTAGAGCGTCGAAGGTCCAGGATTCAGTTTCAGAGTTTCGTCCAGGTATAATCTAAAGTCCTAAGGACTGGGTTCCTATCTTTATATTAAAGATAGGGGTTGGACTACTCTGTGGCCCCACCTATGGGTGGGTCAGGGCAGAGGGGTGGCTACACCCCTTTCCCTTTGTCCAGTTCGCGCCAAAGCAGGGGCTGCAAGCCCCTGATCCGGTTTGAACTGGGGTATGCACAGGGACACCAAATGTGCCCCCAGTGCAGGACTTCAAAGCCCCCGAAAGTGCTCCCGCCCAGCCCCAATACACATTATCCTGTCTGGGGAGGTGGTCACACCTCCCTGGGACAGGAAACCTATTGTCCAGGCCTCCCCTGCCGGAGTTTCGTCCAGCAGCAGGAGGCCAGACTCGTGTCTGTGGCAGCAGCATCCATTTTGTGATGCCAGGGCTCTGGAAAGAAGTTACCGGACTAGTTAGAGTTAACATGTCTTTCCCTCTAGAAGGGTGGAATGCTACCCCCGCCACCAGGATTGGCGGGGGGTAGTATTCCAAGATGTTTGACACCAAACACGACATGTTTAGGTGCAGCCATTCCAAAGTTAGCATTTTACCGCGAGGATATAATGCGCTTTAAGAGTATATGGTCAGGCTGCACTACAAACAGCATCAGAGATGGTCTCCGAACGCTGCAGAGGGGCCCTGCTCATGCAGGGGCACCCTCTCACATAGGAACCATGCACTCTGCCTTTAGGATTGATAAGGCCTGCCTTAGGAGTGACTTATAGGTTTATATGTCTGTATGTATTTAGTGATATAGGTAACCTATATCACAGTAAGAGGTGCATGCACCACCTTACCCAGGCTGCAGTAGCAGACCTGTGGTGTCAGTTTGGGTGACCTCCCAGGGGTGGCATAATACATGCTGCAGCCCCTGGCAGGCCTCTGAGGTACCTATGCCCTTGGTACATAGTATACCATATACTAGGGACTTATAAGGGCACTCCAGATTCCAATCAGAGATGTGCCTAAGGCACATGGAAACCTTTTACAGAGAAAGCAGATAGACTGGGGCCCTGAATAGCAGGATCCCAGTCCAACTAAGACATAAACCAGCAAAACACCATAAAAAAGTGGGGGCAACCATATAGTCAGATTCCACCTTCCTACATAACCCCCCAAACGAAAGGAGATAAGGCTAACCTTGGCCAGTTGAGCCTTCATTGACTAAGTGGTCATATAAGGAAGCACCTGCACTAGCATGGTTGCCCCCTGTCTTATGGTCCACTAAGCAATCCCTCACCCTAAGGGTATAAGAGGGTCTCCACCATGGGGAATCACTACCTGTGGTGTGCTTAGGTAAAGTACAAGGCTGGTGAGGTGTCTGAGTAGGGAAGTGAGGCCCTAGGAATGTTGGCCTCAGTTTCCTCAGATCACTGGTCACCATGTATGCCTGTCTTTCCATGACTGAGTTGCACTTTGCTCTAAGGGTCAACCTTTGGCTGCCTACAGCTGGGGGTTGGGTCCTTTGGATGGACTACTGGAGGGACAGGGCAGGTTTGGAACCTTCAGGTCCCAGGTTTGCCCTTGCCTACCAGAGTCCTTCTGGGGAGGTCCCTACATAAAGGCATGGGGGATCCCTCAGTGTGTAGAGGAGTTTTCACCTGGCTAGGGCTACTAGACTGGGTGCCCCTAATCTGCTGATGGGGGGTTCCTCTGGACAGGGGGCCCTGGGGGTCCACTGACCTCCCTGACCTCTGCAGCCCTGGGCTGGCTGAGGCAGGGTAGAGAGGGGCAGGTTACCTGGTCCAGACTGGGTACCACCTTGGAAGGGTCCTCTGCCATCAGGGGTGTGGCCAGGCCAGGCCTGACTACCTCTGGGGCAGTTCCTTCACTAGGGGTAGGGTCAGTTCCCTGAGGAGGCTGACCCTTACCTACTGTCTGGAGGGAAGAAGACTTTTCTTCAACCCTTGTGCTCTCTTTTGGGGGAGAGTGGGCCATTCTTTCAGGCTCCATCTCTCCAAATTCTTGGGCTGGGGCTGTGGCCATCACAGCCCCACTAACCTTTACAGGGACGCCCAACATCCTAAGATGGGTTTGGTGTTCAACTTCAGCCCAGGCTGAAATTTCCAAATCATTGCCCATCAGGCAATCTACAGGTAAGGTGGGGGACACTGCCACTCTCTTTGGGCCTGTGACCCCCTCCCAGCTGAGATTGACTATGGCCATGGGGTGATCTGTTCTGACACCATCAATGTTGGTCACCTGGTATTTAAACTCAGGTAAAAGCTGGTGAGGGGGACTAGTTTCCCTGCCACCATGGTGACACTAGCCCCTGTGTCCCTAAATGCCACAGCTTTCTGACCATTAATTATTGGCTCCAATCTGTACCTGCCCAATGCTATGGGACCCATGGTAAAGGTGGCAAATCCTATACCACCATCAGAGTCAGAGGAGTCTGTTGAGGAGTCCCTGTCTAAACTAGGGCCCACCTCTGTTCCTCTTGCAAAAGCACCTAACTTTTTGGGTGCACTACTCCCAACTGGAGGATTACTACTGGTAGTACCAGGAGGGGTGGTAGTAGTTGTGGGAGGAACATTTTCTTTATTGCCAATCCTGGGGCAACTGGAATCAGTTTTCCAGTGCCCAGGCTTTTTACAGACATGGCAATATGGTTTCTTTTCAGGAGAGGAAGGAGTTTGGGACCCACCCCCAGAAGAGGAATTTTGGGGCCCTGTAGGGGACTTATCCTTAGATTTATCCCCACCTTTCTCTTGGGACTTAGTAGAATCTTTCTTCTGGTCACCACCCTGATTTCTAGTTTTTATTCTGGTTCTGACCCATTTGTCTGCCTTCTTTCCCAATTCTTGGGGAGAGGTCAGATCAGAGTCCACCAGATACTGGTGCAAAAGCTGGTTTTGACAATTATTAAGGATCTGCTCCCTCATAATCAAATTGTACAATCCTAAAAAGTCATGCACTTTGTTGCCATGTATCCAACCTCCCAGAGCCTTTGTAGCACAATCTACAAAATCAACCCAGTCTTGAGTCTGAGCTTTTGGGTGTCTCTGAACTTCAACCTATACTGTTCAGTGGTTAGGCCAAACCCATCTATCAGAGCACTCTTCAAGACTGTGTAATTGTCAGCATCCTCTTCTCTTACAGTGAGGAGCTTGTCTCTACCTTTGTCTGCAAAGGAGAGCCACAAGATTGCTGCCCACTGCCTCTGGGGGACCTTCTGAACTTTACAGGCCCTCTCCAGTGCAGTTATCCATTTGTGGATGTCATCCCCACTCTGGTAGGGAGGGACAATCTTGTTTAGGTTTCTATGGTCATAAGACCTGTCCCTATCTCTAGGGATATTGCTGCCACCATGGGACTCTAGTCCCAACTTTCTTCTCTCTCTAAGGAGATCTAGGGATTCCCTATCTAAAGCCAATTGCTTTTTTCTGATTTCCAGCTGAGTCTCCTCATACTGGACCAGTCTGGCTCTTCTCTCATGGGTGGATTCCCTCCTGTGAGAGGAGATAGAGCTCCCTATTGAGGTGCCAGAGTGGTTAGACTCCTGAGAAGGAGATCCAGACTTCCTGGGCACACTCTTAATCCTTCCTGGGGGGACAAAGAGGGCATCATTCTGATCATCCTCATCATCTTCCACAGGAGGGATTGGGTTATCCAGGTCAGGGTCATTGTCACCCTCCTGGCCAGTCTCAGAGGGGGGCTGGGGGTATTGGTACCCCTGGCCTCCTCCTCTTCCTCTGCCCCACCCTCAGCTCCTACCCCTTCAGTCCCTACGGGCTTACTAAGGTCATAAGCCACCAACAACTCCTTGAGGTGTTGGGTGGTGGGGCTTTGGCCTGTCCTTAGTTTTCTCAAGTTACATAAAGCTCTCAATTCCAAGAATGGGAGTGTATCATACTTGGAGGGGGAAGCTCAATGGCTTCCTGCAAGGATTCTTTGGATCCTCCCCTTAAAGACATTACTAGTGTGGTGTGGTGTATGCACTACCTACTCTAGTGTGGCCTACTAAACTCTCTTGAGTTGTAGAAAGGGTTGTGCTATCCCTTAACACACAACTCTAAATTCAGTAGAACTTACTGTATTCTAAGCTTAAATTATATGTACCTTAGGTACCTTTAGTGGTTTTCAGTTGATCAATTCAATTGAGATTATCTGGTAAAACAATAGCAAGCTGGAATCCCACACGCTGCACACCAATGTGAGAAGTTGGCCTGGCATATGCTGTCCACTAATTATAGTGGGCACCTTGCACCAGTCCAAACAACCCCTTATTGGAGATAGGTTAAAGACAACCTTATTGAAAGCTATCCTAGTGGTAGCTATGGAGAGCAGCCTTCAGGCTAAGTCTTGAAGGAATGTAAAGCAGCTTGTTTTACCAGTCTATAATCTCTTGAGTGACCAAATGAAAGAGCACCACACCAGGTATATATTCAAAATATATGTATTTATTGCTAAACACACCCCTCTAGTCTCTTTATGAGGCTAGAGTTCGAAGTACATAAGTTATAAGTTATCAAATCACAGTAATAGCACAAATACACGTTTGGGCCCTAGGGGCGTACCAAACCATATACCAATAAAGTGGTATGCGAACCACGACTGAACTAGACACTAGGCCTAGAGCCTCTAGAAGTGCTTGGACCACAAGGAACCACCCAAGGTAGTGACACAGGGGACCTACGGGAGACGCGTGCAGTGTAAATACACAACCGCGATACACCGTTGACTTCTATGGAGAAAGTCGGGATCGGGAAATTATAGAAAAGGGACACTTAAAAGAGGACTAGGACAAAACCCTTTGAGATCTAGGACTTTGAAGAGTCTCTACCCACGGGAGCACCGGAGTACTCGTGTTACCTCACCCAGGGAAGCCGGGTGCATAGGTGCCTTTCGGGGTCGGGTTTCGTCGTCGATTCGAATGGCGATCTGCTGCAAAGTGCTGCTGGCGGCCAAGAGAAAAGTGTCCGGGTGGATCCAAGAGTGGATCGGAGTTCTGAAGAACCTGAAAGCAGAGGGGACAGAGTCTGGGTCACTAGCCAGTGACCAGGAAGGCGATGGACAGATGCCCACCGATGTCGAGTGCTTCAGGTGCATTGACAGTCGTCTTGACTCTTCAGCCACGAGATCCAGGAGGCGTTGTCGGTGACCAGGAGCAGGATTCGGGCTGGTACACTATGTCTGTCGAGTGCTGAGGTGTCGGCGACCAGATTGGACCCAACAAGCCTTGGCAACGGCAAGTCTCGGTGAAGATGTAGATCGTCGATGGTGCAGACCAGCAAGGTCTGTGGAACTCACCCAGCGAGGGTAAGTGAGGGCAGGCCTGAAGCAATCAGGATGCCAAGTAAGAAAAGGATTGGCCTTCGTTAAGGGCTACTAGCCAACGGGCTAGTGACCGCGAAGGAGCCTCGTGACGCCGCACGTGGAGCTGGCTTACAGGACACTCGTGGAGTGGGGGCCAGTGATCTTCGGTGCAGGTGGTGCTGGAGGCTAGGGCTACTCGGAGCCCAAAGCACGACTTCTTGGAAGACCCAGAAGATGGTGCACTTGCAAGTGTGCTCGGTGTCCAGGGGTCACGGTCTCAAGTCACCCACGATAGCCACGGGCCTCAGCTTTGCTGGGGACTCAGGGTAGCCTCGGGAAGTCTGAGAATCCACCTCTGGTGATGCGATGACTTCGGCGTCCGACGGGAGCTTCAGAAATGCGAACCGGACAGATGCTTCTTTGGTGCCTGCCAAGCAGGGGAGTCACTCCTTGACCCCAAGGGAGATTCTTCAGTCCTCTAATCTTGTCGTAGAGCGTCGAAGGTCCAGGATTCAGTTTCAGAGTTTCATCCAGGTATAATCTAAAGTCCTAAGGACTGGGTTCCTATCTTTATATTAAAGATAGGGGTTGGACTACTCTGTGGCCCCACCTATGGGTGGGTCAGGGCAGAGGGTGGCTACACCCCTTTCCCTTTGTCCAGTTCACGCCAAAGCAGGGGCTGCAAGCCCCTGATCCGGTTTGAACTGGGGTATGCACTAGGGACACCAAATGTGCCCCCAGTGCAGGACTTCAAAGCACCCGAAAGTGCTCCCGCCCAGCCCCAATACACATTATCCTGTCTGGGGAGGTGGTCACACCTCCCTGGGACAGGAAACCTATTGTCCAGGCCTCCCCTGCCGGAGTTTCGTCCAGCAGCAGGAGGCCAGACTCGTGTCTGTGGCAGCAGCATCCATTTTGTGATGCCAGGGCTCTGGAAAGAAGTTACCGGACTAGTTAGAGTTAACATGTCTTTCCTCTAGAAGGGTGGAATGCTACCCCCGCCGCCAGGATTGGCGGGGGGGGTAGTATTCCAAGATGTTTGACACCAAACACGACATGTTTAGGTGCAGCCATTCCAAAGTTAGCATTTTACCGCGAGGATATAATGCGCTTTAAGAGTATATGGTCAGGCTGCACTACAAACAGCATCAGAGATGGTCTCCGAACGCTGCAGAGGGGCCCTGCTCATGCAGGGGCACCCTCTCACATAGGAACCATGCACTCTGCCTTTAGGATTGATAAGGCCTGCCTTAGGAGTGACTTATAGGTTTATGTGTGTGTATGTATTTAGTGATATAGGTAACCTATATCACAGTAAGGGGTGCATGCACCACCTTACCCAGGCTGCAGTAGCAGACCTGTGGTGTCAGTTTGGGTGGCCTCCCAGGGGTGGCATAATACATGCTGCAGCCCCTGGCAGGCCTCTGAGGTACCTATGCCCTTGGTACATAGTATACCATATACTAGGGACTTATAAGGGCACTCCAGATTCCAATCAGAGATGTGCCTAAGGCACATGGAAACCTTTTTACAGAGAAAGCAGATAGACTGGGGCCCTGAATAGCAGGATCCCAGTCCAACTAAGTCATAAACCAGCAAAACACCATAAAAAAGTGGGGGCAACCATATAGTCAGATTCCACCTTCCTACATTCGCCCCTTAGCATTATGGTAAATGCAGTTCATGTTACATGCTTACTTGAATATTTCCTGGAGTATTCCACCAAAGTTGGTGCAGGTTAGTGCTGTTAATCTCTAGACACGTGTTTCTGGATATCATCCGTCATCAGTAGAGATAAAAACGAATTTAATCTGGGGTTGCTGAGCAGGCTGCCACAATCCTTTCAGGTCTCAGTACCTCTCACAGGCGCACAGGTGCATCTCCACAAGCTCGTCAGCTCAATGGCTCAAGGGAGTTTTTGATCTCTACTGATGACGGATAAAATCCAGAAACACATGTGTCTAGAGATGACAGCACTAATCTGCACCAACTTTGGTGGAACACTCCAGCAAAATACCAAGTAAGCATGCACTACAAACTGCATTTACCAGAATGCTAAGGGGCGAACTGTGCTGGGAGGTCAGCAGTGTGCTCCCACCCCTTCCTGCTTATAACCTCACGTATGACATCACTAATGACATGTTCTGGGACATCATTTATCACATCACTGATGACATCTCAAATGACATCATTGATGGTATCACTGATTACATCATCCAGGCTTCATTTTCCTGCATATTGCTGTATTAATTGCTATGGCTTTACACATACAATAGTTCACATTCACAATCAGCAACGGATATATGGGAAACCCTCATTGAGTACGGTGTTCAATCTGTATACAACTGTTCAGAGAAAGCCAAAACAGTGAATGCCAATTCCGAAACAAATGCCCTACTACGAACATCTTTTATCTGTATGAAACCCCTGACTTCCATAGACCTACATTAAGAAATGAAATTGATATCAGTAGAGAACTGAGTACTCTAGACAGTCTTTATTCTATGGAGAGAGTTCTCCCTATGCCACATTGTTTGCAAACAGTGAAACTCTCATGAGAAATACACCACAGAGTATTGAAAAGAATCTACTAAGAACAGTGCACATTCTATGCAACAGTTGTAAAAAAACACGATTTGTTACAAATAACCAAAATCTGAAGGTGCTAAAGATCCTACTATCTGCACCCTTCATACTGTGTTGAAAACCTTACAGATGGCCCTTCTTCTGAAGCAAAACAAGGACATGCACATAGGTTAATAACTAGTACACACACTCTTCCATTTTAAGTATAAATTATCATGCTGACACGATTCTCTCTAATAACTCAAGGCTGCTTACAGAAGTTAGTATCTACTGTGTAGAATCTTTCTCCTTTTGGAAACCTTTTCTGCAGAACCAAAACATTGTGTGGAGCATAATGAACACCAGTCAACTGTCACTTGCATACAAAGTTACTCTTGAATGCAAACACTTATAATGTGTTCAATACCACTACACAGCTATAGTGCATTAGGAGCACACTTGTTTTCTAAACACTCACACTCAAGCTGTACGAAAATACATAGAATTAATATGGTAGTTACTCGCCACTATGTAAACTGTAAAACAAACTTGCACTGGTTGATGTCATCAATTATGGCATTTGAGATGTCATCAGTGATGTCATAAATGATGTCATAGAACATGTCATGAGTGATGTCACATGTGAGGTCATAAGCAGTACATGGCGGAGGCACAAGTTATTGTTAGTGCCACGAACTATAGCTGCTGAATTTCTGTGTATTTTTTTAGTTCAAAACATTAGTGTTGTCACCGGGAAATTCACCTAACTATAACATTACATTAACCTTTGTTTTTTTCAGTGAACATATATATATATCCTCAGGTCCTCAATGTCACGTTTGCACACGTGTTAGCTGAAAAAGTAATACTGTGGTATCGTTACATTGACGATCTATTTCTTGTTTGGAAAGGCAGTGAAACAGAAGTTTTTACGTTTATTGAACAGATTAATGACAATGATTTAAATCTGCAGTTTGTAGCAAATGTTAGCAACAAATCAGTCAACTTTTTGGATGTTGAGGTGTATATTAATCAGGGAAAATTGGAGACAAACCTACACCGCAAGCCAACAGCTGGCAATACTGTGCTCCACGCCACCAGTCACCATCCTGAGCACCTGATTCGCAGCATCCCCTACGGTGAGATGCTGCGAATCAGGCGCATTTGCAGCATGGACGCAGACTGTGTCTTGGCCCAAAATGAGAGCAAGAGTAGGTTCCTGGCTAGGGGCTACTCAATAGACATTCTAGATACGGCTATTAGGAAAACTAGCCTAATACCTAGATCCATGGCATTGATCCCTAAAAAGATGAGTGATCAACCAGCTGGATTGACCACAAATACTGATCCGCCTAGATTATTGTTAACCTACAACCGTCAACACAGAGCTTTGCGCAGAATAGTCAACAAGAACTGGGTTGTAGTTCGTATTGACCCGATTATAGGCGGAACACTTGACGAGTCACCCAGCATAGTATTTAGAAAGGCACGCTCAATCAGTGACATGCTGGTCAAGAGCAGCCCAGAGATTGTCACGTCTAAATCTTGGATACAAATGGCCAAGGGTTTTATAAGATGTTCAACGTGCAAAGCTTGCAAGTATGGCAGAAGCAGTACAGTCTATAGGAGCCCATTTCACGACGTCCCTATTACCATATCAAAGAGGCTCACTTGCAAAACGGAATTTTCTATATATGTGCTGGAGTGTTCCTGTGGCCTGCAATATGTTGGTAGTACCAAATTGCAGGTCCACAAGAGGATCCTGCAGCACATAAGGGCAATCAACAACAATGATGCTGCCTATCAGGTTGCCAGGCATTTTAAGGAGGTCCATGGCAACTGCCTGGATCACCTCAGCTACTTTGTGGTGGATACCATTCCACCACTCAGACGCGGTGGCAACCGTGAGGCCCGTCTAAGGAGATTGGAAACTAGGTACATACTGGAGTTGGACACCAAGTCACCCAACGGGCTCAACTCTAGTGATGACCTATACACCTGCTTATAAATGCCTCCAATCATAGAATAAAATTAGAAAGGTACTCTTGAAACTTTTCGCAAGAAACCCCTCATGACAACAATTTTATTCAGATATATTTTTTAATGTATCGATTTAACACTTTTTCTAACTGTATGTGAGCACGTTTACAAGCACTTGCACTTTTTCAGATGGAATGACATAGAGCGGCAGCTGTAACCCACCAGGGCCTGTGTCATTGGTTTATACGTTACTCGAGTTAGAGACGAAACATCATCCAGCAGTCATGTAGATAGAAGTTTCCATTTGTGTGAATACATCACACTTAGTCAGGTCAGCCGGTAACAGCCTATGGTTGCAAATATATAGTAGCCATTTGATAGTCTATTGATTTGGCACAAACTATTTGTTTTTTTATACAAGTGTATAATTTTAATATTTATGATCTAATAACTGTTTTAATATTATACTGTGCTTTAATAGTTTAGGCTGACCGTCAACCGTGCCCGGTATTTTGTGTTTAAATTGTACTCACTTGAGTCGTATTCCAAAGTATCAGTGGAAGTGTTGGAAAAGTACTGCAGTTAGCCATATACAATTATATGCCTAATTGACGCATTTCAATGTTCATGAAGTTAATGTACATTTTCAAATTTTTTAAAAATGGGTTCGTCCTACTAGCTGGTCTGTACTAGATATGAACCAACAGGTCTTATATACCCACTTGGGTATCTTTGCTTTGCAAAACAAAAAATCTAGTCGATAAACATGGTCAAACACTTTCAAGGTTTGTTTTATCCATATACGAAATTGATTTGGGTTTTATGCAGATTTTTAAGAAATGTTTATGAATCAATATACATTTTTTAAGTATTTATTGCATATTTGCACATAATACATGATGTACTGCTGCTGGAATGTTACCATAAGTTTGGAATACATACCTTCTCTATGTCTATTGAATTTTACTGTCATGTGACACAACACTTTCACTTTAAAAGTATGATCACTCCTCATGGCGTCATGTGATCAAGGCCTCTTTGAGGCCGAAACGCGTCATGGCAGCAGTGCTGGGTTTATGAACTAATAAAGACTTCTGCACGAACGTTTGGGTCCGTATCCGTCCTTTCAGTGCAATTGGATCTATGTGGCGGAGTTCGTCTATATATATATATATATATATATATATATATATAGATATATATATCTATATATATATATATATATATATACACATCATAGTGGGAGAGTCAGAGAGAGACAGACAGACAGACAGACATAGTGAGAGAAAGAAATAGCGTGTGACGGAGCGGGGGAGAAAAAAGAGAATAAAAAAGGAAGAAGGAGGAATAGACTGTGTAAAGAAAAGGTAAGAGAGAGTGAGAGATAACTGAGAGACTATAGATAGATAACAGACCGGCTACCTCACACTACACCACCGTGTTTCACACAATATCATCTCCCTTGATCCATGAACAGCTGATACCACACAGTGGCAAACAGTGAGCTAAAAGCCCCAGTAGGGAGAAGGTTTTGAGCTCATTGTCCAGAGGTTCTGCCCCGTGCTAGGGAGGTTTTGCAACTGGCCCAGGACATTGGAGGCAGCCTCATAAGTTTTTGTAATTTGTTTTTTAGGAGAGTAGTGGGGGATGTCTCCTCTGAAAGGGGGCTCTAAGCCCTGGCCCCTCTCCATTGTTGGCAGGTGGTGATGGGCTCAAAGCTACTCTCTCCGCCACTTCTAGAACCCACCCCCTCCTCACAAAGGAAAAGTATAGACACAACGTCTAACTTAGACCAAAAGTCTAACTTTAGTAATAGTAAAGTTAGACTTTTGGTTTAAGTTAGACTTTTGGTGTAAACTTAGACCAAAAGTCTAACTTTACTACTCGTAAATGACCTTTGTGAATACCAAAAGTCATAAAGTTAGAATTTCGTCTCAGATTACTTCTGTGAATCGGGCCCTACGTCTTTAGGCACAGTGTATTCAGGTTGGAAGGATATGGAGTTGTCCAAACAGTTGCGTAGTTCAGCAGCATAAGCTAACTCTGGACGAGCTAGGCTTTGTGTACTGTATATTTAGATATGCTACTGTGCTGATATTTTATTGCCACCTAGAGTGCCATAACATAGCACAAATTTAAAGACTCTTTGGCAGGCTAAGGTGGCTAAACGACTGAAAAAGTAGTGCTACCTACAACAAAATCCAGTATGCAAATAAAGTGAAAAGGGGGGCGGAGTGTTTTTAGGAGGTGTTTATAAGCATCAGAACAAATGTTATTTTTTCATGTTATAGTTGTTTATATTGGTTGTTAATGTAGTTGTTGCAGTTTTGTATTGTTTTTAGATTGTTTTGTTGTAAAAAATAAGTTTAAAGTTACTTTGCATTAGTTTCCTTAATACGTATTATACATTTCAAGTTTATTATAGTATTGCAAAATTCAGTAACTGGCAGTACCATGTTAACGGACTGTTAATGTGCTATTATATGTACATGTATGTGAATGGTTCTATGCTCATCTTTTATCCTATAGAGAGTTGGTAATAGAGGAGCCAATTATTTTGCAATGCAGGTATGGTTAGTTGTCATGCAACAGTGAGGTGTTGCATGCTGTAGTATAGGTAATTGTAATGCCAGAGAGGGATCTTCTCACAGAGATAAGTGCATGTTTACACTCTAATACACACTGCTATCAACTGCTGTGCACATCCTATTATGTATGGGTGTTGCCATTGGGAGGTGTTTGAGACAGAGGTAAGTTTATCCCCACAATGCAATATGGACCTGAGTTATCCAAGACACAGTTCTGAACAGAGAAGATACTCCATTTTATACTCTACAATGGACATTCATTAGTATGAAGAGAGGTATGTGCAGAGAGAACAGTTTTTACCCACATCCTACTTTGCACATGTTATTCTGGAAAGATGTCTCACCTGAGAGGGCAGTGCGTTTTCATATCATAGTCTCTATAGATGTTATGTAAGGCATACTTTTGAGCATAAAGGTAATGTCAACTCCAAACTTTACTTGTACTTCCGTCATACTTGGGAGAGGTGTGACCACAAAGGTAAGCCACATTTCACATCCTAATTTACACATGCATTATCCAAGAGACACATCATAGGACAGAGGCCAGTCTCTCCATACACTATACTATGTAGAGTTATCGTGTAAGAGACTTGTGTCAGGAAACAGAGCAGTTTCTTTCTAGAATCTACTATGCATACCTGTCAGCATGAGAAGAGGTATGAGTAGAGAGATACATTTCTCTCAAATCCTTCTAGAGACACTTCTTACCTTGGTAAGATATGTTAGCAGAGAGATGAGTCCCTTCCCAGACAGCACTGCATACCGCTGTTGTTCTAAGGAGAGGTGTGAGGACAGAGACCACTGGTTCACTACACCTTATTGTATATCCATGTTGTCCTGGAGATAGGTGTTAGTGCAGAAGACGGTATTTCCCTACATACTACTGTATAAGTCTGTGATGCTGGGGAGAGCTGTGAGTGGACAGGGAAATCCATGCCCACACACTAATAAATATGGTTATTTCCCTGGGGAGAGGTGTCAGTGGGGAGGCTAGCACTTGTCATACTTAATATGGAATAGTGAGGTCTTATATGTGAGGTGTGTATCATCCTCATCCTGCCATGCATACTGAGCCTGGGAAAGTTGTGAATGGAGAGGCAGTGTCTCTTTACACCCTACTCAACACACTAGTTATCTTCATGCAAGGTCTCAGTGGAGAGGCCAGTCTCTCCCCATAGTCTAGTAGTGGGGATTGTAAGAGGTAAGTATTGCAATGAAGGAAAATGTAAATTTCTCCTCTAAAGTATTTTTACAATCTTGCAAGAGTCTTGCAAGATCGAAACAAAAAAATGGGTATAGTGAAAATCTGATGCATATAAATTATATCTATTACAAAAGGATATGTTCAGTGAAAAGGCAAATTCCATTATAAACGTTCGCTCTTGCGAGAGGCCCATGAGAGTCAACCACTCAGTTGGAAGGTGGAATGTTATGTGATATGGCTGGGAGGCCTTACCTTGCAATAATCTCACAATACGCAGTGGATGATCCTTGGGTTTAACAACAGTAATCCTTAGCTCAATCCTGGTATTGTGACAAAGAGCAGTCAGGCAATACTGGAGGAACATGTGTTAAGCATTTTACAGTACCATTATGGTGGATAAGTAATTGAGATGACTCAAAAGAAATTCGACACCAATTTATAAAAATAGAGTGTATTTTATATAAATATAGACACCAAAACTTACTTTGTATCATACATACAACCGGAGTTGTGGATTTTAAATCATTCATAAATAGATGCACTTTAACTTGCCAAACTTGTCCCATTGAAATGAATGGGGCAAAACACAGGTGACACTCGGTCACTTGCAGGATGAGTTCAAACGAACCCTCTTGTTGATAAGGTCATGCGGGTCCCTAGATCAAGTTTCAACAATTGTTACTTTGTTACCTTGCCCAGGGAGTCAAGGTGCCAAGGTGACTTGGCTGTCCTTGAAACTGTACGGGATCCGCGGGAGCTGTCAAACTTGCAGCACTTGACAAAACCATACTTGGAGACGGAGTGCCACTCTAACCACAGAGAGTAGAAGCCTTTAAGGTCCTAGGACCCGTGTTCAACAGCTTGATTTCTTTTACCTTGCTCGGCGGCTCCTGGTGCACAGGCAGCTGGCAGCTGTCAATCACCAAGGCAGATCGTGCCTAAATATGCTTTACTACAGACTCGACGACACCAACTTCGGGATTCAGGAACACAGCAGCGGGGTCATTGCCTATGTTGGTCGCTGTTAGTTGCCCTCAGGCTGGAGTTGTCACTCAAGGGGTCAATCACCCGATTGGCGATCAGCAAGCCTTGGCTGCGGTAAATGTTGTCCACAGTTACTTCAGCGGCTGGAAGGCGACAGGAGTAGAGTAGAGGCTTGAAACTTGGTGTAAGCTTGGCTACCACTCCCAACTTGCAGGATACCACTTCTCTTTGGGCTCACTCTCGACAGGCCCAGCGAGTTACAATTCTTGTCACACAGCACATCAATTTTCCTGCAGCGTGCAGGGGACTTTTTCCATCAATCCTTGGGAGTCTGCTTCGGTTTCTGCCGATCACTTGAGTCCCTCTTGCCGGGAGCTATGAGCTTTTGCCACGGACACACGTCAAACACACGGTTCCAGTATATGGTCTCTTCAGGACACGTCAGTGTTTTATGTTTGCACGGCCACAGAGTCCAAGGTTCTGTTGTCGGTGACTGTGTCTTCTTTGTGCTTCTTCTCAGATTCAAAGTCAAAACTAAGGCTCTGGTATCAGGGGAGCCTCTTAAATCTTAGTTTAGGGGACATTAAGGACGTCAGGGACAGTGGCCAATGGGCTACTAGTTCCTGCGGCAGGAGGTGACAACATCCTGTGGGTGTACATCACCTTTCTACCCAGAATACTCTATTTCAGGGTCTGCCAACATTCCTTGGCTGTACAGACCTCTTAGCCCACCCTAAAGGTGTGGCTAGGCTTTTGGAGGTGTACGCCTCCTGACAATCTAAATTTCATGCCTTCCTGCAAGCAGATCTGCTTCAGGGGCGGGAATAGCTTTGTCCTTGAGTGGAGGACAAGCACAATTGCACCTCTAGGGCGGTGAAGCCTTTGAGGCTCATCGCCTTGATTGCTGTAATCACTAGCCATCCTGAGAGGGAGGAGGTGTGACCTCCTTCCTGCCCAGGCCTTTGTTTCCATCTTGTGGAAGTGCTAGTACATCCCACCAGGAAGGCAGACTCTTGTCTTTGTTGCAAACGGCTCGGGGAAACCCGCCAAGGCACTGGGTCACTGTATCCTAGGGGGGCACCCACTCAGGGTGGCACCTCTGTGCATGCCAGCTCACCCTCGACATGAGAATCAAGTTGAGGTGAAAAAGCACGTTGTTTGACACCAAACATGACACAATTCAGTCTTTCCATAATGGAACTGGCTAGCCCGAGTTTTCTCGGTGGCCAGCCCATGTTACTCAATGGGCCACCGGTCACCTACAGTAAAACCTTGCTTTACAGAGTTGCTGTAGGGATGTATATGTATAAACATATATATCCACACCTTTAATATAATGCACTCTACCTCCCTTGCCCTGGGTACCACTTGTATCATATACTAAGGACTTATAAGGGGGAAAAGTACCTTGCCAATTGGATGTACCAACTCACATCACTTTTAGGGGAAAGAGCACGGGCACTGGGGCCTGGTTAGCAGGTCCCAGTGCACTATCAGAGCCAAAAATCAGCATCTAGCAGTCCAAAATGCAGGCAAAAATTGGGAGGGGGGCATCTGCTACCTGAACTGCCCGTTCGTGTAGCATAGTTACTCGAAAATCAAATTTCGAGTTGCTTTTGCTGCTTCTTGAGTAGAAAATCTCCTAGAGAAACAGCCTTCTGGATGTGACCACTGGTGACCATCCATGTTAGAAAATGGTACCAGAAGTCTTCCTAGCAACTGGAAATCGCGCTAGGGGATGACAAATCTCGCTTGCGCTCGCCAGCTTGCTTGCTCGAGCCTTGCATTGTTCCTGTTATCATTGTGTTGCTCCAACGGGAGCACCATTCCCCCACGCTGTGGTTGGTGGAATTTTGGCTGGAACTCCGGAGTGATCAAAACCCGACCAATTTTCTGCCCATCCCTAATTTCAACCCCCAATAGCCTTGGAAGTGGACAGATATCACAGACACTATGTTCTCCACAATGTTGATGCTCAGGTTTGAAGGAAACATGGTTCAGTGTAGGAAATACTGTGTTAGGCTTGGGGGAGGGAGGTCTCAACCTTCATGTGAACTGTGATTGAACTCCCACAGAATCCCACTAGTCTTGCTGTTATTTGGTAAAGTGATTTCTGTGAGAAATAGCAAGCTAGCTTGTGGTAGCTGCTGCAAGTATCAAAGCCTCAATGTGTGACACCACAATACAGCGAGAAAATAAAACATATAACAGATCTAACGCATGTTAGTTAAATAGATAAGGAATTAATAAATGCAATATCAACAAGCATTCAATCAGTCAATGTCAATAGGTATGGCTTGTGAACGAAAGTGCCTTTTGTGTCACTGATTGGTTTAGGCACTCAACAGGTCATCATACGTGTGTCTTTTGCCATCATACGTGCACTCCAGCCCTCATCTTTGCACTCATAAATCCTTTCATTGATCCACTGGCTTATTCTTGCATTCATCCTCTGACACAATCACAATAAAACACACACAAATTCAACAACATATGCACAATATTCACAACAAATAGAATACAAGCATATGCTTGCAATAACAAAACTAAACATAGCAGCAGGTGACCATGTTGCAGAGGCATTGTAAATACTCTATTATTATTTTAAAGTACCAGCAAGGCCGCCGCATTTGTTGCCAATGTGTTGGCAATCTTGGAATGGTAAAACAATGATACACTATTGACAACCGCATTCCATCATGATCTCCTTGTATAGAGGAAGTGGCCACTGCACATAAAGCAGCGGCAAGCAAGTGATCAGTCAGCACTGTCTAATAAGAAATATTAAAATAAAAATAGGAGAGGCAAAGAAATTAAAGGGAATATATGAAAGGGGAAAACAAAAGGAGTGGCTAACCAGCTGCAACACTGACGCACACTCATTTTCAGGTGGATGTACACCTGTGATCAGAAAATGGAGTCAATCACAGTGCAAGAGAGCCAATGAATGATGTGGACTGAATCATTACCCCACGCAGTACGCTGTCACAGATGTATTAGTTAATATTTTCTTTGTTACAAGATCCTGGCAAACAGCTAAGAAGAGATTCTAGCAAGAATTATTCCAGTGCAAATCTTTTCCCCAAGTGTTTATCAGAGGCGGTAACCAACACCAAATACCTTCCATACAACAGTAGCGCCCGGTGCGACAATCACTTTTGGCACCCCCAAGACCCAGGATCGTCTCCTCAGATTCTCTCCCAACCACCTACAAAAGTGCCCCTCATCTTTCCTATCATAAGATATTGCCAATCACAGCGCCCCCCTGAGGTCACAGCGCCCTCCTCCAGAGGGCAGCGCCCAGTGCGGCAGAACCAGTCGCACTGCCCCAAAGCTGGCCCTGATCATACCTATAGCCTTAATCACTGGCATATCACTATAACAAACTCAAGCCTATTGCGTAAACTTTGTACAAGGCAACCATCCGGCAGGCAGTCATAAAAGTGCAAATGTGCACAAAATTACAGTTGGCAAAGCAAAATAATCTCTCTCCAAAGAGAGCCTTAAAATGATTGTTCTACTGCATATCTTCCAGCGCCGTGGTTTGTTCATGTGAATCAGCAACACCAAAACCCTTGTCTAAACGGTAATCTGAGACAAAATGCCTGCCTGCAGGCTTTAGCACAGTGTAATAACAATTCATCCTTAAAAGCCTGTTGTCTTTTGCACATGCTTTTCACAATAAGTAGGTCAGGCCAACTGGCTTTTCTGTAAGGTTTCATAATAAACAGATCAAACCTATGAAATCTGGTGTGATCAGGGCCGGACTGGCCATAGCGGGCACCGGGCGTTTCCCCGGTAGGCCGCTAGGGTGGGGGCCGGTTTTGGGCCCCTGGGGGGCTGTTTTTGTTACCGGGGGTCGGCAATATCGGCCCGCTGTAACAAAATCGGCCGAAACCGGCCCTCGCAAACTGCTCGGCTACACTCCCCCTCACCCCAGGGGGGGCTGGCTGAGCAGTTTGCCAGGGCCGGTTTCTGTTCCCAGTCCGGCCCTGGGTGTGATGTTTTCCAATGAACGGATGAAGCTTTTTCCATTAGCTTTACAGTTCAGTTCTATAAACTTTATTTCGACAGTACATGTCATAAAAGCATTTACATACACATTCGGTAAAAATATAGATAATTGAAAGAAAGGATGGTATTGAGGAAGGGGTTCTCATGTTGACCACATGGCTGTTATCCTGGATCTTAGGGCCCACGTCCATCCCAGAAACTTGGCAACAGAGCATGCTTACACTGAACAAGGATCAGACGTTAGACTTCTCGGTGCAACCGAGCTACTTCTTGTTCCCACGGACTTGCATATGGGTTTTAGCTATTTACTGCGTGGGACTACGTATGCTGGGCATACAAACAAGACATGGGAGATGGTTCCCTATTGGTCAGTGCAGGGAGGGCATTTATAATCCATTTCAAGGGCCCAACTATTTGTGTAAGATTTTAATGGGAGGGATCCTACCCGAAATTGGAAATGAAGTTTCCTATCAAATGGGACAGATATAATGTCCCAGTAAGCTTCCAAAGAGTGGCAGAATTTGATTTCTAAGAACCTCCCCGTTAGGGTCGTGCTTCAGCAGCTCGGAGTTCACCTGTCGAGATCATTAGCCAGTAGTGTTCTTTCAGTTTTTCTGTTGGGGGAAATGGGGCACCAGTTATATTGCCCCATAATACCTTCATTCCCATATTGGTCCGTGTCTTTGTGATATTTTTGAGCCAGTCAATTTTATGGAAATGGTCAGCCTCCATAACATCCTTTATGGCTTTGGCATAATGGGCCAGCTCAGATGTAGACCACAACCTACTCCAGTATAGTATTGGGAGGAGTCTTGCTTTATTGGCTAGAGCCTTTCTACCTAAATCAAGCATCAGAGGTTTTAAAGGGGTGCTTTGCAGGAGGCGCGTCACATTCCTCAAGTCCTTATTCTCCAAGCTGGTGAGAGTGGATGTGTTCGAGAAGCCCCATAGTTCTGAGCCATAAAGAACTGAGCCCAGCACCTTGGCATCATAAACCTGCAAGACTGGGCTAATTGGTTTGGAGAACGAACTGTTGAATTCTTTAACTAATGCACCAGCGATTGGAAGGTGTTTGAGAAGCATTATTTCCACTAGGGATTTCCATGACATATTCGAGGCCAAAGTAACACCAAGATAGCTAAAGAGCTTGATTCTCACAAGGGGCTTGTCACCCAGCCTTACCCTGTGCTTGAAAGATGTATGCTGTTTAAACATCACGTACTACGTCTTGGTGGTGTTGATAACAAGGCCGCGCATCCCGCAAAATTCCTCAAAGCGAAGCAGCGCACGCTGTAACCCATTAGGGCTTTTTGAAATTAATAATTAATTTGAATAAATTAATCATTAGCTTTACACTTTACCCAACACTGGCCTGTATACGAGCACATAAACTGGCAACCATGATTCATGCAGTTATAAAATTACAAATATGTAGATAATTACAGCTTGCAAAGCAATGTACAACCACTCTCAACAGGGCCTAGCAAGAGTCAACTCAATGTACAACCACTCTCAACAGGGCCTAGCAAGAGTCATCTCAATGACAACCACTCTCAACAGGGCCTAGCAAGAGTCATCTCAATGTACAACCACTCTCAACAGGGCCTAGCAAGAGTCATCTCAATGACAACCACTCTCAACAGGGCCTAGCAAGAGTCATCTCAATGACAACCACTCTCAACAGGGCCTAGCAAGAGTCATCTCAATGACAACCACTCTCAACAGGGCCTAGCAAGAGTCATCTCAATGACAACCACTCTCAACAGGGCCTAGCAAGAGTCATCTCAATGTACAACCACTCTCAACAGGGCCTAGCAAGAGTCATCTCAATGACAACCACTCTCAACAGGGCCTAGCAAGAGTCATCTCAATGTACAACCACTCTCAACAGGGCCTAGCAAGAGTCATCTCAAAGACAACCACTCTCAACAGGGCCTAGCAAGAGTCATCTCAATGACAACCACTCTCAACAGGGCCTAGCAAGAGTCATCTCAATGTACAACCACTCTCAACAGGGCCTAGCAAGAGTCATCTCAATGACAACCACTCTCAACAGGGCCTAGCAAGAGTCATCTCAATGACAACCACTCTCAACAGGGCCTAGCAAGTGTCATCTCAATGACAACCACTCTCAACAGGGCCTAGCAAGAGTCATCTCAATGACAACCACTCTCAACAGGGCCTAGCAAGAGTCATCTCAATGTACAACCACTCTCAACAGGGCCTAGCAAGAGTCATCTCAATGACAACCACTCTCAACAGGGCCTAGCAAGAGTCATCTCAATGACAACCACTCTCAACAGGGCCTAGCAAGAGTCATCTCAATGACAACCACTCTCAACAGGGCCTAGCAAGAGTCATCTCAATGACAACCACTCTCAACAGGGCCTAGCAAGAGTCATCTCAATGTACAACCACTCTCAACAGGGCCTAGCAAGAGTCATCTCAATGACAACCACTCTCAACAGGGCCTAGCAAGAGTCATCTCAATGTACAACCACTCTCAACAGGGCCTAGCAAGAGTCATCTCAAAGACAACCACTCTCAACAGGGCCTA
This sequence comes from Calotriton arnoldi, assembly GCA_963921515.1. Classification (NCBI taxonomy): domain Eukaryota; kingdom Metazoa; phylum Chordata; class Amphibia; order Caudata; family Salamandridae; genus Calotriton; species Calotriton arnoldi. The sequence goes on from CAWUFW010011074.1 coordinate 521,654, forward strand.
GCAAGAGTCATCTCAATGACAACCACTCTCAACAGGGCCTAGCAAGAGTCATCTCAATGTACAACCACTCTCAACAGGGCCTAGCAAGAGTCATCTCAATGACAACCACTCTCAACAGGGCCTAGCAAGAGTCATCTCAATGACAACCACTCTCAACAGGGCCTAGCAAGTGTCATCTCAATGACAACCACTCTCAACAGGGCCTAGCAAGAGTCATCTCAATGTACAACCACTCTCAACAGGGCCTAGCAAGAGTCATCTCAATGACAACCACTCTCAACAGGGCCTAGCAAGAGTCATCTCAATGACAACCACTCTCAACAGGGCCTAGCAAGAGTCATCTCAATGTACAACCACTCTCAACAGGGCCTAGCAAGAGTCATCTCAATGTACAACCACTCTCAACAGGGCCTAGCAAGAGTCATCTCAATGACAACCACTCTCAACAGGGCCTAGAAAGAGTCATCTCAATGTACAACCACTCTCAACAGGGCCTAGCAAGAGTCATCTCAATGACAACCACTCTCAACAGGGCCTAGCAAGAGTCATCTCAATGTACAACCACTCTCAACAGGGCCTAGCAAGAGTCATCTCAATGACAACCTCTTGGGTTTGTCAGAATGGGACGTGAACACCAAAGCCCTTGCCTACTATGGTAGTCTGTGAGATTATTTGTAACAAGATACACATCTATAGCCTGTCACACACTGTGATAACAACCAAGTGTTAAAGGCTTACCAGCTTTAACAAATGCTTTTCACAAGTAATAAGCTAAACCAACGGCCTTTGTAGTAACGGTTCAAGTAAGCAGACCATACCTACAGCATCAGACATAACGTTTCCCAGTTCACCAATCATGCCCATATCTTATCACCATAACCACCCGGGCCTACAGTTTTGTCCGTAAGCTTTTCTACAAGGCACTAATCAGATGCACAGTCATAAAATTAAAAAGGAATTCAAAATTACAGCTGGCTAAGCAAAATGCTGTCTCATCTAAGATGGCCAAACAGGGATTCTCACAGAGTAAACCTATATGCATGGTTTGTCACACAGGGTAACCAACACCAAACCTATGTGAAATTTCATGTAACAAAATCCTTTTTTGTAGGTTCTACTATAGAGTAATAACAAGCTACACTTAAATGCCTATTGACATTAACATATGCCTTTCATAATAAATATGTCAGACCTAGTGTGTTTATCATAACATTTCATAAGCAGATCAGGGCTATAGCCATGACCATTGGCTTGCCATCATAACAAACTCAATCCTGTATTGAACAAACCAAAACGTGCAATACAAGCAGGCAGTTCAGTTCACATTTTATTAAATTTTATATATAAGATCATACAAGTGTGCGAGCAAAAGACATTTCATCACAAGGAAAGAGAAAATAAGATAACATAACATGTATAGTGCACGTTCACCCGTAGGCCTCTTGGCGCTGAATATCAGATGCTTATATTGTTACCCAACTCAATGGTACTAATTTTATCAACCTCAGAAGGATGAAAGGCTGAATGGACCCACTGGGATTTGAACCTGTGACCATGAGGTTGAACACAGGCCCCTACAGTGGACACATTAGTCCACTAAGCCACCAGACCCGGAAGACAAGAAACAAAGCAGTAAAAAAAATCCATTTAAAACAACCAAATCCACAGGCAAAAACCTATCATATAAAATATAAATGGATAACACACTATACAGAAGTCAGGGCCTAATATCTTGAGTAAAAACCCCCAGACAACTACCAAGACATATTAAAAAGATTTGGATGTGGCTTGGAGCTTTAAATATAAAAAAGCAGGTCTAACCTGTCTTATGTCCCCGGTTAAAAAAAGTGGTCTTAAAAACTTATGGCAAAGGGTGCTGTGTTTAGAGCAGATAAGAGCAACGTGCAAAGAATCGCACGTTGAACACAGGTGCAAGGGGTAGATCTGTGGTTTTATACCAGGTGCCTTTTGAGAAAAGCAGCTGCTGGAATATGCCCAGCCTGAAATAGGTCAGTAAACGCCGTTGATGGTTGGGCATTTCTAGGAGAAGAAATGGTTCTATCCCATTAACTGCTTTACCATAGTATATTGACGAAATGTATAGTCTCAGAGGGCATGCACTAACCTACGCCCAAAAGATCCCTAAAAAATGTGTTCTCCGACATCGAAATCTGGGCTATATCAACTTACCACCAGATCTCACAACCAAAGGTGGATATCAGGATACACCTAGTTTTATGAACATCAAGCAAAACTTTCATCGGCTTCTGACCCAAGCAGAAGGAGAAATCAATTACGCCGGCAATGGCCCTCTTGAGACTCAGAGTATTTTTTTCAATAAAGGTTTCTAGCTGAAAAGTGAGTCTATTAAAATCCTGAGATAAGAAAAATTATCCACCTTACTTAAAACCCTGCCCTGCACTGAACAAGTAGAGCTTTTAGTGTTCTTTGGCCACAATATGAGATTTATTAAAATTAGTTAATAAGTCCAGTCTGTCCATAAAATCGATAAAAAGGTCTAGAAGTCAATGACGACTTCTAGCAGTACGTGCAATCAAAACAGCATTGTCTGCATATGCAAGTGCTGGGCGCAGTCCCCTCCCCCCCCCCTCCCCCCCGCCCGCTCTTGGGACAGCCAGACTCTTGACTGAAAGCACCCCCTCTAAGCAATTAATGTACATAATAAAAAGAAAGGGTGCTTGCAATACAAGCAGTCTTTTTAGTGAAAGAACACAAATGTACCCACTCAAATCCTGTACTCTGGGGAATGAACATGAGAATGGAGACTAAGCCCCTCTCTCAGTAGTAATCTGAAATCTCTTTTTTGTTGATTACAGAAGTTCAGGTGGCTGTTGCACTGTCAAGCCAGACCTAAAAATCCATGTAGATTAATTTGTCCTGGGTATCCCATACCACTCTCAAAGACAAATCTGCCCGCTGAAGTCTAAGGAGTTAGTAATAGAAAAGAGGGTGCTGGGAACACAATACATTCCTCATGACTGCCCCCCCTCCCACTGTACTGCTAGAGAAAGACAAACACCATACATTATCGAGTTATCTAAGATATTTTACAGCATTACAATGTCACGTGAGTGCCCCTGAAAGTTCAAGCACAGGCAGCTGTCAAAATAAACAAAATGATCACATCTGCCTGGATGGAAAGCACTTTTTTGTGGTGGACACAACTTCTGCCCAATCAAAATAGGTACTCCTGGAACCCCGACATGTGGATGGAGCCAAAGCGCCTCACTATTGATGCTCACATAATAGTCTGACGGCAGGTGCACTTTCAAGCCAGACCAAAAAAAAGGAATAGAAAATGATGTTGGGATAGAAAGCTAGAGCAAAAAACTGGAATGCTTCTTAAAATAAAGTCAGCTTTAGAAAAGCAAAAGAAAAGCAAACTAATGTGCTGGAAGGGGTCAGTAGAAACTGCTACAAAGGGTTGCAATGCATTTGGCACTGAAAGAAAGTAATGCTATAAAGATAAATTGTTTAAGAGGCAAATTAATTAAGGAGAGTTTGTACCTTTTTAAAACAGCTTTCCTCACTTAAAGCAGCAATTTTTCCATTAAAAAATACAGGAAAAATTATCCAAAGTGTAATTTAATATAAAAAAAACCCTCATATATATTACTGTCAAACGTCAATGAGTTTTTTCGGGCCTGTAGATTATGATTAAATTCTAATGACTGAGGAGATAATTCTTATGCAATTGTGAATAGGGAAAAGGCAGGTCTTGAGAGATTTTCAAAATTGCAGATGGTTAGGAGACACTCTCATGTGGGCAAGAAGGGTATTGTCAAGATCAAATTACAGATCTACCACTAATGGTTAATCTGGGATTTCACCAAAATCCATGGGTGGATGAGTGGGAACACCCACGCTCCACCCATGGAACGCCTCCCTGGGGCACAGTAACGCGATGCAGTGATTTGCGCTGCGTTACTCCACATTTATCAAGCCATGCAGGGCCATGCAAGGTGGCCGTGCGTGGCTTGATAAATCTCACTTAGGTTTTGCGCTGCGCTTTCACCACCTTGCGTGGCGCAAGGGTGACGCAAAACCTTGATAAATCTGGCCCTCTGTTTTTAGGACACAAAAGAAGCGATTAGGCATCATATTAGCCCATACAAGTCAATGGATGGCCCGTCAGACTGTAGTTGACTCTTGCAAACAGGAATTTGCTGACATTTTCACCTCCACTATGCAGTGTTGAAACAAAAAAGGATTTGGTCGATTTGGATGTTTTTGATGGAATATCTCGACCTCTAATACTGGATATAATAGGTGTTGATTTAGTCACTGTAATACCTGAGTTACATGTTGCATATGTAAGACCTACCATATGTTTTTGGTAGGTCTTGCAATATATCAGACTATTGTCCAGATAAACTGCCACTGATTTGCCTAATAGATCTTGTAATATTTCATTTATGAACTGCTGGAAGGTGAAAGGAGTGTAACATAGTCCTAAGGGCATTCAGGTACTCATAATGCCCGAACTAAGTAAAAAATACTGTTTTCCATTCATCATCTGGGTAAATTCATAAGAAATTAAGGGGCATATTAGCAAGGGCACTGTCGCCGCTTTAGCGGCACTTTTGCCGCTAAAGCGGCGATATTCTTATCGCCCTATCAGCAAACTGTCTGTAACAGCAGTTAGCGACAGTTTTCGGGCATTAGCGCCCGTGTTTTACCGCTTTGCATGTCAGCGATATTTATCGCTAATGACATGCAAAGTGGGCGTTCCCGACGAACAAACCTGGGAAACACCCGCTAACAGGCCTATCGCCTATTAGCAAGGTGGCCATGGCCCCAGTTAGCGACGTGAAAAGTCGCGCTAACCGGGGTCATCACCATTTATTTAACACCTGCAATTAGCAGGTGTTAGCCATATCTAACATGGGGGGGTGGATTATGCTGATACGACCACAGGGTCGTATCAGCAAGGTTATCGCCGTTTTCCATGAAACATCGCTGGAAAACCAGCTTTGCGATGTTTAGCGCACTTTTTAGATAATATGCCCCTAAATGCCCTGTGTAGATCCAGTTTTATATAGCAACACATACCCTGCAGATTATCAAGTATGGACTAGATGAGCGGTAGAGGATAAGGAGTTTTAAAAGTGATGTTGGTTAGCTCATGATAATCTATGCAGGGGCATGGTTCACTATTATTTTCCTTGACAAAAAAAGAGATCCAGCTGGGGACTTCAATACTTGAATGAAACTTTTTACATACATTTTGTCTATATAGCCCTTTAAGGACTCTCTTTCAGGACTAGTAAGTAGGTAAACTTTACCATGTGGAATCAGAGCATCAGGTTTTAAGTCTATAGGGAATGATACTGTCTGTATGGCCGTAACAGGTCTGCTTCCATCTCATTAAACACACCTCAGTTGGCAGAATATTCTTGGGGCAAATTGATTACTGCCAATCAAATAACATTTATAGTATCTGGGTTTAAACTGTCTAAGCAATATTGCTTTCCAACTCCTTAACATGCTCAGTCACAGTTGTCAGTTTGATCGAGTGTTCTTTAGAAGCAGGGGTAAAGTCTGAAGCCAATGGCAGTCAGAATAGCATCCAGTTAAGCTTCCACTGCTAACTCCACAATAGTGCCTGAGAACATTGCATCTTGCTCTGTACTACTATTTTCACAGGTAACTCCACTGTGATCTTCTCACAGAGTCTATGTGTTTGCCCCATTATTTAATGGCTCTCTTTCAAGGTAGATGCTCCTCCGCAGTGTGGCATAGGTACTAAAAGCGACTATTAGCCAGGCCATGCCAATATGAAGAGTTTTGCCAAAAGCAGCAGGTTACCTCCCGATGTCGGGCGATATAGTCAGCTTTTCTCAGATTTCTCGATGAGTACGGATCCACAAAGATGGGCTGACATGTGGCACAGCACTTTGCCTCTACACCTGGATTACACCTGGCAGCTTGGGGTGGCCGGAGAGATGTTGGGATCCTCTCCTCACTCCATGGCGGTTAGCTCTGCACCCAAGGAGAGCTTGCTGGTGACCTATCATCAAGTGCAGTTCAACTGCGAACAGAGCAATGGCTCTCCCTGGTGAGCACACTTCCTTGCATTGGTGTTTGTACATTGTTCATAGCCCCTTTTGTTGTAACTACTAGCCTTCATCCAATATGACATGAACATATGCCCTTCACCAGCCCCTTTGGCCTGAGACCTGGAGGAAGTGTCCTCAAGCCACACTTGAGGGTGTCTCTGGACCTTGTGGCTTTTGCCGTTGATCCCAGTGTTAGCTTGATGCAGGAGTCAAGACTGGACCACAAATTCCCCATTTGTGTTCTGAGTTCCAGGAAATCTGTACCCATATGTGAAACGCAGTCTAGCTCCCCTGATCATTTCAGCATTAGAATCAGTCAACCATGAATATGGTTCTTAAACACAGACTTTTACATTTTGTGAAACACTAAACTTTGGTGGTTGGCTAGCCCATGAACCCATTTGGTCACCACGTATCGAATGTTTTAACAATGGTAGGTTTATCCAAAGATATTGGTACTTGCATACGTTTTCCAGTGTAGTGAATGTAAAGACAATGTCCTTTAACCTAAACCCTCCCTTGGGTCCCTTGGGGTTACTCGCTTTGCTCACTTGATGACAGTCAAAGATGAGTTTTACGTCACACCACTTTCAAAAGCCACCAGCCGCCACTGCAAATGTCCCATTCAAATGAACACATGTTCATACATCCCCACAGACCACGCTCTCACTGACACACATGGAAGCCCTGCCGTACTGCCCCTAGTCGAAATATTTTGTTCAAACCATAGTATGTGGCTCCATGGACATTAGGCTTGAAGTCAATGAAGCTGGACGTGCGGTGTCTGGTAACGATGAGCAAGTTGCTTAGCCTTTCAGTAGCTCACGATGATTTTCACTTATCAGAAGTTGCTCTCACTACAGAAAAGGTTGGAGACCCTTGGGTTAGAGGGACTGAATCTGATCTATCCCACTTTTCGTGCCCCACCTATCACCAGCTTTAGTCAAGGAGATCCGGATTGTTTCAAACTTGCAGACATGAGATGGGTGTCAGTGTTAGGCATAGATCTAAGTATTGCGTTTATTTCCAGCCTTGAGAAAAGCAGCAGAACAATTTCCTGCTTCTGCCACATCATTTTTTGAGCTGATGTTACGGAGCTTCCTCCTAAAGTCCAAATGTGGCGGAAAGTGCTAGTTGTTGAGGCCCAGGTGCATGAGTGACTATAATGTATGCATTAGTGAAATGCTTGATGTACCTATCAACTCTTCCTTCTTCTGGGTCTGTCATTTTAACAAAAATCTTGTTTCACAACAGTTTTACAAGCTATCCTTCATAAAACACTTTAACCCTTGGTCCTTTGTGTAGATCACTAGTTCTTCCATTGATCTCTACCCTGATCCCCTAAGTGCTTCAAAGTAGACGTAGGATAATATAAGTAGTTTATAAGCAAGCAATGACATCCTATGGGCACTAAGGGTAGTACAATGACACAGGGATACCCATCCTGACACCAGGAAACTGACAAAGGGGCATCAAGAATGACAGGGGCCATCAACAAAGGGGCACTGACACTGTCGCTGGCACACTGCTACAGGAGTACCAAGACTGACATGGGGACATTGACAAGTTTGGGGGGGGGGCAAAGGGGGCTGACATTAGGATTTGATACTAACAAGGGGACACTTACACAGGCACTTTGACAAATTGGCATTGTTATTAGGATACTGACACTAGGACAATGGCAAAGGGGTCATTGAAACAGGAGCATCAGTACTGACATAGGAACAGTGACAGTGGATCACTGAAGTGCAAACACTAATGTTGGGACACCGGCACAGGGCAGTTTTACTAGTACACTGAGACAGGGATGTCAGTACACAATGATACTGAAACTAAGAGTGTGATATTAGGACTCAATACAGGAACAGTGACACAATATAGGGACAGTCACACAGGAACACTGACTGGAGGGATGCAGCACTAATGTACTGACATGTGGATACTGATGGGGTTGCTGACACATGGATGCTGACATGGAGACACTGCCACTGGGACACCGATTCTAGAACGTACTGACCCAGGGGCACCAGCACTGCAATAGGTCACTAACATGGCAGCACCAGCAATCACACGGTGACACCCACACACAGGACTGACAATGCTGGGTGACTGCCACAGGAGCACCAAAAGTAAGATAGAGATATTGATTTGACTTGGGCAGTGACACTGGCACGCTGACAGAGACCACAAGCATTGATGCTGGGACAACTGAATGCAGCAGTGACAGTGGGAGATTGACCGGGAGACATTTGGACACTAAGATATTTATGCCAGGGCTGTGACGCAACACAGGGACACTAACGCAAGCCCAGTGACTAAGGGGATACAACACTGGGTACTGATTTTTGGTTACTGACATGGATCGCTGACACTGGGATACTGACACAGGGAGTCCGACATTGAGGCACTGACACAGGGACACAGGCAGTCGTGCTGATACTAGGACACTAATGCGGACATTGGGCATTGACACGCTGCCTAGAATTGCTGCCGCAGCGACACTACCTAAGCACGTAGACACTGGGACAAGAGGACACTGAAAATGGCATGAGGACATTGACACTGGAGCACTGATACTGGGGCATGAGTAAATGAGAAACCAGGGAGACTGGCATTGATACTGGAACACTGACATAGGGAAGCAGAGGGACAGTGACACATATCACCGACAGGGGAACACTAATCTAAGAACACTGACAACTCTACCAACCCTGATTGTGGGGCACTAACTCTAGCATTAGGACACTGGCACATGGATAGTGAAACTAACACCAGGAAGTGGCATAACACGATGACCCTAGCATGGAGGCACTGGCAAGTCCTTCTCTGACACTGGGCCACAGTCACAGTCACAGACACTATGAGACACTAACATAGTTTAACTCACATGGGATGCTGACACTGGGTGAATAAGCAAAAGACACACAATTGATGGACGGAATGCAGAACAAATCAAAACATTCACCCCCAGTCAAGAGATCTGGGTTAAATCCATCATTCTTTTGCTCACCATGCCACCCCAGTTTAGACCTGGCCATATGCAAATCAGTCTTGACCCTGTGCCTCATGGGAACAGTCCAGCCCGAACTGCCAAGCCAGGTCCTCCCTGGACCGGAAACAAGCATCCTAGGACCGGTTTTGGGGTTTCACCCCTCATCAGCCAGGATAGCTTGATTCCAGTGGCACAGTGAGCCCAGGACCCACAGCTGGGCATACCTGGCGCACTTAGGGCGAGAAAGCAAAAGACACACAATTGATGGACGGAATGCAGAACAAATCAAAACATTCACCCCCAGTCAAGAGATCTGGGTTAAATCCATCATTCTTTTGCTCACCATGCCAACCCAGTTTAGACCTGGCCATATGCAAATCAGTCTTGACCCTGTGCCTCATGGGAACAGTCCAGCCCGAACTGCCAAGCCAGGTCCTCCCTGGACCGGAAACAAGCATCCTAGCACCGGTTTCGGGCTTTCACCCCTCATCAGCCAGGATAGCTTGATTCCAGTGGTACAGTGAGCCCAGGACCCACGGCTGGGCATACCTGGCGCACTTAGGGCGAGAAAGCAAAAGACACACAATTGATGGACGGAATGCAGAACAAATCAAAACATTCACCCCCAGTCAAGAGATCTGGGTTAAATCCATAATTCTTTTGCTCACCATGCCAACCCAGTTTAGACCTGGCCATATGCAAATCAGTCTTGACCCTGTGCCTCATGGGAACAGTCCAGCCCGAACTGCCAAGCCAGGTCCTCCCTGGACCGGAAACAAGCATCCTAGGACCGGTTTCGGGGTTTCACCCCTCATCAGCCAGGATAGCTTGATTCCAGTGGCACAGTGAGCCCAGGACCCATGGCTGGGCATACCTGGCGCACTTAGGGCGAGAAAGCAAAAGACACACAATTGATGGACGGAATGCAGAACAAATCAAAACATTCACCCCCAGTCAAGAGATCTGGGTTAAATCCATCATTCTTTTGCTCACCATGCCACCCCAGTTTAGACCTGGCCATATGCAAATCAGTCTTGACCCTGTGCCTCATGGGTGAATGACACAGACTTGGAGATGAAGATGTTGACACTTTGACACTGACACAGGGACAGTGAAACTAACAAAGGGGCACACGTAGGAATGGGGACACCGACAGTGATATGGGACATCGACATTGGGACATTGATAGACCACTACCGACAGGTAGATAATGTGGCTGGCACACTGACATTGGGAGAGTGACACTACAACATGGACACAGGTACATGGGGATACAGTGACACAGGGACACTGACAGGGGCACTGGAACTGACACAAAGTCACTGGCAGTGAGACAAGAGGACACAGGGAAACTAATGTGTGGACAGAACGATTAGGCCATGGAGACAGATTGGGAGACCATGGACACTTGGGCCATGAACATTAGAACAATCAAGTCCATGACCCCCACAAAATAACAATAGGACTAATCTATGGACTGTCAGGTGGAGTATAGTTTGTCATGTTGGTGGAAGACATTACTTCCGCCAACCTGGCGGACTACTGCTCGCCATAGTTAGAGATCACCACTGGCCTAGCAGTGACTTCTGTACCTTCTCAAGGACCACCATCATGGCTCATCCTGTCAAGAGGCAAAAAGTTTGATGGACGATCGCCATTGGTGTTGATGACCATTCGCCCATCTTTACAAAAATGTTGTTTCCCAAAAACAAACTCCTGTAATAGGAGTATGTTATTGAAAAAATAATTAATTAATGACCTCCACATCAAGGGAGTTGTTTTTCTTGGAGTGAGGGTTATTATTAGTTTTTTCTTCCAAAAAGGACATCACACTGTCCATGCTAATTAGGGCGGGTGGTGTAAAGCACTTCCTGCGATGGCCCCTTTTCCATCTGGTCGTTGGAGGAAGTTATCTATTGACGGGGGCTCTGGCACTGGAAAGTTGATGTTCCTTCTGACTGTAAATATTGTGGGAGGGACCATTGGAGTGTAGGAAGGGTTGTCTGTCACGTTTGTAATAGAGCAGCCTGTCTGCCAATCTCTAAATCGGGCCGAATGCTCTTCAAGAGCCCTCAACACCAAGAGGCAATAATATTTGCAAATGGTGCTTATCAACAATACTTCTTAACGTTCTTGTTTGAGATAATAAGTCACCCTATCAGCTTTCACACATCATGTCTACTCAACTTCACCCAAAGTAACCCCACCCCCTGACTCAGACAGTGTAAACCCAGAATTCACATTTTTGGTTTTCATCACTGGGAAAAGGCCACATGTTTCTGCTGTCAGCATGCAGGAACGGGGGCTTCAAGCAGGCTAGCCCTGCTGCATGTGAATTTCAAGGCTACCTATTTTTAAATTCATTCCAGGCCTCTTTCCTCCACAACCCTACACTTCATGTTGCTTTTTCTTAAGCTTAAAGTTTCTTTTTTTCCCTATCTTTCTCTCCCCCCTTCTTTCTCCTTTTTCTGCTTAAGCCCCTTTTGTTCTGAGAAAACAATCTAATGATATGATTACAAATTAGCCCAGGCCCCCAAAATGTAGTGCTGGTGCCCACCACCTGCCCAAATTAAGCACTGAACCCAGTCCTCTGAACCAATGGCTGGGTGACTGCCCGCTAGCTCTTGCACCCTTGACTGATGGAAGTGGGTCCATACCAAATACTCACTCTCTTAGCTGTGTCCATGCTTCCCCAGCACTCTAGGCCTGCCTGACTACCTGTCCTCTGACTGCTCCATCGAGGTCCTTCCTGCAGGAGCCAGGTACAGTCAGTGCAGTGCTGACTGACTGCGGCCATGTCTCTGTCTCTGTAAGCACCACATCTGTGCACTCAGTACTATCTGCCAATGTGGTTTGTACGGCCTTTTAAATCAATTCAATTAGTATTAATGGCTGTTCGTAAAATGTCCTAAAAATGCAGCATTTGCAACACATTTTCACAAAGGTGCCTTGAGGGAGAACAACACGAATCGTTGTTATTTATACTCCAAACACCACGTTTTTTAATGGTTACTTTCCCACCCACCGCACACTTCCGAGAAATAAGATTTAACCTTCACAAGCTGATGTCCATGAAGTTAAAAACATTACTGTGATTTAGTGTGTGTCCATTTCCGCTTCCCTCGCCTGCAATGCAGGACTTAATAGGATGTTAACACTGCAGCAGGATTACGTGAAGTGCAGAAAAAGGGACCGAATGTGTAAAAACATAATTGCATTTATGTTCTATTCAGTTTTCATCAATTTTACTGGCCCGAAAATGCTTTCAAGACACTCTTTTCATGAAAAATGACCCTATTTTCCTAGCTGTACTTTGAAAGGCGCCATTTTCTACCAACTATCAGAAATGGTAGTAATGGCAGAATATTACTAATTCTTTAAAAAGTTCTGCAAAATTCCCTGTGCTTTTTAAAATCTCACTATATTGTGCCACTTTAAAAGCTATGGTGGTGGGAGCCACACCCCGGTCCAGCTGCGACACGTTTATGGTGGGGTTGCTTCTTGGGGCGTGGCCCCCTGAAACCTCTACCAATGGCCGTGAGCCTGCTGTGATGTAGTACCTGTGTCCTCAGAGATGGCAACATTCACACAGCTTTGGACAGCTGCATCACACAATGGAAAAGGTACAATGCACACTCAGGAGAAAGGATAGGAACCAGTTATAGGGGATAGAAGACAAAAGTCGGTAGACCCTTATGACATTCTGGGTCATGTACCAGCCTACCCATAGCCAGGGAAGGTGCATTGAGAATCCTGTGTGGGGTGTAGGAGTGCACTTTGGATGCAACCAAAGCCCAACAGGGAGTCACGATCCACTTGTAGAGCGGAAAACAACTTGAGAAGCCTCCAACAGTCTTCTACGTGGCGAGCGCCCTGGGGGCGGGAGGGCCACAGGAGGTGAAATTGGGTCAGTGAGAAAGCTTCATAAGTACAGTATTAAAAAGGATGAGTCCTTTCATCTTTCATATCTGATATCTATGTGACCTGCAGTTCATATTTCCAATCCCAAAAGTGAGGACCACTATTTAATTGAGCAGCTCCTTTTAGTCATAGCTCCTCGAAAATGCTATATTGTGGTAGCAAGCATTAGATAACAGAATAATCCCAACCAGAAATGTATGTAAGTATTGCAAAGTACCAAGGAGGGTTTCATCATCATCAACTTTATTTCGATCACAAAGGATCATAAAAGTACAGAGCACATAATTAATACAATAAAAAGAATCAAATGAGTAAACATAAATAAGATCAGCACTATAAAAATAATATAAAATCACATGAGTTTAAAAACAGGGTGCTTCATAAAGTGCTTTTCGTGCGCCTAATCCACAGTGCATGTCAATTTCTAGACAGATCGAAGATCATCTCTATACAAATAGATTTAAAATCACGTAGATTCAAACATTTGGTGCGTCATAAAGTGCATTTAGTACGCTTAATCCGCAGTGCATGCCAATATCTAGACAGGCCAAAGACCACAACTCTGCGTGTATCAGTACTCAGAATTCTTAACGCCTCAAGGCTGACCTAGGCTGACTAGTCCTAGGCTGACTAATTTACAGAGTGGTATTATCAATTTTTTCCTTAAAAATTTGTAATTAGGACAAAAGAATAGCAAATGCACAATGGATTCAGGACTAGCATTACAAGCAGGCCAAAGAGCATCAATAAGAACATCATTACACGACTTTTTACTAAACGGTTTCGTAGGTATGGTCTTATAGCGAAACTGGAAAAATAATTTACGATCCAAAGTGAGAACAATTTCATCTATTTTGTCCTCAAAGCAGGGGACGGATTTGAAGTTTAAAAATTCAGTAGTCAAACGGCCCTCTGTTTTTGCCAAGGCTTGTATTGATGTTACTTCCCAAAACCTTTCTTTCAACCTCAATCTAGATATAGTAGCCAGGCTATCTGGGTCAGACCAAAACCCCTCCATCCCAAGCCTCCCCAGTAACTCTCTTAATGTTCTAAACCAGGGGATCGAGATTATCGATGGAGACTTCAGTAGCTCAAAAAGTGTCTCCCGATAGGGCAAGAGCTCGTCCACAGTCCACAGCCTGTGCCAAAACATAAGGAGTTTATAGCTTAATTTGTGTGCTAACTGCCTTTGCACAAGATCCAGGTATAGGGGCACCAACGGGGTGCTAGCAGGTAAATCTACCAAGGATCTAAGAAAACGATTCTCAGTTGTGGACAAACAATTTGTCATTCCAGTGCCCCACAGTTCAGCTCCATAGAGGGCCCCACCTAATACCTTTGTGTTATAGATTTCCAGAGCGGGAGCAAGCTGTCTCAACAGTGTTTTCCTATGTGTTTTGGTAATATTGTCAGTCTGATGTATAAGTTGCATTTTGACTTTCTCAATGTGTGCTGCCCAATTTTTTTTACAAAATTTTTGGGGAGTATTGATTGATTTATTATTAACCGTTCGATTAGTTAAAATCATTACAGTAAAAAGCTAAAATTAGAACCCCACCCCCCTTACCCTCCCACCCTTTCCACCCCCCTCCCGGTGCCTCCTGTGAAATTAAAAACCCCGTTCCAACAGTCAGTCTTGTGTTGCAGGGACCTTTCAGCTTTCTATCCGGGTACTTAATTTTGATGCGGCAGGGTTCCTGACAGAGCACTTGAAGTAGCGGGCGAGGTCTTCTTTGCCCATTTTTGTTTGCAGAAACCATTTGTTGGCGCATTTATCAACTCTGATTTTGAGAGCTTAAGGACAGTCCTTTTTACTCTATAGCGTGTAGAGCTTGACCAATCTGGTAAATAAATTTTGCCGCTCTTGCAAGGTGGTGTGATTTTGTTTCGGAGAAGCACCAATCTGATGCCTCCTTGCAAGTTCTGATGCCAAGGGCTCTTAAAATGGGACGAAACAGCCTCTGTCGTTCGTTGATGAGTTTTGGACAACAGCACAGTAAATGAAGGCAAGATTCCCGTTGGTAGTTACATAGGCGACATGAAACGGCTCCGTCTGTTCGTGCCCATGCAGGATTAAAGTCCCAAATTCTGAGGGCCGCTAGCCTCATAAAAAGGATTTTCTTACGGGCCTGGGCCCCTAATGCTTCCGTTAGGTATGGTTGGACTTTCCCCAGGATGTAAGATTCGTCCAGTGCCTTCATATGGGTGTTGTGTCGGAGTGAAGTTAGATCCTTTTCATAAGAAATGGAGCGGACCTGCCGTCTCATGGTGTTCAGCCAGGCCTTGTGCGGGATTTCTATTAGGGGCAAACTGTTTCGATCTATGTTTAGGGTCTCTATTGCTTTACCCAGCTTGGTGTGCCGGGGGAGACCTCTTCTTTGAAGATTGTTGCCAAATGATGTTTTAGAGAGTTGTGCGGTGCTTTAAGGACTCCAATATAATACTTTATTAGGCCTCCCTGGAGGGCCAGTTCCGGTCTGGCGAGCCCTAGTTCCAGCCGTAATCTCGTGTTCCTAGCATTCCTGGGTACTTGCAGCACGATCTTGTGGGCTTTGACCTGCGCTGCTGCTATAACTTTGTCTAGGGCTCCAGGAAATGCCAGGTTCCCGTAGTTGATGGCTGGGATTAATTTTGCCCTAAGGACCTTCAGCATGGGTTCGGCTGTGGGGCTGATCAGGCGTTTGCTTAGTCGTCTTATTAAAAAAATTACCGCTGCCGATGTTGCCCTCTCGTTTAGCCAAACTCCGAGATAGTTGTAAGCTGGGGTGGTCCCAATTTGGTGGTCTCCTATCTTCCAGACCGCTTGTTTTTTGTGCGGGTATCTGCCAAATATCATTATCTTCGTTTTACCTTGATTAACTGTCAGGTGATTTTCCTTGTTGTACTTCCCCAACTCTTTAAGGGCTCTTTGGAGACCTACCCTTGTATGGTCCATCACTACGGTGTCATCTGCGTACTGTAGGATTGCCATTCTCGCCTTGCCCAGTCTCGGTGGAACTAGACTTGCCTCTTTCAGGGCTGCCCCCATGTCTGCTGTATAGAGGTTGAATAGTAGGGGGGCCAGGAAGCAACCCTGCTTCAATCCGTTGTTGGTTTCAATTTTTGCTGATAAAGCTGTGGGGCTTATCTTGACTTGTACCCAGGTCTCCTCATGGAGGGATATGATGGCCATCAGTAGCTTAGGAGGTACCCCCCAGGATGACAGTTTTCTCCAGAGTTTGCCCCTATCGACTCTATCAAAAGCCGTGCTGTAGTCAATGAAACAGCAGAACAGCGGTGGGTGCCTGACTTTCACAGCACGTTTTGAGAGGTAGGCCAGGGCCATGATGTTATCTGTTGTTGCGCTATTTTTACTGAAGCCAGTCTGGTAGAATGGGAGTATGTCGTTGTTATTAACCCAATCCTCTAGATCTCTCAGTAGTACTTTAGCAAAAGCTTTGGCTTCTACATCCAGCAGGGCCACTAGCCTATAGTTTGCAGGGTTGGAGTGGTCGCCTTTCTTGTGAATAGGGAAGAGGATGGATCCTTTCCATGAGTGTGGAATTACTGCCGTTGCATATGAAAAGTTGTATAGGGAGGTGAGGACTGTGGAGAAAAGCGTTGGAGCTGTTTTAAAGACCATGGCTGGAATGCCGTTTGGGCCTGGCGCCCCATCATTCCTCATTTTCCTGATCTCCAACGTTATTTCAGCTTTCGTAAAACCTGCGCCCTTGAGCTTCATTTGTCCTGCTTCGTCTGGGTGCTTGGGAAGAGTGGCTGTCTGGGTGCCTACTCCCGGATGTTCTTCAGTGGGGCTTGCTCTGTAGCTGGTGTACCTCTGGTATATAGTCCCCTTACGTATTCTTCCCACTCGTTGCTTGCAATGTTGTTCTACTTGCTCCTGGGTTGGGAGCTCAGACGGTTGATGTACCTCCATAATTTAGCGTTGTTCTTTTCCTTTAGCAGGGCAAATACCGTGATCCATTTTTGTTCCATCTCTTTCCTCTTTTGCTCACCTACTTTCCTCCTAAGGGCGGCTCTCAATAGAGCTATAGAGTCCCCCTCTGCCGATGTTCCTCCTTTCTTCCTACTTCTAAGTGCCTTCATTAGCGCTCCTTTGCATTGTCTCAGGCACTTCGGTGGCTGCGGGTTCTTTAAAGAATTGGCCTTGAGACAGAAAGTTTTCTTGCAATGATTTTTGCCCAGCTTCCGCCATAGGTCTTCTCTCAGTTCTTCCCAGAGATTGGTCACCTCTGATTCGGTCTCCCATGGACCACGGGCCTGCCACATTGATGCCCACTCCTGCATTTTCCCTTTAAGAGAGGTTGTTCATTTTGTTCTTCTAATGGCTCTGAAACGTTCGTCCCCTGTGGTTTCTCTCAACATTTTCAGAAGCTCTGCTGCTTCCGTTCCTAAGTTAAATCTTG
Source organism: Calotriton arnoldi (assembly GCA_963921515.1). NCBI lineage: Eukaryota > Metazoa > Chordata > Amphibia > Caudata > Salamandridae > Calotriton > Calotriton arnoldi. Next base: position 539,053 of record CAWUFW010011074.1, read on the forward strand.
CGCATAGAGGCCTGTGGTCACTTTCTCCTCTATCATCGACCTGGAATTCTTCCAGCCTGTCCGCTGTTTTTTCATTGATTAAGATGTAGTCTATAGTGGATATATTCCGAAACGATGGTTTAGAGCACCATGAGGGTGAACGGAGTTTCATCAGGAAGTGGGTAGAGTAGAGTTTGATATTATTAAGAAGACAGAGCAGTGGGCTTGCCTTGTGCCCTTTAATTTGTTTTCCCGGGGCACATTCCAAACCTCTCAAATTAAAATCTCCTGCGATGATTACGTTCTAGTGCTCGTATTTTATTAATATATCTTCCAGCGTGTTGGTGAGAGATTCCATGCTGGCAGTGGTCAGTGACGGGTTGATGTAACAGTTTATGAGCAGCAGATTAAACGGCAAATGGCCCTCCCTTAGCCCAGCAATTGTCATTGCTTGCAGATCAGGGGAGTTTACTCTTATTTCTGTAGGCTTGAGTTTTCTCGCATGGTTTATGAAGATGGAGAGACCCCCCGATGGACGACCGAAGATGTTTCTTTTTGTCGCATTAATGCGATGTTCATGAAATCCCGCTATGGGTGTTGATGTCATTGACCAAGTTTCTTGACAGCAAATAATGTCCCCTTTTGCAAAGTAGTCCTGTACTTCCTTGATCCCTACTTTTTTATTTAACCCTGCGATGTTCCATGATATGAGGGTTAGTTCTTGGGGGAGGTCCGAATTTTGGCCTAGGTATTGATCTTCCTGCACCACCGTTGCCCTTCCTTCTCTAGCGAGCGCTTGATTTTGGCTAGGGGTGCTGTTGCCAGCTGTCGCCTCTTGTGGCCTGTTTCGATTGACCCATTAGCACTCTTCGCAGGTCCACCTGGTCAGCCTGGATTACTTGAACCCCGCCACGTTGTATTACGTCGTCCCTTTTTCTTTCTTCGGCTATTCCTGTGTCTGCCGGCGGACGCTGGCACTTGATCTTTTGTTTGAGATTAAAAATCGGGTAGAGTGGAAGTGAGGTGTTTTTCTCCTCAGGCCTGTGGCTGTTCAGCATTGCCGGCAGGATGGATCTTCTTTTCATTTTAGATCTCTTCAGCTGTTTTTTCAGCTTTTTCTTCGCACTCCTTGTCAGGGGTGCTTCTGTTCTGGCTTCTGTTTCCCCCTCCATGGTCTTTTTCTGCTCTTCGGCTTCCTTTGTAACCGAACTTGCCAGAGCTTCCTCGGTGTCACTCTTTGTCGGGGATGCCAGACTCTCTTGGCTATTCATCTCGTTCTCTAAGGCTTTTATTTCCATTTCCCTTGCTCTGCCGTATTCGCCCTTGTGTGCTGCCAAATTAATTGATGGTGTCAGGCGAATGCCTAAATAATCAAAAGCGTCGTCTCGCTCCAGGTTACTGTTACCAACTAACACAGGTCTTTTGGTGGGATTAGCCGCTCCTTTTTTAAAGATCATATATTTGGTTTTGGATTCATTTACCACCAGCCATCGCTCGTCGCAAAACTTAATAAAATCATTTAAAAGCTGCTGTAATCCCTCCGGCAATTTTCAAATTAAAAGTGTATCATCGGCAAAAAGAAGAGCGGGCACTCTTTTTTTACCAATTTTTGGGGCATCACACCCATCTCTGTCTAAAAAATCGACAACCAAGGAGGGTTTCTTTTATAGGTTGGTTGAGAACCATCACTGTGTGGCATTTTTACTTTCAGTAGCCAACTTCATCCCTGTGCCAGGAATAATGATGCGTGGAGACCAGGTTCTGCGTTGGGGAAAAGGCAAAGGAGAACTGTTACACCAGTGCTTAATTTGTAAGCAAATAAGTGCCAAGACTCTAATCAGCAGCCCACTATGCTTGCACTGCCCATTGCCGCTGTTAATTGCAGTAACAGCTTAACTAATTAGTCACACTGCGACAAGTGTGACAATTCTGACAATTTCAGGACCCCAAAGTTAAAAGAATGGATTTGGCAGCAGGTATTAGTCCTTCTTAATGTATATTGAATTGATAAACAACAGCTGTTGTGCTCATCTCTGAATTTAAAAAAACAGCACCACCTTTTGACAGACTGTCATATGTACCGTGCTGTAGTGCTAGAGGCATTCCTATGTATTGAGGCCACGTGATTACCTTTGACTACCATTATTTTAATTGACTTTTGGTGTTTTACTTTACCCTAGCTTGAATGTACAACATAATTTTTCCTGCATGTGCACTTTTCCTTGAAGATTTATTTTGTGTCTTCTTGTAGCTGCGGAGGGGGAGAGCTTTCACAGAGTAGAATAGCCTTGCCAGGAACAGAACGTGTGGGATGTGCATTAGAAAGCATGAGAGAGAGAGAGGTGTGGAATGTACTTCTTGGTCTCGAAGTGCAGTGTTATAAGCAGTGGTGCACAAATGTGCATTGTGTTGTACATTGGGAAGTATTATGAAGTTCTTACTATTGGCTTTGACATGCCCTCATGCCATCTTGAATTCTGACTCTGTCTAGCTTGAGCTTTTGCGCACACAGGCAGCCCCCCAGATTACTCAAGTTGTTTAGGCTATTCACGCTCAAGGTTGTTTTGTTTTCAGTACTAGTGGAGACTTTTGTAAGCTTCGTTTAGATAAGGGACTGAAACATGTGAGAGCGCAGAAGGAACATGAGAACTCCTTTGCCTTTGGAATGCTTGCATGGAGAGTGGCCAACTCCAGTAAGTTTTCTTGGCGCAGAGGAGGGCCTCTCGGAAACTTCTAGTGTGCTTTGAGATTATAAAGCTGAGGTTTGTTGACTTGGAAACCGGGATTTGGAATCTGAATGGGGACAGAAACGTCTACTTCAGCAGTTCCCGGTTTGCTCAGTCTCTTGACCCCGGCTGTGAATCCCCCAGTCTGGAGTGGGCCAAGATACAGAGTTTGCAGTCGGTGATGTGTTTCATTTTTGAGTATTGACTTTGTGATGTGTGAGTGTGTCTGTGCACATTCAAATCTTCAGTGGTTGTAATCATCTAATGTATTTAGTGTATATATCTTTCTGATTTCTTGGAGTGGACGTCCATATTATTATTTTGCTTGAATTTCATTCCATATTAATATCTGCTTATATTTCATTCCATACTATTATCTGCTTGTAATTCATTTCATGTAGTTTATTCCATGCATTTAACAGTTGCATTTGCCTACTTATAAGTTTGATAATATTGCTTGCATATATATATATATATATATATATATATATATATATATATATATATATATATATATATATATATATATATATATATATATATATATGAAGGGGTGGGAGCACACTGCTTCACCTCCCAGCACAGTTCGCCCCTTAGCATTATGGTAAATGCAGTTCTTGGTACGAGCTTACTTGAGATTTTACTGGAGTGTTCCACCAAAGTTGGTGCAGGTTAGTGCTGTACATCTCTAGACACATGTTTCTGGATTTCATCCGTCATCAGTAGAGATAAAAAAGAATTTTATATGGGGTTGCTGAGCAGGCTGCCACAATCCTTACAGGTCTCAGTACCTCTCACAGGCGCACAGGTGCATCTCCACAAACTCGTCAGCTCAATGGCTCAAGGGAGCCTTTTCAGAACAGGAAGGGGTAGGAGCACACTGCTTCACCTCCCAGCACAGTTCGCCCCTTAGCATTATGGTAAATGCAGTTCTTAGTACATGCTTACTTGAGATTTTACTGGAGTGTTCCACCAAAGTTGGTGCAGGTTAGTGCTGTACATCTCTAGACACGTGTTTCTGGATTTCATCCGTCATCAGTAGAGATAAAAACGAATTTTATATGGGGTTGCTGAGCAGGCTGCCACAATCCTTACAGGTCTCAGTACCTCTCACAGGCGCACAGGTGCATCTCCACAAGCTCGTCAGCTCAATGGCTCAAGGGAGCCTTTTCAAAACAGGAAGGGGTGGGAACACACGGCTTCACCTCCCAGCTCAGTTCGCCCCTTACCATTATGGTAAATGCAGTTCTTTGTACATGCTTACTTGAGATTTTACTGGAGTGTTCCACCAAAGTTGGTGCAGGTTAGTGCTGTACATCTCTAGACACGTGTTTCTGGATTTCATCCGTCATCAGTAGAGATAAAAACGAGTTTTATATGGGGTTGCTGAGCAGGCTGCCACAATCCTTACAGGTCTCAGTACCTCTCACAGGCGCACAGGTGCATCTCCACAAGCTCGTCAGCTCAATGGCTCAATGGAGCCTTTTCAAACAGGAAGGGGTGGGAACACACTGCTTCACTTCCCAGCACAGTTCGCCCCTTAGCATTATGGTAAATGCAGTTCTTTGTACATGCTTACTTGAGATTTTACTGGAGTGTTCCACCAAAGTTGGTGCAGGTTAGTGCTGTACATCTCTAGACACGTGTTTCTGGATTTCATCCGTCATCAGTAGAGATAAAAACGAATTTTATATGGGGTTGCTGAGCAGGCTGCCACAATCCTTACAGGTCTCAGTACCTCTCACAGGTGCACAGGTGCATCTCCACAAGCTCGTCAGCTCAATGGCTCAAGGGAGCCTTTTCAAAACAGGAAGGGGTGGGAGCACACTGCTTCACCTCCCAACACAGTTCGGCCCTTAGCATTATGGTAAATGCAGTTCTTAGTACATGCTTACTTGAGATTTTACTGGAGTGTTCCACCAAAGTTGGTGCAGGTTAGTGCTGTACATCTCTAGACACGTGTTTCTGGATTTCATCCGTCATCAGTAGAGATAAAAACGAATTTTATATGGGGTTGCTGAGCAGGCTGCCACAATCCTTACAGGTCTCAGTACCTCTCACAGGCGCACAGGTGCATCTCCACAAGCTCGACAGCTCAATGGCTCAAGGGAGCCTTTTCAAAACAGGAAGGGGTGGGAGCACACTGCTTCACCTCCCAGCACAGTTCGCCCCTTAGCATTATGGTAAATGCAGTTCTTAGTACATGCTTACTTGAGATTTTACTGGAGTGTTCCACCAAAGTTGGTGCAGGTTAGTGCTGTACATCTCTAGACACGTGTTTCTGGATTTCATCCGTCATCAGTAGAGATAAAAACAAATTTTATATGGGGTTGCTGAGCAGGCTGCCACAATCCTTACAGGTCTCAGTACCTCTCACAGGCGCACAGGTGCATCTCCACAAGCTCGTCAGCTCAATGGCTCAAGAGAGCCTTTTCAAAACAGGAAGGGGTGGGAGCACACTGCTTCACCTCCCAGCACAGTTCGCCCCTTAGCATTATGGTAAATGCAGTTCTTAGTACATGCTTACTTGAGATTTTACTGGAGTATTCCACCAAAGTTGGTGCAGGTTAGTGCTGTACATCTCTAGACACGTTTTTCTGGATTTCATCCGTCATCAGTAGAGATAAAAACGAATTTTATATGGGGTTGCTGAGCAGGCTGCCACAATCCTTACAGGTCTCAGTACCTCTCACAGGCGCACAGGTGCATCTCCACAATCTCGTCAGCTCAATGGCTCAATGGAGCCTTTTCAAACAGGAAGGGGTGGGAGCACACTGCTTCACCTCCCAGCACAGTTCGCCCCTTAGCATTATGGTAAATGCAGTTCTTAGTACAAGCTTACTTGAGATTTTACTGGAGTGTTCCACCAAAGTTGGTGCAGGTTAGTGCTGTACATCTCTAGACACGTGTTTCTGGATTTCATCCGTCATCAGTAGAGATAAAAACGAGTTTTATATGGGGTTGCTGAGCAGGCTGCCACAATCCTTACAGGTCTCAGTACCTTTCACAGGCGCACAGGTGCATCTCCACAAGCTCGTCAGCTCAATGGCTCAAGGGAGCCTTTTCAAAACAGGAAGGGGTGGTGTGAGAAGTTGGCCTGGCATATGCTGTCCACTAATTATAGTGGGCACCTTGCACCAGTCCAAACGACCTTTATTGATGATAGGTTTATAGGAGAGCAGCCTTCAGGCTAAGTCTTGAAGGAGTGTTAAGCTGTTTGTTTTACCAGTTATAATCTCATGAATGACCAAATGAAAGGAGAACCACACCAGGTATATATATAAAATATATGTATTTATTACTAAACACTATCCAATAGTCTGATTTTCTTTGGGATTCACTGGTTGCTCCAGACGTGCCCTGACTCCCCACCGAGTGGTGAGTCCCTCAGACCTTGCTGGTCTGCACAGAAGCATCTTTCTCGTTTCTGCGTGGGTTGCTGTTGCCAAGGCTTGTTGTGTTCAATCCGGACACCAACGCTGCAGCACTCGACCACCTTCTTTCTTTGCACAGCTCGAATCCAGCTCCTGGTCGTCGTCGACGCCTCCTGGTCCTCGTGGCTGAAGAGTCAAGCTTCACCTCTTTCACCTGAAGCACCCGACATCGGTGGGCATTCGCCTATCGTGCCCCTGGTCACTGGCAAGTGACCCAGACTCTGTCCCCTCTGCTTTCAGGTTCCTCTCATCTCCGATCCAGGCTTGGATCTCTTTGGACACTTCGCATCTTCCTGGCAGCAGCACTTCCTTGCAGGCTGCCATTGAAATCGACGACGCGACCCGACACCATTCGACACCTATGCACCTGGCTTCCCTGGGTGAGGTAACTTGAGTACTCCGGTGCTCCCGTGGGTGGTGACCCTAGAACTGTCTAAGTCCAAGAGGGTTTGGTCCTAATCCATTTCTAAGTGTCCTTAAACTCTAAAACTCTAACCGTGACTTTCCCATAGACTTTAACGGAGCTCGCGGCTGTGTTCTCACACTGCACACAGCCCCCGTGGGACCCCTGTGTCACTACCTTGGGTGGTTCCTTGGGGTCCCGGAGATTCTACAGGCTCTAGGCCTTGTGTCTACTTAAGTCGTGGTTCTTATACCACTTTCTTAATATATGGTTTGGTACGCCCCTAGGGCTAATCGTATATTGTGCTAATTTACTGTGCTATTTGACTTGTAACTTGTGTACTTTGACCTCTAGCCTCATAAAGAGACTATTGGATAGTGTTTAGTAATAAATACATATACTTTAGATATATACCTGGTGTGGTTCTCCTTTCATTTGGTCATTCATGAGATTATAACTGGTAAAACAAACAGCTTAACACTCCTTCAAGACTTAGCCTGAAGGCTGCTCTCAATAGCTACCACTAGGATAGCTTTCAATAAAGGTTGTCTTTAAACCTATCATCAATAAAGGTCGTTTGGACTGGTGCAAGGTGCCCACTATAACTAGTGGACAGCATATGCCAGGCCAACTTCTCACATTGGTGTGCAGCGGTTGGATTCAAGCTTGCCTTTGTTTTACCAGATAATCTCAAGTGTGTGACTAACTGAAAACCACTAAAGGTACCTCAGGTACATATAAATTCAAGCTTAGAAATACAGTAAGTTCAACTGAACTTAGAGTTGTGTGTCAAGGGCTTAGCACACCCTTTCTACAACTCAAGAGAGTTTTGTAGGCCACACTAGAGTAGGTAGTGCATACACCACACCTAGCTAGTGATGTCCTCAGGGCCAGGAACCAGTAGGTCCCTGCCAGAAGCCAGTGGGCTTCTACCCTCCAAGCATGACATCCTCCCATTCTTGGAATTGAGAGAATTGTGCAAGACTAGGAAGCTGAAGACAGGCAAAAGTGCCAACACCCAACGTCTCATGGAGATGCTTCTGCGGGATGATCTCAGAAGACCCCCAGGGTTTGAAGGGGTAGGCAGACAGGGTGGGGCAGAAGATGAGGAAGGGACCAGGGGTGAAGAAACCCAGGACCTGACCTCTGAAACTGGCCAGGAAGATGACAATGATCTTGACCTGGAAAATCCAGCTCCTCCTGTAGATGAGGAGGAGGACCAGAATGGCCTCCCCTTTGTCCCACCAGGAAGAGTTGTGAGTGTGCCTAGAAGGCCCAGATCTCCTTCTCAGGAGTCTAACCATTCTGACACCTCAGTAGGGACCTCTGTTTCCTCTCATAGGAGGGAATCCTCTCATGAAAGGAAAGAGAAACTGCTCAAGTATGGAGAAGCTCAGCTTAGGATCAGAAGAGAGCAGTTGGCTATAGACAGGGAGTCCCTAGAGCTTCATAGACAAAGAAGAAAGTTGGGACTAGAGTCCCCTGGTGGCAGCAACCTCCCTAGTGGTAGGGAAAGGTCTTATGACCATAGAAACCTGAGCAAGATTGTCCCTCCCTACCAGAGTGGGGATGACATCCACAAATGGATTACTGCACTGGAAAGGGCCTGTAAAGTTCAGAGGGTCCCCCAGGAGCAGTGGGCAGCAATCTTGTGGCTCTCCTTTGCAGACAAAGGTAGATACAAGCTCCTCACTGTAAGAGAAGAGGATGCTGACAATTACAAAGTCTTGAAGAGTGCTCTGATAGATGGGTTTGGCCTAACCACTGAACCATAGGTTGAAGTTCAGAGACATCCAAAATGCTCAGAATGAAGACTGGGTTGACTTTGTAGATTGTGCTACTAAGGCTCTGGAAGGTTGGATACATGGCAGCAAGGTGCATGACTTTATAGGATTGTACAATTTGATTATGACGGAGCAGATACTTAATAATTGTCAAAACCAGCTTTTACACCAGTACTTGGTGGCCTCTGATCTGACCTCTCCCCAAGAATTGGGAAAGAAGGCAGACAAATGGGTCAGAACCAGGGTGAGGCCTAAGAATCAGGGTGGTGAACAGAAGAAAGATTCTACCAAGTCCCAAGAGAAAGGTGGGGATAAATCTAAGGATAAGTCCACTACAGGGCCCCAAAAGTCCTCTTCTGGGGGTGGGTCCCAAACTCCTCCCTCTCCTGAAAAGAAACCATATTGAAATGTCTGTAAAAAGCCTGGACACTGGAAAACTGATCCCAGTTGCCCCAGGATTGGCAATAAAGAAAATGTTCCTCCAACAAATACTACCACCCCTCCTGGTACTACCAGTAGTAATCCCCCAGTTGGGAGTAGTGCACCCAAAAAGTTAGGTGCTTTTGGAAGGGGAACAGAGGTGCGCCCTAGTTTAGACAGGACCCCCTCAACAGACTCCTCTGACTCTGATGGTGGTATAGGATTTGCCACCTTTACCATGGGTCCCAATGCATTGGGCAGGTACAGACTGGAGCCAATGATTAATGGTCAGAAAGCTGTGGCATTCAGGGACACAGGGGCTAGTGTCACCATGGTGGCAGGGAAACTAGTCCCCCTCACCAGCTTTTACCTGAGTTTAAATACCAGGTGACCAACATTGATGGTGTCAGAACAGATCGCCCCATAGCCATAGTCAATCTCAGCTGGGAAGGGGTCACAGGCCCAAAAGAGTGGCAGTGTCCCCAACCTTGCCTGTAGATTGCCTGATGGGCAATGATCTAGAAATTTCAGCCTGGGCTGAAGTTGAACACCAAGCCCATTTGAGAATGCTGGGCATTCCTGAGAAAGTTAGGGGGTTGTGATGGCCACAGCCCCACCCCAGGAAAATTTTGGAGTGATGGAGCCTGGAAGAATGGCCCAATCTCCTCCACAAGTCTTCTTCCCCCCAGACTATAGGTAAGGGTCAGCCTCCTCAGGGAACTGATCCTACCCCTAGTGAAGGAACTGCCCCAGAGGTAGTCAGGCCTGGCCTGGCAACTCCTCTGATGGTAGGGGACCCTTCCAAGGTGGTACCCAGTCTGGAGCAGGTAACCTGCCCCTCTCTACCCTGCCTCAGTCAGCCCAGGGCTGCAGAGGTCAGGGAGGTCAGTGGACCCCACAGGACCCCCTGTCCAGAGGAACCCCCCCATCAGCAGATTAGGGGCACCCAGTCTAGTAGCCCTAGCCAGGTGAAAATTCCTCAACACACTGAGGGATCCCCCATACCTTTGTGTAGGAACCTCCCCCAGAATGACTCTGTTAGGCAAGGGCAAACCTGGGACCAAAAGGTTCCAAACCTGCCATGTCCCTCCAGTGTTCCATCCAAAGGGACCCAACCCCTAGCTGTAGGCAGCCAAAGGTTGACCCTTAGAGCAAAGTGCAACTCAGTCATGGAAAGACAGGCATACATGGTGACCAGTGATCTGAGGAAGCTGAGACCAACTTTCCTAGGGTCTCACTTCCCTACTCAGACACCTCATCAGCCTTTTACTTTACCAAAGCACACCACAGGTAGTAATTCCCCATGGTGGAGACCCTCTCATACCCTTAGGGTGAGGGATAGCTTAGTGGACCATAAGACAGGGGTAACCATGCTAGTGCAGGTACTTCCTTATATGGCCACTTAGTCAATAAAGGCTCAACTGGCCAAGGTTAGCCTTATCTCCGTTCGTTTGGGGGGGTTATGTAGGAAGGTGGAATCTGACTACATGGTTGCCCCAACTTTTTTTCTGGTGTATTGATAGTTTTTGACTTAGTTTGGCTGTGAACCTGCTATTCAGGTCCCCAGCCTATCTGCTTTCTCTTATAAATTGATTCCATGTACTTTAGGTACACCACAGATTGGATTCTGGAGTGCCCTCATAAGTCCCTAGTATATGGTATACTATGTACCCAGGGCATAGGTACCCCAGAGGCTGAAGCATGTATTGTGCCACCCCTGGAAGGCCCTCCAAAATGACACCACAGGACTGCTACAGCAGCCTGAGTAAGGTGGTGCATGCACCCCTTACAGAGATATAGGTTCACTATATCTCACCTATCACTGCACATAGAAACCTATCAGTCACCCCTATGGCAGGCCTTATCAATCCAGAAGGCAGGGTGCTTGGTTTTATGTGAGAGGGTGCCCATGCATGAGCAGAGCCCCTCTGCAGCCTTCGGAATCTCCTCTCCGGGGTTGTCTGTGGTGCAGCCTGACCATATACTCTTAAGTGCATTATATCCCCGCGGTAAATGCTAACTTTGGGATGGTTGCAGGGAAACATGTCGTGTTTGGTGTCAAACACCTTGGAATCATACCCCCACACCAGTAACTGGTGTGGGGGAGTATGATCCCACCCTTCTAGAGGGAGAGACATGACAGCACCGGTATACCCGGTACCAACTAAACAGAGCCTGGCATCACAAAATGGATGCTGCAGCCACAGACACGAGTTGGCCTCCTGCTGCTGACCGAAACTCCGGCAGGGGAGGCCTGGACAATAGGTTTCCTGTCACAGGGAGGTGTTACCACCTCCCAGACAGGCCTTAGTGGATTGGGGCTGGGTGGGTGCACTCCAAGAGTGCTTTGAAGTCCTGCACTGGGGGCACATTTGGTGTCCTCGTGCATACCCCAGTTCAAACCGGTTGCAGGGGCTGCCAGTCCCTGCTCTGGCGTGAAACTGGACAAAGGAAATGGGTGTAGCCACCCCTCTTTCCAAACCCTCCCATAGGTGGGTCCACAGAGTTAGTCCAAACCCTTCCTTGGGTATAAGATAGGAACCCCTGGCAACAGGACTTTAGATATCCCTGGATGAAACTCTGCAACTGAATCCTGGAACTTTGACGCTCTACTAAAGACTAGAGGACTGAAGAAATCTCCCTTGGGGTCAAGGAGTGACCCCCCTGCTTGGCAGGCACCAACAAAGCATTTGCCGGTCTGCATCTCTGAAGCTCCCGCCGGACTCCGAAGTACTTGCAGCCCAGGAAGAGGATTTCCAGACTTTTCAGAGGCCAACCCGAGAACCCAGCAAAGCTGAGACCCGCAGCCCTCACGAGTGACGTGGAACCGGAACCCCTGGACACCATGCACATTTGCTAGTGCATCAACTTTTCGACAACTCTTGAAGTCCTGCTTTCGGTTACGAGTAGCCCAGGCCCCAAGCACCATTTGCACTGAAGATTGTGAGCCTACACTCCACGAGTGTTCCGTGGGCCCGCTGCTTGCATTTCCGCTTGAGGCTCCTTCGCGATCCCTGGTCCATCGACTGGTGAGTCCCTGTGAAGACAACTCTGATTTTCTTTGGGCTTCCCTGGTTGCTCCAGACGTGCCCAGACTCCCCACCAAGTGGTGAGTCCCTCAGACCTTGCTGGTCTGCACAGAAGCATCTTTCTTCTTTCTGCGTGGGTTGCTGTTGCCAAGGCTTGTTGTGCTCAATCCGGACACTAACGCTAGAGTACTCAACATCCTTCATGGAAAAGCTCGAATCCAGCTCCTGGTCATCGTCGACGCCTCCTGGTCCTCGTGGCTGAAGAGTCAAGCTTCACCTCTTTCACCTGAAGCACCCGACATCGGTGGGCATTCGCCTATCGTGCCCCTGGTCACTGGCAAGTGACCCAGACTCTGTCCCCTCTGCTTTCAGGTTCCTCTCATCTCTGATCCAGGCTTGGATCTCTTCGGACACTTCGCATCTTCCCGTCAGCAGCACTTCCTTGTAGGCTGCCATTGAAATCGACGACGCGACCCGACACCATTCGACACCTATGCACCCGGCTTCCCTGGGTGAGGTAACTCGAGTACTCCGGTGCTCCCATGGGTGGTGACCCTAGAACTGTCTAAGTCCAAGAGGGTTTGGTCCTAATCCATTTCTAAGTGTCCTTAAACTCTAAAACTCTAACCGCGACTTTCCCATAGACGATAACGGAGCTCGCGGCTGTGTTCACACACTGCACACAGCCCCCGTGGGTCCCCTGTGTCACTACCTTGAGTGTTTCCGTGGGGTCCCGGCAATTCTACAGGCTCTAGGCCTTGTGTCTACTTAAGTCGTGGTTCTTATACCACTTTCTTAATATATGGTTTGGTACGCCCCTAGGGCTAATCGTATATTGTGCTAATTTACTGTGCTATTTGACTTGTAACTTGTGTACTTTGACCTCTAGCCTCATAAAGAGACTATTGGGTAGTGTTTAGTAATAAATACATATATTTTATATATATACCTGGTGTGGTTCTCATTTCATTTGGTCATTCACGAGATTATAACTGGTAAAACAAACAGCTTAACACTCCTTCAAGACTTAGCCTGAAGGCTGCTCTCCATAGCTACCACTAGGATAGCTTTCAATAAAGGTTGTCTTTAAACCTATCATCAATAAAGGTCGTTTGGACTGGTGCAAGGTGCCCACTATAACTAGTGGACAGCATATGCCAGGCAAACTTCTCACATTGGTGTGCAGCGGTTGGATTCAAGTTTGCCTTTGTTTTACCAGATAATCTCAAGTGTGTGGCTAACTGAAAACCACTAAAGGTACCTCAGGTACATATAAATTCAACCTTAGAAATACAGTATGTTCTACTGAACTTAGAGTTGTGTGTCAAGGGCTTAGCACACCCTTTCTACAACTCAAGAGAGTTTAGTAGGCCACACTAGAGTAGGTAGTGCATACACCACACCTCACTAGTGATGTCCTCAGGGCCAGGAACCAGTAGGTCCCTGCCAGAAGCCAGTGGGCTTCTACCCTCCAAGTATGACAACCTCCCATTCGTGGAATTGAGAGAATTGTGCAAGACTAGGAAGCTGAAGACAGGCAAAAGTGCCAACACCCAACGTCTCATGGAGATGCTTCTGCTGGATGATCTCAGAAGACCCCCAGGGTCTGAAGGGGTAGGCAGACAGGGTGGGGCAGAAGATGAGGAAGGGACCAGGGGTGAAGAAACCCAACACCTGACCTCTGAAACTGGCCAGGAAGATGACAATGATCTTGACCTGGAAAATCCAGCTCCTCCTGCAGATGAGGAGGAGGACCAGAATGGCCTCCCCTTTGTCCCACCAGGAAGAGTTGTGAGTGTGCCTAGAAGGTCCAGATCTCCTTCTCAGGAATCTAACCATTCTGACACCTCAGTAGGGACCTCTGTTTCCTCTCATAGGAGGGAATCCTCTCATGAAAGGTAAGAGAGACTACTCAAGTATGGAGAAGCTCAGCTTAGGATCGGAAGAGAGCAGTTGGCTATAGACAGGGAGTCCCTAGAGCTTCATAGACAAAGAAGAAAGTTGGGACTAGAGTCCCATGGTGGCAGCAACCTCCCTAGTGGTAGGGAAAGGTCTTATGACCATAGAAACCTGAGCAAGATTGTCACTCCCTACCAGAGTGGGGATGACATCCACAAATGGATTACTGCACTGGAAAGGGCCTATAAAGTTCAGAGGGTCCCCCAGGAGCAGTGGGCAGCAATCTTGTGGCTCTCCTTTGCAGACAAAGGTAGAGACAAGCTCCTCACTGTAAGAGAAGAGGATGCTGACAATTACAAAGTCTTGAAGAGTGCTCTGATAGATGGGTTTGGCCTAACCACTGAACAGTATAGGTTGAAGTTCAGAGACACCCAAAAGGCTCAGACTCAAGACTGGGTTGACTTTGTAGATTGTGCTACTAAGGATCTGGAAGGTTGGATACATGGCAGCAAGGTGCATGACTTTATAGGATTGTACAATTTGATTATGAGGGAGCAGATCCTTAATAATTTCAAAACCAGCTTTTACACCAGTACCTGGTGGACTCTGATCTGACCTCTCCCCAAGAATTGGGAAAGAAGGCAGACAAATGGGTCAGAACCAGGGTGAGGCCTAAGAATCAGGGTGGTGACCAGAAGAAAGATTCTACCAAGTCCCAAGAGAAAGGTGGGGATAAATCTAAGGATAAGTCCACTACAGGGCCCCAAAAGTCCTCTTCTGGGGGGGGGGGGGCCCGAACTCCTCCCTCTCCTGAAAAAAACCCATATTGCCATGTCTGTAAAAAGCCTGGACACTGGAAAACTGATCCCAGTTGCCCCAGGATTGGCAATAAAGAAAATGTTCCTCCAACAAATACTACCACCCCTCCTGGTACTACCAGTAGTAATCCCCCAGTTGGGAATAGTGCACCCAAAAGTTAGGTGCTTTTGCAAGGGGAACAGAGGTGGGCCCTAGTTTAGACAGGACCCCCTCAACAGACTCCTCTGACTCTGATGGTGGTATAGGATTTGCCACCTTTACCATGGGTCCCAATGCATTGGGCAGGTACAGACTGGAGCCAATGATTAATGGTCAGAAAGCTGTGGCATTCAGGGACACAGGGGCTAGTGTCACCATGGTGGCAGGGAAACTAGTCCCCCTCACCAGCTTTTACCTGAGTTTAAATACCAGGTGACCAACATTGATGGTGTCAGAACAGATTACCCCATGGCCATAGTCAATCTCAGCTGGGAAGGGGTCACAGGCCCAAAAAGAGTGGCAGTGTCCCCAACCTTGCCTGTAGATTGCCTGATGGGCAATGATCTAGAAATTTCAGCCTGGGCTGAAGTTGAATACCAAGCCCATCTGAGAATGCTGGGCATCCCTGAGAAAGTTAGGGGGGCTGTGATGGCCACAGCCCCACCCCAGGAAAATTTTGGAGTGATGGAGCCTGGAAGAATGGCCCACTCTCCTCCACAAGAGAGCACAAGGGTTGAAGAAAAGTCTTCTTCCCCCAGACTATAGGTAAGGGTCAGCCTCCTCAGGGAACTGATCCTACCCCTAGTGAAGGAACTGCCACAGAGGTAGTCAGGCCTGGCCTGGCAACCCCTCTGATGGTAGGGGACCCTTCCAAGGTGGTACCCAGTCTGGAGCAGGTAACCTGCCCCTCTCTACCCTGCCTCAGTCAGCCCAAGGCTGCAGAGGTCAGGGAGGTCAGTGGACCCCACAGGGCCCCCTGTCCAGAGGAACCCCCCCATCAGCAGATTAGGGGCACCCAGTCTAGTAGCCCTAGCCAGGTGAAAATTCCTCAACACACTGAGGGATCCCCCATACCTTTGTGTAGGAACCTCCCCCAGAAGGACTCTGTTAAGCAAGGGCAAACCTGGGACCAAAAGGTTCCAAACCTGCCATGTCCCTCCAGTGTTCCATCCAAACGGACCCAACCCCCAGCTGTAGGCAGCCAAAGGTTGACCCTTAGAGCAAAGTGCAACTCAGTCATGGAAAGACAGGCATACATGGTGACCAGTGATCTGAGGAAGCTGAGACCAACTTTCCTAGGGTCTCACTTCCCTACTCAGACACCTCATCAGCCTTTTACTTTACCAAAGCATACCACAGGTAGTAATTCCCCATGGTGGAGACCCTCTCATACCCTTAGGGTGAGGGATAGCTTAGTGGACCATAAGACAGGGGATAACCATGCTAGTGCAGGTACTTCCTTATATGGCCACTTAGTCAATAAAGGCTCAACTGGCCAAGGTTAGCCTTATCTCCTTTCGTTTGGGGGAGGTTATGTAGGAAGGTGGAATCTGACTACATGGTTGCCCCTACTTTTTTTCTGGTGTATTGATAGTTTTTGACTTAGTTTGGCTGTGAACCTGCTATTCAGGTCCCCAGCCTATCTGCTTTCTCTTATAAATTGATTCCATGTACTTTAGGTACACCACAGATTGGATTCTGGAGTGCCCTTATAAGTCCCTAGTATTTGGTATACTATGTCCCCAGGGCATAGGTACCCCAGAGGCCTACCAGGGGCTGAAGCATGTATTGTGCCCCCCCTGGAAGGCCCTCCAAAATGACACCACAGGACTGCTACAGCAGCCTGAGTAAGGTGGTGCATGCACCCCTTACAGAGATATAGGTTCACTATATCTCACCTATCACTGCACATAGAAACCTATCAGTCACCCCTATGGCAGGCCTTATCAATCCAGAAGGCAGGGTGCTTGGTTTTATGTGAGAGGGTGCCCATGCATGAGCAGAGCCCCTCTGCAGCCTTCGGAATCTCCTCTCCGGGGTTGTCTGTGGTGCAGCCTGACCATATACTCTTAAGTGCATTATATCCCCGCGGTAAATGCTAACTTTGGGATGGCTGCACGGAAACATGTCATGTTTGGTGTCAAACACCTTGGAATCATACCCCCACACCAGTAACTGGTGTGGGAGTATGATCCCACCCTTCTAGAGGGAGAGACATGACAGCACCGGTATACCCGGTACCAACTAAACAGAGCCTGGCATCACAAAATGGATGCTGCAGCCACAGACACGAGTCTGGCCTCCTGCTGCTGACCGAAACTCCGGCAGGGGAGGCCTGGACAATAGGTTTCCTGTCACAGGGAGGTGTTACCACCTCCCAGACAGGCCTTAGTGGATTGGGGCTGGGTGGGTGCACTCCAAGAGTGCTTTGAAGTCCTGCACTGGGGGCACATTTGGTGTCTTCGTGCATACCCCAGTTCAAACCGGTTGCAGGGGCTGCCAGCCCCTGCTCTGGCGCGAAACTGGACAAAGGAAATGGGTGTAGCCACCCCTCTTTCCAAACCCTCCCATGGGTGGGTCCACAGCGTTAGTCCAACCCCTTCCTTGGGTATAAGATAGGAACCCCTGGCAACAGGACTTTAGATATCCCTGGACGAAACTCTGCAACTGAATCCTGGAACTTCGACGCTCTACTAAAGACTAGAGGACTGAAGAAATCTCCCTTGGGGTCAAGGAGTGACTCCCCTGCTTGACAGGCACCAACAAAGCATTTGCCAGTCTGCATCTCTGAAGCTCCCGCCGGACTCCGAAGTACTTGCAGCCCAGCAAGAGGATTTCCAGACTTCTCAGAGACCAACCCGAGTCCCCAGCAAAGCAGAGACCCGCAGCCCTCACGAGTGACGTGGAACTGGAACCCCTGGACACCGTGCACATTTGCTAGTGCGTCAACTTCTCGACAACTCTTGAAGTCCTGCTTTGGGATACTTGTAGCCGAGGCCCCGAGCACCATTTGCACCAAAGATTGTGAGCCTACACTCCACGAGTGTTCCGTGGGCCCGCTCCTTGCATTTCCGCTCGAGGCTCCTTCGCGATCCCTGGTCCGTCGACTGGTGGGTCCCTCTGAAGGCAATTCTGATTTTCTTTGGGCTTCCCTGGTTGCTCCAGACGTGCCCTGACTCACCTCTGACTCCCCACCGAGTGGTGAGTCCCTCAGACCTTGCTGGTCTGCACAAAAGCATCTTTCTCCTTTCTGCATGGGATGCTGTTGCCAAGGCTTGTTGTGTTCAATCCAGACACCAATGCTGCAGCACTCGACATCCTTCGTGGGACAGCTCGAATCCAGCTCCTGGTTGTCGTCGACGCCTCCTGGTCCTCGTGGCTGAAGAGTCAAGCTTCACCTCTTTCACCTGAAGCACCCGACATCGGTGGGAATTCGCCTATCGTGCCCCTGGTCACTGGCAAGTGACCCAGACTCTGTCCCCTCTGCTTTCAGGTTCCTCTCATCTCTGATCCAGGCTTGGATCTCTTCGGACACTTCGCATCTTCCCGGCAGCAGCACTTCCTTGCAGGCTGCCATTGAAATCGACGACGCGACCCGACACCATTCGACACCTATGCACCCGGCTTCCCTGGGTGAGGTAACTCGAGTACTCTGGTGCTCCCGTGGGTGGTGACCCTAGAACTGTCTAAGTCCAAGAGGGTTTGTTCCTAATCCATTTCTAAGTGTCCTTAAACTCTAAAACTCTAACCGCGACTTTCCCAAAGACGATAACGGAGCTCGCGGCTGTGTTCACACACTGCACACAGCCCCCATGGGTCCCCTGTGTCACTACCTTGGGTGGTTCCTTGGGGTCCCGGCGATTCTACAGGCTCTAGGCCTTGTGTCTACTTAAGTCGTGGTTCTTATACCACCTTCTTAATATATGGTTTGGTACGCCCCTAGGGCTAATCGTATATATTGTGCTAATTTACTGTGCTATTTGACTTGTAACTTGTGTACTTTGACCTCTAGCCTCATAAAGAGACTATTGGGTAGTGTTTAGTAATAAATACATATATTTTATATATATACCTGGTGTGGTTCTCCTTTCATTTGGTCATTCACGAGATTATAACTGGCAAAACAAACAGCTTAACACTCCTTCAAGACTTAGCCTGAAGGCTGCTCTCCATAGCTACCACTAGGATAGCTTTCAATAAAGGTTGTCTTTAAACCTATCATCAATAAAGGTCGTTTGGACTGGTGCAAGGTGCCCACTATAACTAGTGGACAGCATATGCCAGGCCAACTTCTCACAGGGTATACCGGTGCTGTCATGTCTCTCCCTCTAGAAGGGTGGGATCATACTCCCACACCAGTTACTGGTGTGGGGGTATGATTCCAAGGTGTTTGACACCAAACACAACATGTTTCCTTGCAGCCATCCCAAAGTTAGCATTTACCGCGGGGATATAATGCACTTAAGAGTATATGGTCAGGCTGCACCACAGACAAACCCGGAGAGGAGATTCCAAAGGCTGCAGAGGGGCTCTGCTCAGGCATGGGCACCCTCTCACACAAAACCAAGCACCCTGCCTTCAGGATTGATAAGGCCTGCCATAGGGGTGACTGATAGGTTTCTATGTGCAGTGATAGGTGAGATAGAGTGAACCTATATCTCTGTAAGGGGTGCATGCACCACCTTACTCAGGCTGCAGTAGCAGTCCTGTGGTGTCATTTTGGAGGGCCTTCCAGGGGTGGCACAATACATGCTTCACCCCCTGGTAGGCCTCTGGGGTACCTATGCCCTGGGTACATAGTATACCATATATTAGGGACTTATAAGGGCACCCCAGAATCCAATCTGAGGTGTACTTAAGGTACATGGAATCAATTTAGAGAGGAAGCAGCTAGGCTGGGGTCCTGGATAGCAGGGCCCCAGCCAGACTAAAGTCGAAAACAGTGATACACCAGCAAAAAGTGGGGGTAACCATAAGAGGCAGATCCTACTCTCCTACAGGTGGGAGCACACTGCTTCACCTCCCAGCACAGTTCGCCCCTTAGCATTATGGTAAATGCAGTTCTTAGTACATGCTTACTTGAGATTTTACTGGAGTGTTCCACCAAAGTTGGTGCAGGTTAGTGCTGTACATCTCTAGACACGTGTTTCTGGATTTCATCCATCATCAGTAGAGATAAAAACGAATTTTATATGGGGTTGCTGAGCAGGCTGCCACAATCCTTACAGGTCTCTGTACCTCTCACAGGCGCACAGGTGCATCTCCATATATTGTCAGCTCAATGGCTCAAGGGAGCCTTTTCAAAACAGGAAGGGGTGGGAGCACACTGCTTCACCTCCCATCACAGTTCACCCCTTAGCATTATGGTAAAGGTAGTTCTTAGTACATGCTTACTTGAGATTTTACTGGAGTGTTCCACCAAAGTTGGTGCAGGTTAGTGCTGTACATCTCTAGACACGTGTTTCTGGATTTCATCCGTCATCAGTAGAGATAAAAACGAATTTTATATGGGGTTGCTGAGCAGGCTGCCACTATCCTTACAGGTCTCAGTACCTCTCACAGGCACACAGGTGCATCTCCACAAGCTCGTCAGCTCAATGGCAGATGAAATCCAGAAACACGTGTCTAGAGATGTACAGCACTAACCTGCACCAACTTTGGTGGAGCACTCCATTAAAATCTCAAGTAAGCATTTATTATGAACTGCATTTACCATAATGCTAAGGTGCGAACTGTGCTGGGAGGTGAAGCAGTGTGCTCCCACCCCTTCCTGTTTTGAAAAGGCTCCCTTGAGCAATTGAGCTGACGAGCTTGTGGAGATGCACCTGTGCGCCTTTGAGAGGTACTGAGACCTGTAAGGATTGTGGCAGCCTGCTCAGCAACCCCATATAAAATTCGTTTGTATCTCTACTGATGACAGTTGAAATCCAGAAACACGTGTCTAGAGATGTACAGCACTAACCTGCACCAACTTTGGTGGAACACTCCAGTAAAATCTCAAGTAAGCATGTATTACGAACTGCATTTACCATAATGCTAAGGGGCAAACTGTGCTGGGAGGTGAAGCAGTGTGCTCCCACCCCTTCCTGTTTTGAAAAGGCTCCCTTGAGCCATTGAGCTGACGAGCTTGTGGAGATGCACCTGTGCGCCTGTGAGAGGTACTGAGACCTGTAAGGATTGTGGCAGCCTGCTCAGCAACACCATATAAAATTCGTTTTTATCTCTACTGATGACAGATGAAATCCAGAAACACGTTACTAGAGATGTACAGCACTAACCTGCACCAACTTTGGTGGAACACTCCAGTAAAATCTCAAGTAAGCATGTATTACGAACTGCATTTACCATAATGCTAAGGGGCGAACTGTGCTGGGAGGCGAAGCAGTCTGCTCCCACCCCTTCCCATATATATATATATATATATATATATATATATATATATATTCTGCGTTTGTACATTTTCAAGAAACCAAACGGAGCGGACACCTTGCGGTTTGCTTCTTTTCTTTATTCAGCTTCAGCCACTTCAGCCATTACGCGTTTCGGCCGCAGCAATGGCCTTGGTCACATGATAGGTACTTGTCATTACGTGCTATTTACTGCCGTTTTTCAAAGGGTATAGAAAAAAGACTATGCCCTTGCATAACTATGTACATAAAACAATTGTAAATTCATTGCAATGTTACATGATTGTGAATGAGTATCCTTTGTATGATAATGTTTTTCATATATACATTATTTTTTCTCTTTTTCTCAAAATAAAGGATTCGGTTTTTAAATTTCAACATGAGTGAATATATACATTTTGTTTCATCCCGGCATAGTGCCTGATAATTATTTCATTGTGCGTTGATCTCACGTCATAATACACGGCAAGTGTGTAGTATCCTGCTCATGTTATTGTTCTGCCATTTTCACCAGCTGCTCAGCCAGTGTGAATGTGCTGTGTGCTGCATGGAATGTTGGCGTGATGATGCGTATTGGAATGTTGGGTGCCTGTGAGGTGAAGTGTGATAGTTGGAGAATGGGCTGAGCAGGAGGCAGGCTGCTCCTGGTGGGGCTGCTTCACAAGAACTTAACTACCTGCTTCACAAGATCTTATCTACATGTAACCTACTTCAATAAATCTACTTAACCTCATCCTACCTGCGTGGACCTTCATTACTACATTATTTTGGCGACGAGTTGGTGACGACTACCTACGTGCTACAAACGGATTTCAGAGACCTGGCAAACAAAGGAGGACCTGAAGATGGAGCAAACTACAGAGCCTACAGATGCTGGCAACACAAAGTACAAGAGGAGGTATCCACAGGAAAGGAAAAACTCCAAAGAAGATACAAGGGAGTTCTACACAGAACAACAAAGACGTCTACAAGAAAGAAAGAAGTTCTTCACAGTAAAGCAAAGAAGTCAACAAGATACAAGTAAAGAATGAAGCACTACGCCTATCAGCCCCACCAGTGTCATCACCATCTGACAGCACCAGCCCAGGCGTGCCGTGCTCATCTGGATCACTTACTTGGGACTTTGAATTTGACAAGCAGTCATTCTGTCATCAAGCTTACCAACCTACAGCTTGTTGTCCTTGTGGACATCCGAAAACTTCACGGAGTTTGGGAAAACGATTCCAGTCATCAAGTATGGGAAGAATGGTCTATTCCCACTATCTTTCACAGTGACACTGCGCTTTTGAATTCTGTCTACTACAGAGTGTTTGTTGCTGGCTACAACCTACCACTACGGTGTTTCGTTGTTTGGAGACACGTACCTGCACAGTGTCAAGATGTGTTTTTGGAGGTCAGTGAGCTTTTTTGCTGTATCAACTTGTTTCAGCTCAGGTACATCAGCCCATCCGGGCTAGGGAACATTCTTTTGCAAAGTTTTTTTGGCCTCCAACTGCCTGTGATGGTGTTCAAATATTGAGAAGTTGTTCAGCTGAGACATTTTACAAGATGGACAAGCGTCTGTGTCTCCTCTAGAAAAGGTCTTGCTCGACATGTTGGCAACAAGCTGTCTTGGATCGTGTCTGTCACCGTGGGCGATGTGGTGAATGACCTGTTTCCTGACAAACCAACAAAGTTTGTGGTGTTTATTTTATGCCTACGTTTGTGTTTGCATCAACTGGAGCGGGACATTTCTGGTGAGTCCGATTTTGTCCATGTTTGTTTCCCTCATTTGGGACATGGTTTCTATTGGGCCGTTAAACCGCTGCTATGCGGTTTCCTTTGAATGACACTTAACGGTTTCAGCGCGCAATGACATACCTTTGTTTTCGTCGCGCAAAGCCGCTGTGTCATCTTCTACGTTGCTGGGAATCTTCCCGAGCTGCTGAAGGACGCTGTACAACCTGTACAGGCCGAGAGCCAGCCGGCACAGCGTCCCGTACGTGCCGCCATGTTTTGCGCTGTGTTTCATCCCAACTCCTACAGGCAGGCATTCAAACACTTGGCTGTTCCCGTTCTTCCAACATACTCTGCCTCCACAGCTCAACGAGTATCTTCCAGTTAGCGTACAGAAGGATATTCAAGACTGGAGGAATCCTGGGAAAGTTCAATTAAGGTCAAGTTTATATTGTACTGATAACGGAATTTTGTTAAAATCCCGGGATGGAGAGATGTTCCCTCAGTACATTCTAATTTTACAAAAATATTGCCCACCTTTTAAGACACGCTACATACTGGTAATGGAAAATTTCATTACTGCATTGTTCCAAGAAATCAGCAAGTGTTGCTGGAGGGGCGATTTTCATCAGACGTTCAAAGGAAACCCTCATTCCAACTTTGGGCAATTATCACTTTACATTTTGTGCGTTACACCACAGAGTGTGCTGGGACTTTACATAACTTTATTTGTCAACTAGTACGCTAGGAAGTCTTTCCATTGTCAAATTGTTTGGATTCGTTTATATGGGTCTCTTGTCCTGGCAAAACATAGCTACATAGCATGTTACGTATCTTATGTGGGATGGCAATGGGTACTAGCCCCATTTACTCACTATACATTTGCCTTAAATGGGTGTTTTTCCCATTTACTCTTGTTCAAGTTGTGTTCACCCTTCTCTCAGGGTACCTGCATATGGGTTTTCAGTCCCATTATCAGTTTCTTACCTTCCTCTGTTCAGAGGGTAGGTCATGGGTTTCTGTCCCATTTACATTAGGTCACCACCCTCTTGTCAGAGGGTAGGTCATGGGTTTCAGTCCCATTTACATTAGGTAACCACCCTTATGTCAGGGGTAGGACATGGGTCTTAGTCCCATCTTCTCGTACATTGTTACCCTCACACAGGGTGTGTCTTATTGGGTTCAGTCCCATTCACATTAGCCTACGCCCTCGTGCCAGGGGTAGGACATGGGTGTCGGTCCCATTTAAATTAGCTTTCGCCCTAATGTTGGGGGTAGGTGATGGGTTTTAGTCCCATCTTCACGTACCAGTCGTACACTGTTACCTTCACATAGGGTGTGTCTTATTGGGTTCATTTCCATCGTCTACATTATTTATCCCCGTTTGGGGTACAGTTTATTTTAAGTCTACACTAAGACTTTGCTGTTATTTTCTCGCAATGTTATGCTTTTATTATGTTACCATGTCGATTTGAAAACGCAACGTTATGCTTACATCTTATTTCATTGTCAATTTGAAAATGGGGGAGGATGAATTATACTAATTGTATTTTCTTCTCATCTTCTCTGTTTTCTCTCCTGTCCAGTTCCCCACGTGATGTTACTTTTTCTTTTCATCCTTGGTATCATTGGAAGGCACATCAGATTTCGAGACTATGTATTGTTATCAACACTATGGTCATCATTTTATGCATAAATCTGCAAATCCTAGACCTGTGTTCACATACCACCACTGGGAACATTGTCCAACACCGCCGAAAGGCAGTTCAAAAACATTTACACAGAAATTTCCATATTTTTCAGGGTTTAATATGTCTGACCCAGCCTCATATTATTATAATGTTGCACCAACATCAGCACAGAAAAATATGTTAACAAACACCAAACAGATTTACTCTGCTTCCTTTATTGCCCAGTTGTCCGAACAAGATTTCGACTTGTGGAAAGACATCATAGACCTAAAATCAGTCTGAGGTACTAGAGAATGGAAGGTGCAGGGAACAGAAGCTTTGTTTAGAGCATGCCTCATCCCTCAACAAATCATGTTTTTGAACGAGACAGTGCAACAGACGTCTTGCCTTGGATTAGCCAAGAACAAAGACTTGAACACACCTCGGATGCCGACTCCATCACACACCGAGGGCAACATAACATCACAGGAAGAAATTACAGTAGATGACATCATACAATACAACAGATCAGACCAAGATTGGAAAAAATGGTTGATTTGGCCCACAGACACTAATAGTTGTCAGGCAAGATTCATGGGTAAAGCCGAAGGGTTTAGTATCCATAGGCCAGATCCACATTATGTACAGAGACAACATCCAGGGGTAGTGACATCCTACAATGTTGGGAAGTTGTGCCTTGATTGGCTAAAAACCTCAACACTCACACAGGTGAAACAACACTTATCCTTACTGTCACAGGATGTGGATCTTAGGGATTTTTTATTGGGTCCCAGGAAGCCACGTCAGAAACATTTCTATTAAGCTGTCTATAATGAAATGTGGAAAATATCACAACAAGAGGCCGCAGAGAGACTACGAGAGATAGACCGTATAAATCTAGAAAAATCTCTAGTAGTGGTAGACAATGGGTTAACTACATTGACCTCCAAGATATATTCCTTAGGCAACATTGTATCTTCTGCGATAGACATACTAGAACAAGATTTGGCCATATTACAACACGGGCAATTACAGTTACGTTCTATTATGTGTTAAGCTGGACGCTGCAATCTTTGCATGCAGGCTACGTGCCTTGGCGTTATATCAACAGTACGTCTCTGTTTTCTGAATACAATACAACAGATAAACAGATAGAAATGGCACAAAGGGGAGCTAAATATACAATGCTGCGTATCGAAAAACTGGATAGATTAGCATTTACAGTGGCAGAATCACCGTCCACAGATTGGCTAATCCATGGCCACATAGCTCTACCGGTCACTACTTTTCAGTTTCAATATTGCCTTGAACAAAAGCAAGTAGGCAGATATGACGAAATGGGTAAGGAATACATTAAGGAATCATGGGTATTACCATACAGATTTCGATGCCGGAGTGGGGATCGAGAAGTGTTTCTAAGCGGTACAAACTGTGAGAACGCTTTAAGTGGATCACTCATATGCCAGGATATAATGCTGCATGGGGCTTGTAATGGTTCTGTGGCAAACCTGTCCTGTCATTTGAGGGATGCCCCAGCTGCAGTGATTACTCCAGCATTTAGGCTACTTTCAAATGGGAGTTACTTGATGCTGAACAGTCAAGGCTGCTGTGGCATGCTCCCGGGCATCGCATATCTGGTAACTGTGAGCTCCAGGGTTTCTTGTTGTACGCAAGTATTGTTTCCACCGACACATACAGTCAGGGAGGCGCCGTTATGGACTTCACTGAATGTTTCTTTAATACGGTTTGATACTCTAAGCAGAATGAAAGCCATGCTTCTACAGAAGTCTGTGCCCTTAACCTCCGCTTGAGAGACTTTTGATCTCTAGATCGCAAGATCTTCGGCAGAGATACAGGCGCTCATTCATACAAACTGCCCTTTCCATTTCGCAGAAATGGTGAATCATATCTTTAACATGTCTGATACGACAGGCATTGTCCACCTATTTAAGACCATAGGTTCTGGACTTCTGAGCACCTTTCAGACGGTACTTGGAGTTATACCAAACTTCATACATTCCGTATTTGGAAGCATCTTTGGAGGACTCCCTCTCATCCTGTTCCTAGCAGCAGGTATCCTGATTATTTTATATTTACTACGCAGTGGACGTCCCAGTCACCAAGGAGATGGAAAAAGCACTCCTGGAGCGTAAATACCGTGACCGCATGGTACAACATCTAGGCACCCCTCGCCTAAGGGAACTAAGTGCATCTTGGTTCTTGTCATTTCGACCAGTCTGGATGGACTGCATCTTACCTGTCCTCCGATGCCTGTTTTGCGGAGAAAAATGCCTGTTAGACCTGTGTTTGACACTCCCATCATGTGCGCAACCGGACGTGAATGCGTTACTGGACCCGATAACGGCCCATGTTCTGCAGTGTCCTCAGCGTATTCCAATGTTGATGGTGGCATTCCTTGAGCCACCGCAGGTAGTAACTGCACCTGTTGGTAGAAACACCGGCTCCTCCACTGACACCCAGGCTTTGGACGGCCCACAGGCTGCCCCAGCACCGGCTGCGGACAGCGTGGAACATCATCTGTGCTCAATTGACACACTCTGCTAGGTGTTACAGGGGCCGTCTACTGCGGAAGCAAGCAACGGAAATGTTGCGTCTACCAGCCAGGACAAATAAACAATTGACTCATTTGGCTCGTCGTGTGCTGGAAGAAATTCGCCCTTTTCTAAACAAGCTCAATTTTGGAATTATGAAACTAAATTTACATTCCTTTCATTTTTTGGGCATACATGGCTTTTTAATGCTTATAGTGGTTCGGACTATAATTACGGACACTTTTAGAGCTAGGGCTTGAAAAGTTTTCTTTTTACATTTCGTAAGTTTTTAGAATTTTAATTTAGAAGTTTTTAAAAAAAATTTACCTAAAGAGATGTTTTTATAAACTTTGTGCGTACCACTATCTAGTTATGCTAGTAGTACAGTTATAGGTTACATATGTCGTCCAGTCAGAAGAGGAGTGGGTGTTATATTCCATATAGGTACCCTATATAGGCGCAGGTAACACTGCAACCTTTCACCTATATCCTTCCCTACATTACATACATAACGGTTCTTAGGCACTGACCTTTTACCTAGATATGACACTGCATTCAGAACGCGGGTTTTTCCCTGGTTTGATTCTCATACATTATGCATGAGGCTTCTTGGAAGCACAGCAGGACTAACAGTAGAATTACCATCTCCGGTATAATATCTCTGTATAAAGTTCAGGCCCAACGTCATCCTTTAGGCCGACACAGTAACACAGCAAGGTAGGACCCCTGTGGAGACCTATGGGTATATATACAGCACATCTTGCTTAGGAAGGGAGAGGAGACCGTGACTTCCCGGCTGACACACTGACCAGAGACGCTCAGGTTCCTGTATGCAGACGCTCCAGCTAGCAGTGGTCTAACATCCCTCGCAGGGTGTCCAACTCAAGACCAGGACGGGGTCCCACATTCTCTAAACTCTCAGGTAATGGGGTGGACTAGATCCTAGAGAGATTCTTGGCATAACACCTACACAGATGCTAGGTACATTTAGGTACATCTAGTTAGGGAGGCATCGTAGGAGTACGCACTCTTATCATGTGTTTTATGTACATGTATGTATTCATGATTTATGCAAGATGGTAGAAGTATACCATTCCTTTACTTTCATAGTATTGCTAATCATATATCTCTGCTCCTGTCTAATGGTTGTTGCAGCTCATATATTCTACACTAGAATAACAACTGTTCAATAAATACTTATTGAAACGCCCAGACTGTTTATTCTGTGTATCTCTCTGAGACAAACTAAGTGAGCACAAGTGACTAAGCGAAAGGTAGTATATTGTTTCCACGATCCTGGGGGATCAGGGTTGTCATGTTCTGAGGTTGACAGAATCTATTCTCTCCGTGATAAGAGGAGATTATAGTGGCACTGTGAGCTAGCTAATACAGACAGGCTAACGTATCCGGTGAGGGTGCACAGAATCAGTCTGCCACCAAACCCACAGTTTATGTTATCCAAACGCGCAGATCCTGTATAGGTAATGTAGGAACTACACGACACCGCAGCCTCAGTGTCCACTGACCACAGCCGATGCTACCCCCAATTATGAGAGCAGCATCAGCACACAACAGAGCCCAGTGCAAAGTCCATTAGTAAAGTCGTGAAAACGCGTATCAGAACAGTTAAAAATCACAGCCCACGCCCATCGTAACTCCCCAGTTAGCCCGTAATTGGTTACCTATACGAGCACGCGAAAGAGGTCCACCGTACTGGGTGTGAAACCGAACAAGTACCATGAAACACTTTAAATAGTCCTCCCGGTGAGCCAATTGGTCCACCCTGATGCCCACGTAGGTTAAAGAATGGACTAATCCCTTATCAACAGCAGCAGCCATCTTGTAACAGGGTCTTTCACCTTCAATCTAATTATAAACCATATTGTTAACAAGTCCCTAATCCAGATTCCATCCTCTAGCCACATTTTTGAATGTATATGAGTAAACAACATACTTCAGTCTTAAATTATCCTGTGGGCACGATGTAAATACAACAATCCTCCACGGCGGTTATCTTATGGTAGTTTCCAAAAATTATCCATCACATCATTAAAAATAAAAAGGACACGAACCTACCATCCCATAATTACGACGAGTCTTAAGCATAGATTCAACACTTCAGCCATCTCTGTCCATGCGTGTGAATAAACTGCACGGTTTTGTTCCGAGTTTCTCTGCGAGCACACTATAGATACTTAAACTATCTACGGCGGCCATCTTATAATAGGTTCTCAAGAGATTCCATACATCCTAAGTGGAGGCACAAACCAACCACCTACTCTACTTGAAATTTTGTATTGATTTAAACATGTTTGTAGATAAATTAATAAAAAGGCTATTTTTGTAATTATTTAATTGATGGCTAAGTAATTTGTGGCCTTGGAAGAGTTGTTGTTATGATGTTTAGGTCCCCAGTGGCCCATAATTTCGAAGACAGTAAGCAACCCCTCCTGTACTCGCATATCATACTGAATTTACTGATGTTCGGTACTAAATATAACTGTGTTTTATTGATACGTAGTGCATGGATCAAACCAAGGTCAATGGGAGCCCCTGCGAGGGGACTCCCATTGACCTCGAATTGATCCGTTCCTGTTGCGGGGAATAGGTCCAACCACACAAGTGTGCAAGGTTTTTATCAGAACAAGTTGGGCAATGCTGGGTTGTAGCAATTTTGTGGACTCCTGTGGATCCAGGAAATTGCATCACAGAAATTTAGGAACAATGCATGATTTCAGGCAAAGTTTGAGGCATGCACGGCATTGTGGGGAAGGAAACCTTGTGGGATTCA
Source organism: Calotriton arnoldi (assembly GCA_963921515.1). Lineage (NCBI taxonomy): Eukaryota > Metazoa > Chordata > Amphibia > Caudata > Salamandridae > Calotriton > Calotriton arnoldi. The sequence goes on from CAWUFW010011074.1 coordinate 568,661, forward strand.
TGCAAGGCACACCACCAGGGAATCCTCTGTTTCCTAGTTTTCAAACATGGCTGTGGTTGGTAAGATTACATGGGTGGTGGCTGAGCACGGCCCCAATTCCTATGGCTATCCCTATCGCGCCACATAGCACTTTAGGGCCTTTGTGTCACGGTCTCTTGGCCCATCCACACAAGTGAGGTACCATTTTTATTGGGCGACTTGGAGGAAAGCTGTGTGGTAGGAAGTGTGTGGCCCCCTGCAGATTCCAGAAGTTTTCCTTGCAGAAATGTGAAGAAAAGTCTGTATTTTTGTTAAAGTTTGAGGTTTGCATAGCATTGTGGGTAAACAAATGTTGTGTGATCCATGCGAAGCACACCACCCTGGACTCCGGTGGATGTCTAGTTTTCAGAACTGTCTGGGTCTGTTAGGTTTTGCCAGATGGCAACCTTCACAAGCCCAAAAAGTGCAGCCGTTCACCATTGCAAGTGGGACGATATTGGGAGTTAGCCACACTCTCCTGGCCCTAATGTAAAAACAACACCTAAAATAATCAAATGTCCTTGTCTGCCATTGGGATGGGATACTTTAGTCTGCAGTGGAGTAGAAAGACTGTTGAGGTTTTAGGGGTGAGGTTGGGGCCTAATGTTTGGATGGGCAAGACACACCTCATTATTTTATTAAAAAATATATATTCCTCCCAGGCAGTGGGCTTTCTGCCCGCCCAGGGCAAATTGAGGGCACACGGCCTTTCTGCCCCTGGGGGAAGGGGGAAAGACCGGTTTGTCCCTTTTGGGGGTGGGGTGTGGCCAATGCCAGAGTGCAACACCCGCACCGCTTTCTTTTGCCCGAAAGGAAAAAAATCCCTGGTGTCAGGGGGATTTTCTACCCCCCCAGGGCAAGTTTGGGGCAAGCTCCTCTATTGGAACAGGCCTCCTATGTGCCCCCAGGGGCACAGAAAGACACTGTCGACCCCACTGGGGTAAGGGTACAGCTCGATGCCAGGGTAAGCCGCCCAATCGTTTAGTTTTTTTTGGCACCATTTGAGAATTGTGGTATCTAGTGATGTTTCTGGCCCCCGAGGGGGCGGGGGCAGATTGGCGGTGAATACTCTATCTACCCCCCAGGAGGAGCAGAAAGTCTATTCGGCTTCGGGGAGGGGGGAGTGTAGGCTTATGCCCAGGGGGGCACTCTATTCCAAAAGATATTGCATAAATTCAGTCCCTAGTGTCTAGTGGACTTTCTACGCCTCTCCCCCCGTGGGCAGATCTGGGGCAATTACCCCATATGTCCCCCACAGGGCAGAAAGACTGTTGCCCCATTTAGTTGGGTGGAAAACGAAAAAATTCCCTGGTGTCTAGTGTACTTTTTGGCCCCCGGGCGGAAGATAGGGGGCAATTACACCCATCTAGCCTCCAAGGGGGGCAGAAAGACTCAAATTATAAATGTCCCCCTGGGGGAGCACAAATCCTTGCCCAAGGGGCCGCTCCCCTATCCCTGGTGGCTAGTGGGTGGATCCCTGCTTGGCGTTGCTCTCCCGTGGAGATCCCTAAGCAGGAATCCATTGGGCAGAGGTACCATTGGAAAGGGGAGATTCTTTCCAACAATACTTCTTCCATGAGAATCAGTGCTCAGGGGCTGAGATATGCTGATTCAGTGAACGCAAAACTAGCCCATCAGCTCGTTTTACTTTTACTGCAATGATGTTGCGTGCTGATCGTCACTGTAGTAAACAAAAGCAAAAAACAATCAGGCTGCTCGGAAAGCTCTACCCGAGAAGCCCGATGAAAAGACAAATAAAGGAGTCCCTCTGGTGCAGAGCACCAGAGGGGCCTTTATAACCCTCCCCAGTGTCGGCCAGCACTGGGAAGGGAGTGCAGCTGTCGGACATTGGCCGACGGCTGCACTGAGGGTTAAACGAAACCCCCGACAACACATATTGGTAATCACCTCGCTGTGTCTTAACTTTGCTAGAGCATCCTGCAGCGGACAAATCTACATATTTGTTACACTTCAACTTGTGCCAAAACAGTAGGTGGTCAGAAACAGGTCTTTGGTGGTTGAGCAGTACTTCCATGGGGTTAGTACTTGCAGACATTTGTGACGTGTGTGATTAGGATTGCGTATGACCGAGAGGAGGCTGGTTTCTAGGACAAGGGGCACTATTGGTGCATCTGTCACTTTCTCAAGCTTTCCCAGGTAATTACAGGAGGCAGAGGAGGGGGGTTGGGACTTCAGGGGAGAGGAAAGGAGAGAAGAGAGAGATAAAAGAACGCGGCAGAAGGGAGCAAAGGTGGTTTGAACATTTTTGCCAGCTCTGCTTTTGCTTCCCAGTTCGGCCCTGACTTTAAGTCAACAAGGACTAAATCTTCCAGTTAGTGGCTTTCATTTTACAATATCATTGTTTCTGGAGTATTAGTTCAAATTCACAAACTTGAGTGAACGAGGACAGCAACACCCAGAATGCATTAGGTTGTTAAACTAAAACCCAGGCTAGATTTATTAACACTTGACGCAACTCAACGCTGCAAGACAACTTGCTGCGCTGTACTAAAAGGAGAGAGGGCAGGAATGTGCTATATTTACCAAGATATGGCGCATTCCTACTCTCTCTCTCTCTCTCTCTCTCTACGCAGGCACACTGAGGGCTGCCTAGCGCAAACTCAGGCACCCTTACACCATAGTGAAACGGTGCCTACATTACAGGCAGGATTGTTTTAGTGCAAGAAGGGATACTTTCCAACACAAACACAATCCTTAGAGGCATTTTCCTCTTTCTATGCGTGCTGCAGAATGCTCGTTTTTCTGTTTCTCCCTGTTTATTTTAGAACATTCTAAGTAGGTTTTCAGTAGGTAGCATGCAGGTCAGGCCTATAACTCAGGAAAAGGGCCATTAGCAATTGTTATAGCAGTCAGCAGCAGGCTATAATGGTATAATATACACTCACCGTGATTAAATTTTGGTAGCCAATAAAACGCTCTTGATATGTCTGCGGGTCACATTCTGACTGCAATCGTGTTGCATAAAACTGCCATTCTTGGTCTTGGGTGTTCACTCCAGTTTAGTTCAGTGTGTAATCAGTCCACCTGATTGGATGCTGACTGACCAAAATGTCCGGGGTCGGTGGAAGTCACATTCCATCCTCTTTGATGTCTATAATAAGAAAGGTTTAATACTTCTCACACACAAAGCTCAATAGCTACCTGTGATGCCACTGAGAGTCTAGTGTGGTGGTACTTAACCTTTCCACTTCTGTGGACCTCTACTTAATCATTATTACGTCCAGGGACCCCCACTGAAATATTATTGGAATCTGGCGGCCCCTACTGGGTCATTACTGGATGGCGGGGATCCCGACTTAAGAAATTTGGATGATTTGACCCTCAAAACAATACACAACAAGCATTGGGAATGCAATAGGTCTCGCATTTGCTTGAGTTAGAGCTATTGGCGCTGTAAATGACAATGCATTTTTCCCATGTGTTATGGAGTGTGTGTATGTAGTATGTAGTGGAATTATGTGGGTTGCATTGGAAATGTTAGTTGTGGAATTATGCGGTGTGGAATTGTGCGGTGTGTAGTGGATTGATGTCAAGGAATTTAATGGCATGGTGTGCAGTGGAATTATGTGGATAATTATATGGTATTGAGTGTAGTGGAATTATGTGTAGTGGGATTGTGTGTTATGGAGTGTAATTATGTGGTATAGTATTCTGTGTTGTGAAATGGTATGTAGTGGAGTTTAATTATGTGGTGTGCTGTTGAATTTTGTGGCATGATGTGGAATTTTGTGGTGTTGATTGGATGTATGTGGTGTGTTGTGTAATTGTGTTGTTGAGTTGAATTATGTGGTTTGGTGTCAAATTATGTGGTGTGGATTGGAAATGTGTGGAGTTGAATTGTATGGTGTGGAACTGTATGGATAATTAACACCAACTTGTGAAAATCAGCGCACCACAGAAGCAACTGCGTTTAACAGTTACGCAAGATGACCTATGCCAAACAGCTAGTATTGAAGAACACATGCACACGAAAGCACACATTAAATGGATACAACTCTGCTACCATAACCCTAGCACACTGATCCTCAAGTTATTGGTGTGTGCATACCAGAACGATGGAGCAACCCTCAGTCCAGGCAGCAGCGAGTACTGCTGCAAAAGATATTGCAGAGAGCTGACAGCCTTGCCGCACAGAGCGCTCAACCAGGGGCTCTCCGTGCAGCACTGACAGGGGAGACTGCAGTATATGGAACTAAGCCAATGCAAATGGCGATTAGAAAAACTCCTAAGCCAAGTGGCATCCCATTTATACATGCTAGTTAGACGTCATGGGTAGACATATTGAGTGGGGCCACAATGTGAGGAAAAATAAAATCTAAATAAAAAAATGTGGCTGAACAGCACTCCAAAAATAATTAAAACCAGTTACAAAGTCTACTGAGGTGTGTTGAAAAAAGAAGGGCAGAGATCCCAGGCAAGTGGAGCAAATGAGGCAAAGTGAATACTGACAGGTGAAGAAAAAGATGAGCAGACACTTTTCGGGCAGATAAAATGGGAACGTACGGCACCAGGGTGAATTCTGAAAAGTAGATTGTAGGTGAATGGAGGAGGAGAGCGCAGTGAGGTCAAAGATGAATAGAGGAAGAGAAAAGTACCACTGCGAGTGGAGAAAAGGAGGAGCAAAAAGTACAGAGGGGAATGGAGAAAAGGAGGAACGAGTTGCCCTGAGGTCAGTGATGAAACATGAATGGTAGTAGTAGAAGGAGAAGCAGGGAATAAAGAATAGGTGCACAAAAGGAGGAGCAGAAATACTGAGATGAATGGAGAAGAGGAGGAGCAGAGAGCACAGAGGTGAGCAGGATAGCAGGGGATGTCTCTTAAGTCTTCAAGCACTTACAGTGTAATCTGATCCCTTCTGAAGTTGACGTTCAAGCCAGACGAAACCTCTCTGAAGAGCTGTGTATGGAAATATGCCCTTCCCTACCATGGCTCCTCTTTCTCACCCCTTTCCAATGCTTATTTCAGTCATGACCACAATGCTGTCAACCATCCCAAAGTATGCCTGACTACACTTTTACTGTTCATTTAATTACCATATTTCAATCACAAAATGACCAATAACGCCGCAAGCAAGCCAACAGCTGAGCACACCCTTAGCAGCAGCAAACCAAAGTGGGTGCTGTTTTCTGTTTGTTGCTTTAAAACGCACGTCCTTTAAACACAGAACATTAAGTGGTCTGGTTTGTCGTCTTGACAAAAGAACCATCTGAAAATCCCAACTGAACAGTAGTCCGAGAAATCTGCATTAACCGGCACAACGTTGGCCACAGTCTTTGCATAAGTAGAGGTTTTGGAAACCTGTTGAATGGTTTTATCTTTCGATGTGCATCAATCGTTTCATCTCTTTTGCTTTAGTGAAATGCCCCTTATTCCTTCTCACATGTAAAACGGGGTCTAGGGCAGGAGTGTGTACTAGACACCTATGAGTCTTTAAATACAGCTCCACAAGGGACACACCATCCTGCCATTTGCTTGCCAAGACACCACTGTTTCATGTGAAGCGAAGACCTGTTGTCTCGCACATGTAAACACCGCCTGCCTGCTCATTTCACAGAGTGCTCACACGGACCACGAAGCTCTTCAGACTCCTTGTTTCACGCACAGCCAAGACTAACATTCAATCATGTTGGGGACGGTTAGTGAGTTTACTGTGTTTGTGTCGGAGTGTGGTAGGAGAGCAGAAGCAGCAACGGGCCTAAAGCAACCTTTTATTAAAAGATTTCTGTAAAACAAGTAAAGTAAAGCGTAAGGAGACTGTGCTTGGCCGGTTCGTCTTAGCCTTGACCGAAAATGAGGTATTGGCTGCGTGAATGACTTAGGAGGAAGCAAAAAAGAGCAACGCAGGAGTGAACCAATGATAAGCAGCAGGCGGGATTACACACTGTATAGTGATTACAGCAGGTCTTCCAGACAGTGCATGCGCTGCCTAGGCTCGACCTAAAAATACATTCATCAAACAAATACACAAATAATTAAATGTTTTATTTAATTCACAAACAAACTAAAACATCTAAATGTTCATTTTAATGGGATGGTTGGGGCTTTTCTAAATCCAGCTGAGGCCACCCATTATGATTATATATAAACATGTACGTATATTGTGTTTATTTATCTGCACTGCTCCTATGAATCAATAAGAGGGCACAGACTTAATTTTTAGCCTCTAATGCCAATTTGCTTCACATTTACTTAACATTTTAAAATGTTAAATTTTCAATTTTGCATCTTATTTGCATACACTTTATTAATCTGTTAATATTATTTAATTGTCTATGCAGTTGCGGACACCCTGAGTAGGGTTCGCGGACCACCTGGTCTAGGGGGAAGCTACAGAAAGTAAAGTGGTCTTTTAAAGCCCTATATGCTTTCTGTTCCTGGAGGTGCTTTAATGACCCCCCCCAGAACAAGGGTAACAGTTGCAGTGCCCCAGGTACAAAATGGCAGATGCTATCCCTAGTCACCCCCAGTTCACTTCCATGGTGAGGTCGCACCCGTTCCAGGATAGGGAGATACATTTCTAGTTTTCAAGCTCTTTCTCTGCTGGGGAGGCTGGTTAGTCCTGTGGTCTCGCGAGAGTTATGTGCATGGGTAGCCCCCCCGAGCTCAGGTGGTCCCTTCATTCCCTTCCCTGCACCCCTCTCTCCAGCAACATCCAGTAAATGTTCTTTTGTTCCTGGAACGTCAAGCACCATGAGAAGTGACACCGTCACGTCACCAGGCTCCGGTGTAACACAGCGTAAATAACTGTATTTGCATGACAAGCCAGGCGGGCTCTGTCACAGACAGACAATAGTTACATAAAGTTGATACATTAATTACAGACATGCACATTGCAGATTCCAGACTATGTATTCACCAACCATGTCGTTTCGGTTGACAGACACAGACATAGTTCAGCTCTTTGGCGCTTTATTTCTGGGGTTTGACAGCTGCTGTGCAGTGTTCTTTATCCTGTGATTCAAGGAGCCTTCATCTGTCTGAGACAGACAGGGTGGGAAAGTAAGGAGGGTGTCAAAGATGTATTCAGTGCAGCTGAAGAGGGTGTGTTTACCAGTTTCAGTGTCTCCTACATTTCACTCTGCCATTTCTGTCTTCTTCAGGCTTCTCGTCTGATCCTTTAAACCAGCCTACATTCCCAGACTGGACTTGCCTTCAGTAGTTTATGACAGTTCGGCAGTGACTTGCACTTGTGACCATAGTAAGGTTTTCTGCTTGGTTGGTGTGCCATTTGAGGGACCTTTGCCTCTTTGCTGTGGTCTGTTGCTCTTTAATCCAAGTCAGAGGTGCAATGGTTTTTTCAGGGGCTCGAACAGGCCATGTAAGAGCTTCATCCTGTGTTTAATTTGACTTCTTTTGATGTCCAGCGGTACTGTGGCATGGTGAGCAAAAGAACAATGGGTTTAACCCAGATCTCTTGGCTGGTGATGAATGTTTGATTTGTTCAGCATTTCGTCCATCATTTGTTTGTGCAGCATTTTTCGCTCTAAGTGGGATGGGTATGCCCAGACGTGGGTCCTTTGCTCGCTGTGGCACTGGATTCAAGCTAGCCTGGCTGATGTGGGGTGATACCCCGAAACTGTTGCCATGATGATTGTTTCCTGTCCAGGCAGGACCTGGCTTGGCAGTTCAGGCTGGAGTGTTTCAATGAGGAGAACGGTCAAGACTGATTTGCATATGGCTCGGTCCAAGCTGGGGTGACAAAGTGAGCAAAAGAACAAAAGATGTAACCCAGATCTCTTGACTGTGGGTGAATGTTTGATTTGTTCAGCATCCCATTCACCATTTGTTTGAGCAGCATCCTTATGATCAGTGGCAGCAGGTGTCACCATGCACAGCTTCTTTTGACCATCTCTGGGTCTTTCTACCACATGTAATCCAGAAGTTTAAAATATAGAAGCAAAGAAACATAAGGGCTGGGGAACATCTGTGCCTCTATTACTCATAGGGCGCATTTTCCCTGTTTGTGCCACGACGCACCTTCAAATAGGTGCGCGATATGAAAACAGGGAAAGTGCACCCTATTACAGTAAATGCTCTGTCCTCAGGCCAGCCGCGAACTCGTGCTGCCCTGGGGGCAGCACATTCAAGTTAGTGACTTGATCAAAGTCACAAAATCTGATTCGCCTCCGAGCCTTGTGCTGCTGCCATGATGCACTTGGCGCCTGAGATCATTGCTTACCATCTCACTGCAATCTTGAACCAGATGACAAAATCTGGGCAGTTCCCGACACTATGAAAAAAGGCAGCCATACTCCCCTTGCTAAAGAAACCCAGCCTAGATCCCAGTGACCCTAATAGTTATCGGCCCATATCCAGACTACCTTTGCCTTCAAAAATCATTGAAAATGCCTCAAATCATCAACTGGCTGCTTTTATACAGTCGTAGGAGCTCATGGACCACACGCAGTTCGGATTCAGGAGCTGTCAGAGGACGGAAACCGCACTGATAAAGGTCACTGGGGAAATTAGGCGTATTTTGGACAATGGCGGGCGCGCCGCTCTTATTCTTTTTGACCTATCAGCGGCTTTTGATACTGTCAACCACAGTTTGTTGGTTGACAATTTCAAGAGCATCGGGATTAAAGGACAGGCCCTGTCCCTCCTGAGCTTCTTCCTTAGTGGAAGGAAACAGATGGCATCCTTGAAGGGATTTGAGTCTTTTGTCTTGCCTTGTGGAGTTCCCCAGGGATCTTCATTAAGCCCAAAACTATTCAACATTTATATCACGCCCCTGGCAGCTTTGATTAAATCATTTGGCTTTTCTTTAACATCTTATGCTGATGATACTCAAATTGTTGTGTCCTTCTTCGACCAACTTAACAACACCTGTCAATTTCTGCAACTGTATGCTAGCTATTAGCGATTGGATGGACCGTAACTGTCTGAAATTAAATTACAGCAAGATGGAGGTTCTTCTTTTTTGAGGAAGGATACCTTCTTCTGGACGCCATCTTGCTGGCCTTTGGAGTTAGGATCCCCACCTTCACCAGCCAGCAAGGTAAAGAACTTAGGCATCCTTATGGATAACAAGCTTGCATTTGGAGACCAAGTAAATGCGACCATATCTGCATCCTTTCATGCACTTAAGATAATTAAAAAGATCTTGCCTTACATTCACACTACTCTACAAACTACATTGGTAACTGCTTTCATTTTAGCAAAACAGGACAACTGCAATGGCTTATATCTTAATATGCGATTTCAGTATGCTAACAAGCTCCAGGCTCTAGGTTGTTATTGGGAATTCCTAAATTCCAATCGGCTAAAACTGCATTACAGAAGCTTCATTGGCTTCCAGTAAATCAAAGAGTGAGTTTTAAGGCCTTGTGTATCACCTTTAGGGCCCTACATGATTCAGGCCCTAAAGTCCTCAAAGAAAGGCTTAGATGGTACCAACCAGAGAGGCCACTGAGCTCTAGCACCGCCAGGAACATTGTCGTCCCTAAGTCTAGGCTTTCCTCCTGGGGCGGAAGAAGCTTCGTAGTAGGGGCTTGGAAACTTTGGAATCCCCTTCCACTGCATATCAAGTTAATGCCTGATCTACTGTATTTTAGAAATGCTCTTAAAAGCTGGCTTTTCAACAACTACTTGGACAGGCATTTCTCTGTGTGCGACTCCTGACATCTTCTTTGCCTCTGCGCCTGCGTCTACAATGCGGTGCAGGCACAGAGGCAAAGGGATTTCCTCATTTATATGGGCCATGCCCCCATGCAAATGAGGGAATGCCCTCTTGAGATAGCGCTGGCGCTATATGTGCGCCAGCGCTATTTGTATTACAGAAAGGCCGCAGATGCATCTGCGGCCCCTTCTGTAATACCAAAGTGCCCTGGGGGCGCACAAAGCAGGTGCACATGCCCGTTGCTTCCCCGGGGCACTTTCTATAATATGGCCCGGTGGTCACTATAATAACACCTAGAGATAACAGCTGTGGTAAAAACTCTGTCACAAATTGGAATGGAAATGACATTTCTACCACCCAGTAACAAACGGTATTCAAATATTAAGTACATAAAACAAATCTTGGTCTGGTGACTAAACCTCAGTTAGAACCCTTCACATTTTACTTCTGAAGGGACACGTGAAGCAGATGGGTCCTCTGGAAGTGGGACAGCGCTAAAGGACATAGGGCCAGATGTACATACAACTGCTAGCAAAACACTCGTCACAATTTAAACCCAGTACTTTTGCAACCAATGTGGTGATTTGGAAACCGACCTATGTACAAAGAGGTTAGTTCGCAAATTACCAATTTATAGTTTGTCGCAATTCAACCTACCTCATGAATATTGAGGTAGTTTAGAAATTGCAAACCACTATGAATCGCAGCCATCACAGTGATGGTGGCCAGCTGGAGCCAGCAGACCACCATGTCTGTAATTGCGTTCAATAAAGCAATCTTGTTTTTTTTAAAATGCAGCCAGATTCCCGTAAAGGAAACGGGACTGCATTTAAAAAGAAAAGCTTCTTTGCTTTTTGTTTATTTAACAAGACGCAGTGGCCTTTTTGGACCACTGCCTCCTTCTAAACAAGCTTTCTTTTTCATTCACAAAGAGCAATGGGTCCCACAGGGATTCCTTCCCATTTGCGAAAATGTTACCACTACACGTCTGTAGTCGAAAAAGTATTAATGTTCTGCAACCGGAATTCCGTTGCAAAAAATTAATACATACCATTCTGATTTGGTGTTTGGAAGCGACCCCTAAACACGCCCCTTCCAAATACTGGATCGGTAGTTGGTCACAAACCGGAATTGTGATTCAGCAACGTTTTACCGAATTGTAGTTTGGGTTTCATACATACTAAAAGCAGGGGCGGCTCGTCCGCTAAGGCGGAAGAGCGTTGCCCCACTGCTCTTTGAGCAGGAAAAATAGAATGATAATAACATGGTTATTATCATTTTATTTTCCGCAGGTTCGGGGCTCAGTTAGGGTGGAGCGGGGCTGGAGGCACCGGGGGAGGAGTGGTTTGCACACTCCAAGTGCGCATGACTGCTAGGCCGACCGTCTTGGCCTGGCCAGTCATGCGCACTTTGCATGTTCCCACCAGGCTGCATTACACAGCCTGGTGGGGAACATGCCCAGGCCCACAGTCCCCATCTGGGAGCACAGACCAATCACAACGCTGCATTGCAGAGTTGTGATTGGCTATGGGGAGCCTGAGTGCTTCCTTGTTCCGGGACTCGCCGGAGAAGCGGAGGAGAGACACGGTCGACAAAAGAGGTAAGGGGTATTTATTTTTGTCCCCCCACCACCTCCCCTTTCCCTGCTCATCCACCCTCATTCCCTGCCAGCCGCTACTGGCTGGAAGGCTTTTTTATAGTCGCAAACTGGATGATTCTGCGAATCAGCCTGTTTGTGATTGCAAGAAAGCTTAGTACATCTGGCCCATAGTCCATTACGTCAGGCAGATCAGTCATTTGACTGACCCTAACTTGGCTCCGAATCACTTGCAGTCCTGTCTGCCCAACTGCAGATATCAGTTACCCCTCGCGCTAAAATCAATCAAACTGGGACTTCAGTATTTCCTGTGTCTAATAGGTGCGTAATTAATTGCCCTAGAAATAGTAAAATCCCGCCACCTTGATAAGGAACATTTGATTTTGTGTAAATAGTGAAATGTTGTTCTGATACTGAAAGTTGATTAATTACCCTCTTTGCACCTTGCCAATCGAGTTCGTTTCTAAATTCCCAAACTCGTTCCTTCAGCAGCTACAAACAGATTTTTTACTGCATGCTCTGCACACTATAACAAGATGAATTGATTTTTATGCCGCATCCTCATTGGACTCAACACTTCCAGGTCCACGTGCCGTGGTGAATAACGGGTTGAAACTGTTCACCAGCACGTGCAGAGCACCTCCTCCCCGACTCCCAGATATGAATAATCTTAGCCCCCCCCCCTCAACAGTGGGGCAAGGGAATACGGGGTATCGAGTGACTTAGAATTCTGCTCCTCGCCCTGTCTTCCTTCTGACATCACAACATTCGCCTCACTAACGACATTTGTAGACACAAATCTTCTTATCTTTTTCCATGCCCGTGAACCTCTCCTCAAAGGCGCGCAGATCTGGCGTGATGGAAGCCCCCGAGGCCATTCTCGCATAAAATCACTCGTCTGCTCGTCCATGGAGTTTAAAACACAGAAAGGGGGCGTCTGGGGGGCTGTGACTAGTCAGCCATGTTTGTATTTATGAAGAGGAAATGGTTTGTGTGTGTTTTAAGAGCGCGCAGCGTGTTTTGCCAACTGTCAGCTGAACATGGCAGGAGCAATCTGGAGATGGCGCGCACCCTCCCTCCCCCCCCCCCCTTCAGAAGGGGCTGAATGATCATCACCCCCCCTCCCCCTTCAGAAGGGCTGAATGACACTCGGAGGCGGGGGGGAGTGGGGGGAGCTGTGATGGCGCCTAATAACGGCTTGGCACGAGGACGGGCAGATGTGACAGACAGATGGGTGGACTTAATGGTACCAAGCGCGTTATTAGCGGCTCAGGGATGTGTTGAATGTCAGCCAAAAAAATGCGGCGACCTGGCAATTTAGCGCTGAAAAATCCCATCTCGCCGCCGAGAGATGCGCTCCAGACGACATTGGGTTTTTTATCTGCCTCGGGCTCGCGGCGGAGAGGAGTGAAATAGGTGCGCGATATCTGTGCCCACGCGGCGCTGCTTGTCAGATGCTCACACATGTCTTCATGAACCCCCAGCAGCCATCATTGTTTCCTCCAGGAGATAGTCAGCCGGGCAGACGGCCACAAAAGGAAGCGGTAACCGCTCCTAATGGGAAACCGTGCCCCTGGGGGGGATTTAGAGGGCGTCTTGTAGGATTACCAGGTAGACAAGGGGACAGCAGCTGCCCAGGGTCAACAGATAGGGTCTTGTTCACTCCTCCCTGATCCATTTCTTTCACTCTGGACCAGGATGCATGCTGAAACACCACTGCCCTGTTTGTCCCTCTAACATGTCGTGTAAATTAACCAATGACAGTGATTGTTAAAGTGTGCAAGGGGGGAAGATGCAATGAAGAGCTGACACGAGAGCATGGCTGTGTTAGCTCTCCAGGTTTAAAGGGACCTGTTGATTCGGACATCACAAGACTGCATGAGTCTATGTAGGAGCACATACAAGACCCCCAGCATCACTGAGTCTGATGTGTACAACCACCTGTTGTCTAATAGTAGCACACTCTGGCTTTTCCCACATCCCACCCATGCTCTCCCCCTCCTCCACACACTCATTATACTCCAGGGGCCTCATTTATGGGGAATTGGCGTGGGGCAGCGCCGCAAGTCTCCTTGCAGCGCTGCCCTACGCCAATGTGAAAGGGCAGTAATGGCCGCATTTATGAAATACCGTGCATTCCTGTCCTTTCCCCCTGCGCTGGCACACAATTTGCTGCCTAGCACCAATGCAGGCAATTCCGAGAGGTGTTTTCCTCCTTCTATGTGTGCTGCAGAATGCACAGCACACATGGAAAGAGGAAAAACCGTGGAGAAATCGAAATATTTCTCCTCGTTACACACGCTCTGGAGAGCCATAAGGTTTTGGCGCTGCCCCAGGTTTACGTGATTAAGTAAATCTGGGGCAGCATCTAAATCCATGGGTGTTGCGTGGGAAAACCCAGCGCATCGCCCATGGAACGCGTACCGGGTGCAGAGTAAGGCAAGGCTGCGGCTTGTGCTGCTTTGTCATACTCCATATCCATGAGGCCGCACAAAGCCATACAGGGTAGCTTTGCGTGGCCTCATAGATATGATTGAGAGGCTTGCGCCGCCAGAGCATCAAAAAAGTGAAGCTCCGGCAGCACAAGCGTCTCATAAATAAGCCCCCTGGTGCCACAAGATTAATATAGACAAGGTGCCAGATGCACAAAGCTTTTGTTCTTTCGTAAACAACTTGATTCTTAGAATTGGGCCGTTTGCAAACAAAAAAAGCATTTTTCTATGTCCAAAGGCCCAATTTGCCATTCAGTAACCTATTATCTAATCGCAAATTAGGTTTGCGATTCGGTATTAGGAAGGAGCGTCTTTAGGACATCACTTCCTAATACCAAATTGCAGTGGTAGGTGTGAATGTTTTGCGACCGAAATGCGGCTGAAAAGCACTCACATTTTACCACCTACTTCAAGTAGGTGGTAACACATTCATAAATGAGAAGGGGTCCCCAAGGGACCACTTCCCCTTTGTGAATGTTTGTAGAAACGTTTTTTAAGAGCAGGTATGGGTCCCACGGACCACTGCCTACTCTTAAAAAATAAAAATACAATTTTTTTTTTTTTAAACGCCTTCTGTTTTCGGGCTGCATTAAAAAAAACACACAAAAAACATTGCTTTATTGAAAAGCAATCACAGACATGGTAGTCTGCTGACCCCAGCAGGCCACCATTCCTGTGATTTTTGTGATTCCCACATGGGTTGCAAACCAAGACCTAACTCATGAATATTAATTAGGTAGATCTATTTGCTACCCACTGGGCAGGGCCGGCGGTAGGCATGGGCAGTGTGGGCAGCTGCTCAGGGCCTCGCACTCAGCCCACCAGCATGGGGCCCCACACAAGTTTAACACACCACCAGCCCTCTTGTACTCCTGCCGATTCAATTGAAAGAAAGGCGTCTAGTTGCAATTTGGCCCATGAGAGGGAGGGGAGGGGGGCCGTCTCTGGGCCTCTTAGGGATGGTGTCCCAGTTGCAAGGAGACTCATTTTGTAGGTTTGTCCTGCAATTAGACCTCCTGCCCGGCTGCCCATTCAGAAACACTGCGGGACGCCCTTTGTCCAGCACTTTAGCGCCCCCACAGTTTTAACTCTTAGCCCCCAAGCAATTCTCACACCTTCAGCGGAAATGGGCTGTAAAAGAGGTGCTTGTAGGTGGCTGAGAGGAGGAGCTGCGGCCCAGGAAGAGTCTCAACAAAGCAGCTTCTTGAGCCCTGAAGGTGTCACTTATGTAAATTATAGGGGCCTCGCACCTTCCCTTTTGGCCCAGGGCCCCAAAAATCCTAGAACTGGCCCTGCCACTAGGAATTGCAAAATGTGTTGAAGACTTATTTGTACATTGGTGTTTGCGATTGCCAAATAGCGTATCGCAAACATTCGCTATCTGGTAATCTCAAATAATTACCAATGTACATCTGGCCCCTGATGTTCTGATATGATTGGACCCCTAGTCACACCTTTATTTTAATGTAAACATTCCATGGAGTCTTTGTTCCAAGTGCCATGAAGCCCCCGTCAAGGATGCTTATAGCATAACATTACATCCAGTACATATACCGATCCATCAGGCCAAGAGAAGGTGGCACACATATCGATTCCCAAAACACAGGCCCTCTATAAACTCTTCTCCTGCCTCTTCCTGCTGTCTCTGTCCCCGTCCACCACCTTCCACCCGATCTAGGATCCATCTAGCGCCTACTCCACCTCTAAAATGCGAAACTACATTTTTATTGTCTTGACCAACAGTTTGAACAACATGTTTCTCTGCTGTTTTGCCAAATTAAAATTTTCAAATTCCTCAGATTTTGGGAGTAAAGCTTGTTACTTTGCAAGTCCCTAGTGCCTGGTCCATTCTATATAAAATTCTCGAACACTCAAGGAAAAAGTGCACTACCATCAACAACTTTTCAAAAAAATATCGCAAAATTAGACAACACATCTAGAACAAGGAAGAGCCCGGCACAGGATGTCAACCCTATGATGCTCCTAAACGGGCAACTTTTGACGCTTTCACCCTTTATGGCTTCTTAAAACCCATCACTTTACGCAAGGTCATTATTTTTGCAGCTACTCAACATACTCAATGCATCCCTCTCCCAAAGCATCTTTCCTAACTTGCCCAAGAGCAGACAGTTCCTGTCACTACTTGCCAGTGTCGAGCCGGTCAGTGACACCATTGTAAATGTCTGCCCCGTCACTCACTTGCTTTTACTGTGCACGGTCATTGTAATACACCTGCCACTCAACTACATGAGTAGATTGGGACCAGTGCCACCATCAAGTATTATTCATCTGGTTTCAGGTAGCAATGCTTTGTGCAGTTGACTATTAGCCCAGTAGTCAGTGAGACAACAGATCATCAAGAATAATCATACAAGATTCCGGGTCCTGCTTCTCAGCCATCATCAATGCCATCGACAATCTTTTTTTTAAGTTCTTGTTCCTGGTATAGCACACGACTCACTCTCGGAGGAGTATCTCGGCGCTGTCCTGATCAGAAGAACTGGTACATTCTAAAACATCCAAGTTTTTAACATCTTAAGATTCATAAAATCAGGGCAGGTACAAAGAAAGAGAGAGAGTCTGTCCAGTGATACAGTGTCATGTACGAGAGAGATCTGCCCGCAAATCTGGAGGTGCGAATAAATCAAGCGCTGTCTTCAAAAAACGCATCATCCTGCAATGACCCTTATCCTACATGAGCATCTGTTCCCCATTTGTCCAGACAAGCTTCTCCGGGCCGAAGTCTTTCTCTGTCTCCTGATGCATTTTGAAGAATCCATCCTGTCACAAGTGATATTCATTCACTTCATGGAAAACCCTTGGATCCTTCCTGTGCGACAAGTGTCATGAGTCATTGATGTGTGGATGATAACCAGATCTTCCAGAAGGTCTCGTGAGGAGACAGAATCATCCACCCAAAGGACTGCCTTGTCATTTTCCAGGCCTGGATTTCAAAAGCTCTATGAAAACTCCCATCTCACCCTTTTGAATTTTTGCTCTTTGCTATTGACAAAAAACAGAAGCAAGCGCAAGGATGACTCTCTTAAGTGACCCTCAATCAGGGGTTTGTTAAAGCGCGACTACTCGCCCGTAAGGGTCTCAAGGCGCTAGGGGTGGGGGGGGGGGTGCAGGTTCCATCCATCAAGGAGGGGGTCTGTCGAAGAGCCAGGTTTTGAGGTTTCTTGCGAGATGGGGAGTGATGTTGTCTGTCTGAGGTGGAGCGGAAGGGCGTTCCATGCTTTGACCCTCGATGATGTCACCCATCAACGTATCATTGGTGAAACCGCTTGGCATGGACTCTCTCTGTTCCACAAATGAAAGGATTCTATCCCCAAATCAGGGTTCAGAACTGCTCTTCAAGCACTGATTCTGTTGCTTATCGATGGAGGCAACTCTGTTCGTCATGTCCTAAAGTCCCATGTGAAGCCTTGAAGACCTCCATAGTGGGGCTTGTCTGAAGGACTGAAGATGTTTGGGTCTCAGACAGCTTGAATATTTCCCCTTAAGTGTCTTTAATGCCTTAAAAGTCTGCCACGAGTTGAAAATGAGAAAGAGCAGATACGGGGTAGAACTTCTTCCACTGCAGTTCGAGCAAATTTATCAAATGATGCTCAACTCAGCAGGTAATGTTTTGGCCTCTGCATCAATCGCAAGCCTTCATCAGCACCATGGAAGTTTCTTGTTCTAGACTATTGTTCACGCTGATTGGCCACGAGACTTGGGTGTTTCTAATGTCCATACAGTGACTCTTCAATCAATCTCCTAGATTTATCTGTACATGATCTATTTTGGCCTTTAATCCACCCTCTCAACCACAATTAAAAAGTGTATATTAAAGTGGCAACGCCCATCCTGCCTTCTCATTTGATGACACGTCATGCTTGCAGCTCAGTGCACATCTGTAGCACTCTGACTTGGCAGCTACTGCCACACACAGGCAGAGCCTCTACTTCTCATCATCTTATTCAGATGCATGAACTGCCAGTAATCCCTCCTGGGCACTGACGCAAATCACATATGCGTCCTGTACGCAACTCATCTTACCTTGATACTAGCCCGCAGAGGTACAGCATCAAGTTGTCAGGGAAACATCTCTAGCCCTCCCGCGCGACACTAACATCATCACCTCCAGGTCACCCCACCTCATCCCCACCTCAGCACCCATGTCCCTGCCAGCAACCCTCGGGCAAGGCAACGGGCTCCGCGTCATCATCAATGGCAGGCGCGCGCTGGTCGCCAACGGCAATGTTCTCATTCCAGCTATAATAACATTACAGTGATTCAGCCTCCCTCTGATATTATGCTGTCCCGCCTGCCAGAGTTTGTGTCACCAAATGCCATATTCATCCTTGAAGCTCATTCATTATTGGTCCCTGAAGTTTTGATTTTGTTTAAATCGTCCGTGGTAATTGCTCATTTCTTCTCTCCTGTCTTTGACATTTAAATATTATTTACAACTTTAATGTGCTTCTTTTTATCACTTTCTAGTGCCATCTTGGGGGAGGAGGGCAGTTGATTACCCAGCTTACATTTTCCCCTTAGTGAGTTTCAGATATAATCTTTGTTTTCAAAAACGGTTCTGAGGTTTAGGCGGCTTTCCATGATGGCAATTAGTTCTTGGATGTCCAGACACTGCCTTAAACTTAACTTAAATAAAACTGAGGTGATCCTGTTCGGTAATCGATCGCCTGTCTGGTCCTCTCGTTGGTGCCCTGAGGATTTGGGATCTCCCCCCATCCCAGCAACAAAGGCAAAAAATCTGGGTGTGATAATAGATGAAAAGTTAAACTTGAATCCTCAAGTCAACTCTCTGATCTCCTCCTGCTTCTACCTGCTCAGAATGATAAAAAAAACTCTTCCCTTTTATCCCAGTGGAGGCGAGAAAGACAGTAATCACAGCATTGGTCCTTTCTAAACTGGATTACTGCAACGGTCTTTATGTCAATATGCAGGAAAAAAAAACCTTAATAAGCACCCGATGGTGCAGAATGCAGCTGCCAGGCTTCTTACATGGACCTCTAAATTCAATTCGGTGGCCAAACAATTCGGCAATTGCACTGGCTTCCAGTAAGAAGCCGCATCAATTTTAAAGCTCTGGGCATAGCCTACAAGGCTTTGCACAATACTGGCCCTGGGTTTCTGAAACACTCCTTTCAGATATACACTCCTGGCAGACGGCTGCGTTCGCTAGGGGCGAATCTCATGACCACTCCCAGAATCTACAAAGCCAGTTGGGGAGGCAGAAGCTTTGTTGTCGGAACTACAAAGCTTTGGAGCAACCTGCCCTCCCACATCAGAGCTCTGCCTACCCTCATTTCCTTCATAAAAGAGCAAACAACTTGGCTCTTTAACAACTAGGCTCCTTCTGGTCAGGAGTAGACAGCGCCAAGACACCTCAGGGTAGATGTGCGCTTAACAAATTGCTCTAACATAACATAACACCTGTATTTTGTAGGACTGCTACCATCCTACATTCTGTCATGTCTGTTTTTTTTGCCTTTTGGGTCTGGGAACTTTTCCTATCCCACCTTAGATCTGGCGTCCTCTGCAAGCCTGTAATTCACTTGAGTGTGTTTCTACCTTTTCTTCCACTGACGTTTCGTTGCATGTTTCTGTCTTGGTTCAGTCTGGTTTGCTCTCCTCACCTGAACATGATGTCTGTTGTATGAAGACAGGGATAAAACATCTTTAATATGTCATTAAGGTTCCTTTAGTTTGAGTTTGCAGTGCACCAGCATATCCCTGAGTCCTCAGCATTAAACTCGCAGTTGTTGAAGATGCAGGTGGGCACAGGGGCCTCTGTGAGAGTTAAACTCATGAAGACATTAGAAGGCATGCAGAGCTTTACTCTAATCTTTTCAATCATCTGAGAATTGTGGGCCTGAGGTGTCCCCTAGCAAGGGATCATTCTGCTGTCAATCACTGGTGAAGGCCTCCATAGCCTGCACTGTAAAACTGCAGGTCCTAAGAGGTCAGTGACCCAGAGGGCCTGGACACTGTTCCTCTCATGGGCATGGATGGACACTGCGGCCAGACAGAGTGCTCCTCCTGTGGGCATGAGGTCGGGCTCCTTCACTTGCCACAGGAGATGGGCTTCTCTAGTGGGCATGTGTGACAGTGCAGTAGTGGTGGCAGGCAGGAGCTCACAAGCACTCGTGTTCAATGAGCTCACGCTGTTCCTACCACATGCACTTAATGCGTGGAAGCCACCCAGAAGATGGCTGTGGATTACACACACAAAGATCTTCCTCTCAGAGATGAAAGAAATGGCTCTTGGTTCCTACTCAACCACATCATGGGGAGCAGGCATTGAAGACCTTCTTTACCCCACCTACAAGGTTGCTTAGAACGATTGCCTATGGTGGTAGAGATTTTGAATGTTCAAGTCTCTCCAAGAATTGCTTGCACTGAGTGAACGCCTAGGTACACTCTATGCCAGGCTGCTTGAAATGGAGGCTATACCATGATGAACCTAGATAAAGAAGCAGGAGCCCAGATAATTCAAGGGTGTCGCTCCTCCAAAGGTCATCTGCACATTGTAAGAGAGGCAGCTCCCTCACAGACATATTGGCCGTATGTTGAACCCATGAGCTGTTGCACAATTGTGTGGCTCACTAGGAGGCCACAATTGCAGTGGTCCACACTTGTGTGGCTCACAAGGAGGCCACAACTGTAGTGGTTTCTATCGGGTCACCATGAACGACAATTGCCCCAAAGCACAAGCTGGGTGTGCCAGGTGCAGAGGAGAATTGGCTACTTTGGTGGCTCAATGCCAAAGAACAGCAGCCCAGACCATGGGAATAAAAGGGCAGTGTGGGGGGAAAATACAATTATTTTACACAAGTGTGCTTTTGAAAATGACTCTCAGCAACATAGAATTCCAAAAGAAAGTAGAGACACAGTGGTGTCTCTGGACAGGGGCCAGATGGGGCCCGTGCCTCAACTCCCTTGGTCTATTTATCCATTTTATTTTAGCTTTTGATAAAAAAAGATGAAACTAGCATATTTTCACATTTATTTAACCAATAAATGTAGTCTCATACTAGAGTGCCTGAAGGGTCTCAATGCTATGACTACCTATAGACGATAAATCAATTCACTTATATGAAAACATGCAAGTTTTAGTCAAATCTTGAGCACATCTACAGATCTTCATTAGGAAACTTTCTCCCTTTTTATAACTCCCTTATCTGTCAATAGGCGCAGCTATTGGTCTGCCAGGCATGACTGACAGCATAAAGAATCCCTCAAAATGCAACCTAATTTCTGTTTTTATCCATAATTACAAATAAATACAGCTAAAATTCCTGTATATATTTAAGTGCAAAAATCAATTAAAACAGAAAACTGGGAGCCTTTATTGCAATTTATGTTTTGCTATTATTAATCCGCTAGGAAGAATTCTGTTTTCGAGAACGTGTAATGCAACCACTCTCCTCTAACCCTAACTTTTTCCTACACCAATCCCTAATGTAAACCCAAAACCTTAATCTGTTTCACTAACACTGGCCTTAATCCTAAACTTATTCCTAAACCTATCGCTATTGCAAACCCTAAACCCTTCCTTTTCCCTTGCCCCAATACCCTCAATCCTAATCCTAACTTAACTCCTCAACCTATGCCTAATGCAAACCCTAACTCCATCCTCTTCCCTTGCCCTAACTCTAACAATACCCTCAATCCTAATCCTAATTTAACCCCTCAACCTATGCCTAATGCAAACCCTAACTCCATCCTCTTCCCTTGCCCTAACTCTAACAATACCCTCAATCCGAATCCTAACTTTATACCTAAAACCATCACTAATGCAAACCCTAACTCCATCCTTTTCCCTTGCCCTAACTCTAACAATACTCTCAATCCTAATCCTAACTTAACCCCTCAACCTATGCCTAATGCAAACCCTAACTCCATCCTCTTCCCTTGCCCTAACTCTAACAATACCCTCAATCCTAATCCTATCTTAACCCCTCAACCTATGCCTAATGCAAACCCTAACTCCATCCTCTTCCCTTGCCCTAACTCTAACAATACCCTCAATCCTAATCCTAATTTAACCCCTCAACCTATGCCTAATGCAAACCCTAACTCCATCCTCTTCCCTTGCCCTAACTCTAACAATACCCTCAATCCTAATCCTAATTTAACCCCTCAACCTATGCCTAATGCAAACCCTAACTCCATCCTCTTCCCTTGCCCTAACTCTAACAATACCCTCAATCCTAATCCTAACTTTATACCTAAAACCATCACTAATGCAAACCCCAACTCCATCCTCTTCCCTTGCCCTAACTCTAACAATACCCTCAATCCAAATCCTAATTTAACCCCTCAACCTATGCCTAATGCAAACCCTAACTCCATCCTCTTCCCTTGCCCTAACTCTAACAATACCCTCAATCCTAATCCTAATTTAACCCCTCAACCTATGCCTAATGCAAACCCTAACTCCATCCTCTTCCCTTGCCCTAACGCTAACAATACCCTCAATCCTAATCCTAATTTAACCCCTCAACCTATGCCTAATGCAAACCCTAACTCCATCCTCTTCCCTTGCCCTAACTCTAACAATACCCTCAATCGTAATCCTAATTTAACCCCTCAACCTATGCCCAATGCAAACCCTAACTCCATCCTCTTCCCTTGCCCTAACTCTAACAATACCCTCAATCCTAATCCTAACTTTATACCTAAAACCATCACTAATGCAAACCCTAATCCCTTCCATTTCTCTTGCCCTAACTCTAACAATAACTTTAATCCTAACCCTAACCTATCCCTAATGCACACCCTAATCCCTTCCTTTTCTCTTGCCATAACTCTAACAATAACCTCGATCCTAATCCTAACTTTATCCCTAAACCTATCACTAAAGCAATCCCTAACTCTAACAATACCTTTAATCCTAACCCAAGCCTACCCGTAATGCAAACCATAGTGCACTTTGGTATTAGAGAAGGGGTTGTAGCCTCTTGCACTGCTGTTAATGCAAACCCAAACCCCATTGTTTTCTCTCACCTTAATCCTAACATTATCGATAGATCTATTCCTTTCTGTTACCCTGATGCTAAAATAAACTCTAATGAGAGCCTAACTATATCCTAAATCCTAACCCTATTCCCACACCTAGCACTAACCCACCACTGACACAACATCAATACTAATCCTAGCAGCAGCACTAACCCTTTGAACCCCATATAACTTACAATTGCACTAAGATTAATAGTTCAAGTCTCCCAAATGCTCACCTTAACCCTATTACTCATCCTTACCATAAAACTGCTAATTGTTTTTTTTTTTAAACAGCAATAAAGAAATAACACAATTGATTTCAGTAGTATTTTTATTTTCTTTATGCAGAATAAAATGTATTGCTGCTTTTCTGCATTAATTTTAATTAATGTAGTGTTTTCCACTCACAGTTCTTTATTGTCACATAATCCTTTAGGAAACACCTGCAAACTTCTGCGTCCATACAAGAGGTTTGAATCCCCTGAGCAACACTCATGATATAGCACTATTCACCACTTACAAGGAACCGTGCTGAGATATAGGCTTGAGCCTCAATTGAGAGTCAATAACGGGGGAGAAGATGTGGCGTAACGGCCAGAGCTGCCAGCTTTGGAGTTGGGGATCCATGTTCAAGTCTCAGCGTCGGCTTAACATCTTGTGATTCTGGGCAAATCACGTAATCTCCCGTGCCTATGGACAGTGCCTGGATACCTGGGAGATTAGCCGTGCTCCACAAATCTGAGTATTTATTTATTATCAAGGGAGAGGCCTTTAGTAGCCAATAAAAGACAGAGCAGGGGGGCTAGAATGCTATTGAACATTCCATCCACTGAGGGTAGAATGTTCTGTATTAAACAGGGAAGAAGAGAAGGACAAGTGCTGGAGTGTTAGAGAAGAAGTTCTATATCAACCATTACAATCCACATGCAAATGTTAGCAGTGTGGGCCATACAATGTCGCACTAGAATAAATTTCTAATCAGTGTCTCGATTCTCTATGCTCTACTTTTCGTGACCCCACTGCTTTGAAATCACAATACAAACATAAGCAAAAAGTGAAAAAGGAGCATATTATTTTTCTATGTATAACTTGATTGATAATACAATAAGACACATTAATCAATCACATCCAATTATATTCATCAGGGAGTCAGAGTTCCAAGTCCTGAGCAGTCGATCTGTGACTGCTCGGGATTTGGAACTCTGACTCGGACGAGGCAGATTACACCAGAGGGTACTATACCTTCCAACACATTGGAACAGGAACGTGTATGGGATGTCATCAATATTTTTTACTACATGAAGACATTTTACTCATTTGAGGAACATTTCCAACCCTGATGAAGTCCTGTTGGACGAAACGCGTTGGCTGGGCTGAAGTACGCTTGTAAAAAAACTTCAATAAAGTGGACTTGAAACAGATGAACAAGACTCCGTGATGAATATAATTGGATGTGATTGATTAATGTGTATTATTGTACTTACAATCAAGTTATACATAGAAAAATAATATGCTCCTTTTCACTTTTTGTTTATCAGTGTCTATATCAACCATTATTGTCCTTTTGCCATAGTCTTGTCTTCAATGGAGCGCCCAACATTCCAGTCCAATGTTCTAATATTATGTAGACGCACATGTCCTACAGGACCATTCAAACACTGGCTCCTAGGATCTATGATGCACTTCAGAGTTTTGTCTAGTGCCCTGTGCATCACACAATTTTGTATCAAATTAGTCTATCCTTTTGTTTCTTCTAAAGGTAACCAAAGAGATCCAGCAATGATGGTACTGGCCCTACACAGCAACAAAAGAATGTTAAAATTGGCAGGTCCCCCAAGTGAAGGTTAAACTCTATGTGCGGAAGTGTTGTCCCCACCACCGCAGAGCAGCTGCCCTTGCAGCGGACGGAGTGATTGACTGCTAATAACAGGGAATGGCGCAAGCGGAGTACGGCGTAGAGTATAATGTGTGCAACACCCTTGGCTTCACCTCGGATGGAATTGAATGCGCCTTCTGCCGCGCTCTGCGTCACCAGCTTCCATTCAGGTCATTATTCCTCAGTTATGGCTTGGCAATAAAACCTGTCAGGGCGGAATTTATCGCCACTCGCTCTGATTTATTCGTGAGCCGCTTGCACGCGGGGGGCGTTCCGCCTGCACTGCCACGCGCGGAATCTGGGGGATACCAAGCACTGAGCAGGCTTAATTGTCTTTTGCTGGTTCACTTCCCCCCTAATCTCAGAGAATGATATCATGTGTAGGCTGTGCGGAATGATAATGGAGAAATGTCGCGCGTGATGAAGTGTTGATTTCATCGTATTTTTCTTCTCTTTTTTTTAATGTGATGCCAAATTTCTCGCGGGTCACAGGATAACAAACTGCATCTTTAGCAACTTGGGATGGAGGCAATCTCCTCCTGCCTCCTGAAATGTATCCATTGTGTGGGGCTATGGTTGCATGTCCCTCTAAGACATTCTGGTCACTCCTGCACTGATCAGCAGTGCATTATGGGAAAGTAAGTATAAAATCATGAAGAAATAACTTAATGACTAATCCAACATGAAGGAAATGCGAAAATTATGATTTGTTTTTAGATAACAGTGAAGAAAAAGATTATTGAAACAAAGTAAATTTTAGATAATTTTTAAAGGTAACAAAGTGAAATTGACAAAGCCGATCAGCCTGGCTTTATAATAGGACACAAAAATATAGAGAGTGTGATAGGCACACAAATAGGACATTCATACAACCATTCATACCAAAGTTACTGGCAAACGTGCACTCACAGGAAGTGTAGGGGTAGGCTCCCACCCTCACCTCAAGAATACTACAGGCACACGTGTCGGCACACGGCACATCATACATGGCTCTTCAAACCTCGTCTACATCTGTAACGTAGGTCCACCTAGGTGGCAAAAGGCCATTAAAGGCTGAGCATCTGTAAAACTTTATAAGACTCTGATTGATTGAATGAAAATCACCCACAAATAAGAACACGATACCTTAAGTTAATTCAAAATTTCAATTCTTCGTGTGATTTTAACTTCACAAGCTGCTTCAATAACTGATTGGGTTCCTTTCCAAAACCCATAATGTGGCTCCACTCCATCAAAACCTCATAGCTTCATGAGTATTTATTGGCTTTAAAGGCTCCTTGTAGGTAGATAAAATGCGGTTAATTTGTTACCTCACAAGTCCATGCAGTCCTTGGCCTAAGAGTCATCTGCTCAAGTAACAACGCATTATGTGGTAATAGATTTCCTCCTATTTTGCTACAATACAGCGCCTTACTGTCATTGCAGTTCTTCACACTGTAATACATTTCACCAATTGTTGCTTTAATGCAACTCTTGGGCGAGTGGAAAGACAGGAAGGACTATTAAAGTTGTAAAATACAACTGAAAGCCCTTGAAGCTGGTTTGATGGAGAGCTCCACACTGTTACAGCACTTAATTCTAAAATATCTGAGGGCCATGAGCCTTACAGGTTTCAGCCACAACAAAATCAAGTGTTTCCTATCAAGTTGGTAATAATAACAGCTGTTACATTCAGAGTTAAGGTAAGGGATATAGGGCCAGATGTACGACCGTTTTTTGCGGTCGCAGAGGGGTTTAAGACCCCTTTGCGACCGCAAAAAACGAGTTGGCTATGTACTATTCCTACTTTGCGAGTTGCAAATTATTTGCGACTCGCAAAATAGGAATAGCGAGTCGCTATTAGGAAGGGGCGTTCCGAGGGCGTCCCTTCCTAATAGCGAGTCCTCCAGCTATGTATGACTCTTTTGCGACCGCAATTGCAGTCGCAAAACAGTCGCAGTTTACCACCCTTCTCAGAAGGGTTGTAAAGCACTCGCAAACGGGAACGGGTCCCCAGGGGACCCCTTCCCCTTTGTGCATGCAGGGGAAAATATTTTTTAAGGGCAGGCAGTGATCCCAGGGACCACTGCCTGCCCTTAAAAAATGAAACGAAAACGTTCCATTTTTTCTTTTTTAAATGCAACCCGTTTTCCTTTAAGGAAAACGGGCTGCATTTAAAAAAAGAAAAACTGCTTTATTGAAAAGCAGTCACAGACATGGTGGTCTGCTGACCCCAGCAGGACACCATCCCTGTGAGGCTGGCCATTCCCAAAGGGGTCGCAAATTGCGAGTGGCTCATGAATATTGATGAGCCTCGCTTTTTGAGATCCCATTGGGAATCGCTAACAGTGTCTATGACACTGTTGTACATTGGATTTAGCGCCTCACAATTTGCAACTCGCAATTTGTCGCAAATTGCGCGGCGCTAAATCCAATGGTCGTACATCTGGCCCATGGTGAGGGAAATAGATATTAAAAAAATTAGGCCCAGATTTATCAAGGTTTTGCGTCGTCCTTGCGCCACCCAAGGCGACGCAAAACCTAGAATGAGATTTACCATGCCACGTAGAGGCACTGTGCATGGGCCTGCATGGTTTGGTAAATCTGCTGTAACGCAAGGAAGCACAAGTCGCTCTCTTGCGTTACACTGCGCCTTGGGGTTAAGTGGGTGGAGCGTGGGGTTTCCTATGCATGTAGTCTGACGTATTCCCAGATTTACAAACACTGGTAGATCTGGGAATGCATCAGAATTGTATGCCTTCCCAATAGAGGCGCAACAAGGAGAAATATCTTTATTTATTCTCATTGTTTACTGTTTCTACTTGTGGTGCATTCTGCAGCACACTTAGAAAGAGGAAAATACCTCTAAGGATTGTTTTCGTGCAGGAAGGTTTCCCTTCCTGCACAAAAACAATCCTATCTATAACACAGGCACCCTTGCACCACAGCACAAGGGTGCCTGCATTGGCATTAGGCAGCACTAAATTCACCAGTGCAAGGAGAGGACAAGAATGTGCCATGTCTTGATAGATATGGGGCATTCCGGTCCTCTGCCTTTCACACAGCGCAGCCAGGTGTCTTGTGCATTGTGTGAGAAAATCATACATCTGGGCCTAACTATTAAAGTTAGTGTTGGAACTGACACTTTCTGGTTGGTTGAGGTGGGGCCCTAGCCAGGCAGGACCTACCACTCCAGTCAGGGGCGGGTGATTACACTCACTGTGTAACCTGCACTCCCCTTGGGTACCTTGGCACTGAGCAGTCATGCTTATCACTGAGGCAATGTGTAAGCATTGGCACAGCACTCTCACACAATAAATACACTGAGCACCACAAAAGAGGCTTCACATATGGTTTATGTAAAAAGTTTGTATTCAACACAAACATTAATTAACACAACATGAACATCATGTATTTCTGGGCATAAACCACACTTGGAAATATTACTAGCAGTGCTAGGCCCAACAGTGTTAAAATGATATCAGTAGAATGCACACTTGGGAAATATCCTACTTTACCCCCAGCACCCTTATGTGGTGCAAAACATTATCAAACCTAGGCCCACGCTGGCAATTATTATAATTCAATACCACACAGTTATAGGGTGCACCTCAGATCACAATATCAGAAATGTGTACACACAAAGAATTACAACACTTTTAAGCAGCACCATGGGTTGAGGCCACACGGGTAAAACCAATGTCAAACGTAGTATTCGTTTGGCAAGGAATCAACATGTAACACAATACCCTCGTGTGGTGTAATTAATCCCAGGCGGTCTGCAGGCAGTCACTCCCCCACACACACTCACTCAGCCCCAATACGCAGTGCAGCTGATATCAGGCAGGTCCGTATGGAACACGCTCGCACACACATGCACACAGCACCGTAAGGTGGTGCAACTGATATCCAGCAGGTCAATTGATAGCACAATGCAGACCCCCGTGGCCCATGCCTCCCTCCACTGTTCAACTAACCCCGACTACCCTACGCCCCCAGGTTGGAGATTAACAACTCTCCCCCTGATACTAGGCTGATCGCAGCCAGAGTCACACTTAGTCAGGGTCTTAGGGAAGAAGATGGGGGTAGGTAGCAGGACTAATTAGGAGGAAGTCAACAAATGGAGGATTGGCCACCACTCAGGAAGTTCACCCACAGGATGTGGAGCAGAAACTGGCTGAGGGCAATAGTCGGTGACTCAAAAGGATTCCACAATGTGCCTTCCAGCACCAGCCCAGTTCTGCGTAGCACAGGGGGGGTCACACAGCCTCTTGATCCGCTTCTGATTGCCCTCAGAAGCATTCCTTCAGCCCCAGTCAATCACTTCCACCACCCCGCTCCGATCTGGGCAATACTACCTGGCACACGATGTCGTCAGGGCTGGGTTGGTCCGCTACAAGGAGGGCCCAAAAGGAACAATCGATGAATGGGGAATGAAGCAGGGGGGACTCTAGGAAGAAGGAGGCATCCCACTAGAAACACGTCAATCAGAGTCCCACCCAGGCAATCCAGGCACAACGTCTGGTGCGTAGTGATACGAGTCGAACCAGACAATTCCAGTCACACACAATGAAGAGCCGCAAACTCAGCATCTCCCTGGAAATGAGGCACAATGTCTGGTGCGCGTTGCACCAAGTCGCACCAGACAGTTCTGGTTACACACAATGAAGAGTTGCCAATTCAGTACCTCCCTAGAAATGAGGCACAATATCTGGTGCGCATTGCTCTGAGTCGTATCAGACAGTTCTGGTCACACACAACGAAGAGTTGCCAATTCAGTACCTCCCTCCCTGTAAATGAGGCACAACATCCTGTGCGTGTTGATACAGGTCGTACCAGACAATACCGGTCACATACAACGAAGAGTTGCAAATTCCGTACCTCCCTGGAAATGAGACACAACGCCTGGTGCACGTTGTTACGGGTTGCACCAGACAATTCCGTTCGCACACACAGGCACAAGTTTAGCAGTGCCACATTAGGTAGAATGAGGCACTGCTACAGGAATGCCCTCACCTCAGAGGGTTGCAACCTGTGAATCGGACACCACACGCAATGAGCATGCAGTCAGCATGTCGCACGAGAGAGATGCGGCATGATGGACAAGGTGGCCCACGCAGGATCCCGCAACCGGTGAATCCGCTCACTACCAAGACGCTTATGCGTGTGGAGGTCCCCACGATGCATGGGCCCCACTTTTTAGATAAGGGCAATACTTTTTGGGCTCCTCAGAAGGCAATCCGGTCTCCAGGCACATTTCTTAGTTTCAAGCTCATGCCGCACTACCAGTTGGGATCCAGCAGATGATGTGGGCACTTAGGAGGGCACATCTCTCCGGATGTCACAAGTAGATGGTGTGGGTCCCTCACGGGAGGTCTTTGATGTCCTTGAAACCTCGACAAGAGAACTAAGGGCAAGCCAGCAAGCCCTTGGAGAGCACACTTCAGGGTGACACACAGCGGCAGGTACTCAGCCCAGAACAGCCACTAATCAGGAAGGGTGCACAGTCCCTTCCAATGGCAGTAATCCTCCTTGTGCACAACAGATTCCTCTGGCAGTGTGCACCATGCAGTTCCAGAATCTCCTGTCCCACGTCCCCACAAGTGTATCTCTACCCTGCTGAAGTATGGCACCAGTAGTTACTCTAGTGTGCCTTTGAAGATGGGGGTGGTTCAGAGGGTTTCCCTTTGAACAACAGATGTCTCCTCTAAATTTCAGTCCTGTCTGCCATGAGGCCTTGTAATGCAGATATTAATCTTTAGTTGGGCCATGACACGGCTCCCAGAGGCCAAGTGCCAAAACCTCTTCCTCCAATCTATGCGGCCAGGTCCTCAAATGGCAGAGGTCTGTCGTTCCAGTTGCATGCCCAATGTTTATAGCTGTCGCTGGGAAATGCACAGATGTGCTTCCCCAGCCTCCAATAGACTGGAGTCAAACTAAAAGGCACACAAAGAGTTTTAGAGCAGAGAATCGCCCACTTTCTAGAAGTGGCATTTCTGAGCTATTAATGACAAATCCACCTTTACCACATGAGAGGGTTTGTCATTGTGAATCCAATGATAGGAAGCATTATGAGGCTGCTTCACTGTTAGCCACTATTGCAGCTTGAAGTAATTTCAACCATTCCCTGATGTTAACCTATGGGAAGAGCAAACGTCATAGGTAGCGAAAACACACATGGGCATTCTTCACTACCTTGGCAGGGAACACATGT
This sequence comes from Calotriton arnoldi, assembly GCA_963921515.1. NCBI lineage: Eukaryota > Metazoa > Chordata > Amphibia > Caudata > Salamandridae > Calotriton > Calotriton arnoldi. The sequence goes on from CAWUFW010011074.1 coordinate 599,489, forward strand.
GTACCTGCCCTGCCTGTCACCTACCACTTGCTTCACCCCACAGGACATACCGTAAGGGTGCTCTAGTGGTAGTGAAAGGTTCCTTCAGGATTGGATAGTGGTTTTAGAACAGTTAACCTGAGCATACGTACAATTGCACAATCACAGACCTGCAATGACAAGCTGGACACATGTTTAAAAACACAATAGGTGCAAGTGCACACACACACAGGTTTGCAATGGTAGGCTTAACACGTTTAAAAACATCAGGTAAGTACCACTTCCTAACAGGTGTAGAAGGGCGCGTGTACTTTCACACAGCATTGCAGGTGTAGAGTGCCCAGATCCCTTAGGCCACAAACAGAGAATCAGCATCACCCCGGTGGTATCCCATGGGAAAAGCCGACCTCCTAGGTAGGAAAAACCCACATGGGGGTTCTTCACTGCCTGGGCAGAGACACGCATTTGTACCTACCCTGCCTTGCACCTACGACTTGCTACACTCCTGAAGGCATACCCTAGGGATGCTCTGGGGGTAGTAAAAGACCCACTTAGTGAGAGTGAGAAAGGCCAACCTGATCATGATACATGTTTGACAGGCTTTCCTGGTGGGCGGTACAATCAGTGCTGCTTCCCACCACTAGCCAGTGCAGTACCTGCCCTGGGTATGTAGTGTACCTTTATACAGGGCAGTCACAGATACGACACCTAAACCAATAAATTAGGTATCCCTTCCTGGCATGTGTGGGAAGGGCGCACGTGCTTTTCCACTGCAATACAGTGGGAAAGTGCCCAGAGCCCTAAGACCATGAAAGGAGAGTCAGCAAGAACCAGGAGAAAAAAACAAAAACGTTTTAGGGAAATCCTTTAAGAAGGGCCATGTCCAAGAGTTAGCGTAAGAATTGAGATCAAGATGCATCTTAATTTTGATGCTATATTCTTATCAGGTCATCCAGCTTTCTCGAGAACCACCGAAATATGTACCAGAAGTGGGCGCGACGCCTTGACGAATGTGTGACTACAGGCGTTCGCCCATTCCTGGAATAGCGTAAAAGCTACAACAACACGTAGCCACTGTTTTTACATTTTTCCAGTGGGTCCGTAAGTACGTAGACACCACTGCATGTACAGCACACCTTAGCGTGTGTGCTGAAAAAATTCACACGTGGCGTCTTTTTGCCACATATCACTTGCTTGTCACGTAGCCTGGTCCTGAAGAAAGCCTCAAAAATTATTTTCCAAGAGGCTGAAACATGTTGACCGTTTGGATAATTAAGACCAATCAATCTTACATGTTATCCTAATTTTGATTTTAACCTTGTCCTGGGCTGCTGGGAATAAAAAATTAATCAGTAAGGATTCCCAGAGACATTTTTAACTTGCACCACTTTATTAGCACTTACTTCACACTCAACACCAATCCCGCTCCGCTGTAATCAGGCGTTGAAGCACAACCGGGTGGCATTCGGCTACCCGGTTGGGAACCCTATGATGAAGCATGCCACCAACTACGTTGGTGGGTGAGGGTTCTTTTTACAAACCCAGTGGGTTTCTGGCACTCGAAAAGCGAAACTGAGTCGTCTTGACTAGTGGGTTCGTCCACTTTGTTTAATAAAGCTATATTCTTTTCTTCAAGTCATGCTTTACTCTGGGTGGGTACTTCATTTGCATTTGCCATGAAATGAAATAGAAATGTTAGTAGGACCTCTCCAATTTGTGTTCTGCGTCGTTTTTATTCATTATAACTTTCTTGATTTAAACATAGATCCATAATTCAACACATTTCACTTTCAGCATAATATAAAGACAAGGTCTGTGGGAAGTGACGCATAGGCTCAGCCTTGAGTAATCCTTTAAGGGGTGCGTCTGGGTCAGAATGAAGGCTGCAGGGCGTCTCTTCCGGTCCAACATCGTCCTCTTGCTCTTTCCCAGGCGGGTTGCAGCTCACTCTACACTCAATTTACCACTTTGTCCTTAAGTCTCTTCGCCGCTTCAGGGGTAACAAACGTTTTAAGCTCCCCCCCGTTCATCATGTGCACACGTGATGGTATTTCTTTATGCCTGATTTACTCCTGCATGGGTAATAGTGGAATGCAGGATAGCCAGCAGATATCAAAAATTTAATCTTCAATGTGCGCAATAGAAGTGGTGTGGGAGTGGAGTAGAAGCGAGGCTAGAAGAGATGGGGAGACGCATGGACTGCGACACCAGCAGGAAGGGGAGAGCAGAAACAGAGCTCAGAGGAGGACTACAGCATCAAGAGGTCTGAGGGAGAAGCCATGAGACTAGCAGTGGTCATGAACAGTGAGGATGGATCAAACTGGATGTCAGGGAGCCTCCTGGCTGAGTAGAGTGACCGGAGACGAGGTCAGGGGGATGCTGGAGAAGGACGATTCTCGAGAGGTGTTCCCCACGTGAGCAGGCACAGAAGCAGAGCAGGAAGGAAGCAGACCAAGCTTTGACAGGATTTACTCATCAGAAAACGAGGAGAGTGGAGATGCATGGCAGGAATACTGGCCTTAGGTAAACTACATTGAATCTGAGACGCCTGAAGCGAGATGCCACTTTGGACCCAACCCTTTCTGCTCAGAATTAGTCTAAGACATAAGTGCACACCTTTCACACCAGCTGCTCACGTCCTCTGCCTCCTATGTGAGACAACAGGAACAAAGAAATCACCCCAAAGCAGGACCTTGGTTCTGGAGCTCCAAGCAGGGAATTCATCTTGGAGACGTAGTCTGTGCTGCAGCCTGGCCCAAGCCTCAAGCTAGGGCCCGGAGGCCAGGGCACCACCATCTTGAACTCTTCATCCCAAAAGCGGTGATGACCAACCCCCTGCAAGCCATGGGACTAGAGCCAGAGTTATTCAATCTGTGGGGCGCGCCCCCTCAGGGGGGTGCAACACCATCCCAGGGGGGGCGCGAACTCCACTGTAAGATCTAACCTTTCACTGTTTCCTAATCGATGGGGCAGGACGTGCCCATACGTTTGTAAGCTTCAGCTGCTGTGGGAGGTAGGGAGTCTCCTGTGCTGTGAAACCGAAAGCGAAACATTTCAGCTCTGGGAATTAACTGTGTCGGAATGGTTAGTTTTTCACAGAAAGGAAGCAAAGTTTCTCTTTAAATTACATAAGTATGGGCATGCCATACACTCAGGATTTTCTTAAAAAATTACAAAAGTGCACATTAATGCAGCTATTTTCATGCTTGTTTAATACATTGTGCTCAAAGAGCACACTTTTAAGACAGATCTTTCTTTATAATAGGCTGAAAACAAATGGCTTAGGGGACAAATGAAGGGCAGTTGGCTCATGCTACTGTGGGGTTTGGCAGCTGAGGTTCCCTCACATGAGAGAGTGTAATCAATTCAGCAACTACCATTTTATTTGTACTAAGTGAATGGAATTCAAGTGGAAATGGTGCTGGGAGCCTCAGAAGGCAAATAAAAGAAAGTGAGAACAATGAAGAAGGCCATTCTCGTCAGTGACAAGGTTGACATCCTTTGAGCATGCGGCCCTGAACCTAAATATTCGATATATTTTTTTTAACATTTACATGTACTGATTGTGCCATGCTCATTTTGTGCCAGTAGCAAATGGGCAGCTATGTGAATTGCAAGCGTGGCTAGCTCGCACAATTTGCAGCTGTCGCATTTTGCTCCCAAATAAATGCTTCATCGTGATCCCGCAACAACGTGCTTGAAAAGTAGGGTTTCTCAAGTCTTGCGGAAAGGCAGAAGAGAGCGTTTGATGATGGGAAATTTCAGCAGCCTTTCCATGCCTGTGTCGAACGGAAGGATTTCTAGCAATGTACGCAACTCACGACTTATATTTATTTCTTACTTTAGCACCTCTGTTGCGCTACTTGTTGCCTGACTGAATAATGTCTACACTTTATGCGGCATACAATTATATAGTAACGCAATCAGAAGCATAAAGGCAATGAACACAAATGACAACATGATTAACGTTGCAGCGCATAGGCGGCTGTGGCGACTGGGCCAAGGGTGGTTCTGGGGCAAAGGGCGATCTTACAAACAGTGCTTCCAACTAGTCCATTCCTGACCTGACTCCAATGTGGGCAGCGCTTCCTTTATATCGGAGGTGGCAGGTGGTGGCCCCCAGTACTCATTTTTAGGGACCAAGAATTCTTTTTCAGCATCCAACTTTGACCAAGAGCAAGAGAGAGCAAAGCAGAATAGGGTGAAAGAAAAAGGACAAGAAAGCTGTGAAAACAGAGACAAAGGGATGAAGCAGAGATGAAAAACAACCTGCAAGAATGAGACAGAGGCCGAAATAAGAGGGTGGAGGAAGAAGGAGGCGTGTGTTGGTTCGTTCAAGACTCGGCAGTCCTGGTATACAGCCGCCCTGGCAAGAAGTGACGTAATAAAAGCTTTGGCACCTGTACTTTTTTTATTATTATTAATTAAGCATTGCCTTTGGGCATCCACCATAAACCCTTTCAGCCTCTAACAGTCTTTTCTACTCTCTGCCTAGACCTACCTCCGTGGAGGCGCACACATCAGTCGCGGCTGGTGCAGGCAAGCGCGGTGGGGCAGTGGAGTGGGGCGGGGGGACCGAATAGGTTTTATTTATTTATTTAATTTGACCTATTCCATCATCTGTCGACTTCCCCGCCGCCGCCCCATCGCACTTACCTGCGGCGGCCGCCGATGTATTTATATGCATTGCAATGCTGCCAGTTCACTGTGCAGCTGGACCGAGATCCATTTGATCACCACAAAGTCTGTCAGACAACATTGCTCTGAAGTAAAATAGGCATCATCATTCAGTTTTTATGAGTTCTGTTTTTTAAACATAAGCCTGACATGTGTCCTAAACCCCCACTCAGGGCACAAGTCCTAAAAAAACAAGTGGGGGGACTAATTAGCATAAGCAATGCACATTGGTGTCACAGGACATCACAAGAAGGGATGTCAGCACCCTATGAGATCCTTCTTTTTAAAATAAATGTGCTAGGCTTTCCTTCCTTGCTTGCTATGGAAGGAAAGGTATTTACCTGACTTGAGGGTAATTACTTCGGAGGTGAATGGGCTGCTCCAGATAACACTGTCCCATTATGACTCAACTGCATAAGTAAAACCCTAGTAAAAATAATTTGCGCACATTTTATCTTGGAAAACTTTGATTTGGACTGGTTAATAAGCCTCTGTCATTTAACCACACCCACTCACAAACCTGCAGTTTACTAAACACTCTTACTCTTTTTAACATTATTTGCCGGATATGGCCTGGGATATGCGGATGGCAGTCGATTATGTAGTGTACCAGATTCCAGAAATTTCTGTCAGGTGGTGCGGGGGCCGACATCTAAAAAAATTCAGCTGGGGGGGCTCAACCTAAAAAAGTTTGAAGACCTCTGGACTAGACGAATCCAACTAATGCGGTTTAGTAAGACCAAGAGATGCCTCATTAAGCGGTCTTGGAAATATCATAAACTGCCATTACAACTGTTCATGGTGTGTGATATCACAAGCTCTAGTTGTGGGGCACTCTGAGCTGAAGTGTGTGAACCTTACAGGAAGCAGGAAATGATTAAGGTCAATAAAAAAACACTTCCACCGACCTCACTAACAGAGTAGAGAAATGTAAGAGCAGGCATCTCTTCGCCCTCTGCCAGTTCTTATCTCTCTGAAACAGCTTATTTTGGAATCTTGCAGTTCATACAACACTCTGGGCCAGATGTACGACCGTTTTTTGCGGTCGCAAAGGGCTTTTATGCCCGTTTGCGACCGCAAAAAACGTGTGGCCAATGTACCAAAATAGGGTTAGCGACTCGCTATGAGGAAGGGGTGTTCCAAGGGCGTCCCTTCCTAATATCGACTCCTTAAACTATGTAAGAATGTTTTGCGACCACAATTGCAGTTGCAAAACACTCGCAGTTCACCACCCTTCTCAGAAGGGTGGTAAAGCACTCACAAATGGGAAGGGGTCCCCATGGGACCCCTTCCCCTTTGTGAATGCATGCGCAAATATTTTTTAAGGGCAGGCAGTGGTCCCAGGGACCACTGCCTGCCCTTAAAAACATAAAGCAGAAAAGTTTCATTTGTATTTTTTAAATGCATCCCGTTTTCCTTTAAGGAAAACGGGCTGCATTTAAAAGAGAAAACTGCTTTATTGACAAATCAGTTCCATATATGGTGGTCTGCTGACCCCAGCAGGCCACCATCCCTGGGAGGGCCAGCCATTCCCAATAGGGTTGCAAATTGTCTCAGCCTCATTCATATTTATGAGCCATGCAATTTGCGACCCCATTGGGAATCGCAAACAGTGTCTCAGACACTGTTGTACATAGCATTTCGTCGCAATTTGCGAGTCGCAAAATGCTATGGTCGTACATCTGGCCCTGTATGTGTTACTGCCCGTATAACACTTCACAAGGCCCCTCTCACAAGACGCAAAGTCTCCAGAGGCAGAAGCATCTCACCAGTAGATCACCCAGGGCTTCTCTGGGATCTTTGAAATCCCTCAGAGATTTTGTGTATGAATCTGGAAAATATTGGCAGAATTTTTGAGTTTGCTCCGCACCAAGTCCGAAATTTTTGATTTCATCTTTGAGTTGGTTCATGTTTGCCGGCTGGTACACTGTGCCCTTTTGACTACTAAAGATACCCTCAATCCATCTGTGCTATCTTGAGACGGGTACAAAAAGAGACCTGCTTGGAATTGATATTGCTTTATTTCTCTGCTGATGCTGATGCTAGAATGTTCCTTGCACTTCCCAGATATTGAGCATTTCTTAGACATTTATACATGTAAGATGATCAAACTTCCGGGGTGGCAGTTGTGACATCACAAATTCTTTGCCATAGATGACACCACAGGGCTCATCTTTTGTCCCAAATGTAGTCACTCAGCAGCTTCCTGATTGCTGCTGCAAGATTGGATAAAGGGCAAGCAGTGAAAACAGCAGAAAGTAAACAAGCATTGGCAACGTTAATGGGTCTGGCTTCAATGTGCTAACACACACATACATTTGTGGATGCCTGTGTTTACATGCAATAGCACATTAAAGTCAGACCTATTTTACTTTATATATTGTTTGTTTTGTTGCCTGCAGGAATAGATGTGTGTATATTAGCACAAGCAAAAAGAATTCACCAGACGTCCAGGATCATTAATGGAAATCCCGGAATGTTGCAGTTTTACAGGCGAAAACTAGAAATGTTTCGTGAATTCTTGAAATGTACTTGTTTCTTTAAGAATGAGGTCCAGAGGGGGGGGAGGAGGAGAGAGAGATAGGGGAGAGAGAGAGATAGGGAGAGAGGGAGCGAGTTAGAGAGAGTGTTATTTCTTTAAGAATGAGGTCCAGAAGGGGAGAGAGAGAGAAAGAAAGAGAGAGGTGGAGTGTGAGAGAACTAGTGCAGAAAATGAAAAAGAGAGTGTATGTGAGGGAGAATGAGAGAGTAAGGCTTCTAAATATATGAAGGTCATCGCTCACTTCCAGGAGGTCCTGTAACCGTTTCTTTATGGACAGGTAATTTCACATCTTGAAACCTTCACTTATGATGCAGACGTTTCACTGGCTATAGAAGCCATTGGACAGAGATGACTTGGGCTTGTTCCCAGTAGCTGCGCACTCACTGCCTTTCACATCACTTGGGAGATGTGAGGTCAAAATGATATCAACAGGATGAGGGGAAGGTCGGCGATCAAAAAGAGCACCGCTAACTGTCCACCGGAACGCCAATGAGCGTTCGTCCCAGTCCATATGACTGGGGCCATTAGACCTCACTATTCGGTGCCCACAGAAGGTATACTATATGAAGGATCCAGGGATCAGGAGGAAGGATCACTCGAGGTAGGTCAACAAGGCGAGAAATAAGTTTATTTTCAGGTAAGAAAATCCCATCCAGGCACAGCATCTATCTCAGTCAACAGCCCAGGCACAATTCAAATAATACATTCTAATCCACCGTAGCGAAGCTACCAGGACAGAGGTCGTGACATGCATTCTATCGTAACCATGGCATCACAAGAATAATAGTAAAACATATGCAGATGCCACACACCTTCCCTCCTTCACAAAACAAACTAATAAAAACAAAGGAATAAATATACATAAGATACCTGAATAACAACACTTAGGGGCCGATTCCGATTCTGGCCGGAAATCTCTCCGACCGAGCCGGACCCGGAGAGAATTCCGACCGAATCGGACCCTAGCAGTCCGACCGGAAGAGTACGATGCATTCGCATGCTATCGGACTCGATTCGGTCGGACTCCCATTAAAGTCAATGGGAGCCGGTCGTACAACGTGTACGCGGGCTCCCATTGACTCAATGGGTGAGAGGCGAACAAGGGCGCCCCCTACAGCGGGTACGCGTCCATGCGCATCGCGGTGTACATGCACAGGTAGGGGGGACCCATGGGTCCCCCCTGTGTGCGACTCGCGTGCCTACGCGTATAGGGGGGTCCGACGCGGACCCCCAAAGTCCGGCTCCGACAGCTCTTTCGAGCCGGACGGCGGGAGTCGGTCGGACTGCTCGCGGCGCGCATCGTACTAACCCGGCCGGGAAACGTCTCCATAGCGCGGTGCGAGTCGTGTCCGTGCGAGTCGGTCGGAGCGTGTTGAAGCCGCGTACGAGTCGGTCGGCGATTTCGCGGGAGCTTGCATCGTACTCGCTCGGCCGGACCCGCGTACGATTCGGTCGGGAAACAGGGCTCCGAATCGGATCCGGTAAATCCGAATCCGATTCGGAGCACTACCGGCCGAGATCGGAATCGGCCCCTAAGTACTTACAATCTACTGTACAAAGTCTTTCAAATACAAAGGTTTCGCTCTAATCCTAGAGGACAACCTGGGAATACTTGGAGAATCATTTTTGACATTGGCTTTCACAGGAGAATGATCAGTAGCAGAACCTTTCTTATCATAGTCTCTCCCCATAAAGCTCAAGGGACCTTTGTATGGAACAACCCTTCCCAGGTTCCATATGCGATGATCCTGCGTTTTAATTGCATTCTTGAACAACTTAATCACCCTAATGGGTTTTGAATTTTGAACTCAATCCTGGTTGTTTGATAACCACCATGTCACCACTAGCAACTTTGGTACTTTTAACAGCCTTTCTCGAATCAAAGAGAGACTTCCTAGCTATTGCTTTCCCAACCTCTCTCTCATGCCAACATCCATTGCTCACATCCTTGCATGACGTCCCCTCCAAATCTCGCACCCAGGACGGTTCAACAAGAGTACATGGGGTTCTGCCCCTGAACAAAACAAAAGGTGATTTCCCAGTAGTACTGTGGGGAGTTAATCTGTACATCTGGACTTTCTTAATGACCTCCTTTTTCCAGTCATGACCACACCCCTTGGCTAAGGCGATAACCTCCTTCAAAACCCGGTTAAACCTTTCAACCATACCATTGGTTTCAGGGTGATAAAGAGAACATTTTTTATGCTTAATGCCACGCCTCTTTGAAAATGTTTCCATTTCCCGAGAAACCAACTGAACACCATTGTCGGTTAAAATGGTATTAGGATATCCTTCCCTTGCCATGAGGTTCTCTAAAAAGGCAATCACATGCTTGGTCTCAATCCCACTGGTAAAGCAGACTTCTGGCCATCTCGAAAACATATCTATGGCCACAATAACAAACAGTTGTTGGCCATCCCCATGAATGAGACCAAGTATGTCCAAGGCTATTTCCTTCCACGGACCACCAGGTAATTTCCTTACAACCATAGGTTGTACCCTCACAACCTTAGACTTCTCACACATGGCACACTCCACACAATCTCTCACTAGCCTTTCCAACTTCAAGTCCATGCCAGGCCACCAATATGATGCTCGAAGCCTTTCTTTAGTCTTGGACATTCCCAGATGAGAAAGATGGGCCAATTCCACTAGTCTAGCATGGAGATTAAGAGGAGGTATCAACCTTGTGCCACGAAACAAAAGATCACCAGATACACTCAATTCATCCTTCACTCCTGATGGTGCGCTGATAGCACTCTATTTTGTATGAGTGCATTATACTCATGGTTTAAACGCACTCTCATGTATTCATATTGTTTGCAGTGTTTTATGACTATTAAGAACCATTTATATGAATCATTTGATGTTGAAAAATAGTGAACGCATTTAAGTAGAACTTTGTATGTATTACGATTCCTTCATGCATAATGTGCAGGACGATATTATTCTATACACCGTAATTGTGGTTAGTTTAAGTTGCCTGAATTATAGGCCCCAAAATCATAAGTTGCGATTCTCCTTGCTCTCGAGAAATAAATAATTAAATGTTGTTGTGTTCGAAACTAGAATGTCCTCATCCTACTGCAGGTGAAAGAATACACATCGTTATTTTCAGAATTAAGGAGAGACCCGGAATGTCTTTGAAGATGGCTGGGAAGCGAGAAGGGAGGATGCCTTGCGTATCTGGTCTGTCTGAAAGCCAAGGCCACTGGAAAGAAGATATCATTAATTAAATTTGTGCCATGAAAAAGCTACTGCATCAAGGTGCAATGGAAAGTTTTAAGAAGAATGACGTATTGTGGGTTGAATCCCATCTTTTGTATGATGCGCAGGGACAGTGAGTCCAGACTTCTGCTAGCTTTCGGAGGAGAAGGAGCATCTTAGAGCAAGTTCCATAGCCATAAGCTAAAACGACCCATTTGACGTGAGTACTTCTTAGGAAGTCAACACGTGTTGACACCTTTGGGGAATGATAGAAGAGAGACAGGAAGGGCCCTCATGTAGCGCAGTGTAGGGAAAGATTTTGATTTCTTTCAATGAGCCGAGAACTGAATATCGCATCTATTCTGTGTTGCGTTGTGATTTTGGAATTTATAATCATCTGTCTTTTGGGCCGAATTACTTATATTCGTAAAATTGGCTCTGTATTAATTTTTCTCTACCTCTATACTTTGCTATTGAGATGTATTTACATCCAATTGTTTTTGGCCTTATAATAAATATTCAAACTGCACTTTGGAATTGGTGGTCTTTTCGGGCATGACAACTTTGTTGATATCTGTCTGAGTTGTTTCCTCCCCTCAACCACTTTTAGTAGGTAAATAAAAGATCGATCGCTTACGCTATACTTAGTAGGGAACATCAGGTGTGCACTTTAGCGTAATCAAATGGTAGCAGAGGATGGCTTACCTCTAAAGTGGTTTATCTCTAAGGTGAGGGGAGTAATCAGGAGTAGGGTTGAAGATCGAAGAGCCCTGAAGTGGAGTGGAAGACGGCGGAGACCGGCGGACGTTGATGGTGCGGCGGAAACAGTGGTGGCGTGAGTGTGAAAGGAATTGTGGTGTTAGATTGCGGTGATGAGTAAGTGCGTGATGTCTTGCGGAGTTGGGATGTATGTTGAGTGAATGTGGTTTGTGGTTTACTGGTCCGGACACGTGCGGAACAGGAAGTTTTGGTGAGCGGACTCAAGAGAAGTCCAAGATCCCGGGATAGTTTTGTATTGTAATTGTCTGATCAAATGTGGGTGTTGTGAAGCGCTATCGACGATCCACTTGTGTTAGGGAACTTTTTGTGAATGAGGAATAGGTCGCGGTAGAAAGCCTCAGGTACCGGGGGTGGACTATGGTGATTGAGTGACCAACGCAGGTCGGGGGTCACAACGGCTGAATGTTCTTGTGAAAGTGTTCTATCGATCTTTAGTGACAGACAATTACTTGTTTTATGTGACTGTAAGTTATTGTAATTGTGTAGGAACAGTTACTTGGTTTAATAACTTTTGGATATACAGTTACTTGTGGTACGAATGTGTGTAAGCGAGTTTGCGGTGAAATTGTAAAGGCGGGTGAGCCGCTGCAAGGAGTGAGAAGTGACGTCAGGGTGCGCCGGGATAGGTTGGTTGGTGTAACGCCGCGCTGGGATTGGTGGAAGTTCGTTTGCAGTGGAATAGCGTATTTTGGGCTTGCAATTGATCGATTTTACAATGAGAGGCTTTAGGGTATTGCGAGATTTGTGTAGAGGCGACACAGGGGTAGTGACTCGGGTAGGAGAAGAAGCTCCGCCAGAGGACACACCGGCACATTACATGGCAACAAATGTGGGACTTCATACTATCGTGTGTCTTCAGAATTGGCATAAACTTACAGAGAAAGAGGGTGAATTGGCTTTCCCTCGTTATGGGTCTTTTCGTATGGAAGTACTGACCCAGCTGAGGGGGGTGATGAATGCACTGAAACCTCCCCCTAGACCCACACAATTTGAGGCATTAGATGCATGGATGAGAGCTGCCCTAGTAAAAAGTAGAGAGGCTTCACAAGGAAGAAAGCAATGAAGGCATATCATGATGCTAGATGGGATGCCCAGTTGAAAAGATGGAGGGTAGACACCATAGAGGGAGAACGCTTGTACCCATTTCGTACGTTAAAAGAGGGGGCTGAAGGGAAACAGACGACAGAGGAGGACAGTGATACAGATGACAGCTTCCTCGATAGATTGCTAGCGGAACGTCCTCCACCGTGCGACTCTAGATCAGAGACAGAGAGGTTGCGCCCATCAGAAGAGCTGGGTTCAGAGGAACAATCGGCAGGAGTAAGAGGCAAGATTACAATGGTACATATTCCAGGAGGGTCTGGAGGAATGAGGTATCCAACCCCTGAGCCAGTACAACCTGCAGGAAACATGCAGTTACCAGATGCTTTGTCGGTACCAGTCACAATAGGGCCGGTGGTTCCGATATATAATCCTAGAGAAAGAACTGATGACAGTCAACAGCAATTAAGTGAAGGGGAAGAGACAATGTCTGGAGGGAGCCTTGCAATGAGTGGGACAGGTTTAAGTTGGATGCCAGTGGAATCTAGTACTCCACTGCCAGCTACGGCTGATCCATCAAGAATGGATAGTGGGTCAGAACGAAGACGGACAGGAGCTCTAGCGAATTCTAGGTCTGACCTTCGAATGTGGGTTCAACCAGTGAGAGAGTCAATGATGCCGAGGGAAGAGGCAAGCAAGAGACAAGAAACGCCTAGAGTACTGTTTGAACCACAGGTTATTTGTGCAGGTGACCATTCGAGAAGTCGAAGCTGGGAAAGAGGATGCCCAGCTTCGAAGATAGAAGAGGGTGCAGTTCCTAAGAGAACCCAAAGCTGAGACAGGGAAGATACAAGAAACGAGGAAATTCAGAAAGTGTTAAAAAGTGCAATAAAAGCGCCAATGCTAGATGTGGTATGCTTAAAGGCAGAACTAGACGAGGTGATTGAAGGTAAACTACCCCTGAACAGAATTGAGACGTATGACTCGAGCAAACTACTGTTCGTAGCAAAGGACATGACAAGAAAGGCCAAATGAGCTTATGATGCATTGTTGCTTTTGGCACAAAGGTATGAGGTTGATTTGTCAAAGACCAAAATGATACAGGGTTCTTGCAGATTAAATTACACAGATAAGGATTTGGAAGAGAAGCGAACGATTGGATTAAAAGCACAAATTAGAGAACTAGTGATAGGGATGCGGACATGGAAAGAATTAGACAGATGGAAAGAAAGATGGACCAAAAAGAAAAGCTTTAAGACTGGAATAGGAAATACTCTGCCTCCGGGTGGAGGGACGGGAGCTGCAGGAAATTTCCCCCTCAGGGAGGTACAGAATGGGGGGTATGTACACGTGCCATGGAGCAGGGGTGATTTAGCAGCATTTACGAATGATTTTCCTCGGCTGAGGGAAAAACCTGCTGAGTGGTACAAACAAATAGATCGGTTTGTAAAGATTTCGAAAGTATTGTGGATTGATTTAAACACCTTGTTTGATATAGTAGTGCCGGCGGATTTGTGGGCGGCATGTAAGATTGCCATTGAGTGGCCTACTGCAGAGCCACCTAGAGATTCAGTGACTCATGGTCCTTCACCTGATGTAATGAGAAAATACGAGCAAGTGATTACATGGTTGCAATCGAAGGTAGCTCCTCACATTGTTGATTGGTTGAAGATTGATCGCACCACACAAGACTCTAAGGAATCAGTACATGATTATTACGAAAGATTGTTGTTAGCTTTTAAGCAGCATAGTGGATTGGATACAATTGAACAGAAAGATATGGGACAATTTGTCTCGAAGTTTGTGTTGGGACTGAAAGGGGTGAGCCAGTTAAGATACAGGTCAAACCCAATGCTGAATTCCCACGAACGCCACAATATAAATTGACTCCAGAAACTGTGGCTGGAATAAGACCTGTGATTGAGACTATGATTGCCCAAGGTATTCTTAAGGAGATAAGAGGAAGTCCCTGCAACTCACCTATTATGGGGCTGCAGAAGCCGAGTGGCAAGTACAGAATAGTGCAGGATCTGCGTCGGGTTAATGAGATTGTGATCCCATGTTGTCCTGTGGTACCAAATCCAGCTATTATTCTATTCCAGATCCCATGCAAAGCAGAATGGTTTACAGTGATAGATTTGTGTCATGCATTTTTCTCCATACCATTGCATGAAGAAAGTCAGTTTTTATTTGCGTTTAGGATGGACAATCATGTGTTAACATGGGAAAGAATTCCTATGGGGTATACAGAAAGCCCCTCCATTTTTAGTCAAAGTCTGAAAAAGAATCTTGAAGGACTGGTGATGCCCCAAAACTCAGTCTTAGTGCAATACATAGACGACCTTTTGGTCGCCTCAGAGACTGAGGATGCTTGCAGGATTGAGACTGTGATGTTGCTGAGTTATTTGGCAGAGAATGGACACAAAGTGTCTCCAAATAAATTGCAGTATTGTTTGTCTGAAGTTCAGTACCTAGGTCACCGGATTGAGAAAGGAAAACGAAGGGTGTCACCAGATCGCATAGAGACGATTCTGCAAATGGGAACTCCGAAAACACAAAAAGAAGTCCGCATGTTTTTGGGAATGGTCGGCTATTGTCGACAGTGGATCCAAAATTTTTCCTTGCAAGCAAAGCCTCTGTTGAAACTGACTCGAAAGGATGTTAGTGATCCGGTACCATGGGATGACGAGTGCTTGAAAGCCTTCCGTGAGCTGAAGGAAAGTATCTGTCGTGCTCCAGCTCTCGGAATGCCGGATTATAACAAAGCGTTTTCGCTCTTTTGCTGTGAAAAGGAGGGATGTGCGTTAGCAGTCCTTGTACAGACACATGGGGTGCCCAAAGACCAGTAGCTTACTTCTCAGCTACATTAGATCCTGTAGCTTCTGCGTTGCCCGGATGTCTGAAATCCGTTGCTGCAACCGGTGTGAGCATTGAAAGATGTGAAAGCATAGTGATGGGTTATCCGCTCATTGTTTATGTGCCCCATTCAGTAGAATTATTGATGACCAGAACGAAAACACAGTATCTGACCAACAACAGACTTACCAAGTATGAGCAGGTTATCTTGGCCGCTTAAAATGTTACCCTGAGACGTTGTACCACCCTGAACCCTGCTACATTGTTACCTGTTACGGAAGAGGAAGGAGATGAGGATTGTGAAGAGCATGACTGCCTAGATGTTACTGACCTATCTACCAAACCAGACCTGACATTGTCGATGAACCTTTGCCCCAATCTGATTTGATCCTTTTTGTTGATGGTTCATGTTTAAGAGACAATGAAGGGTATTTGAGAGCAGCGTTTGCTGTATGCACCATCATGGGAGTAGTGGAAGCTGCCTGTTTAAATAGAGTATTCTCTGCTCAGGTGGCCGAAATTGTCGCTTTGACACGTGCCTGTATCATTGCAGCTGATATTCGAGTGACTGTGTATACAGACAGTCAGTACGGATTTGGTGTAGTTCATGACTTTGTGCAGTTATGGTCACAGAGGGGGTTTCTAACGTCCTCAGGGTCACCTATACGTAACGGCGAGTATGTGCGCCAACTATTGGAAGCTTTGCAGAAACCCAAAGAGATAGCAGTCGTTAAATGTGCAGCTCATGGAAAAGGAGAAGATTTTGTCACTAAGGGCAACAATTATGCAGATGAAGTAGCACGATTTTGCGCTGAACATGCTTGTATTTTCAATGGAGAATATCTAGGCGAGAGCACAGAAGAGACCGAGCTCAGCATGATGTTAGCTATAGCCGATACTTGGGATGAGGTGAAGCGGTTGCAGGATGAAGTCCCAGAAGAGGAAGCTGCTTCATGGGTCAGAGCAGGTTGCACAAAAAGAGACAATGGCATTTGGGTGTCCACAGATGAGAGAGCAGTATTACCCAATTGTCTACTGAGCCCAATGGCAAGGCAAATACACGGAGCAGTTCATCTGGGAAGAGATGCTATGGTGCGAGTGTTTAGGCAGACGTGGTTTAATCCACGCTTTCGTGTGTGGGCTGAAGCGGTATGTCACAGGTGTGTTACTTGTCAACAATTGAATGTTGGAAAGAGAACTGTGGTTGCAATGAGTCACATTGGAAGATCAGGAGGCCCCTTCAATAGGATACAATTAGACTTTATCGAAATGCCGAGGTGCAATAGGTTTTTTAAAAAATTTGTTTATTGATTTTAGTACATAGTTACAAATCGGAGTACACAAACAAATATTCAAGTCAATGAAATCAGAGAGAAAAATTTACAATAACTCCCACCCATACCCCCCCTCCCCCTCCCTCCCAGGCAGATCCTTATCAGAATTCCAGAACATTTCGAATAGTGCAAAAGATCAACGTAGGCATGGTGGGTGGCAATACCGATAGAGGCTCTCTTACACAGTCCACATCTATGGCCAGCAAACTTGTAGTCCCGTAGGGAGACAGCATTGCCATGCCAGCTAACGGACCCCTCTCCCAGGGGCGCCCAACGCTCATGACAGGTCAGGATGGGACATCAGATATATTGTAAGGGGAGCCCAAAAGTCCTTGGGGCAGGAAGACTCAGGTAGCTCTTCTCCATATATCCGAAGCTGATCCCTGCAGTACAGTAAGTCCTTAAGCCATTTATTAACAGTGGGTACTACCTTGGCTCCCCAGCACTGTGCAACCGCCCTTTTTGCAAAAGGGTCGAAATCGCAACTAGACGCCTGTTACATGGCTTGAGAGGTTTGACGTGGCTTAACAAGCACATCTCAGGAGTACAGCACACAAGTTCCGACACAACATCCGTAAGCATGGTCGTCACTGCAGTCCAGAACGCAAGCACACCAGGACACACCCAAGCTACATGAAGAAAATCTGCATCCGGAGCTCCACATCTCACACAGTTAGCAGTCTCTCTCAGGCCATATTTGTGTAGTTGTAAGGGGAGTAATATACCTGATGCAAGAATTTAAAATGAATAATTCTAAGGTTACAATTAGCTGTGAGACGTCCCGTGAGCTGACAACACTCCCTCCAAGTCTCAGGTGTAATAGGGGTGCCCAACATCGTTCTCCACCGTACACACGAGGGGGAGTCTCCTTGCTCCCGCAACGAGGCGTTGTACAGCCTAGTAATTAGACCCCTCCGGGACGCACCTGAGAGCATCACCTGCAATGCCCGCAGAGTGATAGGTTCGGCAGGATAATTCGGGTATGCCGCACGGATAGCCTGCCGGACCCGGACATAGGTCAAATTAAACATAAAAGGGCGATTTACGCCGCCCTGCGCCGCCTGTAAATCTTTAAATTGACCGCCCATATATAAGTCGCCCAGTTTGGTGATGCCCGCAGCTGTGAGTTCTTTCCTGGCAGTCGCCTCACGTGCCGCTGAGATATCAGGATGTGAGGCTAATGGTACTAGTGGAGCATACAAATAAGAAAGATGAGCCCGTAGCGCAAGCATTCGCCACGCCCACGCCGTGCACTGCATGGGGTTGATCTCATTTCGTGGGCCACCTGTTCCCCCCGTAAGAGCAACTGCCTGTACCGGAAGAGGAAAAACAGCATCCAACTCAATCGCCACATGAGGCTGAAAGCGCTGGGGGAAGTGCCAGTAATGTGCGAATTGCGCTTGCGCACATAGATAGTAAAGACGAAAGTCCGGGGCCTCAAAACCACCACGGTCAAATGGTAGCACCAGCAGATCCCATCGGCACCGGGGCTTCTTACCGCCCCATACAAACGTTAAAAGCGCGGACTGCAACGTACGGAACAGTGCAACATTCAATTTGATAGGGATGTTAACGAAGAAATACAACAGCTTAGGTAAAAAGACCATCTTCACGACGGCAATTCTATCCGCTAGTGATAGAGGTAAGTGTGCCCACCGCACAGCTTGTTCAGATATACGTGAAATCGTGCGACCATAGTTCTCTGAGACAACTACAGCCGGATCCCTGTGCACCCAAACTCCAAGATATTTGACCGGGTCAGATGTCCAGGCCAACGGGAAGTCCACCTCGACCTCAGTTGTTCGCGCAGTTAGTGGAAACACTACGGATTTGGACCAGTTAATCCCCAGGCCCGAGAATCTTTCAAATTTTACATACTCTCGCAGCAGCGCAGATAGGTGCGTAGCAGGTTCGCGGACATACAGCAGCATGTCATCTGCGTAAAGGGAGACAATTAAGGGTCGCAGCCTGAACCTCAGAGCCGCCGCGGCGTGTTTCTGACGCAGCATGCAGGCGAGGGGCTCCAGCGCCAAAGAAAAAAGCATAGGAGACAGAGGGCACCCCTGTCTTGTACCCCGTTCAATGCGAAACAATGAGGACACCCACCCATTGACCCGAACGCGAGCCACCGGTCCGCTGTAAAGTACCCTAAGCCATTGCAGAAAGAAAGGTGGGAAGCCCATGCGGCCCAGCACGGCAAACATAAAGGGCCACTGCAGGGAGTCAAAGGCTTTAGCTGCGTCGAGCAACACAGCCACCGCCTGGAAATCAGGTTCAAAATAGTGTAGCGTGGCGAAGAGCGTACGCAAATTGTGTGTCGTAGAGCGCTCCGTGACGAAGCCAGACTGATCAGGCAACACCAGTAGAGGAACTAACGGTTGCAACCTGGTGGCTATCATTCTGGCGAGAATTTTTGCGTCGATATTAATGATGGACAAAGGTCGGTATGAGCCGCACTGATTTGGGGGCTTATCTGGTTTCAATAGGGTGACAAGGAGGGCCTCCCGGAGGGAATGCGGCAATGTCCCAGTGTCATAAGCCTCTGCATACACAGCTAGGAGCCGAGGGCCAAGTCCGCTGCGTAGGTTTTATAAAATTCGCCAGGCAGCCCGTCAGGTCCTGCAGCTTTACAGGTTGGTAAAGACGTAATGGCCTCCCTGACATCTTCCACTCCGAATGGTTGTACGAGGTGCTCTCGATGTGCAGGAGACAACCATCCTAGCGCTATATCGTCGAGATAGGCATCCATCTCCGCCGCCGATGGAGACTCTCTGGTGGCATAGAGACTTGTATAGAATCGTAATACGGTGTCGCAAAGGTCCATAGTTGAATGGCGGGCAATCCCATTTTCATCCAACAGCTCAGCAATATCATCTTGACGGCGCGGTTCCGATATCTTTTGTGCGAGCGAGCGGCCCGGTCGGCCACCCTCCCGTAGTAGCGCGCTATCCGACGTCTGGAGCAATGTGATAGCTCCTGATCCACCGCATCATTATGTTCCCAGATAAGCTCCCTCATGGCCGCAAGTTTAGCTGAGGAAGGATCAGACTCGAATTCTCGCTCCCGCTGGGATATGTCAGATGTCAACTTCCGTATTCTACGGCGAATGTCTCGCAGGATACCAGACTGGGCCCCGATACAAGATCCCCTTATAGTAACCTTAAACGCTTCCCAGAGCGTACCCGCGCTGTCCACAGATCCCTCATTTTCCCGAAAATAATTTTTAACTGCCTCAGCCACGGTCTGGTGAAAAACCGGGTCCTTGAGCTCTGAAGGTTGGAGCCTCCACGCAAAGGGCGGTCTCCGGTAGGCCGGAAGCTGCAGTTCCAGAAGTACAGGGAATGGTCCGACAGAGTACGTGCCTCATGCGACACCGCCGTGGTCCAATTACAGACCTGCGCTGAGACTAGCCAAAAATCAATACGGGACCAGGAACCATGGGCCGCAGAAGCAAAAGTGCTCTCCCGAGCATCCGGATTCGGGAGCGCCAAATATCATTTAGTTGACCCGTATCCATCAGACCCAGCAACATGTCGGTCGCAAGTTTAGGCCGCAACATAGCACTATTTACCCTATCCATGGCTGCATCCAGGCACAAATTAAAATCTCCCCCCACACTATGGCGGCCGGGGGAACTCGATATTCTCCGCCACACATCAGAATAAAATGAAGGGTCATCCACATTTGGACCATAGACATTCACTATCAGCACACTTTCTCCACCCAAGCGCCCATGCACCATCGCCACTCGCCCGCAGTCATCCGTCTCTGATTTGACCACAGTAAAGGGCACACCCCTCTTTACCAGGATAAGCACGCCCCTAGAATAGCTAGAGAAGGACGAGGCAACCTTTACACACGACCAGCGTGCTCCTATCTTGCCAGCTGACTCCCGGGTTAGATGTGTCTCCTGCAAAAGGGCAATATGCACACCCACACGATCTAAATAGGCAATCACTGATCTAATCTTTTTAGGCGTGTTCAAGCCTCGAACATTCCAAGTCAGGAATTTAAATGTAGAAGTCATTGTGGCCGGCCGGCCATAGTGGGACATCGGAAACATAAGAATGGACAATCATCTTCAAGAATAACCAAAAGTCAGCGCCTACCCACACAGTGATAATCCGAACAATAAACCCCCGCATTCTGCCTGCCCAGCCCCGAACCCCTCCACCCCCACCCACTTTAGCTTCCCCAACACGCCAAAGCCATCCCATAGCTCAACCCTTCCCCCTCCCCAATCTCAATAAACAAAGCACAACTTTGGGGTGCACCCATTTGTGGGGGGCACTGAGTGCTACTGACCTCCAACAGAAAAGGAGGTGGCCGAGTAGGTCTACAAGATGCCAATACAGGGATTCGCCCATGTCTACAGGCACAGATGTATGCTAGTGCCATGGCCCCGGCCCCAGTAAACACCCTATACGGACATACATCAAGCAGGGCCCTACTAGTTGCAGCCAAGCAGTGCCAATAACCAGGGGGGACTCCCTCCCGAAACCAGTGATGGAAAATTCAAGATATCATGAAAGCCTAAAGAGAGGAGCATTTATAAGACAGCAGCTCAGGGAAAGAAAGCAAGATAAAGACAAAAACATAGCCAGCATTGAGGCCCAATGACACATGTTACATAGCAACCACAGGTTCCAGTATAGTTAGGCGCCCATCGTATACAAGCCAATGTAAGAAACCTAATGTGTGTGCCAGTTCGAGAAAGTGTTCAAGGCACACTATTTCTATTCGTCCTCAGGGGCTGTACCAGACTCTCGTCGCTGTCGCTTCAGATGTTTAGCGTGTTCCATCGCGGCCTTGGGAGATGCAAAAATCTTGGAGTCGCCATCCCCGCCAATGCGAAGACGGGCTGGATACAGCATGGCGTACGGGACCCCATCGGCCTGCAAGAGCTTTTTTACGGAGCCAAATTCACAGCGGGCCGCCTGCACTGCCACCGTAAAATCGGGAAAAAGGAGAGAGCGTTGCCCTGATGTACTATCGGACCCTTCTCCCTGGCGAGCCTTAAGATAGTGTCCCGGTCCCTGTAATTAAGGATCCTGGCAATAATAGGGCGGGAGGAGCCCCGGGGCCGGGCGGGCAGCCAACGAGCGGTGGGCTCGCTCCACAATAAACATTCTGGAGAGGTGTTCAGACCCAAAGATCTCCGAAACCAGGCCCTCAATATACGTCTCCATTTTCCCCACATTTGTGGACTCCGGCAGGCCAGTGATGCGGATATTACTGCGCCTCGATCGCGCCTCTAACTCCTCATTCTTGGCTTGAATTACGGCCAGTATTTTTTCCATGTTCAGCGCTTTTTCTGCCACAGTGCTCAAACCATCCTCAGTGTCCGACACCCTCTGCTCCACCCCCCCCATGCGTGCATTTTGTTTCTCCAGCTGGGAGGACACATGGTCGAGGCGGTGGTTGACCGAGGCCATCGTGCCTTCTATGGCCTGCAGAGAGCGCTGCATGGCTAGCAATGTGCTTTCGAGTGTGGAAGGGCCGTCCGCCTGCGCATCCGCCTCCGAGTCAGAGGCCGCCTTTTGTGCAGTTTTTGCGGGCTTGCGCAGGTCGAAAGTCAAACGTGGCTGGGACTTGTCCGTCTTCCCCATGTTACACCTGCACACCCCTCACGGAGGGGATCAGCGCCTATGTAGCCCCGGTAGCCTATGCAGCCCAGTCCGCGGTCCAGGCGTAGTTTCCAATGGTGTGCCACCACAGCCCCGTCAGTGCGCCACCCGGCACCCAAAGTGAGCAGGCAGCACCACCGCAGATCGCAGACACAGCGGGGGGGTGGAAAGGTTGCAGCGTCACTCACTGGGCCTCAATATAGGACCCCTCCAGCGCAGGCCCGCCAAGTGAATCAAGGGGGGAATGGCGATGTTGCTCCAAGGTCACACACCAAGCTGGGGGGGTATTCGCCACAGACTCCCAGGAAGGCCAGCACCCAGCGCAGCTCAACGCCAGGCGGCAGCAGGCGGACAGCGATCCCTTCCGCGGCCCCTCCGCCGCAGCAACAGCCGAGATCCCCTACGCCCTGCACCGGCCACAGCTTGCAGGCCGCAGCCCAGGCCCGGGCCCGCACCCACCTACGCAGCTGTAGCCCAGGCCCAGCTGCGCACCCCACTCACCGCAACCGGCGCCGGCGGGCATCAGAGTCCACAGGGAGCCGCAGCCAATGTCTGCACCGTCGATTGCACCTCCGCAGCGTCGGGCCCCGCAGTCGACTATCTCTCCGCCGCACCACTTGCACAGCTCCTTCACTGGGCTCCCGGTGTCACCGGGGGGGGGCCGCCGCCCCAGCAGTGTCCAGCGCGGAGCGTCGTTATGCACAGGAGGCAGTTGCAGGACGGTCGCACAGCGTACTGGTCCAGGGAGGCCTATCTTCCAGCAGCGGTCGCCATTTTCTCAGTGGCAGCGTCCACACTCCGAGTCGCCGCCAGCGTGTTTTCAACCATCCCGCCGGTCCAGCAACCCCGCCATATGGTGTCGCCTGGGTTCCGGGAGGCACTCCAGTAATTTATGGGCACATTTACCCCGTACGGCAGCAGATAATGGTCGGATTTCAGCTCGGCCGGGCAGAGCCTCACAGCAGTGCGGCCATTTTGCCGTGCGCCCTCTAGCGCCCCGAGGTGCAATAGGTTGAGATACGTTTTGGTGGTGGTGTGTATCTTTTCGCGTTGGGTGGAAGCATATCCAACTAGACGATGTGACAGTCTCACAGTAGCCAAGTTGTTGTTAAGAGAATTGATCCCGAGATATGGCTTTCCGACATCAGTGGAGACAGATAGAGGAACTCATTTCCACAGTGAAATCATGAAATTGTTGTGCTCTGCTTTGAACATTGATCAGAGACTGCATTGTAGCTACAGGCCGGAGGCTTCAGGTCTTGTAGAGCAGGTTAATGGCACCATCAAGTCAAGAGTGGCAAAGGTGTGTTCGTCAACTGCATTGAAATGGCCAGATGCACTGCCTCTGGTGCTCATGAGCCTGGGTAGCACCCCTGATAGGAGAACAGGGCTTTCTCCCCACGAAATTTTGACCGGAAGAGCTATGCGTTTGCCTATGGTGCCAGCTGCAGCATTGATAAACATCACTGATGATTTAGTGTTGGATTATTGTAAGGGACTGGCTGATGTGGTTACTTCTGTATCCCACCAGGTCGAGGCTGCGACTGCATCCACCTCGAGAGACCTGCTGCATGATCTTAATCCAGGTGATTGGGTACTAGTCTGCAAGCACGTGAGGAAGAGTTGTCTTGATGCTCGCTGGCGAGGACCATAACAGGTGATATTGGTCACAAGTACCGCTGTGAAGTGTGGAGGATTGCCGAACTGGATACACGCTTCCCATACTCGCCGAGTTCAAGCGCCTGCGGAGGAAGAGAGTCCTCTGGTTCTGAGAAGTGTGTGTAGACCTGCTACAGACAACGATGAAGGCACAGGCCCAGCTGTAAGAGTTTCGGATGAAACGGAACAGCCAAGTGAGCACGAGAGACAAGAGCTGAATGCTCCTGAATTGAGCCCAGATCCTGAAATAGATGATGTTGCAGATGTGAACTTTGCACCAGATCAAGGTGAGCAGTCTATTGCAGAAGGATCAGATCAAGAGGAAGAGAGGAGAGCAGATGCCAGAGTGGAAAAGTGGGCAGCAAGAAAAGAAAGGCTGAATATAAGGCTTGCATCCGAGAAAAATTTCGCTCCGATTCCTGAAACATCTGAATCAGATCAAAGTGACGCTGAAGAAAGACCGGATGGTCTAAGACGCTCCAGAAGAGAAAGAAAAGCGTCTCGAAGATATGCATCTCCTGAGTGGACGTACCTGGCTGCAGATGCAGAGCCCAGCAAAGTCCGGGAGGTTGGGAGCTGGTACGGTGAGCTACGGAGGGGACACCCTCTCGATTGAAATACAGTTGCTGGTCCCAGGCGTAGAAGCGTTTGGAACACTAACTCTGCAAGTTCCAAATCCTCCGAGGCTGAGTGGATTGCGTTACCTGATCCTCAATCAGGTTGTCTTCCCTTCATTTGGCCGACAGCTTACCGCGCAAGAATTAGGAGAAATTCGTGCGGAGATTCTGCAACTTGTCCTCGAGATACTTGGATCAAATATCATTAACGATGAAGCTTGAATTATAACCAAAGAAAGCATTAGGCCTTAGAAAGAAGATAACTTAGACCCCAGTTTAAGAAGATTTAAAATTTAGGGACTTTCTAGTAGATGATGGAGTGAGGAATAGGGCTGACTACATCTCTTCAATAGGTTTGGTATCAATCGAATGAACTTTGACATTAATTGCATGGGAGGAGAGAAGTGAAAAAGACATTGTTAAAACAAAGAAAACAGAAAGAGACTTTATTTTCCCTTTTGTGCTTCGGAACGGATCAGTAGAAACCATGGTGTCCGAAACATCAACACGCAAACAGAAGTGCATCATTGGCACCCTCATTGTAGTGGTGCTTATTGTTATAACTGTGGTGATCGTTACATCTCTAGTTGGATCTCAGGATGTCGAACAGAATAGGGTACAGGCAACACTCACTACACCAATCTCTGAGATAGATGAGGATGCATCCGCAAGGGATCTGGAAATGATTAAGGAAACCAGTCGTAGATTACATGTTGATTTGTCAAAGGGTGATTTCACTTTGAATGCGTATGCTCGATTATTGTATGAGAATGTGGATACCATGGAAGCGAAAGATTGCTATGTGTGTATGCAATTACCAGCCTCAGTAGAAGAAGGCATTCAATACCATCATTTGCCTTTGATCTATGGCATTACATGTAGTGTGTTGTTGAGCATGTTTTATAGCAAGGCACACTTCGAGTACTATTTCTCAAATTATGATGTGGTACTCTCGGAAGTCCCAGTTCTTAAATACATGAATAAATATGATTATTATAAGGAAGTAGAGCGAATGTCAAAGTATTTCGTGCCTACCATTACTTTAGATACGTCTTTAACCCATAGACACAATTTAACCTGTATGTTAACTGACATTGAAAAGAAATTTATAGATCAGATAGAGGATCGACATAGACAGACTCTATTTAGACCAGATCCAAAGCACAAGGTTACCCCATGGACTAAAGAAGAATTAGATCATAAAGCAAAGGGGAGTTTTGGACCCATAGCATTAGATTTCCAGCAGAAGGGGAAGTTGTGCATTAGACACCCGACCACATACTACGATAAGATATTTGTGGGTGAAAGTGACTGTGAGCACGTCTTCTTGATCGAAGAATCAATTAGAAAAGAATTATTGGACAAAATAACAATAGTGCCCAATGTGTATTTTGTGTGTGGAAAGAATGCCTATGTGAAGTTGCCCAAAAATTGGTATGGCACTTGTTATTTGGCTGTGGAATTTCCCAAGATTTTTCATGTGAATGATTTATGGCCCCTAGAAAGAAAAAGACCTCACAGAGGAAAACGTGGTGTGAGTGCAGGAGAAGTGATTGGAGACATATTTGGGGCTATGATACCAGTATGGGTGTGATTCTGAATGATTTGAAAATCAGAAAGCTGGCAACATTAGTGGATAAGCTCTCAATAAATACAGCTCAGATTTTATTACTTGTAGATGGGGAGATGGTTTCGATAAGGGCTATGGTTTTGCAAAACCGTCTTGCCCTAGATGTGCTGCTAGCAAAAGCCGGAGGAGTCTGCAAATTATTGAAAGTTCAACAGTGCTGCACTTATATTCCTGACAACAGTCGGGATATAAGGAAATATATCAACAATATTTCAGATATACACCAAGAGTTACGTGAGATGGCTGCTGAAGGACTCTGGGAACAAGTGGGGAAAGGATTTGGCAAGATAGGTAGTTGGTTTGGAAGTTTGGGACAAGGAATAATGGGATATATCTTGAAGCCTATTATAATAGCTGTTATTTGTATAATTGTCCTTCTAGGAGCCATCAAGGCTTACAAATGGCAAAGGGCACAACATCAGGAGACTGTTTCGAGAAAGCGAGAGCGCCAACTTGAACGACTGCAGGACAGGCATTACCAACACCTTAAGGGGTTAGAACGATTCAGACAGGGACGGCAAGCTACAGCTTCTGTTTAGGTCGGTCTCTTCTACAAGGAGAAAAACTACAGCAGAATAGAAAGTTGGTGTTATGACACTAGTCATAAGAGGGGGGAACTGATGGAGCGCTGATAGCACTCTATTTTGTATGAGTGCATTATACTCATGGTTTAAACGCACTCTCATGTATTCATATTGTTTGCAGTGTTTTATGACTATTAAGAACCATTTATATGAATCATTTGATGTTGAAAACTAGTGAACGCATTTAAGTAGAACTTTGTATGTATTACGATTCCTTCATGCATAATGTGCAGGACGATATTATTCTATACACCGTAATTGTGGTTAGTTTAAGTTGCCTGAATTATAGGCCCCAAAATCATAAGTTGCGATTCTCCTTGCTCTCGAGAAATAAATAATTAAATGTTGTTGTGTTCAAAACTAGAATGTTCTCATCCTACTGCAGGTGAAAGAATACACATCGTTATTTTTAGAATTAAGGAGAGACCCGGAATGTCTTTGAAGATGCCTGGGAAGCGAGAAGGGAGGATGCCTTGCGTATCTGGTCTGTCTGAAAGCCAAGCCCACTGGAAAGAAGATATCATTAATTAAATTTGTGCCATGAAAAAGCTACTGCATAGAGGTGCAATGGAAAGTTTTAAGAAGAATGACGTATTGTGGGTTGAATCCCATCTTTTGTATGATGCGCAGGGACAGTGAGTCCAGACTTCTGCTAGCTTTCGGAGGAGAAGGAGCATCTTAGAGCAAGCTCCATAGCCATAAGCTAAAACGACCCATTTGACGTGAGTACTTCTTAGGAAGTCAACACGTGCTGACACCTTTGGGGAATGATAGAAGAGAGACAGGAAGGGCCCTCATGTAGCGCAGTGTAGGGAAAGATTTTGATTTCTTTCAATGAGCCGAGAACCGAATATCGCATCTATTCTGTGTTGCGTTGTGATTTTGGAATTTATAATCATCTGTCTTTTGGGCCGAATTACTTATATTCGTAAAATTGGCTCTGTATTAATTTTTCTGTACCTCTATACTTTGCTATTGAGATGTATTTACATCCAATTGTTTTTGGCCTTATAATAAATATTCAAACTGCACTTTGGAGTTGGTGGTCTTTTCGGGCATGACAACTTTGTTGATATCTGTCTGAGTTGTTTCCTCCCCTCAAACACTTTTAGTAGGTAAATAAAAGATCGATCGCTTACGCTATACTTAGTAGGGAACATCAGGTGTGCACTTTAGCGTAATCACTCCCCAAATTTTTTTAGCTTCCTCAGAAGCTTGTCTCTTGGAGTGCCATCCCTTATTGACAAGGGATAAAACTTCAGAGAGAATGACATCGGAGGACAATTCTACTCGCCACTCATCTTCAGAAACAATCTCTTCATCAACGATGCATATATGGGTGTCTTCATCATGTTCTTCTTCACTCGCCTCACTCTCATCCACCGTACCCACCAATCTGGACAAAGTGTCAGCCACCCCATTTTCTACTCCAGGTATATATCTTATCTCAAAGTCATATTCCTGTGAGGCGACAACCCACTTGGTAATCCTGCTTGAAATAGAATCTATCCCTTTCTTTGTAAATATTTCACAAAGTGGCTTGTGGTCAGTCCTAATAATGAATTTCGTTCCCCACAAAAATTTCTTACATTTTTTAATGGCCCAGAATACTGCCAAGGCCTCTCGCTCAATGACAGAGTAGCGCGACTCAGCATCTTTCAATCCTTGTGATGCAAACATAATGGTCAACATGCCTTCATCACCCTGTTGTTGAAGCACAGCACCTAAGCCTTTAAGGCTTGCATCAGTGGTGATAATGGATACCTTCAAGGGATCAAAACTCTTTAGACATGGAGCACAATTTAGTTTTTCTTTCAAAATTTTAAACTCTTGCTCACAATCATCGTTCCAGACAAATTCAACCCCTTTCTTGAGAAGCACCCTCATGTTGGTGGTCAGTTCTGCAAAATTCTCTATGAATTTATTGTAGTACTCTATCATTCCAAAGAACTTTATTAACTCTTCTCTTGAGACAGGAGCACACATTCGAGAGGTGGTATCTACCAACCCAGACTTAGGCAAGACTCCATCACTGGAGATAGTGTGACCCAAATAGTTGATGGTAGAGGTGGCGAACTGACACTTCTCGGCTTTAATAGTCAAATTCGCCTTATCCAGTTTCTCAAGCACCATATCAAGATGACAGCCATGTTCTTCCTCATCCTTACCAAACACCAGGATGTTGTCTTGGTCTACACACACCCCTTTGCAACCCTTGAGGACTTTCTCCATGGCACGTTGGAAAACGGATGCCGCTGGCACAAGACCATACGGCATTCTCACAAACCTGAAAGTGCCAAAAGGTGTTACAAAGGCGGTGAGATCTCTAGAGGACTCCTTCAACTGGATCTGGTGATAAGCCGAAGTGAGGTCAATGGTGCTGAAAACCTTAGCACCATCTAACAACACCAACAACTCAGAAATATTAGGAAGCGGATAGTGATCCACTATAACATTTTTATTGAGTTGTCTCAAGTCTACAAAGAGGCGAAGACTTCCATTGGGCTTACGGGCCGCGACGACTGGAGCCAACCACTCAGTGCCTTCCATCTCCTCTATTATACCTCCGTCTTTGAGTTTTTGTATTTATTTTTGCATCTCATCTCTAATGGCTAAGGGTACATTTCTGACCTTGCAGCATGAAGGCAGAGCCACGCACGCAGACGTATTTCATGTTGAAAATTTTCCAGAAGTCCAAGTCCTTCCCTGAAAACATTTGGAAATCTCCCTTTAATAAGATTATTAATGTCTCTATTAGGAAGTGGCTTATGTTGAACCATGTTCACCTTATCCCTTAACAGGATGGGAGTACTACTACTTGGGTCAAGCATAACACCCAAATCTCCTTGGTGAAACCAGCTTATTATACTGTCTCCCTTTTCAGAGACGTATATTTTTCCAGATACATAACGCCCCTCATACTCAATAAGCCCTAGGAAGTAACCTCGCAGAGGTATTGGTTCTCCATCATAAGCTAGGGGTTTTATGTCTGGTTTATACAAGGAAACTTTGTGCACAAGCTTGTTCAGAAAAAATGATCTGGCAACTATCGTAATCTTAGCACCAGAATCAAAGAGAACTTTGGTAGGTTGCCCCTCTATGAGAATAGTATCAATGGGACATGTCTTAGACTTAATCTCAGAACTCTCAACCTGCACAACAATTTGTCCACAAACAAAATCCTCTTCAACATCCTCCGTTTCAATACACTTCACATTATTAGAGGATGAGAATGCTCTTGCCTTACAAACAATTGCAAGATGCCCCTTCCTTTTACACTTTGAACATATGGTTTTTAACGCAGGGCAATTCTTGTCATTAGCCAAATGCCCAGGCTTATCACACCTGTAACACTTCCTTGTAGTGGTTTTGTATTTCACATCAGTTGCTTCAGCTTTGCCCATAGGTTTCTTAGTATCCACCTTAACTACTTGAACAATAGGTTGTTTATCCTTCTTAATGATTTCAACGCACTTCAAAGAGTGCTCAACTCTTTTAGCAACCTGTAACACTTCGTCAAGAGAAGGCTCATCACGCATCCATAATTCTTCCTTAACTCTCTCAATATTACATCCCACCATAAATTGATCCCTAATCCTCTCATCAAGAAGATTAGCGATTTTACAGGAAGAGGCAAGTTTCCTCAGGTGAGTAACATAAGTTTCAACCGTTTCTCCTTCACTTTGTAGTCTCTTAGCGAAGTGATACCTTTCCAGTATCGTACTGACCTTGGGGAGAAAATGTTTGTCCAACTTCTTAATGCAGGTATCATATTCATTAAGGTCTTGGGCCTCAGGACCACTCAACTCAGGAAGATGGTCATACACCTCTTGTCCCTCAGACCCCAAACAGTGCAGCAAAAGTGAAGACCTTCGCTCAGCACTCAGTGATGTCCCGCATACTTTTGCATAGCGTTCAAAAACTTTCTTCCATTTTTGCCACTTTATGGGAGGCTCACCAGGTGACACCAAGAAGAAAGGAGGAGCAGTGACATTCTGCATTGCACCAAAAAAAACAAAGCGTGAAATACACTTGGAAAACTCAAAATGTTTTGTTTAAGTGGACCTGTAATAAAGTAAGTGTGTGTACTTTAAGATTCACTGTTAATTTAGGCACTTTTGTTCCTTCTTGAGTGTGCCTGTCACTGTGAAGGCACTCTTTGAAAACATGAATCAGCTGCGGAAACAAAGTACAGGATGGGCGGTGTTTAAATGTGCAGGCAATCTTTGAAAATGTGTATCAGCTGAAAAACAAAGTACAGGATAGGCGATGCTTAAGTGTGCCTATCACTGTGAAGACGAACGTGAATCAGTTGAGCAACAACGTACAGAATAGGCGGTGTTTAAGTGTGCCTATCACTGTGAAGGCGAACGTGAATCAGCTGAAAAACAAAGTACAGGATAGGCGGTGCTTAAGTGTGCCTATCACTGTGAAGACGAACGTGAAATGACGAAGCAGCTGAGAGCGCTACGCACAGAGTGGGCGGTTCTGCCTCCAAACCTGCGATCATGCGCAGACCAGCGCAATGAGGACCCCGGAAGACAGAGAGGCAGGGCAACTCAACTCAGGGGAGATCCGATGCGAGACCCAGTCGTTATTGCGCTCCACAGCATGACTCATGCGTCGGCACACCAAGTGAAGCACGAGTCTCCCTAGGACGTCTGGACTCCCAAGTGGCCAGTAAGGAAGGCACAGCTTAACTCATGCGTCGGCACACCAAGCGAAGCACGAGTAATAACAGTCAGGGGTCGCAGCGATCAGCTGAAGCCGGAGATTGCTCTCGTAAGAGGAAAACGCGGAGGAGTCACAACGCGGAACCCAGGACTCAAGCGCGTTAAAGAAGTGACTCTGGAGTAAGCCCAATAAATTCAAAGAAAGTACTTACAAACTGGATCCTCAAATGTACACGTTGAGTAACCTCGCCGTTGAGATTTTCTTTCCACGGCTTCGCACACCTTGTATCCTGCCGACTACGCGAGTGAAGGATCCAGGATCAGGAGGAAGGTTCACTCGAGGCAGGTCAACAAGGCGAGAAATAAGTTTATTTTCAGGTAAGAAAATCCCATCCAGGCACAGCATCTATCTCAGTCAACAGCCCAGGCACAATTCAAATAATACATTCTAATCCACCGTAGCGAAGCTACCAGGACAGAGCTCGTGACATGCATTCTATCGTAACCATGGCATCACAAGAATAATAGTAAAACATATGCAGATGCCACACTATACTATCAATTACACTGTTTTAGTGTATGGTATTATACACATGCAGGAACCAACCATCCCTACATGAGTAGATAAGGACCCCTTGGTCCTCATGACATGACGTGATCCTTTGGACAATAAATAGGCATGAATCATGTTGACCCTTTTTCTAACTAGGGCCTGAGAGGTTCATCATACCCTACTATCACCTTGATTTACTGTTTTTTTAATCATAACAAAGGAACACAGTGAATGAAGAATCTTTGGGATTCCTGTAGTTGTTTTTACCTCACACACACTCCTACTCCACTTCTACTAATACCTCCTTTACCACACTCCCACCACTCCACTCAACTCACATCGGCAAAAAAGAAAGACCTCTGGCAAAGAGACGCCCTGTGGGGCCCGTTGGGCATTGCAGCGCCGGCCCAACGAGGAGCTGCCCGATGATGAAGCATGACACCCCTAGGAGTGTGTGAGGGCCCTTGCTCCTAAAAGGAGAACCCCACCCCCTTCTGTACAAACCTAGAGTTCCCCCCTTAGGAACTGCATACTTCTTGTTCTACCAATCTAACCTAGGGGCACGTATGCAGGACCTGTTTCAAGCCCCGGTCCATCCAGTTTCTTTGTCTTTGTAATAATTATATAGTCAATGCATTCCATGATCCAATCTTCAAGCTTGATACATCTTGCGGCTCATTTTTGAGCTTGTGACGCAGGGCAACGCAGCAAGTCACCTTGCTGCGCTGCACTGCATGACAGGGAAAGGGCAGGAATGCACCGCATTTAAGGCATTACGGTGCATTCCTGTCCTTTCTCCTTGCACTGACACCCTTTTGGCAGACTAGCGCCAATGCAGACACCCATGCACCATGGCGCAAGAGTGCCTGTGCTGCATGCAGGATATGGTAAATGTGGTACAAGAATAGCGCTTCCTAGTTTGAGCTAGTGAGCTGACGAGCTTCGGCTGATGCCCCTGTGCCCAGTGATTGGTATAGAGACCTGAGAAGACATTGGGCAGCACTTCCAGAACCCCAAAAAGAATGTGTTGCTCTCTACTGGAGAATGACAACTATCCTGAAACCACATGTCTAGAGATACACAGCACTGGCTGCACCAACAAGCAGGGCCGGACTCGAAACCCAAAGCAGCTCTGGCAAATTTTGTCAGACCAGCCCCACACGGTGCATAGTGAGCAAGCCCAGCAAGCAAGCCTGACCACTACAAGGGGACTTGGAGGGTTCCCCCAAGATAATTTGGAGAAAAATGGCAAAAATTGTGCATTCCACAATACACTTTTCATTATATATTAAATTGAATTAATTTTTAAAGCATAGTAAATGATGACCTTAAAGTGCATCAGGATAAGGCAATCTTTATTGGGGCTGTTCTAATTAGGATAATGAAGGACTGGGAAAAAAACTTAACTTTCTAACCTAGATTATGATTGTAACTTCTGAACTGCACAGTAACAAAATGATCTCTGTGACAAAAGAGGTAAACCACTGAGCTATGCACATAAAATACTGTTCTGTGATCTGCATAGTACACGCTCTTTGCAGTAGGCATATTAACCCTCTGCGTTACCTTAGATGAGTCAAAACTTCCACTAGACAAAACTCCAATCTCTCTGCCGCAGGTACGTTTACCACCAGAGTTATCTTGGCACTTTTACTGTTGCCTGAACACTGTTGGATTTACAAGGAACTCTCCATTGCTTTTAAGACTGCTGCAGTGCTACAAGACTGGCCCCCAGTATCAAAAGTGTCCCCTCACCCTTCCAGCCTACCAGGAACATGCCGTTACGGCCAATCTGGCCATGCTAACAAGGGTGAAAAACTAAAGACTGTCACTGAAGTAGGTGTTATCATGCACTGCATTTACCATGATGCATTGCTAGGATGTAAGGCAGTGTGCTCCCATACTCTTTAGGTCTCGCCTAGGCAGCGCATGCGCTGTCTCATCGAGAGATGCTGTATACAGTATAGTGGGGGAAGCACCGCCCACTTTCCGCCTATCTTTTTGATTGGCCGAATTCCTAAATGCTGCAATCTGATTCGTTTTCCTCAACTTAATCCCGCCTCCTGACGGCCATGTCGTCATTTTTCTCCTTCCATGGCTATCGGCCCCTTTACTTTTAAACTGTTTTGTTCCCCTGCCTCCCCCGTTCCCTCCCGCAGTCCGTCACTTCTCTGCCAACAACAACCCCCCCACCCACTCCTGTTCCTGCCTTCTTCGACGACCACAGTTTTATTTACAATGCAATAGGACTCGCGTAAATACGAGTCCTATTGCATTTGTAAATGCTTTTTTGCCCCTCTGATTGGCTGGCTGCATTCGCACTTTATTTTGCCTGACCTAGACTCTTGCATGCGCGTGATGCTATACATCGTACGCATGCGCGCCAAAAGTCTGCCTCTGCCTCTTGCTTATTTATTTGTGTTTTCGCGGCGTCCACTTCAGGGACACCGCACTCTGTTTTTTTTTCCACTTTAACACTGAGCGCAGCGCCCGGATAAAGGACACCGCGCTCAGTGTTAAAGTTAGAAAAAAAGTGCGTGCTGGTTATTGTTATAACTTGGTGATATGTACGCACACTTGTTCTTATGAGGCAGGCGAACCATGTGTGTGAGCGGAGCCTGTCTGCCTGCCCGCGACCGGCTGGAGGTGCAGTGTACTTGTGCAGGACTGTGCTCACCGGAGCACATTGAGTGGTCCTGGGCAGAGGAGCTTTCCTCCATGCATGGCGAGGCACTGGACCTGGCATGGGTCCGAGCCCGGACAGCAGAGGTGAAAGTTGCTGTCAGAGGTTTGGCTCCGATCATGCTGCATCAGTGTTTGCAGAGGTGCAGAGGGGAAGGGGGTAAAACTAGGGGCTCAGGGCTTCATGTGAACTGGCAGTGGGTGGTATAAGCAGTGGTGTTACGTGTATATTTCTTAGTAGGATGAGTAGGTGAATGAAGGACTGTGGAGGAGGGGTGGGATGGGCGAAGGCAGTACATTGTGTAAGAAGGAGCTGGGGAAGTAGGAGGTGCGTGTGTTGAGTTTTTATTTAATGTGACTTGTTTAAGCCAAGCGTGTGATGTTGATCAAGTGCAAACTTCTGGCGATCGTGTACAGACACACATATTTTTTCAGCTGCACTCATGTTTATGAGTGCCGATTCCCCCCCCCCATAGGGTGGTTGTCGGCGCGTGATCCTCGTCCGCAGCAGCAGACACGCAGCCAGCGCCCCTCTCTGAGGTCAGGTGACGCGGCAGGCAGGGCTGCTCGGGAGGAGCGCTTGAGGCAGGCTGGCACAGTGTTTTTTTTTTATGCAGATTTCTATAGCGCGAACTCTACCTGAAGGTATTGGAGCGCTTTACATGAGCTCCGGTTACGTTACACAGGGGCATATTCAGGCACGGGGAGATTATGTGATCGGCAGGCAGGGCTGCTCGGGAGGAGCGCTTGAGGCAGGCTGGCACGGTGTTTTATTTTTTTTAATGCAGATTTCTATAGTGCGAACTTTACTTGAAGGTATTGGAGCGCTTTACATGAGCTCCGGTTACGTTACACAAGGGCAAATTCAGGCACGGGGAGATTATGTGATCGGCAGGCAGAGCTGCTCGGGAGGAGCACTTGAGGCAGGCTGGCACGGTGTTTTTTTTTAATGCAGATTTCTATAGCGCAAACTCTACCTGAAGGTATTGGAGCACTTTACATGAGCTCCGGTTACGTTACACAAGGGCACATTCAGGCACGGGGAGATTATGTGATCGGCAGGCAGGGCTGCTCGGGAGGAGCGCTTGAGGCAGGCTGGCACGGTGTTTTTTTTTTATGCAGATTTCTATAGCGCGAACTCTACCTGAAGGTATTGGAGCGCTTTACATGAGCTCCGGTTACGTTACACAAGGGCACATTCAGGCACGGGGAGATTATGTGATCGGCAGGCAATACATATAAGATCCTAATGGCGCGACCGATTGGCATTGCCAATGCTTGTTTTACATTTGCTGTGCGTTCAGAGAAAAAGGTCAAATGCCAGTCTAGTGTTCTGACAAACTGCTGGTTATTCCTTTGATATAGAGATTCCTGTCTACATTTCTTACTCTTACTACAAAGTGTGAGGAATTTGTGAAGTGAACTGTCTGACAATCTTGCTGGTGTGAAAGTAAATGTTGTAGAATGTCCTTTTCTTTTAGCAAACAACAAAAATAAAAATACATATAAAGGAACTTTACAAATATTTCAAGAGAAATAAACTGTTAGGAAAGCCTAGAAGAATCACTTTTTCCAATTCTGAAGTGTGAAGGAAACAAAGATTTTAATAGAATCAAAACAAATCAAGACCCTTTACTTGGTGATGTGCAAAGGAAACAAATCACCCAATGTCCACATATTATCCTCTGTACGTGCAAATTTGATGATCATTTCAATGGAAAATGTGCTGTCTGTAAATTACAGTGGCTACCACACCCTGCTTTAGTAATAGATTTGTCACAGTGTGCTCCTAAATGCAACACGCTCTATGTACTACACCATTACCACTTTCCAGCTGAATTGGAGTGGCTCGTTTGCGACACTTAGGGGCATATTAGCAAGGAGTTGCGATATTTATCGCAAAACGCGCTTAGCGCGTTTTTTGTTAACGCCGCCTATCGCTGGAAATTATCGCTGAGATAACACCCTATTAGTAAGGTTTATCTCCATAGCGATAATATTTCCAGTGATAGCGGCAAAATGTGAGAATATCGCTGGAAAAGCAGCGATATTCTCGCATTATCGCTAAGGTGGATTCAGCATTAGAATCCACCTCCTATACTTAAACAGGTAAGTCATCCTCACTAGCAGGTGATAAAATAAAGCGATAAACGGGCTTAGCGCGAATTATTTTATCGCTTCGCCTGCCTTGCTAATAGGGGGTAGTGGGATTAGCGACTGTTTTCAGTCGCTTTAGTAGGGAACGCCTTCCTTGCATGTCATTAGCGATAATTATCGCTGACATGCAAGGCGATGGAAAACAGCGGCCTCTAACGCCTGAAAGCTGTCGCTAACGCCTGTTAGCGACAGCTTGCTAATAGGGCGATAAAATTATCGCCGCTTTAGCAGCAAAAAGTGCCGCTAAAGCGGCGATAAAGCCCTTGATAATATGCCCCTTAATCTTTGTGTGATGCTTGAATTTTTCACAATCCCTAAGAGTTCAGTGATGCAACATTGATGGCAGTACCCCCACTCTGAAATGTTCTCCATCACCAGTACCTGCTACCTTTGCTTTTTGTCAGAAGTACCTTCTTCGGTGTGTTTTTTGTGCCCTATTGAAAGGCGACTCACAAAGGTTTAACACCAGCAACTTAAGAATTGGGGGGTTAAGTAGGGGCTGTGATTTGTGTTTGGTTAGTGTCTTGCTGTGGGCTTGTTTGAGACTGGTTCTCATGATGCTTGCTTCAGGATCTGCTAATAAAGAAATAAAGAGATGCTGACTTTGTATGTAGCACCCTATCTCTGTACTGCTTCAGTACACGTTTTAGGAGAGGGAATTATAAAATCCTGCCCCAATGAAAGAGTAAATCACTTCCACAAGGAAGAATTGAAAGTTAAGGTAGGTGGAGGGCCAGGAGTAATCTTTGTGTCCTGCAACATTTGGAAATAAATGGCCCAGCTCACAGGGCTTTACTGGGAAGCATATTTGCCTGCACAGACCTGATATATGTGCCTCGTGTTCCAGCTGTCCAGCAGCAGTAAGTTATGGTGCTCGCTCCTAAAGTAAATCACACGCGTCATCTCAAGGAGACGCGCAAGGGGAAAAGGCTGTCCATCATCCGGCTTCAGAACCTGGCTGTGGCTCTTTAAATGGAAGAGGCTTTAAATCTCCTTGAACTGTGACACTCTGAGTGACGGATGCCACTGCCCCTTGAAACTGGGACCCAGCACCCCCTTGAAACTTCAACCTTATAAGTGAGGGGGGACTCAGCATCCTTACCAAAACCCCCCATTCCCTTGTGGGCTAGGACCCTTTAAGTGATCGGTACCTATCCTCCACATTCTTGTGAACCGTGACCCCCGGCTCATTGGTGCTCAGCATCCCACTTCTCAAATCTAGAACCTGCCTCTGAACTGTGGCCCAACATCCCCTTGAAACCATAGCCCTCTGGGCGATGAATGACCAGCATCCTTGCAAACTCCACCCTAGTGCCTGCTTCCCTGTGTGAACTGTGACCCAGAATCCCACACTCCATGTGAATGGTGACCCTCTGAGTGATTGGTGCTCAAGACCTCCTCCACACTCATGTGAATAGCTACCCTCGGTGTGATTGGTCCTCAGGAACCCCCTTCTGAACTGTGATCTTCTGAGTGACTGGTTCCCAGTCTCCTCCACACTCCTGTGAACTGTAACCTCCGGTTTAATTGGTCCTAAGCACACCTGAGACTCTGCCTCAGGGCAACCCTGCTTTTGAACTATCACCTTTTCAGTGATAGATGCTGAACACCCGCTTGTGTGTTGTTCCTCAGCCCCCTTCAGATATCTGACCTTCTAGGTGACTGACATCCCATAAGCCCTGCAGTCCGTGAGCTGATGAGTGGTAGGTGCCCTATCACCCCCAGGTGACATGTGAGATTCTGAGAGGACAGTTCCAAAGAACACATGATGGTGCGCGAGCCTTTGAGGTATATGTGCTCAGACCCCAGCAAGATCACACCCTCAAGAGCTTGGTACAACAGCACTCCTGTAAACTCTGAGCGAACATCCTCTCTAATCTGAAGCCCCCCTGAGTGATTTGTAACTCATGACCCCTGGATACTGAGCCCACTGAGTAATCAGCCCCCTCGTAGCTCATTCTCCTGTCACACTAAGGGACCCATTTACAAACTATTGGTGTATGGCAGCGCCAGAAGCTTTCTTGCTGCTCTGACCTACGTCAAAAGGAAAGGAATGCGCCATATCCTGTACTCTTCCCCAGTGATGGCGCACAATTGGCTACCATGCGCCAACGCAGGCACTCATGCACCATGTTGCAAGAGTGTCAGCATTGTGGGAATTATTGCTTTTGTGCAAGAAGGGACACCTTCCTGCACAAAAAAACAATCAATGGAGGTGAATTCAGCACACATAGAAAGAGGAAAAAACAAGGAGAAATAAAGTTATTTCTCCTCGTTGCGACTCCCCTATGTCTGCCCTGGGGAGACATGGGCTTTTGATGCATTCCCAGGTTCACAGAATGTTGTAAATCTGGGAATGTGTCAAATGCCATGGGTGTTACCCCACCATAACGCCCATAGCACGCCTCCCCAGGGCAGTGTGAGGCAACGCAGCGACTTGCACTGCATTGCCTCACACCATATTTATAAGGCCATGAAAAGCCATGCAGGGTGGCTTTACGAGGCCTCGTAGATATGACACTGCACTGCGCTGCCGGAACGTCAATAAAAGCGGCTTGTAAATGAGCCTCTAAGTGCATAAGTCACTAATCCACATCCGCTACCAAGCACTGTGATTCACACAAAACCCCTATCTGCTTAACCACCATAACAGAAACCTGAAAACAACCATACCAGGTGTAGCCGCACACCTCACTCACCTCGAAAGGGCGGAGGAGGGTGACTCCTTCACAAGCCACTCATGACCACTGCAGCTCCTTCTGTAGACTCTCCTGCCCTTCTTTGAAGGTTATCTTTGCCTCTAAATGCTCACAAATGCACACTCAGTAAAGGTTTTGGGAAAATCCTGATTTGCAAGTGCAGGAGGGGCCGGCTTTAGGGCAGTGCGAATGGTGCAGCCGCACTGGGCGCTGACCTGTGGAGGGGGCGCTGTGACCTGGGGGGGTGCTGTGTTTAGCAAAATCTTATGATAGGAAAAATGAGGGGCACTTTTGCAGGTGGTAGGGAGAGAATTCGAGGAGGCAATCCTGGGTCAT
Organism: Calotriton arnoldi; assembly: GCA_963921515.1. Classification (NCBI taxonomy): domain Eukaryota; kingdom Metazoa; phylum Chordata; class Amphibia; order Caudata; family Salamandridae; genus Calotriton; species Calotriton arnoldi. The sequence continues at coordinate 639,122 of CAWUFW010011074.1, forward strand.
GGGGGCGCCAAAAGTGATTGTCGCACCGGGCGCTACTAGCGCTAAAGCCGGCCCTGAGTGCAGGAGTCAACACTCTAAGGGGGATTGCGAGTTATGTGGGAGCATTGTACTTCTGATTCGTCTTTCCCTGTCCCAAAATCATCAGAAAAAAACCTTGCATAATGTGAACTGAGGAAAATGACTCAGAATGAGGAGAAATAGAAGCCATGAGAGCATCAATGCTAAAATGGGGACTTCTAAGGATGTTACCCGTGAGAAAACTTGTAATCGGATACTAATATGGCAACCTAAATCACCAATCATCGTTGTATCAATAATTCTGGGCATGGCATAACTTTTTTTCTTATAAATGTTTTCCTTGGGACTTTATCAAACATAGAGCAGAGAGCATTTCATAAATAAATCCAAAAAACCTATATCAGGCACTCAGGAACTTCAAGTATAACCATAATATATATAACTCAGGGGACACATAGCCGCATTCCCTAGGCTGCATCTTGCATGTATTTCATACGTCTAATTACATGGCTTAGGATCATGGCTCACTCCCTCCACCCCTCTGCACAGCCAAACATTTGCCCCTACACAGTCGTGCCTCGAATGATATTATTTGTTTCTTTTGTACTCAAATCATGCAACTCTTTCCACCTCTCCCAGATCTTCTCAAACTTGCTAAGGCAGCCTCTTCTCTCATATACCACCTTTTCGACACCACAGACCAGTCCATCGTTCCAGCCGCTTCCCTTTAGTCAGCATTTGTAGGGATCCTCCGTGCCTTGCAGTGCCTGTTTTTGTGACTACTAAGCCCATCATACAAACCAAGAGCATTTTTCATCGGAAGATCTGCATTACTTGGAATACCCAAAATTATCAATTGAGGGATGAAGGAGATTTTGCATTCCAGTATCACTTCCAATTCTCTCAATATGTCTTCCTGATAATCTTGGAACCTACTGCAGCATAAAGGTACCCTCTTCTCTGCCGCACCTCCCACAGTTAGGCGCCTGGGCCCTCCCCATTTAGTAGAGCCTGATCTTATCATAATAATCCCAATGCAGAACCTTAAACTGGATCAAGTGAGACCTCGCCTTGATGGCTATCTCTATGTGGTCCATCCTGTCTACCTCCCAATCGATATCTCCCATTGCGCCCAGATCCCTTTCCCATTTTTGTCAGAGGGCCATCAAAGTGTCCAATAATTATTCCTTAGGGTTTTATATAAGGATAATACTGCTCCTTTTCCCAGTTCCCACAGCAAAATTCCAATTCTCAAGCAGGGTGTAGTCCAGCAAGTCAGACCACTTAAGTGCCCCAGCCTGTAGGGCATGTCTGAGCTGTTTGCATTTATAGACCTGCATGTTCGATACCTTATATTCCTCCTGTAGATGTCCAAAGGTTTTAATATTCCCTTCCTCTCTGATATTCCCTTTCCTTAGAGATTCCACTCAGGTCCCACTATGCATAACCCTGTAGTTTACTCACCTCTTTCAGCATGGTCCTTTTCCATGCTGGTGTTTTCAGGGTGACTTTGCTCAACTATCCTAGATAAGCTGTTGCCTTGTCCCAGGCTACCAAGCCATCTGAGCTAAGATGAGACATATCTTTTTCCCCTATGTCCCGTAAATATAGTGTGTCCAGGTTGGTGCCGTCATGCAGCACTTATCCAATCTCACTGCTGGGTTGTTGGGTAACACGTTCTTGAGTGTAGCAGTGCCATTCCACCACTGAATATGGTTCTCTACTGGATTTTCAGTGCTATCCCTCGGTATATCCCCATCTCAAAAAAGCATCTGCAACTCCAACTCAAACCAATGGAATGTTGTCTCTGGTATCGGAAACGGCGCATTCTGCATCATCTTAGCGATTGCCGACTGTCCCATTATCATTAAAGGGAGGGTTAACAATCTAGCGACACCCTTTGATAATCCAATATTAACCTTTCAATGCTTCTTTCCAGGAATAGCTCCCGTCATCGAGTTATGTTGATTCCTGAACATTCAAACCCTTTGGTAGAAATTTTTATATCATTAGGTAACTCCCCCTCCATCTCCCAACTTCCACTTATGGAACTTTCCACAGTTTATTTCATACCTGGAGTAGCTTCCATATTCCTCAACTAAGGAGAATATTGATGGTAAGGTTCTAGTGGGGTTCACCACATCCAAGAGGAAGTCATGCGCGTACAGCGATGTTTTCTCTCCTAAGGGATCTGCTCCTGTTGCAAAGCCTGACGGAGCATGCCACGGGCTCTATGCTCAGGATAAATAGTATCGAGCAGAGCGGGCACCCCTGTCTAGCCCCACTTTCTGGAAGGAATGGGGAAGGCACATTACCGTTTACCGTGACAGCTGCCGTTGGGTCCTGGGACTGGAGTGCTACAAATCTGGGAAAGTGTGGACCAAACACAAACCACTTCAATACCTGAAACATATATGGCCAATGTATGGAATCAAATGTCTTTTTTACGTCTAATGAGAATATGATGTGGGGGTCTTTAGAGCTCTTTCTTTTATCTTCCTGGCTATGCAATCTCCAGAGATTTAGTCTGCTGGAACGTTTAGATATATACCCTATTTGGTCCCTATGAATAAAGGTGGTTACAACTCCTTGCAGCCTCATGTAAATATCGTAGCCAAAATGTTAGTCTCTGCATTCAACAACAATGGGGTATATTTACTATGAAATGTGGCACTGTGAGAAATGTAGCAGCGTCGCTATGCGTCATTTAAAATACGCAGGGATGTGTTGTAATTACAAGAATACGGTGCACCACTGTGTTTTCCCTTGCACTGATGGGAAAAAAAGCTGCCTAGCACCAACACAGACACCCTTGCGCCATAGTGCAACGGTGCCTGCATTGCAGAGATGATTCCCTGCAACACAGACACCCTTGCACTATGATGAAAAAGGTGTCTGTGTTGCAGGGTTGATTATTTATGTGCAGCAAGGGACACCTTCCTGCACATAAACAACCTTTAAAGGCAATTTGCTCTTTCTATGGCGCAATGCCCTTGTAAATATGCCCCAATATGAGTCAGTCAGTTTTTGGTTTGCACTTCTTATGTATCACAGTTATGATGAAGTATCTCAAGTCTGGGGAGAGCGCCTCCTGCTCCAGGACCTCCTCAAACATAAGAAGATGTGACTCTGCAATGGACTGAAGCCTCTTATACAATTCCACTGGTATTCAATTAAGAATGAGGGTCTGACCACTTTACATATGTTTTACTGCATCAGAAAGTTCCTCAGGCATCAGCTCGCCTTCTAGGCTCTCATAATCTTCATCACTTAGGGTTCGGACATCCACGTTATCCAGAAACCATTTGTTTTCCTGCAACTCCCTCAATCGTCGGCTTTTAAACAAATCACAATAATAAGTTTCAAATGTTTGCGGAATGTCTATTGCCTTTGACAGTTTCTCCCCTTTTCTTTCATTAATTCTCCTGCACATCTGGTTTCTTCTTCTTCCCGTTGGCTCAACCAGGCCCTTCCAGTTGGCTCAACCAGGCTTGGGTATGGTATTACTGATGAGGTTCCACTGCATTACCTGTAATGAGGAACAATGTGCCATTGGAATATTTTTTGGTGACGTCTACACCAGGGGTCTCCAACCTTTTCTATAATGAGATGAACTATTGATCGATGGAAATAGTCGCAAACTACTAATGACTTTGACAATTGTTGCACTAGTGACTACATCAGAGAGGATCACAATAGTGGCCCCACCTTGCAAGATTACCAGTCGTGGCCACCAGGATGTATGTCACAAAAGTGAGTGATGCCAAAATATCGTATGCACAATTCTGACTAATACAATATCCTGCAGAAACATATATAGGTGGATAATCAATTATTATTCTAAAGTCTTCATCTACTTTAATCAATCAATCAATCACTGCATTTATAGAGCGCGCTACTCACCCGGGAGGGTCTCAAGGCGCTGGGGGAGGGGGTAAGTTACTGCTCGAACAGCCAGGTCTTGAGCTGCTTCCTGAAGGAGAGATGGTCCTGGGTTCGCCGAAGGTGAGTGGGGAGGGAGTTCCAGGTCTTGGCTGCCAGGTAGGAGAAGGATCTTCCTCCGGCGGTGGTTCTGCGGATGCGTGGTACGGTGGCGAGGGCGTGGCTGGTTGATCGTAGCTGGCGTGTGGGCGTGTAGAAGGTCATGCGGTCGTTGAGGTACTTTGGGCCCAGGTCGTGGAGGGCCTTGTGTGCGTGGGTGAGGAGTCTGAACGTGATTCTCTTGCTGACGGGGAGCCAGTGCAGGTCTTTCAGGTGTCCGGTGATGTGGCTGTGTCGGGGGATGTCCAGGATGAGTCGTGCGGAGGCGTTCTGGATGCGCTGGAGTCTCTTTTGAAGTTTGGCTGTGGTTCCGGCGTAGAGGGTGTTCCCATAGTCCAGTCGGCTGGTGACGAGTGCCTGGGTGACGGTCTTCCTGGTTTCAGTGGGGATCCATCTGAAGATCTTGCGGAGCATGCGCAGGGTGTTGAAGTATGAAGATGAGACGGCGTTGACTTGTCTGGTCATCGACAGGGAGGAGTCCAGGATGAAGCCCAGGTTGCGTGCGTGGTCCGTTGGCTTGGGCGCGGTGCCCAGGGCCGGGGGCCACCAGGAGTCGTCCCAGGCGGAGGGTGATGAGCCCAGGATGAGGACTTCCGTCTTGTCTGAGTTCAGTTTAAGGCGGCTGTTCCTCATCCAGTCGGCGGCGTCTCTCATCCCGTCGTGTAGGTTGGCTCTGGCGGTGTCCCAGGCCTGA